>JBBDGP010001982.1:0-600000 GCA_037952835.1 Lithobates septentrionalis | reverse complement strand
GCGGGAGAAGGGAAGAGCAGGAGAACAAGTGCTAGGGAAGCGTATGTTATAACTGTGTGTCTATGCCTGTCTTCCGGATCGTATGATGAGCTTCTCCGTGTCGAGGATATTGTCATTATTCAGCCCGCACTGCACAACTAGCAAGGGAGAGAAGGTGAGTGCTGCGGGGAGACCAGAGAAGGGGGAGGCAAAGGAGTGGAGGGGGGCAAAAGAAGGGACAGGAACAGGAGTGGCAGCTGGGTCGGCTTTACAGGTACGTACCGATCCCTGTATATTCCTCCTGCAGCAGCTGAATGTTAGCGGGAGGTAGAGGAGGAGAAGCAGCCTTTCAGCTGCTGCAGGAGGATCAGTACCAGCTGCAGCGCCCCTCCCAATGCCGTGCCCAGGGCAGCCTCCAACCCCTCGTTTCGGCCCTGAATGTATGAGAACCCCATGTAATACATAATCTCACAACAAACTGTCAGGATGTGCTGCTCTCTACTGTCTGTAAGTGGCTCTGCTACTTAATGTTCACAGAGATAATTTATGTACATCACTTCCTGTCTCTATGTGTCTGGGTCAGAAACTCTGGAAGGAGGAAGTGGTGAGAGAGACAGAGAACTGAGTCACCTTATCTTATACACACAGGGGCTGCCACTGTTGTATTTTCACCCAGACCAGAATCAGAGACTCTTAGGAAAGTAATCTTATGTTATGCAGCTGCACATAGCTTCTTGAGTGTGTATCTAAATCCTTGTGACAAACTTATCTCTGTCCTATTGTTATTATTTCACATGTACAGTGCCAGATAGCTAGGCCTGTGATACTGTATGTATGTATCATGTACCTGGTAGCAGAGCCTAATATGATGAGAAATGCCTCTCTTACACCTCTGACTCTGGGCCCCTGATAGTGTAGACAGGAGGCGCAGGAGTACAGAGTGGTACGAGTGCCTGTAAGTCTTTCTAGCAGCGGGGCAGGTGTCCACGCTGGGCAGAAGTCGTCAGATGGCTCTAATAAGCAGACAGGAAGCTGATACTGGCAGCAGCAAACAGAGTAGCAGAGTCAGGCAGGTCAGGTCAGACACAGACAGGATGGATTGGGTACAGGGTACAGGCAGGAGCATGGTTAGGAAACATGCCAGGTCTGGAACTCATCAGTAAAGCAAGAGCCAATGGAGCAGACAGAAGCAGAGGTCAGGGGACAAGCCAGGGTTGGTGCAGGTGGAGTTCAGAGAATGGTCAAGACAAGTGGGATCAGCAACCGGAAACAGGATACAGATTCACAGGGTCACAGGTTACACAGGAGGCTGAAGACAAAGCAGCACTGATCCTGAGCACTGGCCGAGATTAAATAGTGTAGGGCACCTGTGCATGCACGAATATATGCAGGGCATCCATCAGAAATTTTTGGGCCCCTTACACAGCTTTAGACCTTGGGCCCTCGCCACACCCCTGAGCCTGACAACCAAAATTCCCCAGGGCTTGCCTATGGGCCATCCTACCGAATCCGTACACCTGTACGCACTCAGTCCCCCCCTCAATCCTGTATATTTGTCAGCCCCCTCACACCTGTATATTTGTTAGTCCCCCCAAGCCTGTATATTTGTCAGCCCCCCTCACACCTGTATATATGTCAGCCCCCCACACACACACACCTGTATATATGGCAGCCCCCTTCACACACACCTGTATATATGTCAGCCCCCCACACACCTGTATATTTGTCCGCCCCCCCCAAACCTGTATATATGTCAGCCCCCCTCACACCTGTATATATGTCAGCGCCCCCCCACACACCTGTATATATGTCAACGCCCCCCCACACACCTGTATATATATATGTTAGCCTCACCCCCACACACACACCTGTATATATGTCAGCCACCCCTCCACACACCTGTATATATGTCAGCCACCCTCCCACACACACCTGTATATATGTCAGTGCCCCCCCACACACCTGTATATATGGCAGCCCCCCACACACACCTGTATATATGGCAGCCCCCTCATACACACACACCTGTATATATGGCAGCCCCCCTCACACACACCTGTATATATGTCAGCCCCCCCACGCACTTGTGTATATGTCAGCCCCCCTCACACACCTGTATATATTTCAACACCCCCCACACACCTGTATATATATCAGCGCCCCCCCACACACACCTGTATATATGTCAGCGCCCCCCCCCCACACACACACCTGTAAATATGCCAGCCACCCTTCAACACACACACACCTGTATATATGTCAGCGCCCCCCACACACCTGTATATATGTCGGACCCCACACACACATCTGTATATATATCAGCCACCCCACACACACACCTGTATATATGTCAGTCACCTCCCCCCACCCACACCTGTATATATGTCAGCCACCCACACACACACACCTGTATATATGTCAGCCACCCCTCCACACACCTGTATATATGTCAACCACCCCCCCACACACATGTATATATGTCAGCGCCCCCCCACACACCTGTATATATGTCAGCGCCCGCCCCCACACACACCTGTATATTTGTCAGCCCCCTCACACCTGTATATATGTCAGCCCCCCCCACATACACCTGTATATATGGCAGCCCCCCCTCACACACACCAGTATATATGTCAACCCCCACACACCTGTATATTTGTCAGCCCCCCCATACACATGTATATTTGTCCTCCCCCCCAAAAACGTGTGTATATATGTCAGCCCCCCTCACAACTGTATATATGTCAGCCACCCCCACACACACACCTGTATATATGGCAGCCCCCCTTACACACCTGTATATATGTCAGCCCTCCATACACACACACACACACACCTGTATATATGGCAGCCCCCCACACACACACCTGTATATATGTCAGCCCCCCCTCGCACACGTGTATATATTTCAGCCCCCCCCCCCACACACACACCTGTATATATATCAGCACCCCCCCACACACCTGTATTTATGTTAGCGCCCCCCACACACCTGTATATATGACAGCGCCCCCCCACACACACACCTGTATATATGTCAGCGCCCCCCACACACCTGTATATATGTCAGCCCCCCCACACACACACCTGTATATATGTCAGCCACCCCTCCACAGACCTGTGTATATGTCAGCCACCCCCCACACACATCTGTATATATGTCAGCCCCCGCCACACACACCTGTATATATGTCAGCCACCCCTCCACACACCTGTATATATGGCAGCCCCCCTCACACACACCTGTATATATGTCAGCCCCCCCATACACACACACACCTGTATATATGTCAGCCCCCCTCACACACACCTGTATATATGTCAGCCCCCTCTCACACACACCTGTATATATGTCAGCCCCCCACACACCTGTATATATGTCAGCCCCCTCACACACCTGTATATATGTCAGCCCCCTCACACACCTGTATATATTTCAGCCCCCCCACACACACCTGTATATATGTCAGCCACCCCCCCACACACACCTATATATATGTCAGCCACCCCTCCACACACCTGTATATATGTCAGCCCCCCATACACACACACACACACACACCTGTATATATGGCAGCCCCCCTCACATACAGCTGTATATATGTCAGCCCCCCCCATACACACACACCTGTATATATTGCAGCCCCCCCTCACACACACCTGTATATATGTCAGCCCCCCCCCACACACACCTGTATATATGTCAGCCCCCTCACACACCTGTATATATTTCAGCCCCCCCACACACACCTGTATATATGTCAGCTACCCCCCCCCCACACACACCTATATATATGTCAGCCACCCCTCCACACACCTGTATATATGTCAGCCCCCCATACACACACACACACACCTGTATATATGGCAGCCCCCCTCACATACAGCTGTATATATGTCAGCCCCCCCCATACACACACACCTGTATATATTGCAGCCCCCCCTCACACACACCTGTATATATGTCAGCCCCCCCGCATCTGTATATATATCAGCCCCCTCACACACCTGTATATATTTCAGCCTCCCCCCACACACACCTGTATATATGTCAACGCCCCCCCCACCTGTATATATGTCAGCCCCCCCACACACACATGTATATATGTCAGCGCCCCCCCCCACACATACCTGTATATATGTCAGCCACCCCCCCACCCACACACACCTGTATATATATATCAGAAACCCCCCCACACACACCTGTATATATGTCAGCCACCCCCCCCCCCACCCACACACAAACCTGTATATATCGCAGCCACACATACACAAATCTGTACACACAAGTTTCTGCCCCCCCCAACACAAACAGACCCCCTTCCTTTCCTTCACAACCCCTACTTTTAATTTCCTACCTGGTCCCAGCTCGTTTTTACCAAGCTGACATGTTGCTGAGAAGCATAGTACAGGCAGATCACTGTCACACGAGGGGTGCACATGCACATAGTAGCCAGAGGTGGCAGTAAAGAGCTTGATGTCTAAAATCAATGACACGAGAACTGCAGAAACTGTGAGATCATTTCTATACTGCACGCACAGATCCCCTTCACCTGTCCTGCCTTCTTGTGGCCCGAGCGGGCCCCTTGCAGTTGTAACAGCTGTACCCCCCGATGGCGGCCCTAAATATACGCATGCGCATATGCATTAGCCAGTGCCCAATTCCTGCGAGGACAAGAAGGAACACGTATTAGCCTGTGCACAGAAGTCCATCCAGAGGAGTTATCTCTTCTATTTGCAAGCCTTTCCTTACAGTATGTAAGGTTCACCCTGTAAGCAGGTTGAAATGCTGGTTGGTGAGACAGCTGCTGCCCCAGCCGAGAGGGAAACATTTGACCTGTTTGACTGTGTTACGTCAGATTAGGTGACCCATCAGAATTTGTAACGGAAGTGACGTTTCGTCGCCGCCATCTTGCTACACCCTGCACTAGTCCCCAGTAAGGATACAGTGAGAAGGCGGCAAGCAGACATCTTGTTATACCCACCGCTGTCTTGCATTTCACACTTATTTTTAACAATAAACTGAGTTTATATAATGAAATACAGTACTTAGAACTCCGTCTGACTGTTTAGATGTTGAATTTTAAAAGTAGCGACCTTCTGTCAGATTAGCAAACCTGTGAGATAAACAGGCTTGCGGCTGCTTTTAAAATTCAACATCTAAACAGTCAGACAGAGTTCTAAGTACTGTATTTCACTATATATACTTAGTTAACTGTTAAAAATAAGTGTAAAATGCAAAACTCTGTTGGGTGTAACAATATGTCCACTTGCGGCCTTCTCACTGTATCCTTACTGTGGATGGGTGCGGGTTGTAGCAAGATGGCCGTGATGGAACGTCACTTCCATTACAAATTCTGACATGTTGCCTAATCTGATGAAACGCCTGCTCTTTCTATTGAACTTTGTCTCTCTCCCCATACTGATAATAAAAGGGGAGAGGGCTCTGTCCAGTCAGACAGTCTGCATGGGAGGGAAAACACAGACAAAACACAACATGTAATCTCCAGCCACATCACAGAGCTGCTGCAGTCACCAGAGTAACAGGATACAGCTTGCCTCTAGGAACCTTCCACATGCAAGGGGATTGCCAGGACCTGAAGTCCTCCCTGAAGAACACCAGTTCTGGAGATATGCCACTGTGGACTCTGCTGTGTATGGACTCTTGCCTGTGCAGGTATGCTGGGGCAGCCACACGCCTGAGTTAGGGATTTGTTTAGAGAAAAGACTGTGCACTTTGTTTTGGAACTGCTATGCTGAAAGTTTCCACTAAAACTTTTGAAACTTTGTCCTAGCCTGGTCTGAAGTTACTTAAAGGGGTGTATGGTGGTAATGGCATGGGAGAACAGGGCATGTAATGCACATACACGGGGTGAAGTGGTGACATGCCGTTGCTAGGGGCAACACGTACAAGAGAAAGAAGATATAACAGCCAGACAGCGTGAGAGCAGTACTGGCAGGGGTGACGGGATCGATTCATAGCCCAAGTGGTTGATGCCCCAGCAACTGGGACTACATCCATATGGCAGAGACCCTAGGGACCAAGCCGTATAGAACAGAAGAGAAAAGAGTTAAATATGCATGCGCATGGGGTCCGTGCTGGTGCCTGGCAGGACCCCGTTCTATCGCTGGGAGAGAGGTGGCAGAGTCAAGCTGCACTGGTGGAACGGGACACTTCTCTGTGGTGTCTTCTTCAAAATGTCTCATCCTGAGTAGGTGTATGTATTATGGGACTCGGAGACACCCGTACGATAGTGTCAGGTTATGATAAAGAGACACCGGGGTGTACGGCTCGCTTCTAAGTTGGTGTACCGCTAATAATGTTGATGTCACATGAACACATGTCACAGGAACGCGCTCCCGCCTGGTCCTGGGCATTAGCGAACACGTATACCAGAGATCCCGGAGGAAGGAGGAGAGTTAGAAGGAGCGAAAAGGCCCCGCCCACAACCTTGCAATCTATTAGTAAGTGAACTTGTTTATTACAATAGAGATTATAGGCAGCGCTTGTTATTTTAGGTAACCCTGTTTCTTCAGCTCTGGGATTCTATAGCTATGATGTTCATCCGCTGACATCCACTATCCCATAGGGATACATGTAAGTTCGTTTTTCATCTGAAAACGGATGGATGAAAAACGGACATACGGTCCGCCCATGTGAAAGGGGCTTTAGATAGGCAAAGCCTGTCTTTCATGTGCTTTCCTGGAAGAGGATTTGGGAAAAAACGTGATTCATCAGACCAGGCCACCATCTTCCATTGCTCCGTGGTCCAGTTATGATGTTAATGTGCCCATTGTAGGCTCTTTTCGGCTGTGGATATGGGTCAGCATGGGCACCCTGATTGGTATGCGACTAGGCAGTCCTATTTACAACAAACTGCAATGCTCTGTGTGTTCTGACAACTTTCTATCGGAACCAGCAATAACATTATGAAAGGATGCATCAGCCACACTCCACTCTTAGCTCTTCTTGCCATATTTATTAATAATCAATAAGTTGGTTGCATACAACAATATCTCCACCCAAGAACCAACCTTCTTTGATGCGTTTCACCACTCCTGGTTTGCTCACAAGGACAGGAGAGCAAGAACACTTTGTGTGCATCTATCAGTGATCAGCACAGGTAATCGCTGGCTGTGCGGACAACCACAAATAGCTGCGGTGACTGGCGATATGGCATTAAATGAACGGGACTGTCGGCTGTACCTAGATGCTCACAGCAGCAGCAGGAATCAGAAGATTCCTGCAGCTGCCATTCGCACCTTCCTAAATTGCCGATGTGAATGTAGCTTTAGGCAGGTAATCCTATGTTCTATTAGTTGAACTGCAGCTGTCCATAGCTGTCAACTGCGCTGACTCCCTCTGGATTCTGGCTCTGTCATACTACCAACCTGAGAAAAGCGGTGTTCCTATGGAGCAGTGGAGGTGTATGCTCGCATGTTAACCCCCATGTAAGTGGGTTAGAGGCTCTGTCAGGCCAAACACGAGAGTGAGAGGCCTTAACAGCTGGTGAGTTTGAAATTCAGCAGGGAGTGGATTCACGTCACAGAGGTGTGGTGGATGTTTGACAACACAGCTGAGCAGTTTTGGAGTCACCCTCACTCTTTTTTTTGGACTTTCTTCAAATATTTTCACGATTATTTTTCACGATTGATTGGTTTCTGGACTTTATAGATATTTACTATGCTCAATTTTCATTATATTTTTTCTTGGATTTATATATTTGTATATCACTTTCACTGAGTGTTATAATTTATATTAGCTCATATTGAATTTTTTATTTCATTTAATATTAATTTTTAGTTTTTGGGATATTTAGCAATATATGTTTTTTTTTTTTTCCCACTTTTTCTCTAGTCACGTCTGTATTCAGCTCACTGGCTGGATAAGAGTGTCTCACAGTAAAAATCTCTCCTGCGCTCAGGTGTCCATGAACCAAACATGTGGTGCGACCGTCTAAAAAAGTTAATGCCTACTGTCTTGCAGCCCTCCTTTGAACAATGGGTATTCAAGCTAGAGAAAAACAGAAAAGAAGGAGGGCGCACCAACCTAGTGCATTACCACTAATAAACTTTAATGCAGCATAAAAACAGCAGAAATAATACTCACAAACGAGCTTGTATAACCAGCTTTAAAAAGGGCGCAACAGCGCTGTTTCTGTAAATCGACACACCAGGACCTATTGCCAAGAGGGTCAAACCGGTGCAAACGGCTAACGCGTTTCGGGGGAGCACCCCTTTCTTCAGAGCCTAAGCGGGCAATTAGTGGTAATGCACTAGGTTGGTGCGCCCTCCTTCTTTTCTGTTTTCTGGATAAGAGTGTCTGGCATCTCCCCACTAGGGATGAGCCGAACACCCCCCGGTTCGGTTTGCACCAGAACCTGCGAACGGACCGAAAGTTCGCACGAACGTTAGAACCCCATTGACGTCTATGGGACTCGAACGTTCGAAATCAAAAGTGCTCATTTTAAATGCTAATTTGCATGGTATTGTCCTAAAAAGGGTTTGGGGACCCGGGTCCTACCCCAGGGGACATGTATCAATGCAAAAAAAACTTTTAAAAACGGCCGTTTTTTCGGGAGCAGTGATTTTAATGATGCTTAAAGTAAAAAAAAAAAAAGTGAAATATTCCTTTAAATATCGTACCTGGGGGGTGTCTATAGTATGCCTGTAAAGTGACGCGTGTTTCCCGTGTTTAGAACAGTCCCTGCACCAAATGTCATTTTCAAAGGAAAAAATCTCATTTAAAACTGCTTGCGGGTTAAATGTAATGTCGGGTCATGGCAATATGGATGAAAATCAGTGAGACAAACGGCATGGGTACCCCCCAGTCCATTACCAGGCCCTTTGGGTCTTGTATGGATATTAAGGGGAACCCCGCACCCAAATTAAAATAAGGAAAGGTGTGGGGCCACCAGGCCCTATATACTCTGAACAGTAGTATACAGGCGGTGCAAACAAGACAGGGACTGTAGGTTTGTTGTTAAGTAGAATCTCTTTGTAATTTTGAACGGGTACATTTTTAACGTGTTTAGCTCCAGCCAAAAAATCTTTTTTAAGCTTTTTGGAAAACATAGGGAAGGGTTATCACCCCTGTGACATTTGTTTTGCTATCTTTCCTCCTCTTCAGAAGATTTCACCTCACTTTTTGTCCCAATGAAAAATGTTTTTTGAAAATTTGGGTTTTTTTGTGGAACAAGGATTGGAAAGCATCAGTGGAAAGGAGAATTTTTTTTCCCATATTAACTCTTACAGGATTGAATTTCCCTTCCTAGGGGTAGATTTCATCTCACTTCCTGTTGTCTCCTTCCGTTTGCAAGTAGGAGTCGTTTGTAAGTTAGATGTTTGAAAGTAGGGTCCTGCCCTATATACTCAGCAGAAATTTGGGCCTTAGGTGTTGCTGTGGCCACAACACTGTAAGCCCTCACAGGGCCCTGCTGTGAAATATTAGATCAAGAATTGTAATTACATGCCCCTGTTGAACAGGAGCTGAAAAATTAGGCCTTAGGCACTGGTGCCACAACACTGCAACCCCTCACAGACACTCTAGTTGGAACGCAGGAACGAGCCCTGCTGCAAAGTATTGCATCAAAAATTGTAATTACACGCCCCTGTTAGACAGGGGCAGAAAAATTGGGCCTTAGGCACTGGTGCTGGTGCCACAACACTGCAACCCCTCACAGACACTCTAGTTGGAATGCAGGAACGAGCCCTGCTGCAAAGTATTACATCAAAAATTGTAATTACACGCCCCTGTTAAACAGGGGCTGAAAAATTGTGCCTTAGGCACTGGTGGTGGCGCCCAGAACCAAAAATGTTCTTACAAGCTATCAGCGTGATGATTGAGGAGGAAGAGGATAATTACTCAGGGATAGTCACTCAGCATCAGCATAGGCAGTCTTTGAAGGGATCTGAGATTTCAAAAAAAATTATTCGGTTACATCAGCATCAGGTGCTTGGTAGCTGGTGGTGATCCAAGACTGATTCATTTTTATGAAGGTCAGTCGATCGACCGAGTCGGTGTACAGACGCACCCTGTGATCGGTTACCACGCCTCCAGCAGCACTGAATGTGCGTTCCGAAAGAACGCTGGATGCAGGACAGGCCAGTAGCTCAATTGCATACTGTGCAAGCTCTGGCCAGTGATCCATCCTCAAGACCCAGTAACCCAGAGGATTTTCGGTGGGAAAGGTGTCCAAGTCTGATCTTGCCCCTAGGTATTCCTGCACCATGTAAAACAGACGCTGGCGATGGTTGCTGGAACCGATCATACCTTGGGGCTGCGGACCAAAAAATTGTCTGAACGCATCGGTCAGACGGCCACCTTCTCCACCGCTCCTTCTTTGACTGACCGAAGCCTCAGCAACACGTTGTCCAGAAACAGGAGTTTGTAACCTCCCACTCTCTGGGAACGCGTTGCACAGACCTTTCTGCAAGGCCTCCCGAAGATGTTTCATCCTCTGCTCCCTCTGCGATGGCAAGATAAGGTCCGCAACCTTACCCTTGTAACGTGGATCAAGGAGGGTTGCCAGCCAGTACTGGTCCTTCTCCTTGATACCACGAATACGAGGATCCTTACGCAGGCTTTGCAGGATCAGGGAGGCCATGCAGCGTAGGTTTGCTGAGGCATTCGGTCCGGAGTCCTCTGGGTCACTAAGGACGACAATGTCCGCAGCCACCTCCTCCCAGCCACGTACAAGTCCATGTGTTTCTTGGGACTGATCCCTTAAAGACTGCTGCTGATGCTGAGTGCCAGGCTCCACCTCCATACTGACACAACCTTCCTCCTCCTCCTCCTCGTCCTCTTCCTGTGTGATCGGCGGGCACGCAGGAACACTGTATGGATAAAGGGGGCCTTGAGAGCTAAGGAAGTCCTCCTCTTCCTGCCTCTGTTCTGCCTCAAGTGCCCTGTCCATTATTCCACGCAGCGTGTGCTCCAACAGGTGGACAAGGGGGACAGTGTCACTGATGCATGCACTGTCACTGCTCACCATCCTTGTGGCCTCCTCGAATGGTGACAGGACAGTGCATGCATCCCTGATCATGGCCCACTGGCGTGGGGAAAAAAAAACAAGCTCCCCTGACCCTGTCCTGGTGCCATAGTCGCACAGGTACTCATTGATGGCCCTCTGCTGCGTGTGCAGCCGCTGCAGCATGGCCAACGTTGAGTTCCACCTGGTGGGCATGTCACAGATTAGGCGGTTCTTGGGCAGGTTAAACTCCTTTTGGAGGTCCGTCAGCCGAGCACTGGCATTATATGACCGGCGGAAATGCACACAGACTTTCCTGGCCTGCCTCAGGACATCCTGTAAGCCCGGGTACCTGCCCAAGAACCGCTGCACCACCAAGTTAAGGACGTGAGCCAAACAGGGCACATGGGTCATTTGTCCCTGTCGGAGGGCAGAGAGGAGGTTGGTGCCATTGTCGCAAACCACCATTCCTGCCTTAAGTTGGCGTGGCGTCAACCACCTCTGAACCTGCCCCTGCAGAGCTGACAGAACCTCTGCCCCAGTGTGGCTCCTGTCCCCCAAGCACACCAGCTCAAGCACCGCATGGCATCTTTTGGCCTGCGTACTTGCGTAGCCCCTTGAACGACTATGGAGCACCGCTGGTTCCGAGGAAGAGGCCATGGAGGAAGAAGAAGAGGAGGGGGTGGAGGAGAGAGGTGTGTCACAATCATTAGCATTTTGGAGGCGTGGTGGCGGAACAACCTCCAACACTACTGCACCTTGACCTGCATCCTTCCCAGCTGCCAGCAGAGTCACCCAATGCGCAGTGAAACTTAGATGACGTCCCTGTCCATGCCTGCTGGACCATGAGTCAGCGGTAATATGCACCTTACCGCTGACCGCCCTGTCCAGTGAGGCATGGACATTGCCTTCCACATGCTGGTAGAGAGCCGGAATCGCCTTCCGTGAGAAAAAGTGGCATTTGGGTACCTGCCACTGAGGAACCGCACATTCCACAAACTCACGGAAGGGGGCAGAGTCTACCAACTGAAAAGGCAGCAGTTGAAGTGCTAGCAATTTTGCCAAGCTAGCATTCAACCGCTGGGCATGTGGATGGCTGGGAGCAAACTTCTTTCGGTGGTGCAGCAGCTGGGGCAGGGAAATTTGCCTGGTACAATCTGACGTCGGTGTACCAAAAGCAGATTGTCCACAAGTACTTGGCTGTGACACACCTAATTCTACACCTTCATTCCTCTCAGTGCAGGTCTCAGAGAGGACTGGAGGTCTAGTGGGGTTGGAAATCTCAGCTGATGAGGAGCAAGGAGAGGTCCTCTTTGTTCTTTGGTGTGGGTCTTTTAGATACGCTTGCCAACGAACTGCATGGCAGGTCAACATATGTCTGGTCAAGCATGTGGTACCCAAGCGGGAGATGTTTTGGCCACGTGAGATACGCTTGAGACATATGTTGCAAATAGCAGCGGTGCGATCTGATGCACTCGTCTCAAAAAAGGCCTACACCAAAGAACTTTTTGAATAACGCGCAGAGACTGCAGCGCCCTGCACATGTGGAGCTTTGGGGTGTGATGCAGTCAATGTGCTGCCCTTAGGCTGGCCCCTGGAGGGCATCCTGCCTCGTTGGTGATGTGCCGCCTCCTCCTCCTCCTCTCTCCTATCAGGCACCCACGTTGAGTCAGTGACCTCATCATCCCCTCCCTCCTCATCACTGGAGCAAACCTGGCAGTATGCTGCAACAGGGGGAGCATGACTGCCAGATTGCTGTCCTTCTTGGGCACCCCCTCTGTCCGTGCTCATGTTACTGCCTTCATCGAGCTCAGTATCATCATCAGAGCCTTCCAAACGCTGGGCATCCTCCTGGAGCATGTACCCAACACTGTGGTCAAACAGTTCGAGGGACTCCTCAGGAGGACATGGTGGAGCTAGGGAAGGAGTCACTGATGACATTGAGCCGAGGGAAGAGGCCGCTGCTTTGCCAGACAAAGCACCCTGGGCATGGGTGAGAGAGGATGAGGAGGATGAGGACGGCTTGGTCATCCACTCGACCAAGTCTTCCGCATGTTGCGGCTCAACACGGCCAGCTGCCGAAACAAAGGCCAAGCGTGTCCCATGGCCACGTGCTGATGAGGATGCACCGTCTCCACGACCAGCACTAGACACAGAGCCTGCTTGCCCTCTCTTATTGGCTTGTGACTGTCTGCCTCTCCTTCTTGGCCTTCCAGACATACTAATGGCCTGTAGCTGCACTAAGCTGGGATATATATATATATATATATATGTACTGATACTGCAGCTAGCAAAATCAACTGCCTGCCTGTAGTATGAGAACACCACCAACCTTCTACAGGTAGCTTTAGCTGAACACTGTGAGGTGGACGCACCCCACTAACTTGTAGGTTTAGCTGAACACTGTGAGCAGGACGCACTGCACTAAATGTAAATAGTCTAGCTGCCTGACCGTGGTACTAATAGGATCAAAAGAACACCAGTAATTTTCTTCAGGTAGCTTTATATACTGTAACAAGACAAGCCTGCCTGTCAGTAGGAAGATAACAGGAACGGATCTAGCTGAACACTGTGAGCAGGACGCACTGCACTAAATGTAAATAGTCTAGCTGCCTGACCGTGGTACTAATAGGATCAAAAGAACACCAGTAATTTTCTTCAGGTAGCTTTATATACTGTAACAAGACAAGCCTGCCTGTCAGTAGGAAGATAACAGGAACGGATCTAGCTGAACACTGTGAGCAGGACGCACTGTACTAAATGTAAATAGTCTAGCTGCCTGACCGTGGTACTAATAGGATCAAAAGAACACCAGTAATTTTCTTCAGGTAGCTTTATATACTGTAACAAGACAGTAGCTCAAGACAGTGAGCTATGGAATTGTCTTTGTCTTACATGTATATGCCCTCCATGTGCTCCTTACTGTGAAGGCCAGTTATGGGTGTGGGCGGTGGCCAGTGTTTTGTTACTGTTTATAAATGTGGGTCGGGGACACACTGGACACCTTTGCTGCCATTGTGCTCTTGCTGGGTGTCCAGTGTGCTCCTGTCCCTTTAAGGGGGCTAGGGTGGCCTCCAGGCTCACCTGTCTCACACCTATCCATTCAATGCATGTGCTTCCACTGTGGAGACACTTATAAATTTAGTAGTGTTAGGACTGCAAGTAATACAGGGTGCCTTGACGAAGCCTTGCAGCTTTCACATTAGGGTTGCCACCTGTCCGGGATTCACCCGGACAGTACGGGTTTTGAAACATGTGTCCGGGTCTCTGGCCGCCTGAGACCCGGGCACATTATTCAGACCCGCCTGTGGCTCCCTGTGCGGCGTGCCTTGCCTACACAGGCGGCCCTCTAATTAACTCCCCCGGCGAATCATAGTAATGGAATGCTGCAGTTATGCGGGGTATCTTTGTTCCCACACGCCGCCTGTGAGCTCCACTTTTCATGACAGGGCAGACCCGACATCTCTCCCCGCTGTCCCCAGCTGCAGGACACATACACAGTGCAGAGAGAGTGCTGTGGAGTGAACCCGCCCCTCCTCCTCCTGCTGTGTTGTTTTCCTGTGTACACAGAGGAGGAGGAGGGGAGGAGAAGGCTCACCACGCTGCCGACAACGCTGCTGGACTGAGATAATCTATCTGAACTAATCCACAGTGAGTCTTCCAGAGGATGGGGGGCATGAACAAGAGGGTGAGGGGGGAACTAGCCTACAGTTCACTTTGAGCAATGGGGGGGGGGATATCTTCTAGGGGGCACTTTAATACCTGTGCTAAAAGGGGGCTTGGATATGAAATCCACCCCCCTTAGCACATATCCTCTCCCCCCAATATTAAAGAGATGATGTCTGCCACAGAGCGGGTGGCCCTTGGCACCCCACAGGAGATGTGGAAAATTGCTCCAGGTGCCCATACAAGTGCCCCCCTTCCAAGCAAGTTAGTGGAGCAAAGTGTGGGTTCCAGGTCACAGGGTGGGTTCACACTATGAAAACACAGGAACACGATGTGCGTTCTGTGCGATTCATATGTGACCCGGGTGCAATTTCAGCCCAATTATGTCTGCAGTCTCTGACAATCTCCTGTACTATGTCTGGAGTCTCTGACCATCTCCTGTATCATGTCTGCAGTCTCTGACCATCTCCTGTACTATATCTGCAGTCTCTGACCATCTCATGTACTATGTCTGCAGTCTCTGACCATCTCCTGTACTATATCTGCAGTCTCTGACCATCTCTTGTATCATGTCTGGAGTCTCTGATCATCTCCTGTATTATGTCTGCAGTCTCTGATCATCTCCTGTATTATGTCTGCAGTCTCTGATCATCTCCTGTATTATGTCTGCAGTCTCTGATCATCTCCTGTATTATGTCTGCAGTCTCTGATCATCTCCTGTATTATGTCTGCAGTCTCTGATCATCTCCTGTATTATGTCTGTAGTCTCTGATCATCTCCTGTATTATGTCTGCAGTCTCTGACCATCTCCTGTACTATATCTGCAGTCTCTGACCATCTCATGTACTATGTCTGCAGTCTCTGACCATCTCCTGTACTATATCTGCAGTCTCTGACCATCTCCTGTAATATGTCTGCAGTCTCTGACCATCTCTTGTATCATGTCTGCAGTCTCTGACCATCTCCTGTATCATGTCTGCAGTCTCTGACCATCTCCTGTATCATGTCTGCAGTCTCTGACCATCTCCTGTATCATGTCTGCAGTCTCTGACCATCTCCTGTATTATGTCTGCAGTCTCTGATCATCTTCTGTACTATGTCTGCAGTCTCTGACCATCTCCTGTACTGTGTCTGCAGTCTCTGACCATCTCCTGTACTGTGTCTGCAGTCTCTGACTATCTCCTGTACTATGGCTGCAGTCTCTGACCATCTCTTGTATCATGTCTGCAGTCTCTGACCATCTCCTGTACTATGGCTGCAGTCTCTGACCATCTCTTGTATCATGTCTGCAGTCTCTGACCATCTCCTGTACTATGGCTGCAGTCTCTGACCATCTCCTGTACTATGGCTGCAGTCTCTGACCATCTCCTGTACTATGTCTGCAGTCTCTGACCATCTCCTGTACTGTGTCTGCAGTCTCTGACCATCTCCTGTACTATGGCTGCAGTCTCTGACCATCTCTTGTATCATGTCTGCAGTCTCTGACCATCTCCTGTACTATGTCTGCAGTCTCTGACCATCTCCTGTATTATGTCTGCAGTCTCTGACCATCTCCTGTACTATATCTGCAGTCTCTGACCATCTTTTGTACCATGTCTGTAGACTCTGATCACCTCTTGTATTATAACAGCACACTCTCTGACCATCTCCTGTACTATGTCTGCAGTCTCTGACCATCTCCTGTACTATTTCTGCAGTCTCTGACCATCTCCTGTACTATTTCTGCAGTCTCTGACCATCTCCTGTACTATGGCTGCAGTCTCTGACCATCTCCTGTATCATGTCTGCAGTCTCTGACCATCTCCTGTACTATGTCTGCAGTTTCTTACCATCTCCTGTACTTTGTCTGCAGTCTCTGACCATCTCCTGTAGTATGTTTGCAGTCTCTGACCATCTTTTGTATCAAGTCTGTAGACTCTGATCATCTCTTGTATTATGGCCGCACACTCTATGTCTGCAATCTCTGACCATCTCCTGTATTATGTCTGCAGTCTCTGACCATCTTTTGTACCATGTCTGCAGTCTCTTACCATCTCCTGTACTATGTCTGCAGTCTCTGACAATTTTTTTGTATTGTGTCTGTAGCCTCTGATCATCTCTTGTATTATGGCCGCACAGTCTCGTAGTGTAATATAGGATGAAAGGAGAGCCACCAAGCTGGGGCCCAAAGAGAACCATCTGACTGAGCCCTGCACGATGCACCTGAGTGGTGGTCAGTGATAGTGTAGCAAGGCCAGTCTGAAGGGGGGATCACTGGTGTAGGGGGCAGTGAATGCAGTAGGGTAAAGGGGCACTGATATAAAGGTTACCTCTTATATCAGTAACCCCCCCCCCACCTTACCTTAGTGCATTCACTCTGTGGAAGGTGCTCTATGGTGACCAGAGTCCCCCCCACATTAGAGTTTCCATTTTAAATGCAAGTTAGAACTCTGTGGACAATTACATAAACAGGAACTCTGATGTAAAGGGGAATGCAGTGGACTCTGATATAAGGTGATCTCGTCACCAGAGCCCCCCCTTACATCAGAGTTCCCCCCCCCCAACATCAGAGTTCCCCCATACACCATACATACAGTCCTCACCACTAGGGATGAGCCGAACACCCCCCGGTTCGGTTCGCACCAGAACCCGCGAACGGACCGAAAGTTCGCACGAACGTTAGAACCCCATTGACGTCTATGGGACTCGAACGTTCGAAATCAAAAGTGCTCATTTTAAAGGCTAATTTGCATGGTATTGTCCTAAAAAGGGTTTGGGGACCCGGGTCCTACCCCAGGGGACATGTATCAATGCAAAAAAAACTTTTAAAAACGGCCGTTTTTTCGGGAGCAGTGATTTTAATGATGCTTAAAGTAAAAAAAAAAAAGTGAAATATTCCTTTAAATATCGTACCTGGGGGGTGTCTATAGTATGCCTGTAAAGTGACGCGTGTTTCCCATGTTTAGAACAGTCCCTGCACCAAATGTCATTTTTAAAGGAAAAAATCTCATTTAAAACTGCTTGCGGGTTTAATGTCATGTCGGGTCCTGGCAATATGGATGAAAATCAGTGAGACAAACGGCATGGGTACCCCCCAGTCCATTACCAGGCCCTTTGGGTCTTGTATGGATATTAAGGGGAACCCCGCACCCAAATTAAAATAAGGAAAGGTCCCTATATACTCTGAACAGCAGTATACAGGCGGTGCAAACAAGACAGGGACTGTAGGTTTGTTGTTAAGTAGAATCTCTTTGTAATTTTGAACATTTTTAATGTGTTTAGCTCCAGCCAAAAAATCTTTTCTAAGCTTTTTGGAAAACATAGGGAAGGGTTATCACCCCTGTGACATTTGTTTTGCGTCTTTCCTCCTCTTCAGAAGATTTCACCTCACTTTTTTGTCCCAATGAAAAATGTTTTTTGAAAATTTGGGTTTTTTTGTGGAACAAGGATTGGAAAGCATCAGTGGAAAGGAGAAATTGTTTTCCCATATTAACTCTTACATGAGAGAATTTCCCTTCCTATGGGTAGATTTCATCTCACTTCCTGTTGTCTCCTTCCGTTTGCAAGTAGGAGTCGTTTGTAAGTTAGATGTTTGAAAGTAGGGTCCTGCCCTATATACTCAGCAGAAATTTGGGCCTTAGGTGTTGCTGTGGCCAAAACACTGTAAGCCCTCACAGGGCCCTGCTGTGAAATATTAGATCAAGAATTGTAATTACATGCCCCTGTTGAACAGGAGCTGAAAAATTAGGCCTTAGGCACTGGTGCTGGTGCCACAACACTGCAACCCCTCACAGACACTCTAGTTGGAACGCAGGAACGAGCACTGCTGCAAAGTATTGCATCAAAAATTGTAATTACACGCCCCTGTTAGACAGGGGCAGAAAAATTGGGCCTTAGGCACTGGTGCTGGTGCCACAACACTGCAACCCCTCACAGACACTCTAGTTGGAACGCAGGAACGAGCACTGCTGCAAAGTATTGCATCAAAAATTGTAATTACACGCCCCTGTTAGACAGGGGCAGAAAAATTGGGCCTTAGGCACTGGTGCTGGTGCCACAACACTGCAACCCCTCACAGACACTCTAGTTGGAATGCAGGAACGAGCCGTGCTGCAAAGTATTACATCAAAAATTGTAATTACACGCCCCTGTTATACAGGGGCTGAAAAATTGTGCCTTAGGCACTGGTGGTGGCGCCCAGAACCAAAAATGTTCTTACAAGCTATCAGCGTGATGATTGAGGAGGAAGAGGATAATTACTCAGGGATAATCACTCAGCATCAGCATAGGCAGTCTTTGAAGGGATCTGAAAAAAATTATTCAGTTACATCAGCATCAGGTGCTTGGTAGCTGGTGGTGATCCAAGACTGATTCATTTTTATGAAGGTCAGCCGATCGACCGAGTCAGTGGACAGACGCACCCTGTGATCGGTTACCACGCCTCCAGCAGCACTGAATGTACGTTCCGAAAGAACGCTGGATGCAGGACAGGCCAGTAGCTCAATTGCATACTGTGCAAGCTCTGGCCAGTGATCCATCCTCAAGACCCAGTAACCCAGAGGATTTTCGGTGGGAAAGGTGTCCAAGTCTGATCTTGCCCCTAGGTATTCCTGCACCATGTAAAACAGACGCTGGCGATGGTTGCTGGAACCGATCATACCTTGGGGCTGCGGACCAAAAAATTGTCTGAACGCATCGGTCAGACGGCCACCTTCTCCACCGCTCCTTCTTTGACTGACCGAAGCCTCAGCAACACGTTGTCCAGAAACAGGAGTTTGTAAACTCCCAGTCTCTGGGAACGCGTTGCACAGACCTTTCTGCAAGGCCTCCCGAAGATGTTTCATCCTCTGCTCCCTCTGCGATGGCAAGATAAGGTCCGCAACCTTACCCTTGTAACGTGGATCAAGGAGGGTTGCCAGCCAGTATTGGTCCTTCTCCTTGATACCACGAATACGAGGATCCTTACGCAGGCTTTGCAGGATCAGGGAGGCCATGCAGCGTAGGTTTGCTGAGGCATTCGGTCCGGAGTCCTCTGGGTCACTAAGGACAACAACGTCCGCAGCCACCTCCTCCCAGCCACGTACAAGTCCATGTGTTCCTTGGGACTGATCCCTTAAAGACTGCTGATGCTGAGTGCCAGGCTCCACCTCCATACTGACACAATCTTCCTCCTCCTCCTCCTCCTCCTCCTCGTCCTCTTCCTGTGTGATCGGCGGGCACGCAGGAACACTGTCTGGATAAAGGGGGCCTTGAGAGCTAAGGAAGTCCTCCTCTTCCTGCCTCTGTTCTGCCTCAAGTGCCCTGTCCATTATTCCACGCAGCGTGTGCTCCAACAGGTGGACAAGGGGGACAGTGTCACTGATGCATGCACTGTCAGTGCTCACCATCCTCGTGGCCTCCTCGAATGGTGACAGGACAGTGCATGCATCCCTGATCATGGCCCACTGGCGTGGGGAAAAAAAACCAAGGTCCCCTGACCCTGTCCTGGTGCCATAGTCGCACAGGTACTCATTGATGGCCCTCTGCTGCGTGTGCAGCCGCTGCAGCATGGCCAACGTCGAGTTCCACCTGGTGGGCATGTCACAGATTAGGCGGTTCTTGGGCAGGTTAAACTCCTTTTGGAGGTCCGTCAGCCGAGCACTGGCATTATATGACCGGCGGAAATGCACACAGACTTTCCTGGCCTGCCTCAGGACATCCTGTAAGCCCGGGTACCTGCCCAAGAACCGCTGCACCACCAAGTTAAGGACGTGAGCCAAACAGGGCACATGGGTCAGTTGTCCCTGTCGGAGGGCAGAGAGGAGGTTGGTGCCATTGTCGCAAACCACCATTCCTGCCTTAAGTTGGCGTGGCGTCAACCACCTCTGAACCTGCCCCTGCAGAGCTGACAGAACCTCTGCCCCAGTGTGGCTCCTGTCCCCCAAGCACACCAGCTCAAGCACCGCATGGCATCTTTTGGCCTGCGTACTTGCGTAGCCCCTTGAACGCCTACGGAGCACCGCTGGTTCCGAGGAAGAGGCCATGGAGGAAGAAGAAGAGGAGGGGGTGGAGGAGAGAGGTGTGTCACAATCAGCATTTTGGAGGCGTGGTGGCGGAACAACCTCCAACACTACTGCACCTTGTCCTGCATCCTTCCCAGCTGCCAGCAGAGTCACCCAATGCGCCGTGAAACTTAAGTAACGTCCCTGTCCATGCCTGCTGGACCATGAGTCAGCGGTAATATGCACCTTACCGCTGACCGCCCTGTCCAGCGAGGCATGGACATTGCCTTCCACATGCCGGTAGAGAGCCGGAATCGCCTTCCGTGAGAAAAAGTGGCGTTTGGGTACCTGCCACTGAGGAACCGCACATTCCACAAACTCACGGAAGGGGGCAGAGTCTACCAACTGAAAAGGCAGCAGTTGAAGTGCTAGCAATTTTGCCAAGCTAGCATTCAACCGCTGGGCATGTGGATGGCTGGGAGCAAACTTCTTTCGGCGGTGCAGCAGCTGGGGCAGGGAAATTTGCCTGGTACAATCTGACGTCGGTGTACCAAAAGCAGATTGCCCACAAGTACTTGGCTGTGACACACCTAATTCTACACCTTCATTCCTCTCACTGCAGGTCTCAGAGAGGACTGAAGGTCTAGTGGGGTTGGAAATCTCAGCTGATGAGGAGCAAGGAGAGATCCTCTTTGTTCTTTGGTGTGGGTCTTTCAGATACGCTTGCCAACGAACTGCATGGCAGGTCAACATATGTCTGGTCAAGCATGTGGTACCCAAGCGGGAGATGTTTTGGCCACGCGAGATACGCTTGAGACATATGTTGCAAATAGCAGCGGTGCGATCTGATGCACTCGTCTCAAAAAAGGCCCACACCAAAGAACTTTTTGAATAACGCGCAGAGACTGCAGCGCCCTGCACATGTGGAGCTTTGGGGTGTGATGCAGTCAATGTGCTGCCCTTAGGCTGGCCCCTGGAGGGCATCCTGCCTCGTTGGTGATGTGCCGCCTCCTCCTCCTCCTCCTCCTCCTCTCTCCTATCAGGCACCCACGTTGAGTCAGTGACCTCATCATCCCCTCCCTCCTCATCACTGGAGCAAACCTGGCAGTATGCTGCAGCAGGGGGAGCATGACTGCCAGATTGCTGTCCTTCTTGGGCACCCCCTCTGTCCGTGCTCATGTTACTGCCTTCATCGAGCTCAGTATCATCATCAGAGCCTTCCAAACGCTGGGCATCCTCCTGGAGCATGTACCCAACACTGTGGTCAAACAGTTCGAGGGAATCCTCATGAGGACATGGTGGAGCTAGGGAAGGAGTCACTGATGACATTGAGCTGAGGGAAGAGGCCGCTGCTTTGCCAGACAAAGCACCCTGGGCATGGGTGAGAGAGGATGAGGAGGATGAGGACGGCTTGGTCATCCACTCGACCAAGTCTTCCGCATGTTGCGGCTCAACACGGCCAGCTGCCGAAAAAAAGGCCAAGCGTGTCCCATGGCCACGTGCTGATGAGGATGCACCGTCTCCACGACCAGCACTAGACACAGAGCCTGCTTGCCCTCTCTTATTGGCTTGTGACTGTCTGCCTCTCCTTCTTGGCCTTCCAGACATACTAATGGCCTGTAGCTGCACTAAGCTGGGATAGAACACCTGTAATTTTCTTCAGGTAGCTTTATATACTGTAACCAGACAAGCCTGCCTGTCAGTAGGAAGATAACAGGAACGGATCTAGCTGAACACTGTGAGCAGGACACACTGTACTAAATGTAAATAGTCTAGCTGCCTGACCGTGGTACTAATAGGATCAAAAAGAACACCTGTAATTTTCTTCAGGTAGCTTTATATACTGTAACCAGACAAGCCTGCCTGTCAGTAGGAAGATAACAGGAACGGATCTAGCTGAACACTGTGAGCAGGACGCACTGCACTGAATGTAAATAGCAGGAACGGATCTAGCTGAACACTGTGAGCAGGACGCACTGCACTGAATGTAAATAGCAGGAACGGATCTAGCTGAACACTGTGAGCAGGACGCACTGCACTGAATGTAAATAGCAGGAACGGATCTAGCTGAACACTGTGAGCAGGACGCACTGCACTGAATGTAAATAGCAGGAACGGATCTAGCTGAACACTGTGAGCAGGACGCACTGCACTGAATGTAAATAGCAGGAACGGATCTAGCTGAACACTGTGAGCAGGACGCACTGCACTGAATGTAAATAGCAGGAACGGATCTAGCTGAACACTGTGAGCAGGACGCACTGCACTGAATGTAAATAGCAGGAACGGATCTAGCTGAACACTGTGAGCAGGACGCACTGCACTGAATGTCAATAGCAGGAACGGATCTAGCTGAACACTGTGAGCAGGACGCACTGCACTGAATGTAAATAGCAGGAACGGATCTAGCTGAACACTGTGAGCAGGACGCACTGCACTGAATGTAAATAGCAGGAACGGATATAGCTGAACACTGTGAGCAGGACGCACTGCACTGAATGTAAATAGCAGGAACGGATCTAGCTGAACACTGTGAGCAGGACGCACTGCACTGAATGTAAATAGCAGGAACGGATCTAGCTGAACACTGTGAGCAGGACGCACTGCACTGAATGTAAATAGCAGGAACGGATCTAGCTGAACACTGTGAGCAGGACGCACTGCACTGAATGTAAATAGCAGGAACGGATCTAGCTGAACACTGTGAGCAGGACACACTGCACTAAATAGTCTAGATAGAAGATAACAGGAACGGATCTAGCTAAACTGAATACAGTGTATATATATATATGCAACACCTGGGATGCATATATATACACAATACACTGTAAGTGCAGCTAACTGACTGACTGTTCTGCCTAATCTATCTAACTCAAATCAAATGACACTGTCTCTCTCTCTCTCTATCTCTCAGCACACCGGAACACACACTACACAGGGCCGCCGTGCAGGCGGCCTTATATAGTGTGGGGTGTGTACTAAATCCCCTGAGCCATAATTGGCCAAAGCCACCCTGGCTTTGGCCAATTACAGCTCTCTCTACTGACGGCGCTGTGATTGGCCAAGCATGCGGGTCATAGTGCATGCTTGGCCAATCATCAGCCAGCAATGCACTGCGATGCCGCAGTGAATTATGGGCCGTGACGCGCCACACGAATTTGGCGCGAACGGCCCATATCGTTCGCAATTCGACGGACGGTCGAACAGCCGATGTTCGAGTCGAACATGGGTTCGACTCGAACACGAAGCTCATCCCTACTCACCACCAACCCCCCCATACCCACCATTATCTATCTATCTATCTATCTATCTATCTATCTATCTATCTATCTATCTATCTATCTATACACATACATACATATACACACCAGGAGACCTCCCCCCACCCCCCAATATTACACTGGGAGGCTCCCACCAAACATTACACACTACATATACACTATATTGTACATTATGCACGCCTGCGCTATATGCAATTGTCTACACCCACTGTTCACTGCTGCGCGTGCCGCATTACTATTCCCCTAGGACACACAGAGGTGTCCCGGGTATTTTACAATCTTATAATGTATGCTACAAAAAAAATGCCAAGTCCCGCTGAAGTGTTCGGGTTTGGCTCGAAGAAAAGGTGGCAACCCTATTTCACATGCGTTTGCAAATGTGTGCTAACTAAACCCCTGCTTTTAACAGACGGTTAGACAGGCTAATTTGGTTGGTCAGCAGACTGGTTGGTGAGTTGAGCTATGGAATTGTCTTTGTCTTACATGTATATGCCCTCCATGTGCTCCTTACTGTGAAGGCCAGTTATGGGTGTGGGCGGTGGCCAGTGTTTTGTTACTGTTTATAAATGTGGGTCGGGGACACACTGGACACCTTTGCTGCCATTGTGCTCTTGCTGGGTGTCCAGTGTGCTCCTGTCCCTTTAAGGGGGCTAGGGCGGCCTCCAGGCTCACCTGTCTCACACCTATCCATTCAATGCATGTGCTTCCACTGTGGAGAAACCTATAAATTTAGTAGTGTTAGGACTGCAAGTAATACAGGGTGCCTTGACGAGGCCTTGCAGCTTTCACATGCGTTTGCAAATGTGTGCTAACTAAACCCCTGCTTTTAACAGACGGTTAGACAGGCTAATTTGGTTGGTCAGCAGACTGGTTGGTGAGTTGAGCTATGGAATTGTCTTTGTCTTACAGCTTTATATACTGTAACAAGACAAGCCTGCCTGTCAGTAGGAAGATAACAGGAACGGATCTAGCTGAACACTGTGAGCAGGACGCACTGCACTAAATGTAAATAGTCTAGCTGCCTGACCGTGGTACTAATAGGATCAAAAGAACACCAGTAATTTTCTTCAGGTAGCTTTATATACTGTAACAAGACAAGCCTGCTTGTCAGTAGGAAGATAACAGGAACGGATCTAGCTGAACACTGTGAGCAGGACGCACTGTACTAAATGTAAATAGTCTAGCTGCCTGACCGTGGTACTAATAGGATCAAAAGAACACCAGTAATTTTCTTTAGGTAGCTGTAAATACTATAACAAGACAAGCCTGCCTGTCAGTAGGAAGATAACAGGAACGGATCTAGCTGAACACTGTGAGCAGGACGCACTGCACTAAATGTAAATAGTCTAGAAGATAACAGGAACGGATCTAGCTAAACTGAATACAGTGTATATATATTAGGGTTGTCCCGATACCGATACTAGTATCGGTATCGGCACCGATACCGAGCATTTGCCCAAGTACTTGTACTCGGGCAAATGCTCCCGATGCTTCCCCCGATACCTAGAAGACAGCTGTGATCGGCACGTGGGGGAGTTACAAGATTCTCCCCCAGCGGCTTTCACAAGCTTTAGTGACATACAGCTGTGATCGCTCACAGCTGACTGTCACTGCATCCTCCTCCGTGCCCCCTCCTTTCCTCTGTGCCTCTCCGCAGTCCCCTGCATTCCTCTCTTATCTGTCCCCTCCGTTCTGCTCTCCTTATCTTTCCCCTCCGTTCTTCCCCTTCGTTCCTCCGTCCCCCTCCTCCTTCCTTTGTGTATGGAGAGAGTCAGTTGACTCTGTCCATTCACATAACTGAAACATTGTAATCTTCTGTGATTACGATGTGTCAGTTTATGAATGGAGAGAAGCTGCTGTGTTCTCTCCATTCATTCTCAGTGCAGCTGACGCTGCAGAGAAAGGGACTGGGGAATCTCTATCCTCTGTCTCTTTCTCTGTCTCAAGGGGGAGATATCAGAGGTCTGTTAAGACCCCTGATATCTCACCAAAGCCCCCCAAAAGGGCTGATTAAAAAAAAAAAAAACCAATAAAGAATAAAAAAATATTATTCGAAAAAATAAAAATTGTAAAAAAAAAACAAAAAAAAACACACACACATACAACGTTCACCCCCCCCCCCCCAAAAAAATAGTAAAAAAAAAAAAAACTGTCACGTGACATTAAAAAAAAGTACTTGAAAAAGTACTTGAGAGTACTTGAAAAAAAGTATCGGTACTTGTACTCGGTCCTAAAAAAGTGGTATCGGGACAACCCTAATATATATATATGCAAAACCTGGGATGCATATATATACACAATACACTTTAAGTGCAGCTAACTGACTGACTGTCCTGCCTAATCTAGCTAACTCAAATGAAATGACACTGTCTCTCTCTCTCTCTAAGCACACCGGAACACACTGCACAGGGCCGCCGTGCAGGCGGCCTTATATAGTGTGGGGCGTGTACTAAATCCCCTGAGCCATAATTGGCCAAAGCCTCCTTGGCTTTGGCCAATTACGGCTCTCTGTTCAGGCGGCGCTGTGATTGGCCAAGCATGCGGGTCATAGTGCATGCTTGGCCAATCATCAGCAAGCAATGCACTGCGATGCCGCAGTGAATTATGGGCCGTGACGCGCCACACGAATTTGGCGCGAACGGCCCATATCGTTCGCAATTCGGTGAACGACCGAACAGCCGATGTTCGAGTCGAACATGGGTTCGACTCGAACACGAAGCTCATCCCTACTCCCCACCTGGGGATTAGCGACACTTTTTCATCTATAATTTTCTTTTGGTGAATTTGGTTTATAAATATACGCCTATTGCAATTTTGTTTACCAAAAATATGTAGAAGAATATATATCGGCCAAAACTGATGAATACATTTTTTTTTTTAAATATTTTTCTTTTGGATATGTATTATAGCAAAAAGTAAAAAAAAATTGTTTTTTTTTCAAAATTGTCGTTCTTTTTTTGTTTATAACGCAAAAAATAAAATAAGAAGGCTCTATTTGTGGGTAAAAAAGGACGTAAATTTTGTTTGAGTACAGTGTCGCACGACTGTGCAATTGTCAGTTAAAGCGTTTCAGTGCCGTATCGCAAAAAATGGCCTGGTCAGGACGGGGTCAAATCCTTCTGGGGCTGAAGTGGTTAAGCCGTGCTCTATTTTTATCATAAAATTAACTAAACCAACTTTTGCCACAGCTCGCTACGCACGCACTGCAGGTTGGTGTCTCCCTAATGTGTCCCTCATTCTCAAGTTCAAAAATTGGGAGGTATGCGGTTAGTGAGGCTAGGTTAAATAAGGATTCGGCGTCCGATATACTATAGAGCCCAGAGGTGGTTCAACTGCGATTTTAGACCAAATTTTAAGAGGACTTTTTTCGATGAGTTATGGATTTTTTTCACTTGTTTGATTAAGGATTTATTGTATTTATATTATTAGCACGTGAGCACTTTATGAAAAGAATATTAATTTAATGGATTAATATTTGTACTGATTATATAATTTATTGCACAATAAGGATATTTGGTATAATGTACAGCGCGGCACATTGTTTTGATTTAAGTATTATTGAGCACAAATATATGAGAGTGTGATCAGTGCCAGCAGCTGAAATTCCTGCATAGATATCTTTAAAGCAGAGTTCTGCTGTTTTTTTGTTTTTTTTTAAAGTCAGCAGCTACAAATACTGCAGCTGCTGACTTTCAAAACATGGACACTTACCTGTCCAGGGCGCCCGCGATGCCGGCACCCGAAGCCAATCTATCCCTCGGCTGTCGGGTACTACCGCCGCCATCCTCGGTAAGGGAATCAGGAAGTGAAGCCTTGCGGCTTGAACGGGAACGGGAAGTGGCGGAGATACCCGTGGGTGGCTCGGGTATCTATGCCCGGAAGTGGGAGCAAAATACCTGTATTAGACATTCTTATAAAGAGTTTGTACAATTTCTAGACTTGTGTGTATCTATATACTTATGGTTAATGTTATATGCTGGTTGCAATGTTATATGGTTTGCTCCCAATTACTTTGATTAGATTACTGATGAATTTCTTAGGAAGGGAATCTCCCCTCTTCGAAGAGGTCTTGACCTGGGTGGAGGTACTGCTAACTTTTTTTTTATCAAACCCACTTTTCTTCTGATGGTTCTGTTTCTCCTCTTTATCTACAGCAGTGGCGGCTGGTGCTAAATATTTGGGGGGGGGGGGCAGCAAACTAACGGCAGCCACCCCCACAGAGGAGACGTATGGGAAGCACCCCTTGCGCAGGCGGTGGACGGGAAGGCGGCGCAAGTAACCACCCACCCTCCACCACCCGCCAGCACCCGAATTGAATTCTAGAATTACCATATATGCAATCAGTAAGGGGGGGACATTTATTAGGTTACAAGCAAAGAAAGGCAAATAAACATCTTTGTACAAGAAATTTAAAACATTCTGCACAGTCTTCACTTTGCCGTCATCATTTGTACAAACTCTGCAAGAGAAACAAAAACAGTAGTGAGTGGCTAGTAGACATGTGCACAGCCAAAAAATTTGTTCATTTTCGTTTTCGTTTCATTACTTTATTATTTTTGTTCGTTTTTCGGGTCATTCGTTATGATCGCGATTCGTAAATTCGTTCATTGGGAAATTCGTAAATGCGTTCATTCGTACATTCGTACATTCATAAATTCGAACATTCGTTCATTCGTACATTCGTACATTTTTACATTTGTACATTCGTAAATTCATACATTCGTAAATTCGTAAAATCGTACATTTGTAAATTAGAAAATTCGGAAATTTGTAAATTCGAAGTTTGAAAATCCAAAAACCCGAAAATTCAAAAACCTGAAATAGTAACTAACTATTAAATTATAGGTATTGTAATTTCCTTTCAAATTTGACTGTCAGTGAACGTAACAAATACAAATTTATCCGAAGTTATGAATTATCCAAAATGAATGCTTCATCTAAACAAATGGAACGGAACAAATTAATAATAAATAATAATAATAATAAAACGTTGTTATTATTATTATTGTTATTTATTATTATTAATTCATTACGTTCCATTACGTTTTTTCGGATCATTCATAACTTTGGATAAATTGGTATGTGTTACGTTCACTAACAGCCAAATTTGAAAGGAAATTACAATACCTATAATTTAAAAGTTACTAGTAATTACTAATAGTTAAGTTATTATTAGTTAACTATTATTTCAGATTTCCGAATTTTCGAATTTACAAATTTACGAATTCACTAGTTTACTAATGTACGAATGTACGAATGTACATTCGTAAATTGCGAATGTATGAATGTACGAATGCCCGAATTTACGAATGTCCAATTTTATCGAATTTATGAATATTCTGAAAAAATTCGTTAAACGGGTTTTCGTTAATTCGGATATTCCCGAATTAACGAATTTGTCGAAATTCGTTGAAAAACGAATTCGGAACAAAACAAATTGCACATGCCTAGTGGCTAGCCAATATTAAAGATTAACTCCAATTTGTGGAGAAATAAAACAATCCCCTCTGGGTGACCAGTGAACATTTCAAGGATTTAAAAAAGATCTGTTGCATATTCCTACCTGCTTCTCCTCTGAAAGAATAGCTGTTTGTTCTTCTATGCTTTTGGATACTGATTCTCTATGGGAGTGACTTTTTCAATTTGGATCAGCTGATGCAATTGCAGGGCTCTAATGAGGAAAGTTGCGGGGTCTGCATAACTTTGGAAGTGACTCCACTTTTAGGAGTATCTCCCCAATGAGATTTTTGTTGCAAATGACGCCTAAAATCTGACATGTATCTTACTGCAGACTTTTGGGTAAATTAGTGAGCCACATTTCTGGGGAAGTTCTGTACACCAGCTGTGCACAGAATGCCTCCAGGTTGGCATATTGCATTTGAATTTTACAGAAAATTACAGGGCTGCAGATTTAAAAGGAAATTGTTAATATCATTAAAGGAGAAGTCCAGCATGAGCTCGTTTGGCTGGGCTTCTCCTATGGATCACAAGAGTGCAATTCGTTTTGCACTTCTGTGACCCCTTTTTTAGTAGAAAGTGGTCTGAAGTCCGCTCTCTGCTGACGTCACTGGAATCAGTCCAGGCACTGCGTCATCACGACAATAAAGTCTGGACCTGCCAGGTGCCTGGACTGACAGCCGTCTCAGCTTCTCAGCGAACCGCTGAGAACTGGAGATGGCCGCTCCTCGCCCCCTTCACAGTTCAGTGAGTGTGGAGGAGTAGAGAGGAGAGCTGCTGATTGACAGGCAGCAGCTCTCCACTCTGGGAGCTGTGAGAACCGAGCCATTGGCGGTGTTCGATCGATTGGTTCTCAGTGTAGAGGCGCCGGGGGGACAGATGCAGCATCCACCTAGGTAAGTATGATGGGGGAAAAACTCCCAAACCCATACTTCTCTTTTAAATAACAATATGGTTTGTGTCACAATTGTATATGCTATATTTTTTATTTGCTAGATTTTTTTCCCACAAAAGTGGAGTTACCCTTTAAAGAACCCACCACTAGGGATGAGCTTCGAGTTCGAGTCGAACTCATGTTCGACTCGAACATTGGCTGTTCGCAAGTTCGCTGAACACCGAACAATTTGGGGTGTTCGCGGCAAATTCGAATGCCGCGGAACACCCTTTAAAAGTCTATGGGAGAAATCAAAAGTGCTAATTTTAAAGGCTTATATGCAAGTTATTGTCATAAAAAGTGTTTGGGAACCTGGGTCCTGCCCCAGGGGACATGGATCAATGCAAAAAAAAGTTTTAAAAACGGCCGTTTTTTCAGGAGCAGTGATTTTAATAATGTTCAAAGTCAAACAATAAAAGTGTAATATCCCTTTAAATTTCATAGCTGGGGGGTGTCTATAGTATGCCTGTAAAGGGGCGCATGTTTCCTGTGTTTAGAACAGTCTAACAGCAAAATGACATTTCGAAGGAAAAAACCCATTTAAAACTACTCGCGGCTATTGCATTGCCGCCCGACAATACACATAGAAGTTCAAATGATGTGGGGTTCCCCTAAATTCCATACCAGGCCCTTCAGGTCTGGTATGGATATTAAGGGGAACCCCGGCCAAAATGAAAAAAAAATGAAGTGGGGGTCCCCCTAAATTCCATACCAGACCCTTCAGGTCTGGTGTGGATTTTAAGGGGAACCCCGCGCCAAAAAAACCCCAAAAAAACGGCGTGGGGTCCCCCCAAAAATCCATACCAGACCCTGATCCGAGCACGCAACTGGCAGGCCGCAGTAAAAGAGGGGGGACGAGAGTGCGGCCCCCCCCTCCTGAACCGTACCAGGCCACTTGCCCTCAACATTGGGAGGGTGCTTTGGGGTAGCCCCCCAAAACACCTTGTCCCCATGTTGATGAGGACAAGGGCCTCATCCCCACAACCCTGGCCGGTGGTTGTGGGGGTCTGCAGGCGGGGGGCTTATCGGAATCTGGAAGCCCACTTTAACAAGGGGACCCCCAGATCCCGGCCCTCCCCCTGTGTGAAATGGTAAGGGGGTACTTACCCCTACCATTTCACTAAAAAACTGTCAAAAATGTTAAAAATGACAAGAGACAGTTTTTGACAATTCCTTTATTTAAATGCTTCTTCTTTCTTCCTTCATCTTCTTCTTCTTCTGGTTCTTCTGGTTCTTCCTCCGGCGTTCTCGTCCAGCATCTCCTCCGCGGCGTCTTCTATCTTCTTCTCCTCGGGCCGCTCCGCGCCCATGGCATGGGGGGAGGCTCCCGCTCTTCTCTTTATCTTCTTCATCTTCTTCTCTTCTTCTCTTTCTTCTCCGGGCCGCTCCGCATCCATGCTGGCATGGAGGGAGGCTCTCGCTGTGTGACGGCGTCTCCTCGTCTGACGGTTCTTAAATAACGGGGGGCGGGGCCACCCGGTGACCCCGCCCCCTCTGACGCACGGGACATGACGGGACTTCCCTGTGGCATTCCCCGTGACGTCACAGGGAAGTCCCGTCAAGTCACCGTGTGTCAGAGGGGGGCCGTCGGACGAGGAGACGCCGTCACACAGCGGGAGCCTCCCTCCATGCCAGCATGGATGCGGAGTGGCCCGGAGAAGAAAATGAAGAAGAGAAGAAGAAAAGAAAAGAAGAAGAGAAGAAGATGAAGAAGAAGATGAAGAGAAGAGCGGGAGCCTCCCCCCATGCCATGGGTGCGGAGCGGCCCGAGGAGAAGAAGATAGAGGAGATGCTGGACGAGAATGCCGGAGGAAGAACCAGAAGAACCAGAAGAAGAATAAGATGAAGGAAGATAGAAGAAAGAAGAAGCATTTAAATAAAGGAATTCTCAAAAACTGTCTTTTGTCATTTTTAACATTTTTGACAGTTTTTTAGTGAAATGGTAGGGGTAAGTACCCCCTTACCATTTCACACAGGGGGGAGGGCCAGGATCTGGAGGGGACAAGGTGTTTTGGGGGGCTACCCCAAAGCACCCTCCCAATGTTGAGGGCATGTGGCCTGGTACTGTTCAGGAGGGGGGGCGCTCTCTCGTCCCCCCCTCTTTTTCTGTGGCCTGCCAGGTTGCGTGCTCGGATAAGGGTCTGGTATGGATTTTTGGGGGGACCCCACGCCGGTTTTTTTTTTTGGCGCGGGGTTCCCCTTAAAATCCGTACCAGACCTGAAGGGCCTGGTATGGAATTTAGGGGGACCCCCACGTCATTTTTTTTTTAAAATTTTGGCCGGGGTTCCCCTTATTATCCATACCAGACCTGAAGGGCCTGGTATGGAATTTAGGGGGACCCCCACGTCATTTTTTTTTAAATTTTGGTTCGGGGTTCCCCTGTGGGGAATTTCCATGCCGTTTTTATCAATGAACTTCTATGTGTATTGTCGGACCTGCAATGCAATAGCCGCGAGTAGTTTTAAATGGGTTTTTTCCTTCGAAATGTCATTTTGCTGTCAGACTGTTCTAAACACGGGAAACATGCGCCCCTTTACAGGCATACTATAGACACCCCCCAGCTACGAAATTTAAAGGGATATTACACTTTTAATGTTTGACTTTAAGCATTATTAAAATCACTGCTCCTGAAAAAACTGCCGTTTTTAAAACTTTTTTTTGCATTTGATCCATGTCCAGTGGGGCAGGACCCGGGTCCCCAAACACTTTTTATGACAATAACTTGCATATAAGCCTTTAAAATTAGCACTTTTGATTATTCATGTTCGTGTCCCATAGACTTTAACGGTGTTCGCATGTTCGAACAAACTTTTTTCCTGTTCGCATGTTCTGGTGCAAACCAAACAGGGGGGTGTTCGGCTCATCCCTACCCACCACCAACAGGTAACGTGCCAGCAGCTATCCATAGTGGTTCTTTCTCTAGCCAATATTAAAGAGCCCACCACCAGCAGCTAGATTATCCAATTGAATTATCCAATAACGGTAGCCTTTCAAGCTTGTGTAACTCCAAAAACATTCTAAGCTTCACCCAGTTATATTGGAGGCATTTAGATTAAAGATTCATTTATTAAATATAAATTTGGCAGCTTAGTTAGGGATCTCTGAAATCTTATTGAGGGCATTTAGGCTGGCGACAAGTTTTTTTTGTTTAGCAATTACACCAGAGTTAATGCTTCTAAGGAAAAGTTTCCATTCAAACATAGGCGTGCATACGGGTGTGTCGGCTATACTTGGGCACACCCTAATCACCCCGTGCAGCGCAGATTTACCCTGCTACTGACACCATCCACTGCACTACTGACACCAATCTCTGCTCTACTGACACCAATCTCTGTCCTGCTGACACCGTCCATGTTTTAATACATTTTAATATATATAGGAGTATAGGAGTGTGTGTAAGGACCTGACAGTGATTCAGGGCAACTAAAATTTGCTTTTGAACAAGGCCTCGCTGACTTCTAGCTGAAGCCAATGTGGAGCAAATCATCCTCACCATTACAGCAGCACATCCAAGCTCTTCTCACCAACTAATGTAAATTATAATTTGCAGTAAAGCAGTCTTCAACCCAAAATCAAGTATTATATTGCAGCTTACCAATATTCAGATGTGGTACGTTCGTTTTCATGTTCTATTTTCTTTTTTTCATGTGGGTTTTTCATCAGACAAATAATTTCTGCAGATGCAATGGTTAAGAGTGTTGAGATAAACCATTTAACACTGACAGGGGTGCTTACGATGATCAGCTTTTATTTATTTATGTGAAACCTTTATCCCAAAAGAAAACATTGTTACAGTAACTGCTTAAAAAAGTGTGAGCTGGAGTTTGGCTTCAGTTTGTTTGTGCATCTAAATCTGTAAGTGCATCTAACACTCCCTTCCCCCATTATTAATAATGCTGCTGTCCAAGGGTGTCTGTTGCTCCCTCATCCAGAGAGTAGGCACCCTAATACAGGTGGTGTGTTACTGGCTGGATCATCAAGTGAAAACAGAGAGGGGGAAAAGCCTAAAAAAGAGAACAAATGCACTTACCACATCTAAAGATTGCATTTAATTGATTTTGGGTTTAATATCTGTGGTAGTGCACCTGTGGCCAGGGTAGGGACATTCCAGTATTTACATATTCCCAAAAAGTGATTCACGAGCTAATAAAATAACTAACCTTTGTAGCTGTGGACATTGTGGAACAAACAATTGTCAATCTCAAAGCAAAAGTAGTAAGTTGTGTTGCATCCCCAGCAGCTTAGCATAACCTGCTAACCCCTCCCCCTACCTACCCTTCTGTGCTGCATTAGAGATCAATATGCTGCAAAGTCACTTCAGGGGTAAGAAGACTGAGCTGGGTAGCCAATCACTGCTGGAGGGGGGGGGGGGGGGGGTCAGAGCGTGCTTAGACAATGTAAACTTTGAGACTTTACTCCAGAATATATGTAGCCACATGTGCTCTACGGGTCAAAAGCTACAGAGCTTGAATGGAGGGAAGGGACCACACCATAGCATACCTCCCAACTTTCTGAGATGGGAATGAGGGACACCTATCAGCAAAAGTATGCAGGCATAGGACACACCCCTTGCCTCACCCCCTTAAAGGATAATTGTACAAACAAAAATGAAGATTAGTTAAACCCACAAGTGCTTTTTTACCACTACTTTTCCTATATATTGGCTTTTGGAATCTACAAATCCAGCAATTTAGAAATCAAATAAAAGGTTTAGCAGTGGGAAACACTTTTTGATAGATAAAAAGTGCATTTTATATACATCTATATAGATCAGACCAAAATGAGGGACAAATGAGGAGGAATGAGGAACAAAGGGACATTGCTCCAAATAAGGGACAGTCCCTTGAAATCAGGGACAGTTGGGAGGTATGCCATAGTACATCGGTATTTATGTTCTATCCTGCAGTAGTGATCGGTGAGAACGGCCTGGATTCTATAGTCAGCACAACTAAATCCCACACAGAAAAGTTATGCCCCGTACACACGATTGGACTTTCCAACGGAAAATGCGCAATTGGAGCGTGTTGTCGGAAATTCCGACCGTGTGTAGGCTCCATCGGACTTTTTCCATCTGAATTTCCGACACACAAAGTTTGAGAGCTGGATCTAAAATTTTCCAACAAAAAAATCCACTCACGTAAATTCCGATCGTGTGTAGCCAATTCCGACACACAAAGTGCCAAGCATGCTCAGAATAAATTACGAGACGGAAGTGCTTGGTCTGGTAAAATTAGCATTCGTAATGGATGTAGCACTTTTGTCACATTGCAATGTTTTAAATTGTTTAATGCAGCACATTCTCTTCTTCTTTTTAATGCTAGAAGAATGAAGTTGTTTTGCTGCTCATATTCACACAGAGTTCTCACAAACTTCTTTTTTTATTATTTCTCGTGATTTCATGAAAATAATATTTTTATTCGTCAGATCTACCGAATAATTTTTTTAGTTTTATGTTTTTATATTTTTTATTATTTTGTGTTTGTTTTTTTAATCAAGATCTCCTGTTTGTTTTTTTTTTGTTTTTTTTGGTGATCTCCATAATTTTTTTGGTGGGTTTTGTGTGCCAAGTTACCATAACACCATTATTATCTTAAATTTTTTAATCTCAAGGTTGCTTGGTGTTGGTGTCCCTTGTTAATTTCACATTGTATTGTTGAAATGTACGTGCCTACTCACAAACAAACTGTCCTTTTTGAAGTAAACACATAGGCAAGTATTTGTGAAAAAACCTTTATTAGGGGTCATAACCAAATAAAGAGGGAGGCAACGCTGGAGAAACAGCTGAAATTGGCGAAGCCTTTGGCCCCCAGGGCACACATCAACTATTTTAAGGCAAAATTGGTGGCCTGAGGAGTCCATATATAAGGGAGTACAATCTGGTCCAGAAGTCCAAGAGATCATGAACAGCAGCAGATGACATACATGACCCCAGGCTGTGGTCAGACCTGCATCTTTTGTCAGACCAGACTGAACCCAGGCCATCACTCTCTGGTCTTCCTTACACGCTTCCTTCCAGGCTGTGGCTGTGGTGTTGGAGGTGTAACAGGAGGAGGAGGAGGATGGTCCAACTCACACAGGTGGGTTATGTTGGTGATTTGTCGCCTCAACCCCCTATTTAGTGTGTGGTACATGATTTCCTCACACATAAGGCGTTGCCCCTCCTCCATGTCCTGCAGTTTGCATGCAGTCATGGAGGCAAAGGCCTCTTGATGAGTGGGGGTGGTTCTGAGGGCAGCAGGAGCCTCCCCAATCAGCCTGAGCGCTGACTCCTCCACGTTCCTCCCCTTCCTGGGTCTTTTGGTTGGAAGGCGGAGGGGGGGGGGCCTGGGATTGTGTGAGGCTACTGAGCCCGGCCACCTCCTGGCTGACACTTACCCTTGCCTCCTCCTGGCTGCCACATTCCACAGCCTCCTCCTGGCTGAGGTCTTCCTGTGTATGAAAAAGAGACATAGTTTTAGTTTTTGGTTTATCAATCACACACAATTTTCAGCTCATGACTGTTGCAAATTGAATGTTAACAAATACAAAAGACTATCATTCTGAGCCCAGCATTTTTCATTCTTGTCCCAATTATTTTTGGCTACTACTGTCTATTGATATGTAAACGCCTTTATTAAATCAGCAATTAGTGATCAACAATAACATCTAGTAAATATCATTTATTTTTTGACAAGAAATCTGTAGAACAATGCTATACCTGCCTCAAGCTTAGCACCTCCACTTCTTCTTGGCTGGAAGGCCCAGGTTGGACATCGGAAGCCTCAGCTGGGGTGGAAGGAAGAGTGGAAGGTAGGGTTGAGAGGGATTTCCTGACTTCAGTCTGGTCTGATAGAAAATGCAGTCTGTCATAGTACCACAGAATGGGTACATAAATGTCATCTGCTGCAGCTCCGGATCTCATGGAATCCTGGACCTTCTTGCACTCCCTAAGATAAGTGCTTCTCAGGCCACCAATTTTGGCTTTTAAATAGGGGATGGTTGCCGTGGGGACCTGCGGCTTCACCAACTCCAGCCGTTTCTCCAGTGCTGTCTGCCTCTTTAATTTGTTATTATATTGTGGATGTTTCACCTGCCACAGACAGGGCAGCTCCCTGTACTTGTCTATGAATAGGGGGAGGAAACCGTGGTCTTTGAAGCCATCCATTTTCTCTGCAAGACACAACACAAGACAAACCCTAATGTCAGGCTAAACTCTCATAATCTTGTCCCAATATAGGCCTCAATCTATAAGCAGTATAGGCCCAAGTTAAAATTGTACCTTTGTTATAACGATTGGCGCTTCCGCTTTTCCTTCCTCCGCTCAGAGATCGTACGTACGAGGCACGTGTGTTACGCTTTATATACACTGCGCATGTGTGAAACTCCGCCCACCCCTGACGTTCTTTCTAGTCTATTCTCCGCCCCATCTCTTTCGGCGCAGTGGGGGAGAGCACATGGCGGAGACACAGCAGATGCGTAATTCCAGTAACGATGAGGAAAGCCCGGAGCCAGAAATGTCCCAATCCCGGAGGAGATATTAGGCCTCAAATATGTCCTTTGTAGAGATGGCGGAGATGGTGGACATCTTGAAGACGGCCAACTATGACAGGAAGTATGGACCTTACCCAAACCCAAATGTGAGAAAGGCCAAGATCATGGCTAAAGTTGTGAAGAGTCTGCACAGGAATTTTGGGGTACGACGATTCAAGGAGCAATTAAGGAAACGCTGGTTGGACCTTAAACCGAGGGAGCACGATCAGTACAGAAGGATCAAGAGAGTGCTGCAAAAAAGTAAGTAGTTGTCCTGTGTTCCTATTGTGCTGCTCCATGTGCTTTTCTTTACTGTTGTACAGTTTAAAATGGCAACTTTCATGTTCATGGGCACATTAATCGTTCATAGGAAACATTGTTTGCTCAGCCACTAAAATACAATGTTTTGGGCAGATGCAGTTCACTACATTTTTTCAGGCCTAGTTCTATTAAAAGAAGTTTGTTGTCTAGATGGGTTTGTAACTAGAATGAAATGCAAACTTGATTCAGTGTGAGGAGAGGACACTCAGCAGCTGTTTACACATCTGGACGCAGGAGCACTAGTGTGGGACACCAGAACAAACTTTTTATTAGGGTGTCCCACACAGGTGCTCCAGTGGATACTAGGGGTGTCTCCATCTGTGAAACTTGCACAAAACACATAAGTATTCCAGCTTTAGAAAGGGAAAAAAATAATGTTTTCAGCTTGGAACTCTGCAAAACAGACAATTGGACAACACTTCCAAGCAATGTTTCATATTCCTATTTCTGGCATCAAATATCTGTGTGCTAAGTATACCTTTTTTTTATTCACATAGGGGAGAAAAGACTCGGGACATCAGAGGAGACCAGGGACCCCCCACCTCTGGAAGAAGGGGAAATTCCCAAAACCCAAGCAGAGGAGGAGGAGGGAGACGTTTTTGAAATTGGCGAAATTGTCACAACAGGTGAGTGTCTGAGACCACAGCTTCAGGTAATAGATGTATGCCTGCATATTTATAATACATGGTGTGTTTTTTTATTTATTTTTAGGTGATGGGGATGTTGTGGAAGAAGAATGTCATTTTACCAGTGAAAGTGCCCAGATCCTCATCGGGGAGATAATGGGGTGCAATCGCGATTTAGAAAATCTAAAGGAAAACATCAATGATGTTTAAAAAAAAAGAACATCATTGATGTTTTAGGGGGAATATAAAACACCAACAAATATAACTACATTTTTCTCGTCTATTTTTGGTTTTCCTAAACAAATTTTAAGTATTTTAAAAGCCAAATTTTGAAGATGCACACGGTGTGTCAACATGTGCTATCTGCCATCGCTGGAGATCAATGTATGCGTTTGTGGGTGCAAACCTTTCCTCGCTACTAAAGTAGCTGAGAGGAAGGGGTTGCACCCTCAAAACACGTCCATTGATCCCCATGATGGGAGCTAGCACATGTTGACATTAGGCATGGGATCAGGAGGGAAATCCCCATTTGGAATCCCAATTTGTGTGCATCTTCAAAATTTGGCTTTTACGGGGATGACATCACCCCATCTGATGAAAGCAAGATCAACACAGTTTTGACATACTAATATCTGATATTGCCTTCACTTTATCAAAGTTGAACTTTGTAAGTTCCTAAATTGTGTATGTTATGCTTTGAAACATGCCTGTTTTACCAAAAAAAGGCTATTTATAATTAATGTGACCAAAAAAAAATGTTATACACCAAAGATGTTGGTTTGTTGAAAAACCCTTTTATAAACGCACATGTGATTGTGCTTTGAGTAAAAAGTTTGATAATCAACAATGTGTGGCTTCTTCTTCCAATGCTCAAAAGCAGTTTTTGGAGTAAAGATGGTGTTTTCAGTGGCAATGGGGGTTATTTACTAAAGGCAAATCCACTTTGCACTACAAGTGCAGTTTCAGTGCAGTTTCAAGTGCACTTTTGCAGTGCACTTGTAGTGCAAAGTGGATTTGCCTTTAGTAAATAACACCCACAGTGCTTTAGAATTTTGCACAATCATGCCATTTTCCTGACTCCCCAAATTTCTGTCATGGTGTTAAAAATGATGAATATTGGGCAGCACAGTGGTGTAGTGGGAAGCACTCTCACCTAGCAGTAAAAAGGGTCGCTGGTTCGAATCCCAACCACGACACTACCTGCCTGGAGTTTGCATGTTCTCCCTGTGCCTGCGTGGGTTTCCTCCGGGTACTCCGGTTTCCTCCCACACTCCAAAGACATGCTGGTAGGTTAATTGGCTTCTGTCCAAAATTGGCCCTAGTATATGAATGGGGACCTTGGATTGAGGGTAGGGACTGATGTGAAGTTTGGGATGTACAGGGTTAGGGACAATTGTAGACACACACCAAAAACTCACTCAGGTTGAACTGGATGGACTAGTGTCTTTATGTAACTATGTAACTATCTTCTGTCAGCACTCTCTCTGTAGTGCGGAAAACCTGTCTCTCTCTCTTTAAAAAAAAAAAAAAAAAAAAGATGAATATTTTTGTCAGTAATGCATTATGTACATTAACAACAAAAACAAGGTGTGTGTGTAGCAGACCCACAACATAATAATAATAGTTAGCTGAAGAAGAGATTGTCACCTCATGTCTCAAAGAAATTTCGTTTGCACTGTTGAAGAAAAAGGCCAAAAAAAAATACCATTAGATAACCGAGGAGACAGCTAAAAGAAAGCCAAGCAGTAAATCAAAGCAAATATTAGTTCGGTTTCAAAAATATATGTATTTTAAAAATGTCACAGACATTGTCTGGCATATCAATGGCCCTCCTACCCACAAAGTATTCCATGTATTTTATACAGACCTCGCTGGCGCTTTGGGGGTGCAAGCCAGGACGGCCAGTTTCAAGAGCCGTCAGGGTTTGTTCAATAATAATAACTCCGGCCTCAGGCCCAACTGAGGCAACATAGTTCAAAGAATTTCTCCTTAAAAAGTTGTGGAGAACACAGCAAGAAAGGATAATGTGATTAAGTTTATATTCCGCCATGTGTATGGGTGTAAGAAATAGGCAGAACTGGCTTGCCATTATTCCAAACGTATTCTCCACCACTCTTCTGGCTCTGGCCAGCCGGTAATTAAAAACCCTCTGGTCCAGGGTGAGGGCCCTCATAGGGAATGGCCGCATAAGATGGTCCCCTAGCACAAATGCTTCATCTGCAACGAAGACGAATGGGAGTCCTTCCACATTGTGTTCAGGAAGTGACAAGCCCAAGCTGCCATTCTGGAAATGCCTGTAGAACTCGGTCTGGGCAACTACTCCACCATCCATCATCCGGCCATTCTTCCCCATGTCCACATAGAGGAGCTCGTAAGTAGCCGACACCACCGCCAACATCACTATACTATTAAACCCCTTGTAATTATAATAGTATGACCCCGAGTTGGGGGGTGGGACTATGTGGACATGTTTCCCATAAATTGAGCCTCCGCAGCTGGGAAAGTCCCAACGGGTGGCAAAGTGGGAGGCCACAGTCTGCCATTCCTGTGGCGTTGAAGGAAACTGTGGAGTCAAACAAGACAAAAAAAATTAGCCATTTTGCACATAAACATTGCAAGCAGATTAGACACAAACATTCTTGGCCAACATCAGTATAACATTTATTTTAAGGAGTATTCAAAGACAAAAGTATAAGGTCCACCTATCAGATTCCTCACTCCCTCTGATGGCCCATTGTAAAAATTGTAGGGGGGGAGATGTTTTGGACAGGTAACTCTCTCCACTTCATTGAAAGCAGAATGCATAAATAATGTGCATTACTTTGGCCAGCCCCTCCTTACTTTACACTTTTGGCAGCCCACTGGACAAGTGTCATAATACAAAAATATAAATACACACTGTACAAATTGAAGCACATTTTTACATTCTGCAATGTAATGCAATCAAGATAATAATAGGAGAACAAAACTTTAAACAGTACCATTTGAAAGTATTCAGGCAGGCCCTTGGACTACATGCTTTGGGGAATTCATCCATAAACATGAACACAAAAGAGGTAGGTATAGTGTGTATGGGTTTGGCAAAGTCAGCAGATAGAGGATTGGTATCGGTTGACTTATCGGTTGGGGGGAGGGAGGGTTCCAAATGAGTTTGGGACCCAAAAAAAAGCCTCTGGCACTCTGCCTGAATTTAAGGACACAAATAACATGTGTACACATTTTAGGGGGTGTTAAGGGTAAAGCACTACAATGGAGCTGACAAAATACAGTGTTAAGTGACTAGGCAAAGTGGATATGGGCCCAGGATAGCATGCTGGGGAGGTTAGTGAAGGCAAATATGCATGAAGGACAAAAAAGGAATTTTCAAAAATTCCAGCATGCATGAGGACAAAGGGGACATTCACAGCATATTACAATCATGGTAATTAGGGAATGAGGAAAGAAATACAATACATTAGCAAACATTAAATACATAGAATGTGATGTTAAAGGATAAAACTTACCCTAATATAGTCCTTCTGCAGGACCTGGATGATGGCAGAACAGGTCTCTGGGATAATGATCCCCAGAGCCTGGGGGGAGATGCCTGTCGAGAACTTGATGTCGCCAAGTACCGCAACGATGGCTTGCCTCATGCAGGTATCCTGCCTGCTGATATAAGGGGTCAGCAAAGCCAACAAACTGTGAAAAACAGGGGTCTGTCATCATGAGATAATTCCTAAAGGCATGTGAGAGAGTTGGTCACGCTGGAGCAACCAATTCTTGGTCCATGAACTCCTCCCCACCCTGTTCATGGACTGGGCTTGTATCAACGCTAAAAGCCCAGCACCAAGCCCCTGCACAGCACGAACTCGAGTACGTACCCGCAACATGGCTTCAAAATGGTCGGCTGGTCAGAACGAAGTAACAGAATGCACTGAAGAACAGCAAGGCCTGTGAAGAGCGAGCTGAAAATCAGCAACGAGTGGACAAGAACGCAATGATAATCAAATACAAACTCACTGCACGCACTGAAGAACAGATACAAACCCACAAGCACAAACTGAACACCAGTAAAACGATCTAAAAACCACGAGTCTGAAAAGCGCGAATCGTCTCTCACAAAACTTCTACTAATGCCGCGTACACACGAGCGGACTTTTTGACCGGACTGGTCCGACGGACTATCCGACTGACTTTCGGCGGACTTCCAATGGACTTTCCCACGACCGGACTTGCCTACACATGATCACACCAAAGTCCGATGGATTCGTACATGATGACGTACGACCGGACTAAAATAAGGAAGTTGATAGCCAGTAGCCAATAGCTGCCCTAGCGTCGGTTTTTGTCCGTCGCATTAGCATACAGACGAGCAGACTTTTTGATAGGAACTGGGTCCGGCGGAGTTCAGATTTGAAACATGTTCCAAAGCTAAAGTCAGTCTGATTTTCAACAGCTTTCAGAATTCAGAGTAAAAAATAATTAATATCAATAAAGTGTTTTAAATCGTCATACAAATCTATAGTTGAAATCAAATCTTTATTATTTTTAGCAATAACATGGTGTGGGCGAATTTCTGCCAGTCACAGGCTGTGTCACGCCCCTCCAGCCTGTGTCTTGGAATAAGAGGGAGGTGAAGCCTTCATCAATCTACATGCAATATTCCACCCCCATTGTGTTTAGCTGGTTAGTGGGCATGGAGGAGGAGGAAGGGGGAGGGAGTGGGCTGTCATTTACCACTGTGTATACGCCCACATGTGTGACTCAGTCACATGGGCTGCTCTGATGTAAAAGGGAGGAAATGCTCAGCATAGAAACTCACTGAAAAACTGAGCATGTGCAGAGCTGCCTCCACAGCTGCAAAACCTCTAGCTGAATTTGGGACATGGACAGGAGGGGGAGCTATAGAGCAGCAGGATCAACCAGGTTTTTTGCAACATATAGAAAATGAATCTCATAGTGACTGTGTGAGTATGGACAGCATGTAACACACCATTTATTGATAGCTTTCTATGATGTGGGTTTAGTGACACTTCAGTCGGGCAATTAGACTACTGTGTACAGATGTAGCTAAACTATACACCCATAGCAGAGTGCTTCTCCGTACAGCTGCAAGCTGGACAGGGAACTGGAGCCAGAACTTCCAGTCCTAGACACAAACTGTCCAGGGACCATCAGAGGCCCGAATGCATGGTTACATGTGAAATACAGAAGAGCAGACCATTGACTTGTACAGGGTATAAATCTGGCTGTGCTCACACAAAGTGTGCATGGGAATAGTTTCCCTGCCAAAAAGAGGCCCAATAAGCAAAAGACCGATCAAAAAGCAACCTACCTTCATAATTTACTTTACCCTCTTCATCAATACCTGCTTCACTGATCATTTCATCAGCCTCTTCATCTGTTAATTTCTGACCAAGGGTTACCATAACAAGATGAAGCTCATCAGCACTAATGGAGCCATCGCCATCCTAGAAACAGAAAACAGTTAAAGATTGTAGAGGACTTTACAAAGTGAATTACATAGAAGTCTGCCTTGTGTATCAATACACCCATGGAAAGGAGTTTGTATGTCACGTCTTCAGTAGATTCTCTGTACATCGGCTGAAGAATGGTTGTTATTAGGGTTGCACCGATACCGATACTAGTATTGGTATCAGTGCCAATACCGAGTATTTGCCCAAGTACTTGTACTCGGGCAAATGCTCCGATGCTTTATCCGATACCTGGACAATCAGGGGGTGATCGGTGCGGCAGTGGGGGGAGTTACAAGCACCAATCCCCCCCGTATAGATTTCAATGAAGTAGCTGACAGCCACTTCTCCCCCTCTCCCCTCCGCGACTTCCAGCTGCTTTATTGAAATCTATACAGGGGGGGATCGGTTCTTGTAACTCCCCCCACCGCCGCACCGATCACCCCCTGACTGTCCCCTGTATACTCCTCCAGTCCCCCTCTGTGTCCTCCTCCAGGCTCCTCCGGTCCCCCCTCCATGTATTCCACTCCAGTCCCCCCTCCGTATATTCCGCTCCGGTCCCCCCTCCATGTATTCCGCTCCGGTCCCCCCCTCCTCCGTGCATTCTGCTCTGGTCCCCCCCTGTGTATTCCGCTCCGGTCCCCCTCCCTCCGTGTATTCCACTACGCCCCCCCCCTCCGTGTATTCCGCTCCGGTCCCCCTCCGTGTAGTTCACTCCGGTCCCCCCTCCGTGTATTCCACTCCGGCCCCCCCTCCGTGTATTCCGCTCCGGTCCCCCCTCCGTGTATTCCGCTCTGGTCCCCCCTTCATGTATTCCGCTCCAGTCCCCCCCTCCATGTATTCCACTCCGGTCCCCCCCTCCATGTATTCCGCTCTGGTCCCCCCTCCGTGTATTCTGCTCCGGTTCCCCGTCCATGTATTTCGGTCCCCCCTCTGTGTATGCTGCTCCGGTCCCCCCTCCGTGTATTCTGCTCCAGTCCCCCCTCCATGTATTTCGGTCCCCCCTCCTTGTATTCTGCTCCGGTCCCTCCTCCATGTATTCCGCTCCGGTCCCCCCTCCGTGTATTCCACTCCGGTCCCCCCTCCATGTATTCCACTCCGGTCCCCCCCTCCGTGTATTCCACTCCGGTCCCCCCCTCCATGTGTTCCTCTCTGGTCCCCCCTCCGTGTATTCCGCTCCAGTCCCCCCTCCATGTATTCCGCTCCGGTCCCCCCTCTGTGTATGCTGCTCCGTTCCCCCCCTCCATGTATTCCGTTCCGGTCCCCCCTCCGTGTATTCCACTCCCCCCTCGGTGTCAATCTTTCAGGATAGAGAGCGGAGGAAGGAGCCAGTAAATCTGTCGGCTCCTTCCTATTCCAAATGAACAGAGTCAGTGATCACTGACTCTGTCCATTCATAGCTGAGCATCGTAAACTGTTTACGATGCTTAAGTTTATGAATAGAGAGGAGCCTCAGTCTCCTGTCCATTATTCTCCAGTGCAGCTGAGGCTGCTGAGAAAGGGACTGGGGAATCTGTGTCCCCAGTCCCTTTCTGTGTCTCAAAAGGGAGATGTCAGGGGTCTGTTAAGACCCCTGATATCTCACCAAAGACCCCCCACAGGGCTGATAAAAAAAATAAAAAAAATAAAGAATTGTAATAAATAAATATTTAAAAGGTTAAATTGTAACAATAATTAAAAAATAAAATAAAAAACACACTGACACCATCCACTCCCTCCCCCCCAATCTCCCCAACCCCCCAAAACAAAAGCATTGTAAAAAAAAAAATAACACAAAAATAAATAAAATTGTAAAAAATTGTAAAAAGTAAAATTGTAAAAAAATAAAAATAAAAAACTACTGACACAGTCCACACGTCATCAGTGCTGCATATTAGTGCCACTGTCACCTGACATTAAAAAAGAGTATCGGTAATCGGTATCGACGAGTACTTAAAAAAAAGTATCGGTACTTGTACTTGGTCTTAAAAAAGTGGTATCGGTGCAACCGTAGTTGTTATGGGCAATTGTGTGCTCAGAATCACTGCAGGAAGTTTGGACTGTAGAAGTGTTTGAATAACAACCCTTTGTCTCAATATCAGAACAGAGATACTACAGGCACAGTTCATGCTGTAATCCCACAAGCAAATTCAACAAAAAAGAGAAAATACCCCTAAGTGGACTTTAAAGGCATAAATATCTACACAACAAAATAAGATATTGAAAAAAAGCAAATTCAAATACTCAGGGCTTTTTTTCTTGTATAATAGGTACAGGAACTCAGTCATGACCCCCCCCCCCCCCCCTTTCACACACCCTCCAAACCACATCAAATAGTGGGTGTGGTCAAATTTTACTAACAGTGGGAGGGTCTTAACAGGGTCATTAAATACCAGGAGTGCAATATGTACAGAGTGCAGAGTTCAGGGAGGGAGTTGCATACAGAGTGCATAATTCAGCCTTCTTCCACAGCTGCTTACCTCTGCATCCCCCATCCACATCTCATGCTTACCCCTCTTCAGCTCTGACATCTGCATGCAAGCTTTCTCTACTGCCCCCATCTTATCCCCATCTCTTTAAAAGCTCCACCATCTTACAGGTCTTATTTTTGTTGCTCTATTAAGTTGAAGCACCCAGCCAGCTCTAGTACCTCCCCGCATACTGTAATTGGCTCCACCCCTCTCACTTGCGAGGCGATCATCCAGTGGTGATGTTGGCATTTGCACTGCTCCCCGGGTACCTGCATCTTTCTTGTCCCCATCCTTCACTCAGTGGGAGCCGCTCAGGAGATCAGATATGTGGGAGCTGTTGGGAGACGAGCTGTCACTTGTAAGCATAGAAGACAGACTTTTGTGTTTTCAAGTAATCGTGGTGAGCAGGGAGCAGAGGACCTGAGCCAGAGGTGGTGGAACTGAGTTCCACCAAGTTCCAGCTGAAAAAAAGCCCTGCAAATACTAGATGAACTTGAAATCCCTGCAAGGAGAGTTTAAAGTATACAAAATAATGCCGCGTACACACGGTCGTACTTTTCGTCTACAAAAGTCGGACAGCCTGTCGGACAGACTTCCGGCAGACTTTCGGTGGACTTGCCGCGGACTTGCGGCCTACTTTCTAACGACCGGACTTGCCTACACACGACCACACAAAAGTCGGTCGGATTCGTACGTGATGACGTACACCGGACTAAAATAAGGAAGTTCATAGCCAGTAGCCAATAGGTGCCCTAGCGTGGCTTTTTGTCCGTCGGACTAGCACACAGACGAGCGGATTTCGGGGTCCGTCGTAGGTACGAAGTAAAAGTTTTGAAGCATGTTTCAAATCTAAAGTACGTCGTATTTGAGGCTAAAAAAGTCGGTTGAAAGTCCGGAGAAGCCCACACACGATCGGATTACCAGCCAGCTTTAGTCCATCAGCGTCTGTTGGACTTTTGTAGACGAAAAGTACGACCGTGTGTACGCGGCATAAGGAGCTGAGATCATGAGCCACAGTCATCAGTAATAGTGTGCTTAAGTGGTGCACTGAAATGAAAATTCTGGACCAAAACTGAAAATTCAGGAAGCGCTTGGCCGAAAACTAAAACCGAAATGGACAGTTTTTAAACTTTTTTTTTAGATTTTGTTGTTGTGGCTGGCATTTTTGCCTTGAAGTCAAAGGGATGCAATTTTGCATTGAAGTCAATGGGGCACAGTTTTGCATTAAAGTCAAGAGGGGGCTTTTTGCACTGAACTCCAGGGGATGTGATTTAGCTGTGAAGTCCATGGGATGCGATTTTGCATTTAAGTCAATGGGATGCGATTTTGCATTGAAGTCAATAGGAGCGTTTTTGCATTGAAGTCCATGGGACGCAATTTTGCATTGAAGTCAATGGGATGAAATTTTGCATTGACGTCAACGGGGGGTGTTTTTGCATTGACGTCAACGGGGGGTGTTTTTGCATTGAAGTCAATAGGATGCGGCATGCCATTATTGGCACCTTTTTTTCTATCTGGAGAATGCCAATAACCCTGTTTTTGGCGGATAATTTTCTGCGGTGGATATATTGGTGTATCCATAGTGTGCTTCCATATAGCAGCAAGGAAAAAAGCCTGGAGACTCAAGTATATTAGTATTTAAAATCTGCAGTGCAAGTTTCAGGCAGCAGAGCCCTGTCTTCAAAGACAACTGCCTAATGCCGCATACACACGAGCGGACTTTACGGCGGACTTTGCCCGGCGGACTGGATTTCGTCGGACAATTCGATGTGTGTGGGCTCCAGCGGACTTTGTTTTCTAAAAAGTTGGACGGAATTAGATTTGAAACTTGTTCTTCTTGATTTATCCTCCTGCCATGACTAATATAATATTTTGTAGCAGCCAGATCTCCATAACTTTTAAATTTTAAAATAGTTTTTTATTTTTTTTTATTTTTTATTTCAACACTTTAGCTATTTTACAATGTGTGTTAAATGCTAAGCACATTTTTGGTGTGTATTTTCAAGTTACCACAATTAACATTCATATTTTGTGTTGTTTTAAAGAACCTTAATGAGGTTGTTGTCCCTTGTTCATTAGACATAGGGGGGTGTATTTAACAAAGGCAAAATCATTTTTCAATACAATTGCTAATTATACATATAATTCCACATAAAGAGCATTTTGAAGTGTGTTCGCTGTGGATCCGAGGATCCGAGGGGCACATGCAAGGAAGCCCAAACCAAAACAATTAATTTAGATTTGACATGATTTTCTGAAAAAATCAGCAGAGCTTCCCCCGAGCTTGTTTTTGACAAAAGGCTTAAATCATTTAAGAATATCAAGTGAAACGTTCACTTGAGAAATTGCACACCAAGTGCACTTGTTGGAAGTGCAGTCGCTGAAAAACTGAGGGGAAGAGCTTAAATTCGGGGAAGCTCTGCTGATTTATTCCGAAAATCATGTAAAATCAAAATAAATTCTTTTTATTTGACAAAAACACACATAGGGGTTGATTTCCTAAAGGTAAAAAGCCTGTGCATTTTGGAAATTGCATTTGCCCTCTGCAAGAGCAGTTGCTCCCAAGCTTTATTAAATGTGAAGCAGCTCTGCTGACTTCCATCATCCAATCATGTGCAAGCAAAAATGTTTTTTTTTCTTTTACTTGCACAGGATTGGGTACTCTTTGCAAAGTCAAGCTTTTAAATAATTTCTGATGCTCTGGAGCAATTGCACTTGCAGAGGGCAACTGCCCTCTGCAAAGTGCACCGACTATTTGCTTTTCTCAAATCAACCCCATAGTCTTTTCGACCTGTACCTGCCTACTCCCAAACAAAATGGCGTTTTTTAATCAAAAGACATAGGCAAGAATGTAAGGTAAACCAAAAAGTATTTATTTTATAAACAAAAAAATTAGGAAGGCAACACTGGACACACTTTTAGAATCTGGGAAGCCTTTCGTCCCCCAGGACACACATCAAGTTTGAGGACAAGAAAATAGGTATCTTGCGACTATAGGGAGCACAGGGAGCACAGGGAGCACAGTCAGAACAGACAGAAACCAGGCAATCACTTTCGACTCTTCCGTGTAGCCTTCCCTCCACGCTTCTCTGCAGCCTTCCCTCCACGCTTCTCTGCAGCCTTCCTCGGAGGTTGTGCCTCTGGTGGTGTACTTGGGGCAGGAGGAGGAGGAGGAGGAGGAGGAGTAGGAGTGCCTTCATCTGCTATATATGTGTTAGCAGTAAGCTCCCCTCTCAAGCCCTTCTGGTAAGCCTGGAAAAATAGACCCTCACAGAGGAGGCGTTGGCCCTTTTCCAACTCCTGTAATCTGCAGGCTATATAGGTGCCATACGCCTCCTCTGCATTGGGAGGTTTACTCAGGATCAGGCTTGCTTCCCGTATGAGCTCTAGGGATTCCTGCTCTGTTGCAGTCATCCTCCTGGGCCTTTTGTGTAGAATGCGGAGGGGAGGCACCTGGCACTCCGTGCGGCTTCTACTTGGCCCAGCCACAGCCTCCTCCTCTCTCCCACTGGGCAAGGCCTCCTCCTCTCTCCCACTGGGCAAGGCCTCCTCCTCTCTCCCACTGGGCAAGGCCTCCTCCTGGCTGAGGTCATCCTGTGTAAAAAAAAGGGACATAGTTGTAATTTTCTGTTATGCAATCACACACAATTTTCAGCTCCTAACTTTCAAAGATAATTACACAAAATAGTAAAGGCTATCTATTTGACCACACCATTATTTCAGATGATCAACAAGATCTGAAGTTACGTATATATTTGGCCACTACTGTCTAGTGATATGTCTACATATTACTCTTTGTGCAGAAGTGATTTTTGATGAAGCACTTTCAAAATTAACACCTTAACATCATTAATAACATTTACACAATCCCAAAATATTCAAAAAAAGTATACCTGGCTGAAGCTGGGCGCATCCACTTCATCTATGGTGAAAAGGCCCAGTTCATCCTGGGACTCCTCAGCTGGGGTGGAGGTGGATGGAAGGCTGGAGGGAAGGCCGGAGGGAAGGGTGGGGGGAAGGGTGGAAAGGGATTGCCTGGCTTCGGTCTGCTCATCCAGGAATCGCAGTTTGTGGTAATACCACAATTTGGGGACATAAACTTGGTCAGCTGCTGCCCCGGATCTCAGCGACTCCTGGATTTTCCTGTGTTCCCGCTTATACATATTACGCAAGATACCTATTTTCCTGTCCACAAACTTGAGGTCTGCCTGGGGGAGTCGAGTCTTCACAAACTCTAAAAGTGTGGCCAGTGTTGCCTTCCTAACATCACGATTATAATATTGGGGGTGTTTGACCTCCCAGAGGTTTTTCTTCTGCTCATATAGATCAATAAAATGGGTCAAAAACTCTTCCTCTTTAAAGGGATTCATTATTTCTGCAAGACAAGACACAAGATCAAAATTTAAATGTCAGTCCCAAATCTCAGGATTAGTTTGTGTTGTAATCTAGGGGACACACACGGGGACACACACAAACACACACACACACACTCTTTAATCTTACCTTCGTTTGTGCCGCTCGCTACTTCCGCACGGACATACGTAGGCCATCATACTAGCTTTATATACACTGCGCATGTGTCATGCTCCGCCTGCGTCGCCCACCCCTGACGTTCGTAAGTACGATTTGGCCCCGCCCCTTCACTCTTCGTTGCGCAGTGGGAGTAGATAGCAAAAGATGGCGGAGCGATTAAGTGGAAGTAGCGCGGAGGAAAGCCCGGAGCCCCAAACATCCACATCCCGGAGGAGATATAAGGCCACCAACATGGCTTTTGGAGAGATGGTGGAGATGGTGTCCATATTAAGAAGGGAGGACTACGATGGCAAAAAAGGACCGTACACACGACCCAATATGAGGAAGGACAAAATAATGTCCTCAGTTGTCACCGCTCTGGAAGAGAAATTTGGGACAAAACGTTCCAAAGAACAATTGCGGAAGCGGTGGTCTGACATCAAAAGTCGTGAGCCAGAACAATATTGGCCAATAAAGAAGCTGCTGAAAAAAAGTAAGTACTTGTGTTTTACTATTGAGATCCAGAACTTGCATGCTGATCCTTATTTTTGGCGGTTTTTCTGCATCGTTCGTAAATACCGTTCTTTGGAATAGATCGGATACTTTATAAAGTGACGTTATTTTTTCGCCAAATACGATGGGACAGGGTTGGACATACATTTATGGCTTGATAATTTGGCGAATTCCCACAATGAGTTGATGTGGTGTAGATGTGTTTGAAAATATAATGCTTCATCAAAAATGATTCAGTGTAATGTAGGGACAGGACACAGCAGCTGTTTCCACATCTGGACTCACGAGCACTATAGTTAGTGGGAATGATTTAGCAGTCCCACTATTGTTCTTCGATTTTATTTATTGAAATATTTAATTTGAAGTTTATTCCGTACGTTTTTTGGCTCTGCGTAACTTCTGCATACTTTCAGCTATTAAAACCATTCAACTATTAAAATGTTCGTCTCTTTTAGCTGATGTGTGGTCATTTTCAACTTTTTTACTACCATTTATACTTTATTAAATAATAATTTTTTTTTAACTTTTTTAAACATTGAATTCAATGGGAGCATGCTTGAAATCCTCAAATTCTTCTTCCGCTCCCAAAAGTTTCAGCTCCTTCATACTTTCACCTAGAGACACCAAACAAACTTTACAATGTTCACTAAATATTCATCTATCTGGCTATATCCTTTCAGTTTGATATTTTGAAAATTTTTTGCGAAAAAACTTTTTGTTTAGAGGTAATTTCGTGAAATTTTAGACATTAATCAGAGTGTGCTGTGTTTGTTTTGTTGCCATGGTTACCAAAGCTTCTGTTATACACAGGGGGGAGGTGGCTGGAGCATCTCAGCTCTGATTACAGAGCCCGGGGGGAGGGGACAGACACACCATGTACTGATTTATAATAGAGGAATATGATGGGGCAGTTTTGATGGCGGTCATTTTAGCCATTTAGCTATTCAGCATTCCCACGCATTTTGCTAAGGAAATGCATTTTCTAGTGTACTATGTGACCATAACTACATTTTTGAGGGGTAATACACATAGGAGATCATTGAGGTGTCAGCATCTGTGAAAATTGCCAAAAAATATGCATTCTTTATAATTGTTGTTCAGAGGTAATGTTCATCCTGTCTTCAACATTTATTATGATGCAAAATTGGCCAAAAATCATATCCAACATTTTACTTTATTTATTAAAACATAAAAGATCAGTGTGTTTTAACTTTACCTTTTTTTCAATTCTCATAGGGGAGAAAAGACTCAGACAACAGTCCAAGGATCTCAGGACCCCCCCAAGTCAACAGCCTGAGGCCCAAGATACCCCAAGCCCCAGCCCAAGACCACGCCCACCCGACGACCTTGAGGAAGGAGAGGTGGAGGAAGTGTGCGAGGTTTCAAGCCCACCAAGTGAGTGACTGACACCCCAGCTTGAGTTACTGTATTTTGGCATGCATATTGTAAACCTTGTTTTTATTTACTCGTTTTAGGTGAGTTTCTGGTTGTGGAAGGCCAAGCGGCAGAGCACTTCACCACAGACAGTGCGCAAAGACTAATTGGCCAGATAGTGCTGTGGAATGGCCACATAGATCAAATGCGTGACCAAATTAACAGCATGAAACTTCGCCTGGACTCCATGCAACAGGAAATGAAGAACATGATTGATGTTTTGGGCAGAATATAATCACGTTTGGCCTAAAAACATCAATCATGTTCTTCATTTCCTTGGGAAGTTATTTTTTATTTAAAATTGTTTTTTAAAGTTTTGGGGTATACCCACATTTACATTGTGTGATGCACACGGTGTGTCATCATGTGCTATCTTCCATCATGGGTTAGCAATGTACTTGTTTTGTGTTTGCAAACCCTTCATCCTGAAAAATCTTGGGTGGTGAGAGCAACCAAAAATGGGATTGCACACACAAAACATGTACATTGCTCTCCCATGATAGGAGATAGCACATGTTGACTTGACCCTTTAGTAAAGCTCAATTTTGAGCATCTTATAAATGACCAATTTCTGCAAGGGTGACATTACATGCACCGTTCTCGAAATATTGAACTTTGTAAGTTAATGTATTGTAAGTTTTGTTTATAAAAACACTGTTGTGTATGTAAATGTTTTGAGATAAAGGTCTATATATTTTTGAAAAAATGGCTTGAATAATTTAGTAAAAGATAATTTTTTTACACAACGTAAAATATTTTTTTACAAAATAAAAAAAATAAAAAAATTCACAAAAATATGATAAAAAATGCACCTTTCAATGTGCACCAAGTAAAATTTTTTACCCTATACAATGTGTGTGGCTGTTTCTTGAAGTCAACATTTGGGGTTTGTTTTTGTGGGCCTGATTAACTAAAGCTAAATGCACTTGACACTACTACAAGTGCACTAGGAGACAGACATAACTTAAAGGTAAACAACAATAAAAACAAGATATTTAGATAAACAAATTTTCTTTTTTATTTTTGTAAAAAAATTATAGCTGTTGCTGAATAGCAATGGCCCCCCGACCATTAAAATAATTCACATAACGGTCACGCACTTGACGTGCGGTTCGGGGGGCCAAGCCAATACGGCCAATTTCTAGGCCTGTGAAAGTGCTACTAGCCTCTTCCAGTCTGGGCTCAGGCCCAACAGAGGATAGATATGTAGCTGAATGTCTCCTTAAAAAGTTATGCAAGATGCAGCAAGCAAGGATGACGTGGTTGATTTTATAGTCCGCCAAATTAATAGCCGTAAGGAAGATACGGAACCGGCTGGCCAGAATACCAAAGGCATTCTCCACAACCCTTCTTGCTCTGGCCAGCCGGTAATTAAATACCCTCCTCTCAGGGGTGAGTGTCCTTTGGGGGAACGGCCTCATCAAGTTCTCACAGAGAGCAAATGCTTCATCAGCAATAAAAACTGAGGGGAGTCCATCCACATTATCGTCATCAGGTGGCAATTCCAGGCCACCGGTCTGGAGACGATAGCACAGCTCGGTCTGTGCAAAGACTCCTCCATCAGACATCCGGCCGTTCTTCCCCACATCCACAAACATAAACTCCAAATGTGCCGAGACCACCGCCATCAAAACTACACTATGGAACCCCTTGTAGTTAAAGAAATATGACCCCGAATGCGGTGGTGGCACAATCCGGACGTGCTTCCCGTCAATCGCCCCTACACAGTTGGGAAAGTCCCAACGGTCAGCGAACTGGGAGGCCACAGTCTACCATTCCTGTGGACTTGTAGGAAACTGTGGAGTGCAAAAAAAATAAGATAAGGACTTTAATAACAAAAATTGTATATCAGATTACACCAAAACATTAGTAAACAACAGCAGTCAAATATTATGAATATGTGTGTTTGTAATTGAAATGTTGAAAAACATAAGGCACACTTATAAGATTACTCACCCCCTATGATGGCCCATTGATACATTTGAATGTGGGGGGAGGGGTTCTAATTAGGTTAACAAACACACATGACTGGCTGAAACATTTGTGGGGTGGGGGAGGGGTTCTAATTAGGTTAACAAACACACATGACTGGCTGAAACATTTGTGGGGTGGGGGAGGGGTTCTAATTAGGTTAACAAACACACATGACTGGCTCAAACATTTGTGGGGTGGGGGAGGGACAAACAAGACAATGGAGCAGACAATATACATTGTTCAATGGACTATAGGCTAGAGATAAAAATGGACCCAGCATTGCATGGTGGGGAGGTTAATGAAAGAAATTATGCATGTATAGGGCAATAACTGATTAAAATAGGCATGCACAAAGATAAAGGGGACATTCACAGCAGATTGAAAGCATGGCAATTAGGTAAAGAGGACAGTTCTACAATACATCCAAAAACAGTTAATACATATCATGTAATGTTAAAGGATAAAACTTACCTTCATATATTCCTTCTGCAGGACCTGAATAATAGCAGAACAGGTCTCTGGGATAATGATCCCCAGAGCCTGGGGGGAGATGCCTGTCGAGAACTTTAAGTCCTGAAGACTTCTCCCCGTCGCCAAGTAACGTAACGTGGCAACTAGCCCCTGCTCCGCACTGATGGCTTGCCTCATGCAGGTATCCTGCCTGCTGATATAGGGGGTCAGCATAGCCAAAAGACGCTCAAAGATGGGGTCCGTCATCCTGAGAAAATTCCTGAAATCATCAGGATTATTCTCACGGAGCTCACGGAGCAAAGGCATATGACAGAACTGGTCACGCTGGCGCAACCAATTCTTGGTCCATGAACTCCTCCTCACCCTGTTCATGGACTGGACTCGGGTCAAAGTATTAACCCCAACACCAAGTCCCCACACAGCACGAACTCGAGAACGAGTACGTCCACTCGACATGGCTTCAAAACGGTCGGCTGCTCAAACAAACAAACTTATAACAAACGCACTGAAGAACAGCAAGGCCTATGAAGAACGACCTGAAAATCAGGAACGAGCGGAGCAGAACGGCCTGCAAGGCAGGTTACGAACTGACCAACACGCACTGAAAAGCAGATACAAACCTCACAAGCACAAACTGAACCGCAGAAAATGAACGAAATAAGCTGAAGTGTGAAAAGCGCGAATCGTCTCTAACCAAACTTCTACTAACACGAGATAAACACGAGATTAGCAGAAGGAGCCCAAAGGGTGCCGGAGTGGGGCTTGGACTTCCTTTTTCTAGTCCCGTCGTACGTGCTATACGTCACCGCGTTCCAAACCAGCGGACTTTTGCAGTGACCGTGTGTGGCCAAGTCCGTCCGTTTTTAAGTCCGGCGCAAGGAGCAAACAAAGTCCGACGAAAAGTCCGCCGGGCAAAGTCCGCCGTAAAGTCCGCTCGTGTGTACGCGGCATTACAGTATGGAAAGTCAGTAATGAGGAAAATGATCAGATGTAAGGAGCTTATAGGCAATACATGTCACTAGTCTATTTGTTTATTGGACAAAGCTTCTAGAGTTCAGTTCCTGTATAACCACTTCAGCTCTGGAAGGTTTTACCCCTCCCAGATAGTAAGTAATTGTGCTGCAAGTTTGAAAATGGCTTGCTAAGCTATTGCTAGACTTGCCAGGCTTCACATGTTTGTTGCACAATAGCAGCAAATCTGCATTGCATTGACTCCAGATCAACTTTCTTTGCAAACATTCTGCAAGTCTGCTGCAAGTTCTGGTTCAGTTATGTTGTGCAATAGTCATCCCACCACAGGGGGCATTGTGGCTCAATTCATCATTGCTCCCTGCTGTGTGTAAGGTTTCTCTTTTAACTACTTAAAACCAGCCGCCGCAGTTGTGCTACGGCAGGTTGGCTCCGCTGCATAAATCGCCGTCATTGTACGTCGGACACGTACACAGCGATCTGTGGGCACGCGCGTGCCCGTTTGCTAGCGGGGAAACCAAGAAGCGAGAACACTTAACCCCTTGATCACCCCCTAGTGTTAACCCCTTCCCTACCGGTGACATTTATACAGTAATCAGTGGCTATTTTAGCTCTGATCTCTGTATAAATGTCAGTGGTCTCAAAAAAGTGTCTGATCTGTCCGCTGCATTGTAGCAGTCCCGCTAAAAATCGCAGATCACCGCTATTACAAGTAAAAAATAATAATAATAAAAATGCCATAAATCTATCACCTATTTTGTAGTTACCATAACTTTTGCACAAACCAATCAATATACGCTTATTGTGATTTTTTTTACCAAAATTATGTAGCACAGTACATATTGGCCTAAACTGAGGAAGACATTTTTTTTTTTACATTTTTTGGAGGGATATTTATTATAGTAAAAATTAAATAATCGTTTTTTTTTTCAAAATTGTCAATCTTTTTTTGTTTATAGCACAAAAATAAAAAACGCAGAGGTGATCAAATACCACCAAAAGAAAGCTCTATTTGTGGGGAAAAAAATGACAAATTTTGTTTATGCTGGAAAAATTAAATACCAGCAGCTACACATACTGAAGCTGATGGCTTTTAATAATAGGACACTTACCTGTCCTGAAGTAAAGCGATGTTATTGATTCCATCAGCTGTCTGGTGCTGCCGATGCCATTGCAGGTAAGGGAACCCGGCAGCGTAGCCTTACGCCTTCACAGCGGGAACCCTACTGCGCATGCACGAGATTCCACTCCTCTCTCCTACTGGCCCGGCAACAGGGGGAAGAGGAGGGAGCTGAGCCGTAATGTCAATATCCGTGGCTGTGGTTCCCAGAAGTGGGAACAGGATACAGTATCCTGTCTGTGACAGACTCACCCGGGACAGAGGCTATTGGAGGGGACTGAATGCAAGCCTCTTGCCCACCGATTATGGGCCCTAGCATTTGGGGGAATGGTGCTCTCTGTGAGCTGTATGCCTGGGGACCCTGGGGTTGGTGTTACTTTGGATTTAGCTCCATGTCCCCCCAAAACACACAGACTCTGGGAACCCTTTATATGCCATATTAGAATGGTAAGACTGAATTATACTGTTGGGACACATCCTGTGAGGAGATGCTGGTGTCATCAACTACCTGTGTTTATGTTAATTGAATGAGCTGATCACATTGTCCTCTATACAATGTAGGAGACGGGACGACTCCTATTGGAGCTCATGTTAATTAGGTTAATTAGGTTATGTTTGTATTGTTAATTGTAATTAGCTCCAGCTATTGTGTTTATACTACTGTGTGAAGCTCGGTGCCCACAAGTCTGTCATCTGGTCTGGGTAAATTTTTTAGTTAATTAGCTCATGTTAATTATGTTAATTAGGTTACAGTTGTATTGTTAGAGGAGGTTCCAACGGCATATAAAGTCTTGTAATTTTGATTCTAAAAAAACAGTTCATGGTAGCAACAAGCAAGTGTCGCCTTGTTTTGTTCTCAGAGAGGTTGGAATATCTGATATCTGTATACAGACTAGGAGGAAGTGGTATATGACGGAAGCACTCAAGCGGAGTGTGGGACGTTCCGTGACACTGTCCCCCCCGGGACGACAAATGAGCGGAAGTTCCACTTTTGGTGGTTAATTGGTGCTGGGGCAGTCATAGAATCACTTTGGGGGTGGTGTGCAGAGAGGTGAGTGGTAACCATGGGATCTGATATGGAGTTCAGGGAGGTAGAAATCAAGAAGTGACAAACCCTAATATCCCATTGGTGTAGCACAATTTGGAATGTTTTATTTTTTCTTGTCTATATGCTGAGATTTAGCAGAAAATGCATGTATTTAACGAGAAAAAAAAATAGGAACCTCAAAGACCAGGTGCAAGAAACCTGGTAGTTCCACCACTGTAGAGAGGACTACAAATCCCAGCAATACAGTAACAATGCAGAATACCACCAGCTATAGGGGATGTATATAGAGAGCCATGCATTGTATATAGAGAGATGACTGCACTGAACTGTGTTGTAAAGAGATCCATGTACTGTACTGTATACAGAAAGATCCATTCATTGTGCTGTATACAGAGAGACCCATGCATTGCGCTGTATACAGAGAGACCCATGCGTTGCGCTGTATACAGAGAGACCCATGCATTGCGCTGTATACAGAGAGACCCATGCATCGTGCTGCATACAGAGAGATCCCTTTCATGGGAAATAGGAAAAGGTGGATACTTTTGTCACCATCTATACCAGGCTCACCTCACTCTACAGAGGTCTCAGGTCACATGACCTTTCTGGTCTAGGCATGCCTTATATCCCTGACAGTAAAGCAGAGAGATGAGCGGAGGGTTCCCCCACTACTGGTTTCTCTATTGTGCTGTATTGGGTTTGGTCTATAAATGGATAGATTTGCCTCCTACATTGTGTGCAATGTCTACCATTTCCCTCTTACATTCTGTTGACATCTTCTGTAGCTTGTATTCCTGGCTCGCTATTCTCTGCATTCTCTGTATATATGCATCTGTTGCCCCTCGATCTGAAAACACAACGATTCCCATCATGGGATGCCCTGCATGGATCTCTCTACAGCATAATGCATGGATCTCTCTGTATACAGCACGATGCATGGATCTCTCTGTATACAGCACGATGCATGGATCTCTCTGTATATAGCACAATGAATGGATGTCCCTGTATACAGTACAGTACATGGATCTCTTTACAACACAGTTCAGTGCAGTCATCTCTCTATATACAATGCATGGCTCTCTATATACATCCCCTATAGCTGGTGGTATTCTGCATTGTTACTGTATTGCTGGGATTTGTAGTCCCCTATACAGTGGTGGAACTACCAGGTTTCTTGCATCGGGTCTTTGAGGTTTCTATTTCCACCTCACGTTAAATACACACATTTTCTGCTAGATCTCAGCATTTAAACAAGGAAAAATAAAACCTTTCAAATGGGAACCAATGGGATATTAGGGTCAGTCACTCATTAATTTCTACCTCCCTGAACTCGATCATCCACCCTCCCATTCCCAACTGCACGTACAATCAAAAAAGGGGGGTTGGGACTTTATCATCCCGGATTCAGTAGAACAAAAAGGAAATTTGGGACTTTAAATGAGGTGGTAGACTTGGTGTAGAAAACGTGGTCAGTTTTATTGGAATAAAAATATATATAAAAGTATAATACGTATGGATGATAAACATCCTATGGAAAAGCATAAAATAAAGTATTCTCATGGTGTACATATGCATACTAGATTCAAATTGCTGAGTAATAGTAAATTTCATATGCAGAAATCAATAACTAAATAACATCGTAATATACGTATGCATGAAACAATAACATCATATGAGTAGATGTATACATGAAAAACACTAAGTACATATATATGGCATAATCAGTTTGCCTGACAGCTGGCAGCCAGAAGAAAGATACAGAAATTATGTGTAACATATCTTGGTATGAAGTTGGTAGGCATGTCACTACATCCTTAATGCCCGACGCGTTTCTGTGCAAGATACACTTCTTCAGGGGCGGATGTGGTGGGGTATCTATAAAAATTGTATAAATTGTAAAAATTAATTCTAATGTAAGTAAGTACAGCCGGTGAAAAGCTGATGATGTGGTATGCCCTGGGTACTTACATGCCCGTGTGTAGCGACGGTATGCAGAATAGGCAAAACCGGAGCCGTGGAATAGGTCCGTCCCGGGAGCTGAGGCGATGGAGCACCCCATGTCCAAGGGTTAGCACATGCAGAAACCCCCAAAAAGGAACGCAGGCCTCATATGATGTAGGTGTGAACAGTGATGAAACCCAACAAAAGATGTGGACAAGACCTAAAAATAAAGTAAAAAATGAGCAAGTGACCAATGGCGGTGGTGGTGGAAAACTAAAAAATATGTGTAGATGTGGTGTGTAAGACCGGTGGTGGTATGAACCACCGCATCACCAAGGATGGGTGACTAGTGAGAAGCAAGAAGGAGAGAAACGGAAACAACATGTGTTGCGAGGTGCTGTCCATAGAACACCTCTGTGTTTACCTAATGGGCAAGTGCTAGTGTGAAGGGCTTCCAAAAAGTGAGCTCACTTTTTGGAAGCCCTTCACACTAGCACTTGCCCATTAGGTAAACACAGAGGTGTTTCCGTTTCTCTCCTTCTTGCTTCTCACTAGTCACCCATCCTTGGTGATGCGGTGGTTCATACCACCACCGGTCTTACACACCACATCTACACATATTTTTTAGTTTTCCACCACCACCGCCATTGGTCACTTGCTCATTTTTTACTTTATTTTTAGGTCTTGTCCACATCTTTTGTTGGGTTTCATCACTGTTCACACCTACATCATATGAGGCCTGCGTTCCTTTTTGGGGGTTTCTGCATGTGCTAACCCTTGGACATGGGGTGCTCCATCGCCTCAGCTCCCGGGACGGACCTATTCCACGGCTCCGGTTTTGCCTATTCTGCATACCGTCGCTACACACGGGCATGTAAGTACCCAGGGCATACCACATCATCAGCTTTTCACCGGCTGTACTTACTTACATTAGAATTAATTTTTACAATTTATACAATTTTTATAGATACCCCACCACATCCGCCCCTGAAGAAGTGTATCTTGCACAGAAACGCGTCGGGCATTAAGGATGTAGTGACATGCCTACCAACTTCATACCAAGATATGTTACACATAATTTCTGTATCTTTCCTCTGGCTGCCAGCTGTCAGGCAAACTGATTATGCCATATATATGTACTTAGTGTTTTTCATGTATACATCTACTCATATGATGTTATTGTTTCATGCATACGTATATTACGATGTTATTTAGTTATTGATTTCTGCATATGAAATTTACTATTACTCAGCAATTTGAATCTAGTATGCATATGTACACCATGAGAATACTTTATTTTATGCTTTTCCATAGGATGTTTATCATCCATACGTATTATACTTTTATATATATTTTTATTCCAATAAAACTGACCACGTTTTCTACACCAAGTCTACCACCTCATTTAAAGTCCCAAATTTCCTTTTTGTTCTTCCCAACTGCACGTTTTTTAAATGAAATGCAATCAATCAGTGATCACCCTTCTCACTAAATACACAATATACAAAGAGATTGCATAGTGTATGGCCATTTTTATGCAAGTACATTGGAGGGAGTGGACAGAAATACTCAGCTTTCAAGCCCCGTTCACAGCTCTGCATAGTGGGAACTCGCATTCCCACATGCGTTTTTATTTTATTTTTTTTAGAAGGGGGAGGCGTTTGAGCATTTTCACTCATCACACATAGGGCAGTCCATCCACCTTAATGGCCTCCCTACACACAGCAATCACCCCAAAGAAGGCTTTCACGACAAGGCCATTTTTTTTATGTAGTCATATGACACACCCCCGCCATGCCCCCTTAAAGGAGAATTATACAAAAAAATGATTAGGCCCCATGCACACCAGACGCCGGTGCAAACTCTGCTGAACACATGTTTTTAAAAGCTGAAACCAGCGTTTAGAAACGCCCGTTTTGCCACGTTTGCCTGCCGCGATTAGCTGCGTTTTACCGCGTTTGCATCTAGAAGCGTTTAGTTAAGAAAACAAAAACCCTCCCCGAGCACTTTTCTGCAGCAGGGAATGACAATTTGTGACCCGGTTTTGGGGCCCAATATCTCGGGGCCACTTGGTGCTAGGAACCCCAAATGTGGTGTGCAAACACAGTGGAACTAGCACTCCAACATATCCGAAGTTGGGGTTCCTAGCACTAAGTGGCTCCGAGATATGGGACCCCAAAGTCGGGTCGCAAAATGTCATTCTCTGCTGCAGAAGTGCTTGACATTTTGCGACCTGAATTTGGGGCTCTGTATCTCAGGGCCACTTGGTGCTAGGAACCCCAACTTTAAATATGTTGTAGTGCTAGTTCTACTGTGTTTGCACACCTACTTTGGGGTTCCTGGCACCAAGTAGCCCCGAGATATGGGGCCCCAAAGTCGGGTCGCAAAATGTCATTCTCTGCTGCAGAAGTGCTTGACATTTTGCGACCCGACTTTGGGGCTCCGTATCTCGGGGCCACTTGGTGCTAGCCGTTATTCGGCTATGGCCCGATTGGTAACTGGTTAAGCTACAATATTACATCATTTTTGGTTTAATCTCTACTGGGTGTGGCTGAAAGGTACCTCTCACAGCAGGGCCGGGACAAGGGATGGGCAGAAAGGGCAGCTGCCCTGGGCACTGTGGTATCATGTGAGGTGGTGGGGGGGGCACCTCGAGGAGATGGGGGGGGGGGGAATTGTGTTGGGAGGGGGAATTAGGAGGGTGGCAGAGAATAAGAATTGATCTAGGAGGGAAAATTGGTAGGGTGTGCTAGGAATGGTGATTTTGAGGGATTTGTGTTGGGAGGGGAGAAAAGGATTTGTGCTAGGAAGGGGGATTTGAGGGTTTGTGCTAGAAGTGGCGATATGGTAGAGGGAAGAGGGAATTTGTGCTAGCAGGGATGATTTGGAGATGTGTATGCTAGAAGTGGAAATTTGGAGGGGTTGTGCTAGGAGAGGGGATTGGTGGGGGAATTTGTGCTGGAAGGGGGGATTCAGAGTGGGGGGAGGGGATTTGTGCTTGAAGGAGAAATTTGAAGGGTAGCGGTTTTGTGCTAGGAGGGGTTATTTTTTTGGGGTGAGATTTGTGCTGGGGGAGATTTGGAGAGAGAGAGAGGATTTGAGCTTGGATGGGGGGGAGGGGAGGGCACAGATTTGTGATGGCAGAGGGTATTTCAGCAGGGGGCAGATTTGTATTGGACAGCGGGGGCATTTATGCTTAGAAGGTAAGCAGGCAGATTAGTGCTAATTTTTTTGGAGGGGGTGGGGGGTGACACATAATGCTCATACATCTTGGGGGAAGCCATTGTTTGGTATGTTTGCCTTGGGTTCTAGGTCAGTGGTTCCCAACCTCAGTCCTCAATTAACCCCCAACAGGCCATATTTTGTGAATTTCTAGATAAAATAGCTGTCCAAAATACCAAGCCATTGACTCTAAAATTAAAGCACCTGTGCAAGATAAAGGAAAACCTGAAAACATGACCTGTTGGGGGTACTTGAGGACTGAGGCTGAGAACCACTGCTCTAGATGACCTTGTCCCCTAACAGCATTGCATTAACACATGGAATCTGGTCTGACATAAAGGCACATGTTCATTGTGCAAAGCTTTAGTCAATGTCTAGGCATTCTTCTAACCTGATAAGTTTAGAAGGAAAAACATGGACCATTTGTTCCTAAGGACTCATGTACAAGCTGAAACAAACCTTGCTGCCCCGATTAGATTTAATTGCTCAGCCAAGTCTGAATCTCACTAATGGAGGTATGAAAAGTTACTCTACCACTTCATAAGTACTGTATAGAATTTACATGCAAGTTTCTAGCTCAGATAGGACATGACTAAAGGATTCGTCAACCTTGGGTCTTACCATTAAATTAAAGACACAGACTGCGTGACATGGGTTTTATAAGGCCACAGCAGCCAATTTATTAACCAAATAATAAATAACAAAAAACATGAAAACATGTAACACATACCCTTAATAACAAAATAATGTCCAACAGCAAGAGGTCTTTGGGTGTCTCAAAAGGCACACTTTATAACTGTAAACGGTCTATATCCTCAGCTGTGCCCCAACAGGCTCGAGGACACTCGGACATCACAACCCCTCCCCCAGGGGATTTATCTCCTGGGAGAACCACCGCTAACAAATGTAAGTGCCATCCTTAGATGGGCCCCACTACTCCTGTGACCATGTAAAATTTTTACTGACCCCCAAAGACCCCTTGAACCGCCAACTGCTGTGACAAGTTTGAAAATCTACCACAACCTTACATTTTTACCGTAGACAACATAAGTTTTTTTTTTTTTTTTTTTTAATTTATTTTTTATTTATTTATTTTATTTTTATTTATTATTATTATTATTATTATTATTTTTTTAATTATTCTTTGTTTTCTTTATTATTTATTTATTTATTTTTTTGAAAATAAGGTTGAATGACACAAACACCTTACCCGTATTCATAAAATACCAATATAACCCATACCTATCCAGCCTGCTGACTCCTGACACCAGGGCGGGAGGGTGGGAAGATGTCACCTCTCCAAACTTCTCCGAATGATGCAGAATCCACCCCCTACACCGGACCCCAACCTCTGGATCCAGCCCCCACTGACTTCTACCTCCAATCAGGTAAGAGCTAAATCTATGCCCCACCACTGATCTGACTGACCGTTCCCTGACCCCTGTTCCTCCCATAGTCATGCATCCCCTCCGTCTATTCTCTCCTACGGGTCTCACTTTACCTTGTCAAATTTACGGAATTCTTCTCTTATATCCTCATCTGAATTTTCCCAATGACTTGCCATTATAGTCAAGAATTCAGGGTAGTCAGTTGTTGTGTTGCCTGTAAAGAGACAAGATCTGTAAGTCTTAGTTTAAACCTGCACCAGAAGAAGAGTTTTGGACAATTGGAGAACCAAGTCACTGACACCAATGTTCTAAGAAAGCCGCACCCAAACTGGATTTAAATCCTCTATTTGTAGGTAGAACTCTTTACACGTTATTAAAGGCAGCCAATAGATTATCGATGTCAAAACCAGTTGATCCTGTCCCTCTTACATAATTGATTTGCATTATCTTAAGACAGTATATGCAAACATGGGTGGATTGCTTAATTGTTGTACACACATAAAATAATGTATGCAGTGGTGAAGCTGGACATTCTTTCACCCGGGGCAAAGAATGAGTTTGGCAACCCCCCCTCCCCCCTTCTTACCGGGACAAAGTTAGTCAGTGCCCTGGATGAAGATGCCAACCTGCAGAAAATGCCTAAACAGGCAGCTGCTGCAGGGGGGAAATATAGATAATCGATTCTAGTATATGCCACCCCTCCTGTCCAGTGTTGCAGGGAGGCACCACAGGAGCATAAGTGGGGTTGCCATTGTGACCCCTGATGCTACGCCCATGGATAGCGGCTTCTCCAGCATTTAGCAATTTGGCAGTGTATAGCCCCTTTCACAGGGGAGGACCAATCAGGTCCACCGTCAGTTGTTTTTTTTTTAGGCGGTCCTTCCACTGCCCTCTATGGAGTGGCCCATGTAAATGGACATGTGTCTGTTGATACCCACCAACATCCAAATCGATCCTATCTGCTAAAAATAGACAGATAGGTGATCTATTCCCCATCCGTCTGGTGGATCGGATGACAGTTAAATGTAAGCGGACAGACAGTTTGTTTCTCCGCCGATCCCTGCTGAAGTGATGGTAGATTTGAATTTGCTGGGGGCAATTTTGTTTTTTAGATTTGGCGAATGATCGCCAGATTTGGGGGTAGGTTTGAAGTGTTTTCCTTCCAAGTCGGTGCCCCGTGCACATTGTATAAGGCTGCCCCTTGAAGTTCCATCATCTAGATTAAAAAAGGAGCAGGGCTGCCGTGTCATCCGCAGTGCGCATGCTCAGGAAATGCGTCGCATGCCAGTGACGTCATCCATCCTTGTCTCTGTTTTACCAGCGTTGCAGGCCTTGTTTTGAGCCCTTCCCCAACGTGACTGGCTGTTTACATCAGCGGTGTAGAAGAGAATGGTGAACAAGGAAACACAGCGCTCCCCATGCAGGATCGGACCGTCTACTGATGAAACCTTCACGTTCTCACTCTGTTGGGACTTACCAGAAGCCTTTTTTAACCTCCTAAATGTGAGTTGCCTACTGTTTGTGCTCAATAAATTTGTTATACTTCTACACCCAGAGGTGTCCCTTTTTGTCGTTTACATCCGACTGCCCATAGAGGAAAGTGGACTGTGTCTGTGCCACTCTGTAAAGGTTTAGTGGACACAGACCTGTCATCCGCCTACTCAGCAGGGATCAGCGGAGAGATCCCATGCTGAGCAGGCAGATCTGCTGGTGAAGTTCGGCCGCCCATGTGAAAGAGATAATGCAAGCAGAGCAACTGATACAATACACTTTTCTGCCTAACAATATTAGGCAGAAAAGTGGGAAAATCTCAGGCCATAGCTGTTGAGTCAATTGTCTGTCCCTTACTCCTGTGCTCCTCCCGTCCTCCCCATGCACCTCTCCCTCCCCCCCCCCCCTTCTCCTCTGGTCCCCCTGTGCTCCTCTGTGTCAGAAACCATGAAATCAGACCGACACAGAAGTACAGTTAAATCACACTTGTTTAATAATAAAAGTAAATAGAACAAATGTTGTCAAAACATAGACAGAGTTCAGGAACCGGAACGGATAGTCAGATAAGCCAAGCGTCAGGGAGCCGGAGATGAGCGTAGTAAAACAGCAATCAGGATCTGGAGCCAGAAGGGATGTCAGCCAAGCAAGTCTTTTAACAGGAATGCAGGAGATAGTCACTGTGATGTTGACTAGGGCAAAGGCAGAGATCCTCTGGGCTGGACGGCTTAAGTAGGCAGGACTGATGAGCAGGATATCATCAACAGCTGAGTAACTGTGGAGAGATAGAAGCTGGCAAGTAGCCGACAGCTGAGCGGCCAGCTCAGAGAAGGAAGGGCTGAGCCCAGCCCTGACAGTACCCCCTCCTCAATGACCCCTCCCCCTTGGAGGACCACCAGGCTTGAGGGGAAAACGTCTATGGAAATCACGGAGGAGGACAGGAGAATGTACGTCCGAGGATGAGACCCAAGAGCGTTCCTCCAGACCGTACCCCTTCCAATGCACCAAATACTGTATGCGCCCACAGAACCTACGGGAGTCAACAATGGACTGTACTTCATACTCCTCATGGTCCTCAACCTGTACAGGGTGAGGACATGGCACCGAGGTGGTAAAGCGGTTGCAGACCAAAGGTTTTAATAAGGAGACATGAAATACATTCGAAATACGCATATTAGAAGGCAGGTCTAATGCGTAAGCCACTGGGTTAATCCTGTGAAGAATAAGGAAAGGCCCAATAAACCGAGGTGCGAACTTCAGTGAGGGAACATGAAGTCGGAGGTTGCGAGGTGACAGCCAGACCCTGTCCCCAACCTGGTAGGAAGGCGCAGGCAGGCATCTGTGGTCAGCATGGAGTCTGTACCTATCATTAGCATGTTGCAAAGCCTCCTGGACTTGTGCCCAAGTGGAACGAAGACCACGGAGATGCTCCTTTAACGCAGGAATGCTCTGCGGAACAAACGAGTCAGGCAGCATGGAAGGTTGGAAACCATAATTCGCCATAAGCTGGGACAATCGGGAAGCAGAATTCAAGGCACTGTTGTGAGCAAACTCTGCCCACGGTAATAGGTCTGACCATTGGTTATGATGGACAAAAATATAGCAATGTAGGAATTGCTCCAAGGACTGACTGGCTCGTTCTGTGGCCCTATTAGATTGCGGGTGATATGCAGAGGAGAAAGCAAGCTGAATTCCCAACTGTGCACAAAAGGCTCGCCAGAACCGGAACACAAACTGACTACCCCTGTCTGAGACAATCACCTTGGGTAGCTCATGTAAGCGAAAGATGAAATCCATAGACAGGTGGGTCCAGGACCTCTCTCCATTGCTTATGGGTTGTAGGAGGCCCACTGGAAGGTGTTGTGGAGTCTTACTCTGAGCACACATGGAACAGGCAGCTACGAAGGCGGTTACATCAGCCCGTAGACTAGGCCACCAGAATTGTTGGGAAATGGCCCAAAAGAGTTGATTCTTCCCAGGGAGGCCAGCAGCCTTGGGAGAATGGTAAGTCTGGAGCACGGCAGTATGGAGACTCTCTGGGACAAAGCAGCGGTTACAAGGTTTCTCAGGAGGAGCATGGACCCGAGCAGCAAGAATTTTGTCACCCAAAGGAGAAGTGAGACTGGTGCGAACCTGTAGCCAGAATACGATCAGGAGGAATTACAGGAACCGGAACCGATTCCAACTTGGAAGTGGAGGAAAATTGTTGTGACAAGGCCATACATTCTTAGTACCGGGTAAGAATGAGACAATGTAATTGAAACTTGACAAGAAAAGAGCCCATTGCGCCCTTCTGGGAGAGAGGCGTTTAGCCTCAGACAAGAATGTGAGATTCTTATGGTAAGTAAGAATGAGAACCAGCACAGTGATACCTTTGGGGAGATGTCTCCATTCTTTCAGGGCTAAAATGATCGCCAACAGCTCTCTGTCACCAATCTCGTAATTGCACTCCACAGGTGATAATTCCTTGTCAAAGTAGCCACAAGGATGCAAAGATCAGGATGTGCCAACACAGGAGCAGAAACAAAGGCAGCCTTTAGACTCTCAAAGGCCTTAACAGACTCCGGAGACCAACTCTGTGGGTTACCGTCCTCTCTGTTCATATCAGTCAGGGGCTTGACCAGAGATGAGAAGTTACGAATAAACTTCTGATAATAGTTGGCAAAGACCAGGAAACGCTGCAGAGGACGTAAACCCATGGGTCGGGGGCCACTGTAGGACTGCTGAAAGTTCCTCTGGGTCCATCGAAAACCAGCAGTGGAAACGACATAGCTCAAGAATTTAACCTGTTCATGATGGAATTCGCACTTCTCCAATTTACAATAGAGATTGTTCTCTCTTAGTTTGTGAAGCACACAACAGACATCTGTGTGGTTGCTCTCCAGGGACTTGGAAAATATGAGGATATCGTCGAGATAAACCACCACACATAACTGCAACAAATCTCGGAGGACATCGTTAATAAATTCCTGGAAAACTGCCGGGGCATTACAAAGGCCAAAAGGCATTACGAAGTACTCATAATGGCCTGTTCTGGTATTAAACGCAGTTTTCCACTCGTCGCCCTTCTTAATCCTCACAAGATTGTATGCCCCTCTCAAATCAAGATTTGTGAAAACCGCTGCTCCCTTGAGGCGGTCAAATAACTCCGTAATCAACGGAATCGGATAGGCATTCTTAATTCGGAAAGATTGAGACCCCGATAATCAATACAAGGTCTCAGTTCACCACTCCTCTTCTTCACGAAGAAGAAACCAGCACCAGCAGGGGACAAGGATCTGAGGATGAAATCTCGAGAAAGTGCGTCTGCAATATTCAGCCCACACAGAGACTGGCGCAGCAGCAGGGACGGCCTGCAACACAGGTTGTACCGAAGCAGCCACAGTGGTAGATTCCAGGTGATCCGTGCGACTCAGTAGCACTTGTAACACCATGGCAAACTGATCCATGCTGTGATCTTGCTCATCCAATCTGGAAAAAATATTACCAACAAGTAGATTGAGTGTATCTATAGCCAGAGTTCAGGAACCAGAACGTATAGTCAGACAAGCCAAACGTCAGGGAGCCGGAGATTAGCGTAGTAAAACAGCAAGCAGGATCTGGAGCCAGAAGGGATGTCAGCCAAGCAAGTCTTTTAACAGGAATGCTGGAGATAGTCACTGTGATGTTGACTAAGGCGAAGGCAGAGATCCTCTGGGCTGGACGGCTTAAGTAGGCAGGACTGACGAGCAAGATATCATCAACAGCTGAGTAACTGTGGAGATATAGGAGCTGGCAATTAGCCGACAGCTGAGCGGGCAACTCAGAGAAGGAAGGGCTGAGCCCAGCCCTGACACTCTTGTCCTCCCATGCTCAACTGGTTCCCCCTTGCTCCTCAGGTTCCCCCTTGCTCCTCGGGCTTCCCCCTTGCTCCTCGGGTTCCCCCTTGCTCCTCTGGTCCCCCTGTGTTCCTCTGGTTCCCCCTTGCTCCTCGGGTTCCCCCCTTTCTTCTCTGTTCCCCCTTGCTCCTCTGATCCACCTGTGTTCCTCTGGTCCCCCCTGCTCCTCTGGTCCTTTCTGTGTTCCTCTGCTCCCCCTGTGCTCCTCTGGCCCCCCTGTGTTCCTCTGGTCCCCCTGTGCTCCTCTGCCCCTCCGTCTTCTTCTGGTCCCCCCTCCGCTCCTCTGCCCCCCCTTCTCTGGTCTCCCTGCAGCGCTCACCTCTTCTCCCTGGTTAGTTGTGCAGTGTGGGCTGAATATTGACAATTTCCTCGGCATGGAGAAGCTCATCATATGATCCGGAAGACAGGCAGCCACACAAGGCTTATAATATCCCTGGCACTCATTCTCCTGCTCTTTCCTTTCACCCCTCTCTTTCTAGGAGCGGAGCTGATCTGCGTTTCACCTTTACTGCTGTAGGCCGGCTGGCACCTGTTGTTCCACTAGCTTGTGTTCAGCTCTGCAGCACTCTGCAGCTATGGGTGTCGCCGGCTCCACCTGTTGCTTAATATATAATTCCTTCCTGCTACTTCCTGTCCAGCCCCCATGTGCTTCACTATTTAAATCCCTTCTGACCAGCTACTGGTTGCTTGAGCAACATTTGTTTCTGAGCCCCCTTCGTGTAACCTGCCTTTACCTGACCTCTCGTGAACTGATCTCTTGTGTACCGACTCGGCTTGTTCTGATTACGTTGTCTGCAGCCCGCCCTGACCTTGGCTTGCTACCCGGCTTCATCCATCCATCCTTGTCTGACAGTGTCTTCTGGTACTTCCCTAGCGAGCAGGGTGAACCCGGAGGTCGTGACCTAAGGTCAGCCCGCAGCTAAGCCCAAACCCTCGTGAGGGGGTCCCTGCCAGAATACCGGCTGGCCCTTAGACTCCACACCCTGGGAGATCCCGTGTCACCTGCTCGCCTGTGGGCTCACTGTAAGTAGTACTGTGACAGTTTGCTCAAGCCATGAGTGCCTCTGAGAATCGGCCACTGACCTAGGATCAAATGCAACATCTAGTTCAGAGACTTAACTCCCAGCAAGCAAATCAAGAGCAAATAATGCTGGTTCTTGCCTCCTGTCTGGATCGTCTGCAACTCGCTGCAACTTCAGCTCCTCCCATTCCTGCTTCTGCTTCAGCTGCTCCTGTGTTACCTGCTACACCTGGCAATCCCTGCCTGCATCTGCCATCGCCACCTTGTTTTTCGGGTGACCCTAAGGCTTGTCGGGGCTTCATTAATCAGTGGTCCATTTACTTTGAACTTTCCAGCCACCATTTTTCATCTGATCACACCAAAGTCGCATATAATATCTCTCTCCTCTCCGGTGATACTCTAGCTTGCGCCTCCCCACTCTGGGAATCACACAATTCTATCACCTCCAACCTCCAGCTCTTTTTGGATGCATTCTGCAAAACTTTTGATGAGCCCAGCAGAGTGTCTTCAGCTGCTGGGGCCCTCCTTCATCTTCGTCAGCAAGGAATGACAGTCGGCCAATACGCAGTTTAATTCCGTACGCTGGCCGCTGAACTCAAATGGAATAATGAGCCCCTTACTGCTACCTTCTGGCAAAGCCTATCTGAGCGTGTCAGGGATGAACTCGCTGGACGCACTATTCCTACCACATTGGATGACTTAATCGCATTGAGCATTCAAATAGACATTCGCTTCCAGGAGTGGGCCCTGGAGAAATCCAGATCCAGTCATCCCCCTGCTGGCCGTCCAGCACAGGTAGTCCAAAGCCCTGTGGAAACCTCTCCATCTTCAACCCCTCACACGTTGGGAGAACCTATGCAGCTTGGGCGAACTCGCCTCACTCCCGAGGAAGGTGCCGGACGCATGGGATTGGGCTTGTGTCTTTATTGTGGCGATAAAGAACATCTTTTAAACTCCTGTCCAGCCCGTCTGGGAAACTCCAGGGTCTAGGTCACTCGGAGGGAGGTGATCTAGACCGATCCTTTAATTTTGTCTACTTCCCTCGTTTCACCCTTCCCGCTATCCACTGGGCTCAAAATCAACTCTGCATACGTGGACTCTGGTGCTGTCGGGAATTTCATTGAAAAATCTTTAGCTTCCGAGTTGGGCATCGCCTTTGTTGCCTTGGCTATACCCCTCTACGTGACCGCAGTAGATGGCTCCTTCTTGCCCATGAGCCCCATCCGTTTAAAACTCCTCCCATTGTGTTACGCATTGGGGTTTTGCATGGTGAGGAGATCTCTTTCCTAATTCTGCCTAAATCATCCAGTCCCATCATCCTGGACCTTCCATGGTTGCAGAAACACTCCCCGCATCTTGACTGGAATTCTGGACAAGTATTGGCTTGGGGTCCTCCGTGTCAGCAACGATGTATTTCCAAGGTGCTACCTCTCCTTTCATTCCTCTGGCTGAGACCTCCACAACTCCCATGTCGCCTTCCCAATATCAGTCCTTCCGAGATGTTTTCTGCAAAAAGTCCGCTGATCGCCTTCCTCCTCACAGAGACTATGACTGCGCCATTGATCTGTTACCTGGGACCTCTCCTCCCCGAGGCCGAGTCTACCCTCTATCTATCCCCGAGACACAAGCCATGTCTGAATACATTCAGAAAAACCAGCAAAAGGGTTTCATCAGGAAATCGAATTCACCTGCCGGAGCCGGGTTCTTCTTTGTAGCAAAAAAAGATGGTTCACTCTGTCCATGCATCAACTACAGGGGTCTTAACGCCATCACCGTGAAGAACCGATACCCTCTTCCTTTAATTTCAGAACTCTTTGACAGACTGCGAGGTTCTCATATTTTTACTAAACTGGATCTTAGAGGGGCCTACAATTTAATAAGAATCTGGGAAGAAAACGAATGGATGACTGCCTTTAACACCAGGGACGGACATTATGAATATCTTGTGATGCCCTTTGGCTTATGCAATGCCCCAGCGGTCTTCCAAAATTTGGTTAATGAGATCTTCCGCGATCTTCTGTATGTCTGTGTTATTGTATATCTGGATGACATTCTTATTTTCTCACCAGACTTACTTACCCATCGTCTTCATGTGAAAGCTGTGCTACAGCGTCTACGGGACAATTGTCTATATGCAAAATTGGAGAAATGTCTATTTGAACAAACACAAGTTCCATTTCTGGGCTACATAATCTCGTCACAGGGCCTCCTCATGGACCCAGCCAAACTTCGGGCCATCTCTGAGTGGCCCCAGCCCTCTGGTCTTAAAGCCACCCAACGCTTTTTGGGCTTCACTAATTACTATCGCCAATTTATCTGTAACTACTCCACCTTGGTGGCCCCTATTACATCTTTGACCCGCAAGGGTGTCAAGGCTCGGCTCTGGTCACCTGAAGCCATAGATGCTTTCCTCAAACTCAAGGCAGCCTTCCTCTCCACCCCAATTCTCCTACGATCAGACATTACAAAGCCCTTTTCTTTGGAGGTAGATGCCTCTTCAGTAGGAGTCCGTGCCGTCCTACTCCAAGCTCAGAAGGGCAAGTCTCAGCCTTGCGGATTCTTTTCCAAGAAGTTTTCTGATGCGGAGAAGAACTATACCATTGGGGAAAGTGAGATACTCTCTATTAACCTAGCTTTTCAAGAATGGCGACATCTTCTAGAGCAGTGTTTCTCAACTCCAGTCCTCAAGGCGCACCAACAGGTCATGTTTTCAGGATTTCCACTATTTTGCACAGGTGATTTGATCATTTTCACTGCCTTAGTAATTACCACAGCCGTTTTATCTGAGGGAAATCCTGAAAACATGACCTGTTGGTGCGCCTTGAGGACTGAAGTTGAGAAACACTGTTCTAGAGTGTTCTCCCCATTGTATTACCATCTACACTGATCATAAAAGCCTGCAGTATTTACAATCCGTGAAACGCTTGAACCCACGTCAGGCTCCCTGGGTGCTCTTTTTCACCCGCTTCAACTTTAACATTACTTTTCGTCCAGGTGCCAAAAACCTTCGAGCTGATGCCTTGTCCAGGTAGTTTGATGTCAACGATTCTGAGAATCACCTAGATCCTGGTCCCATCATCCCTCCACATTGTATTCTAGCCACTACTCAGCTCCAGTCTACGCAGCCTTCTCCAGGTAAAACCTTTGTAGTTCCCGTACTTCGTTCCAAACTCCTTGCTTGGGCACATGACTCCAAGTTCTCTGGACATCCCGGCATACCTTGTACTTGTGACGTTCTTCAGCGTCATTACTGGTGGCCTTCTGTTCGTAAGGATGTCAAGGAATACGTTCAAGCTTGTACGGTTTGTGTACTATCCAAATCTTCCACGTCTGCCCTGCTGGGTTGCTTCTGCCCTTACCAGTGCCCGATATACCTTGGCGTTGCATTTCCATGGATTTTATCTCAGATCTGCCCCCCTCAACAGGTTCTACAGTCATCTGGGTAGTGGTGGATCGGTTCTCCAAAATGTGTCACTTGATTCCTCTCCCAGGCCTACCTTCTGCTCCCAGTCTTGCCACAACTTTCATTAAGGAGATTTTTCGTCTTCATGGGATGCCTTCTCATATCATCTCTGACAGAGGAGTTCAATTTACTGCTCGGTTTTGGAGAGCCTTGGCCAGCTCCTTTGGGATTAAATTGGATTTTTCATCTGCTTTTCATCCCCCGTCCAATGGGCAAACAAAACGTGTCAATCAAAATGTAGAACATTTTCTCCGTGCCTTCATCTCAGCCCACCAAGATGACTGGGTGGACCTTTTGCCCTGGGCAGAGTTTGCCTTAAACCATCACTCCAATGCCAGTTCTGGAAATTCTCCCTTCTTCACTGTTTACAGGCAGAATCCATCTGTTCCCTTTCCTGTTCCCATTTCTCCTCTTGTACCAGCAGCAGCTGAAACCCAAAGGTTCTTCAACTCAATCTGGAAAGAAGTCTCTGAGAATTTTCATCTAGCTGCTTCCAGGCATAAAACGGCAGCAGATCCTCATCGCCGTCTGACTCCTAAGTTCCTGCCTGGCGATAGAGTTTGGCTCTCTACCAAGCACATCCGACTTCGGGTGCCCTCAATGAAATTTGCCCCTCGCTTCATTGGTCCATTTCCGATTCTCTGTCAGATCAATCCAGCTTTCAAGCTCCGTCTGCCCTCTCATCTCAGGATACCCAACGCATTCCATGTCTCCCTGCTCAGGCCACTGGTCCTCAATCGCTCCTCTCGCCCTTCTTCTCACCCCGCTCCTGTGGCTGATACCACGGATCAATATGAGATTAAAGAAATAAGTACTTCCAAGGGAGGCTATTCTATCTGATTGATTGGAAGGGCTATGGTCCGGAGGAGAGGTCTTGGGTTCCTGCCACCAATGTCTCAGCCCCACATTTGGTGACCAGATTCTATCGGAAATTTCCCTCCAAGCCAGCCCCCAGACGTGTAGGGGGACCTCGTAAGAGGGGGGTGTGGATCTGTGTCTCATCTTTACTGCTGTAGGCCGGCTGGCACCTGTTGTTCCACTAGCTTGTGTTCAGCTATGCAGCACTCTGCAGGTATGGGTGTCACCGGCTCCACCTGCTGCTTAATATATGATTCCTTCCTGCTACTTCCTGTCCAGCCCCTCATGTGCTTCGCTATTTAAATCCCTTCTGACCAGCTACTGGTTGCTTGAGCAACATTTGTTTCTGAGCCCCCTTCGTTTAACCTGCCTTTACCTGACCTCTCGTGAACTGATCTCTTGTGTACCGACTCGGCTTGTTCTGATTACGTTGTCTGCAGTCCGCCCTGACCTTGGCTTGCTATCCGGCTCTCCTTTGCTTCATCCATCCATCCTTGTTTGACAGAGTCTTCTGGTACTTCCCTAGCGAGCAGGGTGAACCCGGCATCGTGACCTGGGGTCAGCACGCAGCTAAGCCCAAATGCTCGTGAGGGGGTCCCTGGTAGAATACCGGCTGGCCCTTAGACTCCACGCCCTGGGGGATCCCGTGTCACCTGCTCGCCTGTGGGCTCACTGTAAGTAGTACTGTGACAGTTTGCTCAAGCCATGAGTGCCTCTGAGAATCGGCCACTGACTGAGGATCAAATGCAACATCTAAAGTAAGTAAGTAGTACCGTGACACCAGGGAAGCTTATGTTATAACTTTGTGTCTCTGCCTGTCTTCCGGATCGTATGATGAGCTTCTCTATGCCGAGGATATTATCATTATTCAGCCTGCACTGCACAGCTAGCAAGGGAGAGAAGGTGAGTGCTTCGGGGAGGCCAGAGAAGGGGGAGGCAGAGGAGTGGAGGGGGGCAAAAGAAGGGACAGGAACAGGAGTGGCAGCTGGGTCGGCTTTACAGGTACGTACCGATCCCTGTATATTCCTCCAGCAGCAGCTGAATGTTAGCAAGAGGTAGAGGAGGAGAAGCGGCCTTTCAGCTGCTGCACAAGGATCAGTACCAGCTGCAGCGTCCCTCCCAATGCCGTGCCCCAGCAGCCTCCCCCCTAGTTTCGTCCCTGAGAACCCCATGTAATACATAATCTCACAACCAACTGTCAGGATGTGCTGCTCTCTACTGTCTGTAAGTAGCTCTGCTACTTAATGTTCACAGAGATTATTTATTTACATCACTTCCTGTCTCTATGTGTCTGGGTCAGAAACTCTGGAAGGAGGAAGTGGTGAGAGAGACAGAGAACTGAGACACCTAATCTTATACACACAGGGGCTGCTACTGCTGTTGTATTTTCACCCAGACCAGAATCAGAGACTCTTAGGCAAGTAATCCTATGTTCTAATAGTTTAACTGCAGCTGCCCATAGCTTCTTGAGTGTGTATCTAAATCTTTGTGACAAACTTATCTCTGTCCTATTGTAAATATCTCACAAGTACAGTGCCAGATAGCTAGGCCTGTGATACTGTATGTATGTATCATGTACCTGGTAGCAGAGCCTTATATGATCAGAAATGCCTCTCTTATACCTCTGACTCTGGGCCCCTGATAGTGTAGACAGGCGGTGCAGGAGTACAGAGTGGTACGAGTGCCCGTAAGTCTTTCTAGCAGCTGGCAGGTGTCCACGCTGGGCAGAAGTCTTCAGATGGCTCTAATAAGCAGACAGGCAGCTGATACAGGCGGTAGCAGGCAGAGTAGCAGAGTCAGGCAGGTCAGGTCAGACACAGACAGGATGGATCGGGTACAGGGTACAGGCAGGAGCATGGTTAGGAAACATGGCAGGTCTGGAACTGATCAGTAAAGCAAGAGCCAATGGAGCAGACAGAAGCTAAGGTCAAGGAACAAGCCAGGGTTGGTGCAGGTGGAGTTCAGAGAATGGTCAAGACAAGCGAGGTCAGCAACCGAAAACAGGATACAGATTCACAGGGTCACAGGTTACACAGGAGGCTGAAGACAAAGCAGCACTGATCCTGAACACTGGCCGCAATTAAATAGCGTAGGGCACCTGTGCATGCACGAAAATACGCAGGGCAGCCATCAGAAATTTTTGGGCCCCTTCACAGCTTTAGACCTTGGGCCAGCGTCACCCCCCCCCCCCCCCCAAGCCTGACCACCAACATTCCCCAGGGCTTGCCTATGGGCCATCCTACCGGATCCGCACACCGGCCACCTCACCTGTACGCACTCAGTCCCCCCCCCCCCTCAATCAGTATATTTGTCAGCCCCCTCACACCTGTATATTTGTTAGCCCCCCAAACCTGTATATTAGTCAGCCCCCCTCACACCTGTATATATGTCAGCCCCCCCACACACACACCTGTATATATGGCAGCCCCCCTCACACACACCTGTATATTTGCCCCCCCCAACCCTGTATATATGTCAGCCCCCTCACACCTGTATAATATATGTCAGCCCCCCCCATGCACACACACACCTGTATATATGGCAGCCCCTCCACACACACACCTGTATATATGTCAGCCCCTCCATACACACACCCATATATTTGGCAGCCCCCCTCAAACACACCTGTTTATATGTCAGCCCCCCATACACACACACACCTGTATATATGGCAGCCCCCCTCACACACACCTGTATATACAGTCAGATCCATAAATATTGGGACATCGACACAATTCTAATCTTTTTGGCTCTATACACCACCACAATGGATTTGAAATGAAACAAATAAGATGTGCTTTAACTGCAGACTTTCAGCTTTAATTTGAGGGTATTTACATCCAAATCAGGTGAACGGTGTAGGAATTACAACAGTTCGTATATGTGCCTCCCTCTTTTTAAGGGACCAAAAGTAATGGGACAATTGGCTGCTCAGCTGTTCCATGGCCAGGTGTGTGTTATTCCCTCATTATCCCATTTACAAGGAGCAGATAAAAGGTCCAGAGTTTATTTCAAGTGTGCTATTTGCATTTGGAATCTATTTCTGTCAACTCTCAATATGAGATCCAAAGAGCTGTCACTATCAGTGAAGCAAGCCATCATTAGGCTGAAAAAACAAAACAAACCCATCAGAGAGATAGCAAAAACATTAGGTGTGGCCAAATCAACTGTTTGGAAAGGGAACATATTAAAGCGGGGTTCCACTCAAATTTTTAACTTAATCTTACCCCCTTCAGTTAATTGCATAGATGTTCAAATGCCACACGAAAATTTTTTTTATCGCTATGTAATTACCTTTATATTGTACTTTATTGTGGCACTTCCTGTCTCTCCTCCCATGGGAGTAGGCGTGTTTATTGCCTTTCCCCGGCGCCGCACTATCTCCTGGGAGCTAAGTGTCAGGCTTCCACAAGCTGTGAATGAACAGCATTCACCGCATCCAGGAAATCAATGCTTGTGGGCTTCACATGCCCACAAGCAAGATGGAAACAGCCAGCATCACATTTTTTAAGTTAGTCTTCAGTACGAAAACAGACAGAGGCAGAAATATTACACCCAAACTGTGAGTATTATTTTGGGATTAGCAAAGTGTCTCAATGACCTAAAAAAAAAAAAAAAAGATTGGTCGCCGGACTCCCGTTTTAAAAAGAAAGAACGCACCGGTGAGCTCAGCAACACCAAAAGACCCGGAAGACCCGGAAAACAACTGTGGTGGATGACCGAAGAATTCTTTCTCTGGTGAAGAAAACACCCTTCACAACAGTTGGCCAGATCAAGAACACTCTCCAGGAGGTAGGTGTATGTGTGTCAAAGTCAACAATCAAGAGAAGACTTCACCAGAGTGAATACAGAGGGTTCACCACAAGATGTAAACCACTGGTGAGCCTCAAAAACAGGAAGGCCAGAATAGAGTTTGCCAAACAACATCTAAAAAAGCCTTCACAGTTCTGGAACAACATGCTATATACAGATGAGACCAAGATCAACTTGTACCAGAGTGATGGGAAAAGAAGATTATGGAGAAGAAAAGGAACTGCTCATGATCCAAAGCATACCACCTCATCAGTGAAGCATGGTGGTGGTAGTGTCATGGCGTGGGCATGTATGGCTGCCAATGGAACTGATTCTCTTGTATTTATTGATGATGTGACTGCTGACAAAAGCAGCAGGATGAATTCTGAAGTTTTTCGGGCAATATTATCTGCTCATATTCAGCAAAATGCTTCAGAACTCATTGGACGGCGCTTCACAGTGCAGATGGATAATGACCCGAAACATACTGTGAAAGCAACCAAAGAGTTTTTTAAGGGAAAGAAGTGGAATGTTATGCAATGGCCAAGTCAATCACCTGACCTGAATCTGATTGAGCATGCATTTCACTTGCTGAAGACAAAACTGAAGGGAAAATGCCCCAAGAACAAGCAGGAACTGAAGACAGTTGCAGTAGAGGCCTGGCAGAGCATCACCAGGGATGAAAGCCAGCGTCTGGTCATGTCTATGCGTTCCAGACTTCAGGCTGTAATTGACTGCAAAGGATTTGCAACCAAGTATAAAAGAAGTGAAAGTTTGATGGATGATTGTTAATCTGTCCCATTACTTTTGGTCCCTTAAAAAGTGGGAGGCACATTGTAAACTCTTGTAATTCCTACACCGTTCACCTGATTTGGATGTAAATACCCTCAAATTAAAGCTGAAAGGCTGCAGTTAAAGCACATCTTGTTTGTTTAATTTCAAATCCATTGTGGTGGTGTATAGAGCCAAAAAAATTAGAATGGTGTTGATGTCCCAATATTTATGGACCTGACTGTATGTCAGCCCCCCATGCACCTGTATATATGTCAGCTCCCCTCACACACCTGTATATATTTCAGCCCCCCCCCACACACACCTGTATATATGTCAGTGCCCCCCCCCACTTGTATATATGTCAGTCACCCCTCCACACACCTGTATATATGTCAGTGCCCCCCCACACACACACCTGTATATATGTCAGCGCTCCCCACACACACACACACACACCTGTATATATGTCAGACCCCACCCACACATCTGTATATATGTCAGCCACCCCTCCACACACCTGTATATATATGTCAGCGCCCCCCCCACACACACCTGTATATATGTCAGCCACCCACACACACCTGTATATATGTCAGCCACCCACACACACCTGTATATATGTCAGCCCCCCCACACACACACCTGTATATATGTCAGCCACCCTCCCACACACCTGTATATATGTCAGCCCCCGCCCCCACACACACCTGTATATTTGTAAGCCCCCCTCACACCTGTATATATGTCAGCCCCCCCCACACACCTGTATATATGGCAGCCCCCCTCACACACACCAGTATATATGTCAGCCCCCCCATACACCTGTATATTTGTCAGCCGCCCCCCCCCCCCCATACACATGTATATTTGTGTTCCCCCCAAAACGTGTATATATGTCAGCCCCCCACACACACACCTGTATATATGGCCGCCCCCCTCACACACACTTGTATATATGTCAGTCCCCCGCCCATACACACACACACCTGTATATATGTCAGCCCCCCACACACACACCTGTATATATGTCAGCCCCCCCATGCACCTGTATATATGTCAGCCCCCCTCACACACCTGTATATATTTCAGCCCCCCCCACACACACCTATATATATATCAGCGCCCCCCCCACCAACCTGTATATATGTCAGCGCCAGGGCTGTCTTAATGCATGGGCACCCCTAGGCCCCCTAATGCAGGGGCCCTAGGTGCATGGCAGAGGGTCCCATGATAATCGTGCATTACATCATACTTGCCAACTGTCCTGGATTTGCTGGGACAGAAACGCTTTTTACTAAGCTGTCCCAGGATGGCCGATATTTTATTTAAAGTACTAATAAATATATGTTTATTTCTATTAACTATTTATACTTTAATCCTTAAGAGTAGATGCGTAAATTGGGGCAGGCTGGTAGGGGCCCCAGTGCAATACTTTGTCCAGGGGCCCATGATGCTATTAAGACGGCCCTGGTCAGCGCCCCCCCCCCCACACACACACCTGTATATATGTCAGCCACCCCTCCACACACACACCAGTATATATGTCAGCCCCCCCATACACCTGTATATTTGTCAGCCGCCCCCCCCCCCATACACATGTATATTTGTGTTCCCCCCAAAACGTGTATATATGTCAGCCCCCCACACACACACCTGTATATATGGCCGCCCCCCTCACACACACTTGTATATATGTCAGTCCCCCGCCCATACACACACACACCTGTATATATGTCAGCCCCCCACACACACACCTGTATATATGTCAGCCCCCCCATGCACCTGTATATATGTCAGCCCCCCTCACACACCTGTATATATTTCAGCCCCCCCCACACACACCTATATATATATCAGCGCCCCCCCCACCAACCTGTATATATGTCAGCGCCAGGGCTGTCTTAATGCATGGGCACCCCTAGGCCCCCTAATGCAGGGGCCCTAGGTGCATGGCAGAGGGTCCCATGATAATCTTGCATTACATCATACTTGCCAACTGTCCTGGATTTGCTGGGACAGAAACGCTTTTTACTAAGCTGTCCCAGGATGGCCGATATTTTATTTAAAGTACTAATAAATATATGTTTATTTCTATTAACTATTTATACTTTAATCCTTAAGAGTAGATGCGTAAATTGGGGCAGGCTGGTAGGGGCCCCAGTGCAATACTTTGTCCAGGGGCCCATGATGCTATTAAGACGGCCCTGGTCAGCGCCCCCCCCCCCCACACACACACCTGTATATATGTCAGCCACCCCTCCACACACACACCTGTATATTTGTCAGCCCCCCACACACACACCTGTATATATGTCAGCGCCCCCCACACACCTGTATATATGTCAGCCCCCCTCCACACACCTGTATATATGTCAGCCCCCCTCCACACACCTGTATATATGTCAGCCACCCCTCACACACACCTGTATATATGTCAGCCCCCCCATACACACACCTGTATATATGGCAGCCCCCCTCACACACACCTGTATATATTTCAGCCCCCCCCACACACACCTGTATATATATCAGCGCCCCCCCCACACACCTGTATATATGTCAGGGCCCCCCTCCACACACCTGTATATATGTCAGCCACCCCTCCACACACCTGTATATATGTCAGCCCCGCACGCACCTGTATATATGTCAGCCCCCCTCACACACCTGTATATTTTTCAGCCCCCCCACACACACCTGTATATATATATATCAGCGCCCCCCACACACCTGTATATATGTCAGCGCCCCCCCCCCCCCCTGTATATATGTCAGCTACCCCTCCACGCACCTGTATATATGTCAGCGCCCCCCACACACACACCTGTATATATGTCAGCCATCCCAATATGTCAACACCTCCCCCACACCTGTATATAGCCCCCCCACACATACCTGTATATATGTCAGCCAACCCCCCACCCACACACACCTGTATGTATATATATATATATATATATATATATATATATATATATATATCAGAGCCCCCCATGCACACCTGTATATATGTCAGCCACACCCCCCCACCCCCACCCACATACACACACACCTGTATATATGGCAGCCCCACATACACAAATCTGTACACACAAGTTTCTGGCCCCTCCCTGAACACAAACAGACCCCCTTCCTTTCCTTCACAACCCCTACTTGTAGTTTCCTACCTGATCCCAGCTCATTTTTACCAAGCTGACACATACCTCCCAACTTTTTGAGATGGGAATGAGGGACACGTATCAGCAAAAGTATGCAGGCATAGGACACACCCCTTGCCACGCCCCCTTAAAGGAGACTTGTACAAAAAAACAAGATTGGTTAAACCCACAAGTGCTTTTTTTTACCACTATTATTCCTTTATATTGGCTTTTGGAATTTACAAATGCAACAATTTAGAAATCAGATGAAAAGTTTAGCGCTGGGAAACACTTTTTGATAGATAAAAAGTGCATTTTATATACAACTATATAGATCAGACCAAAATGAGGGACAAATGAGGAGGAAAGAGGGACAGAGGGACATTGCTCCAAATCAGGGACAGTCCCTCGAAATCAGGGACAGTTGGGAGCTATGCTGACATGTTGCTGAGAAGCATAGTACAGGCAGATCACTGTCACACGAGGGGTGCACATGCACATAGTAGCCAGAGGTGGCAGTAAAGAGCTTGATGTCTAAAATCAATGACACGAGAACTGCAGAAACTGTGAGATCATTTCTATACTGCACGCACAGATCCCCTTCACCTGTCCTGCCTTCTTCTGGCCCGGGCGGGCCCCAGTGTCCCTTGCAGTTATAACAGTTGTACCCCCTGATGGCGGCCCTGAATATACGCATGCGCATATGCATTAGCCAATGCTCAATTCCTGCGAGCAGAAGAGGGAACACGTATTGGCCTGTGCACAGAAGTCCATCCAGAGGAGTTATCTCTTCTATTTGCAAGCCTTTCCTTACAGTATGTAAGGTTCACCCTGTAAGCAGGTTGAAATGCTGGCTGGTTGGTTGGCGATAAATTCGCTAAAATGCAAAACATTCGATAGGTTGTTTCGTAGTATTAACACTACCTGTGCTAATACTATCTGTAATTACTGATAAAGTACTGTCATAATGAGTTAATGAATATCCTTCATAGCTGTATATCAAAATAATATGTATATGACATTTAAAACCCTTTTTGTTCTGTACTATGTTTATTTTTTTAAATATTCTGTAAAAAAACTATTGAAACAAAAAAAAACAAAAAAAAAACAAGAAAAAAAAAGAAAAAAGAAATGCTGGTTGGTGAGACAGCTGCTGCCCCAGCCTAGAGGGAAACAGTTATCCTGTTTGACTGTGTTTCATCAGATTAGGCGACCCATCAGAATTTGTAACGGAAGTGACGTTTCGTCGCCGCCATCTTGCTACACCTTGCACTCGTCCCCAGTAAGGATACAGTGAGAAGGTGGCAAGCAGACATCTTGTTACACTGCTACCACTGCTGTCTTGCATTTCACACTTATTTTTAACAAAATAAGACAGAAGAGAGAGGCGCTTCTAAGTGCAGAATTAGTAGCTGTTTATTTCCCCAAACAAGATTAAAAACACTTACAAAATCTGGCGAATTAAAAAGCGTGTAGTCATTGATAATGTAAATGGTCCTGCAGGCGGATGGGTCCTCGGCTTGTAAAGAAGCTCACAATTGTGTCCTGTGCTGTACCAAAAACATAGAGCTACTGGTAAGCTGTAAGTTCCTTTTTCAACCTAACCTTCATTAGGTTGAAAAAGGAACTTACTAATGTTCCGAAACGCGTCCCTTACTGATGACTACATCCGGTTCATGCTGGCTCCCGTCTCTGACTGCTGACATCACTTCCGGGATCTCCTTCCATCACGAACTCTGTGTGTGTACCCATTCATCAGCTTACCGGTAGCTCTGTGTTTTTGGTACAGCACAGGACACAATTGTGAGAGTCTTCACATGCCGGGGACCCATCCGCCTGCAGGATCCTTTGCATTATCAATGACTACACGCTTTTTAATTCGCCGGATTTTCTAAGTGTTTTTAATCTTGTTTGGGGAAATAAACAGCTACTAATTCTGCACTTAGAGGCACCTCTCTCTTCTGTCTTATTTTGTTTCAGAGTTTGCTCCTCTTTTCTGAGTGCAACCCTCAGTGTTGGATATATATCATTGGACCCTTGCCTCTCTAGAGATACTGTCTGCTTGGTCCTCATGCTCAGAGCGCCCTTATACACTGTACCTGGATTTTCACTTATTTTCAACAGTAAACTGAGTTTATATAGTGAAATACAGTACTTAGAACTCCGTCTGACTGTTTAGATGTTGAATTTTAAAAGCAGCGACCTTCTGTCAGATCAGCAAACCTGTGAGATCAGCAGGCTTGTCGCTGCTTTTAAAAATTCAACATCTAAACAGTCAGACAGAGTTATAAGTACTGTATTTCACTATATATATATAGTTAACTGTTAAAAATAATTGTAGAATGCAAAACTCCGGTGGATGTAACAATATGTCTGCTTGCAGCCTTCTCACTGTATCCTTACTGTGGATGAGTGCGGGGTGTAGCAAGATGGCGGTGATGGAACGTCACTTCCATTACAAATTCTGACATGATCGCCTAATCTGATGAAACACCTGCTCTTTCTATTGAACTTTGTCTCTCTCCCCATGCTGATAATAAAAGGGGAGAGGGCTCTGTCCAGTCAGATAGTCTGCATTTTTTTGGCGGTGTGGGTGGACCCCAGCTTTAAAGGGGTGCATGGTGGTAATGGCGTATGGGAGAACAGGGCATATAATGCACATACATGGGGTGAAAAGGTGACATGCCGTTTCTAGGGGCAACAAGTACAAGAAAAAGATGATATAACAGCCAGACAGCGTGAGAGCAGTACTGGCAGGGGTGATGGGATCGATTCATAGCCAACCTCCCGGGTAGTTGATGCCCCAGCAACTGGGACTAGATCCATATGGCAGAGACCCTAGGGACCAAGCCGTATAGAACGGAAGAGAAAAGCGTTAAATATGCATGTGCATTGGGGCCCTGCTGGTGCCTGGCAGGACCCGTTCTATCGCCGGGAGAGAGGTGGCAGAGTCAAGCTGCACTGGTGGAACGGGACACTTCTCTGTGGTGTCTTCTTCAAAATGTCTCATCCTGAGTAGGTGTATGTATTATGGGACTCGGAGACACCCGTACGATAGTGTCAGGTTATGATACAGAGACACTGGGGTGTACGGCTCGCTTCTAAGTTGGTGTATCGCTAATAATATTGATGTCAGATGAACACATGTCACATGAACGCGCTCCCGCCTGGTCCTGGGCATTAGCGAACACGTATACCAGAGATCCCGGAGAAGGAGGAGAGTTAGAAGGAGCGAAAAGGCCCCGCCCACAACCTTGCAATCTATCAGTAAGTGAACTTGTTTATTACAATAGAGATTATAGGCAACGCCTGTTATTTTAGTTAACCCTGTTTCTTCAGCTCTGGGATTCTATAGCTAGTTTTAGCTCAGGGCTCAATAACCAGCATAGACTGAGTCAGGTTAGGCATCTGACAGCCACTTCTGGTAGTCAATGGTCCAGTTGCATGACAGATTAGATATTTCCAGGGCTTTTTTTTTTACAGCGAGAACGCAGGGGAATGCAGGGGAATGCAGGGGAACGCAGTTCCGGCACCTCCAGCACTGAATGTATGTAATAGCAAGGCAAGGGGTGTGGGGTGTGCTGGAGGGTCTATTGATGCTGGTTGCTGGGGGATCTATTGTCACTGGTGGGGATCTGTGTTTGTGTGAGGACCTATTGTTGCTGGTGGGGGATTTATTCTTGCTGGGGGGGGGGTCTTATGTTGCTGGGAGGGATCTACTGTTGTGGGAGAGGTCTATTGTTGCTGGCTGCTGGGAGATCTATTGTTGTTGCTGCTGGGGGGTCTAATGTTGCTGGGTGTGGTATTTTGTTGTGGGTGATCCATTGTTGCCGTGTGGTGGGAGGCTATTGTTGTGTGGCGGATCTATTGTTGCTGGGGTAGGATCTATTGTTGCTGGGGTGGAGTCCATTTTTCTCTGGGGAGTCTATTGTTGTGTGGGGTTCTATTGTTGCTGGGGTGGGGTCTATTGTTGTGTGGGGTCAATTGTTCCTGCAGGTGATCTATTGTTGGTGGGGTGGAGTCCCTTGTTGCTCGGGGAGTCTATTGTTGTGTGGGGGATCTGTTGTTGCTGGGGTGGGGTCTATTGTTGTGTGGGGTCAATTGTTCCTGCAGGTGATCTATTGTTGGTGGGGTGGAGTCCCTTGTTGCTCTGGGAGTCTATTGTTGTGTGGGGGATCTGTTGTTGCTGGGGGGGGTCTATTGTTGATGGCTGCAGGGGATCTATTTTACTGCTTTTCTTGTTATCATTAACACATTCCATGCAGATTACTTAGCACCACAAAATAATACCTAGTTCTGTATTCTCTAACAGGGATGGTCCTGGGAGGTGGGTAGGGAGAGAAACCAAGGGACGGTGCTCAGAGGTGGGTAAGGGGTGGAGAAAAGGGGTGACTCACCACAGATCCTGTTTTCAGGTCTCCAAGACAAATGCTGCATCACAATCATCCTGAGGGTCCCTGCAACTAGACTTTGCTGCAACATTCATCTTCAGGTATCTCTATTAACTATATATAATAATTATATATATACTTAAGTATATATGCACAATTCCACTAGGACTCTTGTTGGACCCTATGGTGATAATACCTGTTTGTACATTGTATGTATGTACTGTTAATAATCTTTTCTTATATAAAGCTTGTACTGTTTTCATACTGGTGTGCATCCATATACTTATGGTTACTGTTATATACTGGTTGCAGTAGTTACTTTGCTCCTAATTACTTTGATTAAATTACTGATTCATTTCCCAGAAAGGAAATCCCCTCTGTTTACAGAGGTCATGTCTTGGGTGGTGGCACTTCCAGTTTTATTATCAAACCCATTTTTCCACTTAGCAAAGGTTCTGGTTCCCTATGGATTTTAAAGGGAACCCCATGCCAAAATGTAAAAACAAAACAAAACGTGAGGTCCCCCCCAAGATCCATACCAGACCCTTATCAGAGCATGCAGCCTGGCAGGTCAAGAAAGGGGGGGGGGTGTTGGACCCTATGCTGATAATACCTGTTTGTACATTGTATGTAAATTGTATGTACTGTTAATAATCTTTTCTTATATAAAGCTTGTACTGTTTCCATACTGGTGTGCATCTACAGTGGCTTGCGAAAGTATTCGGCCCCCTTGAACTTTTCAACCTTTTGCCACCTTTCAGGCTTCAAACATAAAGATATAAAATTTTTATTTTTTGTGAAGAATCACCAACAAGTGGGACACAATTGTGAAGTGGAACGAAATCTTTTGGATTTTTGAAACTTTTTTAACTAATAAAAAAATGAAAAGTGGGGCGTGCAAAATTATTCGCCCCCCTTGCGTTAATACTTTGTAGAGCCACCTTTTGCTGCGATTACAGCTGCAAGTCGCTTGGGGTATGTCTCTATCAGTTTTGCACATCGAGAGACTAAAATTCTTGCCCATTCTTACTTGCAAAACAGCTCGAGCTCAGTGAGGTTGGATGGAGAGCGTTTGTGAACAGCAGTTTTCAGCTCTTTCCACAGATTCTCGATTGGATTCAGGTCTGGACTTTGACTTGGCCATTCTAACACCTGGATACGTTTATTTGTGAACCATTCCTTTGTAGATTTTGCTGTATGTTTGGGATCATTGTCTTGTTGGAAGATAAATCTCCGTCCCAGTTTCAGGTCTTTTGCAGACTCCAACAGGTTTTCATCCAGAATGGTCCTGTATTTGGCTGCATCCATCTTCCCCTCAATTTTTACCATCTTCCCTGTCCCTGCTGAAGAAAAGCAGGCCCAAACCATGATGCTGCCACCACCATGTTTGACAGTGGGGATGGTGTGTTGAGTGTGATGAGCTGTGTTGCTTTTACGCCAAACATATCGTTTTGCATTGTGGCCAAAAAGTTCGATTTTGGTTTCATCGGACCAGAGCACCTTCTTCCACATGTTTGGTGTGTCTCCCAGGTGGCTTGTGGCAAACTTTAGACGAGACTTTTTATGGATATCTTTGAGAAATGGCTTTCTTCTTGCCACTCTTCCATAAAGGGCAGATTTGTGCAGTGTACGACTGATTGTTGTCCTATGGACAGACTCTCCCACCTCAGCTGTAGTTCTCTGCAGTTCATCCAGAGTGATCATGGGCCTCTTGGCTGCATCTCTGATCAGTCTTCTCCTTGTCTGAGCTGAAAGTTTAGAGGGACAGCCAGGTCTTGGTAGATTTGCAGTGGTCTGATACTCCTTCCATTTCAAAATGATCGCTTGCACAGTCCTCCTTGGGATGTTTAAAGCTTGGGAAATCTTTTTGTATCCAAATCCGGGTTTAAACTTCTCCACAACAGTATTACGGACCTGCCTGGTATGTTCCTTGGGCTTCATGATGCTCTCTGCGCTTTCAACAGAACCCTGAGACTATCACAGAGCAGGTGCATTTATACAAAGACTTGATTACACACAGGTGGATTCTATTTATCACCATCAGTCATTTAGGACAACATTGGATCATTCAGAGATCCTCGCTGAACTTCTGGAGTGAGTTTGCTGCACTGAAAGTAAAGGGGCTGAATAATTTTGCACGCACCACTTTTCAGTTTTTTAATTGCTAAAAATGTTTAAAATATCCAATAGATTTCGTTCCACTTCACAATTGTGTCCCACTTGTTGGTGATTCTTCACAAAAAATTAAAATTTTATATCTTTATGTTTGAAGCCTGAAATGTGGCAAAAGGTTGAAAAGTTCAAGGGGGCCGAATACTTTCGCAAGCCACTGTATATACTTATGGTTACTGTTATATACTGGTTGCAGTAGTTACTTTGCTCCTAATTACTTTGATTAAATTACTGATTCATTTCCCAGGAAGGAAATCCCCTCTGTTCACAGAGGTCATGTCATGGGTGGTGGCACTTCCAGTTTTATTATCAAACCCATTTTTCCACTTAGCAAAGGTTCTGGTTCCCTATGGATTTTAAAGGGAACCCCATGCCAAAATGTAAAAAAAAAAAAAAACGTGGGGTCCCCCCCAAGATCCATACCAGACCCTTATCAGAGCATGCAGCCTGGCAGGTCAAGAAAGGGGGGGGGGGGGTGAGCAAGGGCTACCCCCCTCCGGAACCATGCCAGGCCACATGCCCTCAACATTGGGGGGGTGCTTTGGAGCAGGGTAGGGCTCTGCCCCCCTCCACCCCCACCCCAAAGCACCCTATCCCTATGTTGATGGGGACAAGGGCCTCTTCCTGGTAACCCTCGGCTGTGGTTGTGGGGGTCTGTGGGCAGGGGCTTTATCGGAATCTGGAAGCCCCCTTTAACAAGGGGGCCCCCAGATCCCGCCCCCCCATGTGAATGAGTATGGGGTGCCCATTCACCATAAAAAGTCAAAAAGAAATAATAACACAAACAGTTTTTGATCATTCCTTTATTAATAATAAAATAATAAAAATAATTAAAAAAACAATGTTTCCTGATGCAGATCCATCGTCAATCACGATGTCCGCCACCACTGCCGGACCTGAAAAAAGAAAAAAGCTCCGCCGGCGACTAAGGCTAACAGCTGTCTACATGCTCTGCCATCTGAGAGTTTTTAAATGGGTAAGGGGCTGAGCCACCTGGCGTCGTCACCTGGGGGCAGTGCCCCCATGTGACATCACCAACTCAGCATGCACCGATCGGTGATGTCACAAGGGCGGCGGGCCACCAAGTGATGTCGCCAGGTGGCCCAGCCCCTTACCTATTAAAGAACTGTCAAACAGTGGAGCAGGCAGTCGGCGGTTAGCCTTCGTCGTGGGTGAAGGTTTGTTTTTTTTTTTTGGTCCGGCGGTGGCGATGGGCGTCATGAATGAAGATGGGCATCATGATTGACGATGGATCTACATTAGGGGACATTGTTTTTTCTTTTTGACACTTTTTTGGTGAATGGGTAGGAGTACTATGTACCCCATACTCATTCACTAGGGGGGCTGGGATCTGGGGACCCCCTTGTCAAAGAGGGTTTCCATATTCCGATAACCCCCTGGCCCGCAGACTCCAACAACCACAGCCCAGGTTCTGGTATGGATTTTGAGGGGGACCCCACGCTGTTTTAATTTTACATTGGGTTCCCCTTAAAATCCATACCAGACGCAAAGGGCCCAGTATGGATTGGGGGGACCCCCACGCCCCTTTTTTTCACATTTTTCTATTGCCAGCAATGTTGTTTTTTTCATTCAGCTGTCAGCGGAGAAGCCCGTTGACAGTTGATAACTCATCCATTGTTATTGATGCAGCGGCATCAGCTATTCATAGCAACCAGCTATTCACTGTGCCCTGATTGGGCAAAGCTTTGCCAAATCAAGGCTTAGATCACACTGTGCAGCGCGCAGTGCATTGTGGGGCCTCGGTGGGCAAATATTCCACCGAGCGCCCCGCAAATTCTCGTGTTCGCGAACTTATGCTTGGTCTGAACCGCTCACCCAACACTTATTGTGTATTCCGCTGTTCTGCCCTGACATGCCTGATAGCCCATGCCCCCCAGCAAGGTAAACTCATCTATCTGGGATCCCTTGCCTCCTCCCCATTCCTGCTGTAACAGAACATTGCTTCTTGGTATGGGGGAACATGCAGCCTTCCCATGTGATAATGCTTTGGCCTGAATGGTCAATTGTCACTTGGTGTTGGAGCTGTAGTGTTGTTTTCCACCAGGGTATCAGAGTAAGCTCCAACACCGTAACATACTCAAGATGGACTCCTGCAGCTAGGAGGTGGCAAGGAAGCTTGGATCAGTAATATACACAGATCCGTCATAACCTTATGACCGACCCCTAATATTGTATAGGTCCCCCTTTTGCAGCCAAAACAGCTCTGACCCATCAAGGCATTGACCCCACTAGACAAAGCATCACGCTGCCTCTTCCTCAGGTAAGTGACACAGGGTGGTGGAGCAAGAACCTGTTTCAGCCATGAATATCTCCCTCCAAAAGATTCAGGGATGCTGTGGGCCATGGTCCATCCCCACTAATCAGCAGTATACACCAGGGGCTCAGTGGGCCACGAGGACTCAGCCTGACCAAATGTAAGTGGGAGCTCCACAAGACTGTGCCCAAGGGGATAGTTGCTTCTCCTCCAGTGGAGAATGAACCTTGCAGAAAAACTGAGAAGGTGAGGGGAAGGGAAGGTTCCACAACTAGGATACTAAAAGTAGCCTGGAAAACCCCAGATAGGAAACCCTTCTAATGCCCTGTACACACGATCGGACTTTCCAACGGAAAATATGCGATTGGAGCTTGTTGTCGGAAATTCCGACCGCGTGTAGGCTCCGCCGGACTTTTTCCATCGGAATTTCCGACACACAAAGTTTGACAGCTGGATCTAGAATTTTCCGACAACAAAATCCGTTCGCCTAAATTCTGATTGTGTGTAGACAATTCCGACGCACAAAGTGCCACGCATGCTCGGAATCAAGCAGAAGAGCAGCACTGGCTATTGAACTTCATTTTTCTCAGCTCGTCATACGTGTTGTACGTCACCGCGTTCTTGATGTTCGGAATTTCAGACCAACTTTGTGTGACCGTGTGTATGCAAGACAAGTTTGAGCCAACATCCGTCAGAAAAAAATCCGATGGATTTTGTTGTCGGGATGTCCGATCCTGTTTACAGGGCATAAAAGTCCACTGTCCCTGGAGTCACGCAGGAGCATATACTAGGAGGCCCCTGCAACTAGCACAAAGGCCTGAGGGTAAACCATTTTGATATTCCTGTTAGGGTGGAGGAAGCACAAATACTGAGGACTCAAGGCGACTCTGTCTTTTTATTGATTGTGAATGATGTGTTTCCTGTTTTAGATAGGCAAAGCTTCTCTTTCATGTGCTGTCCCGGAAGATGATTTGGGAAAAAACTTGATTCATCAGACCAGGCCACCTTTTTCTATTGCTCCATGGTCCAGTTATGATGCTGATATGCCCATTGTAGGCTCTTTCGGCTGTGGGCATGGGTCAGAATGGGCATCCCTGATTGGTCTGCGACTAGGCAGTCCCATTTACAACAAACTGCAATGCACTGTGTGTTCTGACACCTTTCTATCGGAACCAGTAATAACATTATGAAAGGATGCATCAGCCACTCTCCACTTATAGCTCTTCTTGCCATATTTATTAATAATCAATAGGTTGACTGCATTCAACAATGTCTCCACCCAACTACCATCCTTCTTTGATGCGTTTTACCACTCCAGGCTTGCTCACAAGGACAGGGGAGCAAGGACACTTGGTGTGCATCCATCAGCGATCACCACGGGTAATCGTTGGCTGTACAGAAAGCCACAAATAGCTGCGGCCACTTGCGACTTGTCATTATGATGAACGGGGCTGTCGACAGTACCTAGTTGCTCGCAGCGGGAGATTCCTGCGGCTGCAATACGTACCTGCCTAAATTGCTGATGTGAATGTAGCTTTAGGTAAGTAAAACCTATGTTCTATTAGTTTAACTTCAGCTGTCCATAGCTTCCTGAGTGTGTATCTAAATCCTTGAGACATTCTTATCTCTGTCCTATTGTTATTATCTCACATGCACAGTGCCAGATAGCTTGGTCTGTGCTACTCTATGTGTGTAGTGGTCACCTTTCACTATATTAGTGGGTGAACCTGTTTATTGCCATAGAGGTTATATGCAGCATATGTTACTTTAGTTAACCCTGTCCTTTCTGGACTGGGATTCTATAGCTAGCTTTAGCTCAGAGCTCAATAACCAGCATAGGCTAGAGCCAGGTTAGGCAAGCAATGACCGCTTGTGGTAGTTAGAGCTCCAGTTGCACGACAGATTAGAAACTACTAGGGACTATGACAAAGATTAGATAGGCTGACTCTGAATTTCGGTGTCACATGATGGCTTCTGCTGGTGAAAAGCTGCATTCCAAGCTTGTTAGACAACAATTGAAGAATCATCCCCCATCACTGCTGACCTTGCCTTCAGTTCCCTGACACCAAGATGGACACTGCATCGTGATCATCCTCGGGGGTCCTGCAACTGGACTTTGCTGCAACATTTGGAAGTATCTCTATTAATAACTAGATATACCCAGGTATATGTGCACAATTCTACCAGGACTCTTGATGGGCCCTTTGCTGATATTACCTGTTTGTACCATGGATGTATGTACTATTAGTAATCTTTTCTAATAAAGAGTTTGTATAATTTCTAGACTGGTGTGCATCTATATACAGTACTTATGGTTAATGTTATATGCTGGTTGCAGTAGTTCTTTTGCTCCCAATTACTTTAATTAGATTACTGATGAATTGCTCAGGAAGGGAATCTCCTCCCTTCACAGCGGCCATGACCTGGGTGGAGGCACTGCCAGGGGCGTAACTACCACCATAGCGACCCATGCAGGCGCTATGGGGCCCGCAGCCGAGTGGGGCCCAGTGAGCATAAGAGCACCACCGGCACAATCTCCCAGCCAGGGTAAGAGAGAGGAAAGGAAGAGGCGAGCTGTCCGTATCAGCAGAGAGCTGAATTGCCCGATGTAAGAGCTTTCATTAGAACTTCCAGTGTTCCCGCGGCATAGCTCCACCTATTGGCCCGGTGCCTTTGATAGACAGAACACAGATCCAATGCGGGACATGTGACGTCATCAAAGGCGTCGGCCAAGAGGTCGGGCTATGTGACAATGAGCCCCGGGAAGAGAGGAAATTCAAATGAAAGCTATTACAGCGGGCAATCCCGCTCTCTGCTGATCCGGGTGGCTTGCCTCTTCCTCTGCATAAGTGGGGCTGTATGGGGCACAGGCAGACCAGGCTGTATTGGGCACAGGTTACGCTGTATGGGGCACAGGTCACGCTGTATTGGGCACAGGTCACTCTGTATTGGGCACAGGTCACGCTGTATGTGGTACAGGTCACGCTGCATTGACACTAGGGCAGCTGTGGGGGGGGGCTGTTTGCAGGGGGGCCCCATACAACATTTTGCTATGGGGCCCTGCTATTTCTAGTTACGCCCCTGGGCACTGCCAACTTTTTTTATTAAACCCACTCTTCCACTTAATGAAGAATCTGGTTCTCTTTATCTACAGTTTTAGTGCAATATCCTGTTTAAGGAGGTTAGTTTCTCATAACCGCCCCTCTACCTCCCAAAAGAGAGCTACATAAGAAATCTATAGAGCCCAGATATTCCATTGTATGGCCCAATTCATCAAGCTCTGCCATGTGCACAAAGGCCTTTGAGAAAAATCCAGAGTAAGCCACATGCAGCATTTGTTACTTTATCAACTTTTTATGGAAACCAAAAAGAGCAAAGCCCAATACACATGTGGGCCGAATCGGCTAATTCATTAAAACTGGCCAATATTCGGCCCGTGTGTGCAGCAGCAGATCCGACAGCAGCCGACTGAACGTCTGGCTTCTGTCAAAGGGGCATGACTGAAAAAGGTTGCCAACTGGAATCCGATCAGCGCCCTCAGCCAATGGCTGAGAGAGCTGTCCGATGTGTTCTGGTGGGGGGCCGTACCCCTGTCAGAATACATTAGCTCAGCGGGGAGATCTCTGTACTAACATTCGATAGTTAGTACAGCAGCTCCTCTGAAGTTCTTCAGTTTTTTTTTGTTCAGCCCGCTGGGTTGAACCGAAAAAAAAACTGCTATTGTGTACCTAGCTTAAAATGTAAAGAAAAAAACAGTGACAGTATGAGAAACGTATTGAATTCTAAAATGACCATACATGCAATTTGACACCATAATGGAGGTAGACCTCCCTTTCAGCAGGGCTATGCTCCCAATAGGGGCCCCTGGAATAGAGGTTACCAAGGAAACAATTATCAAACGAGAGGAGCTCCCTATTATAGGGGTCAACATCAGGGGGGACAGTACCAACAAGGTTATCCGAATAGAACTCCCCAATGGGGTGGACCCCTCTTTTTAGGGGCCCCCCGCATGGTGAATATTATTCCTATGGAGGACCCCCTCCTCACAGGGGTCCCCCGCAGCGGGATTATCCATATTTTTCACCCAAACCCCAAAGACCTAAACCAAATGGCCCTCCTCAGGATGTTTATGAAGTTGCGACTCACAGCCTTCATGAAGGCGATCAGGACACTTTGTATGGTGACTCTTTTTTAGAGAAGGGTTGGGTGGATCCTACCCATGGAGGAAGAAATGTAGAAAAAGAGTATGGAGAGCAGGCAGAAGGCTACAACAGAAAAAGAAGGTGGGAGAATTAGGTTCAGGGATATATAATCTCAATGGGACAAATTTGACCATGGAAGAATTGATCACTCTTGATAAGGGGATTAAGTATACACCCGAGAAGGGTCTCAATAAGTTTGACACCTATGTAGGGATTCAGAAATGTATTAGGAAACTTAATGTTAGAAAGTACTATGCCCAAAATCCTATTGAAAGAGCAATATTGGAAGGTAGTCACACAGAGCTTAGGAACAAGTCTGTGTTCAACCCTAAGATGTTGAATAATAAATATGTTGACATGTTCAAACGTCTAGTCACAGCTGACTTTGAGGAATTACCGAATAAAAACTGTATCAACATAAGAACATCAAAAAAGGTATCAAACTATTAGAGACATAAAAGGATATTGTTGTTCGCCCAGCGGAAAGGGGGGGGGGGGGGTTGGGGGGTGTTATCTACTGACCAGTATAAACAGGAAATTAATATGATATTGGAAGATAGAGAAACAAATTAAATTTTAAATACAAACCCTATAAAGCAATACAAGAAAGAATTAGAAAAGCTAGTGCAATATGGAGCAAGTAAAAATATACTAAACAAGCATGAGGAAAATTATCTAGTACCTACCGCATGTAGAACTCCAGTTATATATTATATTCCGAAAATTCATAAGGATAATCATAAGGATAAGATAAATCCCCCTGGTAGACCCATTGTTAGTGGGATTGAGTCCCTAACCGCTAGGTTGGGGGAGTACATAGATCTCCATCTACAGCCCTTAGTAAGGGATACCAAGGCATTTCTTAAAGATACAAAACATACGCTACAGTTGCTTAAAGAATGCAACGCAGGCGGCGGTATAGTATTGGCAACGGCCAATGTGGCCTCATTATATACTAATATAGACCATCATGGAGCTATACAAGCAGTTAAATGATCATTGTTTGGGAGGAAGAGATAAATGATGTGGAATCTCTGTTAGTAACAATGAATCAAAATGACCGTAATATAAGTCTCACATGGGAAATTACTGATCAAAAGATACACTTTCTGGATTTAGAGATTAGTAACACTCGATATGGTATGGAGACGATCACATACTTCGAGGATACAGATTGGAATTCTTATATTCCCACGATGAGTTGCCATTATAGGCCCTGGATTGTTAATATCCCCAGGGGACAATACATGCAAATAAAAAGGAATTTAAGGGTTGGAGATTTCGATAAACAAACAGACGAATTAACTAAGATGTTTAGGGACAAAGGATGTGATGCTAACTTTCTGAAGAGAGAAAGGATAAAAATTAGGGATATGGATAGAGAAAGGTTACTGGGGGATACTACAGGTTGGAAAAACAATTTGGGCAATAAAACTTGTTTAGTTTTGGACTATAACTTACAGAATAAGGATGTAGAAAGGATTATTACTAAATATTGGTGGGTGTTAAAGCAGAATACATTATTATGTGATTCTTTACCTGATAAACCAAAAAATATTTTTTTAATTTTAATTTTTAATTTACGTCGGTAGAACAAAGAGAGCTCTCAATGTCAGAATGAAAAAAATAGCAGCTGTGAATTGGCACTTTATTCACATTCATACAAATTGTTTTTATCACACCTGAAGCTAGTTGTAGCCTTGGAATATCTAAGGCCCCTTTCACACTGGGGCGGTAGGGGGCGTCGGTGGTAAAACAGCGCTATTTTTAGCGCTGTTGTACCGCGGTATTTGGTCGCTAGCGGTGCGGTTTTAACCCCCCGCTGGCGGCTGAAAAAGGGTTAAAACTACTCGTATAGCGCGGCTATAGCCGCGGTATTATCACGGTATAGCCGCGTTGTCCCATTGATTTCAATGGGCAGGAGCGGTTTAGGAGCGGTGAATACACCGCTCCTTCACCGCTCCAAAGATGTGGCTCGCAGGAGATTTTTTCTTCTCCTGCCAGCGCACCGCTTCAGTGTGAAAGCCCTTGGGCTTTCACACTGAACAAACAGCGGAGGCTGTTTAGGGGCGGTTTGCAGGCGGTATTTTTAGCGCAATAAAATAATGAATAAAAACCAAGCGCTGATGTGGATAGATATGTGTGATATAAATAAATTGTGCTAAAAAATATATATAAACCAATATAGTTAGTGCTATAATAAAATCAGTAAATTAAAGCTGCTATCAATATAGGGTGATCAGATAACCAAACAAATAGTACTAAGTATAAAATTTATGCGCTTTAAATAAATAGTGCACAATATGCTGCTGCGACTAAGTTTAAATCCAGGAATAAAAAATGCATACATGTGAATAAAATAGATAAATAATTATGGTGCTAATACATGTGTTAAAATTGCCAAAATAAATCTTCAAATTGGTGATGTGACGGTGAATATAAATAAAATAATAATGACACTCTGAGTACAATGTCCAGATAGAGATAAATAGTGGGGGAAAGTAAAAATAATTAAACAGTTCCTTCCCTTAATCCAGATTGATTGACTCACTGGGTTAGATCGTTTGTATCAGGATATTTAGTTTTTCTTGCATCCCACTTTAGCCATAATACTGCTGATGATTCGGCTCTCAGGATAAAGGTTTTATGCAAAGCAAGCAAAGAAAAAATAGATCATTGTGCAGTGAACTTACTAGATAGTGCACAAGCAAAATAGGGACAAGAGATACACTCACAAACTCCCGGTCTATTCAAATATGCAGATTGCAGTCAGCCGCTGTGGATGAGGTTTCCCATAGAGAAACAGCTGCTGTTAACCTTCAGGTGTATTGCAGCACTGAACGTCCTAAGCTCCTCCCACGCATTGCATCACTGGCACGTGACTTTTTCAAGGATAAAACATAATTATTTATCTATTTTATTCACATGTATGCATTTTTTATTCCTGGATTTAAGCTTAGTCGCAGCAGCATATTGTGCACTATTTATTTAAAGCGCATCAATTTTATACTTAGTATAATTTTTAGCGCAATAACGCCTGCAAACCGCCCCAGTGTGAAAGGGGCCTTAGGGTAGCTTGCAAGATTTTTATATATTTATAACATTTATTAAGTTACAAGGCAAATAAACATCTTTGTACAAGAAATTGAAAACATTCTGCACAGTCTTCACTTTGCCGACATCATTTGTACAAACTTTGCAAGAGAAACAAAAAACAGTAGTGAGTGGCTAGCCAATATTAAAGATTAACTCCAATTTGTTGGAAAATAAAACAATCCCCTCTGGGTGACCAGTGAACATTTCAAGGAGTTGAAAAAGCTCTGTTTGATATTCCTACCTGCTTCTCCTCTGAAAGAATAGCTGTTTGCTCTATGTTTTTGGATACTGATTCTCTATGGGAGTGATTTTTTCATTATCGATCAGCTGATGCACTTGCAGGGCTCTAATGAGGAATGTGGCAGGGTCTGCATAGCTGTGGAAGTAATTAAACTTTTAGGAGTATCTCCCCAACAAGATTTTTGTTGCAGAGGACACCTAAAATCTGACTTGTATCTTATTGCAGACTTTTGGGAAAACCAGTGAGCCACATTTCTGGGGAAATTCTATACACCAGCTGTGTACAGAATGCCTCCAGGTTGGCATATTGCATTGAATTTTACAGAAAATTACAGAACAGCAAATTTAAAAGGAAACTGTTAATAACGTTAAATTACAATATGGCTTTTGTCACAATTGTATATGCTAGATTTTTTATTTGCTATATTTTTTTTCCCACAAAAGTGGAATTACCCTTTAAAGAACCCACCACCAACAGGTAACGTGCCAGCAGCTATCCAAAGTGGTTCTTTCACTAGCCAATATTAAAGAGCCCATCACCAGCAGCTAGATTATCCAATAACAGTAGCATTTCAAGTTCCTGTAACTTCAAAAACATTCTAAGTTTCACCTGGTTATATTGAAGGCATTTAGATGAAAAATGTATTTATTAAACATATATTTGGCAGCATGATTAGGGATCCCTGAAATCTTACTTCAGGCATTTAGGCTGGCTACAAGTTTTTTTTGTTTAGCAATTACACCAGAATTAATGTTTCCAAGGAAAAATTTCCATTCAAACATAGGCCTGCATACGGGGTGTGCCGGCTGTGCCTGGGCACACCCTAATCACCCCGTGCAGCGCAGATTCCCCTTGCTACTGACACCATCCACTGCACTACTGACACCAATCTCTGTTCTACTGACACCATTCATGTTTCAATAAATTTTAAAATGCTTGTTACCATTTATTTATAGTATAGAGTGTGTGTGTGTGTGTGTGTAAATATACAGTATTTCACAAAAGTGAGTACACCCCTCACATTTTTGTAAATATTTTATTATATCTTTTCATGTGACAACACTGAAGAAATGACACTTTGCTACAAGTGAAGTTTAGTGAGTGTACAGCTTGTATAACAGTGTAAATTTGTTGTCCCCCCAAACTAACTCAACACACAGCCATTAATGTCTAAGCTGCTGACAACAAAAGTGAGTACACCCCTAAGTGAAAATGTCCAAATTGGGCCCAAAGTGTCAATATTTTGTGTGGCCACCATAATTTTTCAGCTCTGCCTTAACATTCTTGGGCATAGAGTTCACCAGAGCTTCACAGGTTGCCATTGGAGTCTTCTTCCACTCCTCCAAGATGACATTGCAGAGTTGGTGGATGTTAGAGACCTTGCCCTTCTCCACCTTCTGTTTGAGGATGCCCCACATATGCTTAATAGGGTTTAGGTCTGGAGACATGCTTGGCTAGTCCAACACCTTTACCCCCAGCTTCTTTAGCAAGGCAGTGGTCGTCTTGAAGGTGTGTTTGGGGTCGTTATCATGTTGGAATACTGCCCTGCAGTCTCCGAAGGGAGGGGATCATGCTCTGCTTCAGTATGTATGATCTGGAAAAAAAAATTGTTGCTCTAAATCAGGGGTCTCAGACTGGTGGTCCTCCAGCCGTTGCAAAACTACAAATCCCATGAGGCATTGCAAGGCTGATCATTACAAGCATGACTCCTTCAGGCAGAGGCATGATGGGACTTGTAGTTCTGCAACAGCTGGAGGGCCACCAGTTTGAGAACCCTGCTCTAAATAAAGATGGCCTAGGCTATAAAAAGATTGCCAAGACTCTGAAACTGAGCTGCAAGACCATACAGCGGTTTAAAAGAACAGGTTCCACTCAGAACTGGCCTCGCCATGGTCAACCATAGAAGTTGAGTGCACATGCTCAGCGTCATATCCAGAGGTTGTCTTTGGGAAATAGAGATATGAGTGCTGCCAGCATTGCTGCAGAGGTTGAAGGGGTGGGGGGTCAGCCTGTCAGTGCTCAGACCATATGCCACACACTGCATCAAATTGGTCTACATGGCTGTCGCCCCAGAAGGAAGCCTTTTCTAAAGATGATGCAAAGAAAGCCCGCAAACAGTTTGCTGAAGACAAGCAGACTAAGGACATGGATTACTGGAACCATGCCCTGTGGTCTGATGAGACCAAGATAGGCGTAGTTGGTTCAGATGGTGTCAAGGGTGTGAGGCGGCAACTAGGTGAGGAGTACAAAGACAAGTGTGTCTTGCCTACAGTCAAGCATGGTGGTGGGAGTGTCATGGTCTGGGGCTGCATGAGTGCTGCTGGCACTGGGGAGCTACAGTTCATTGAGGGAACCATGAATGCCAACATGTACTGTGACATACTGAAGCAGAGAATGATCCCCTCCCTTCGGAGACATTCCAACATTATATCGACCCAAACACACCTCCAAGACGACCACTGCCTTGCTAAAGAAGCTGAGGGTAAAGGTGATGGACTGGCCAAGCATGTCTCCAGACCTAAACCTCAAACGGAAGGTGGAGGAGCACAAGGTGATGTCGTCATGGAGGACTCGAAGAGAACTCCAGTGGCAACCTGTGAAGCTCTGGTGAACTCCATGCTCATGAGGGTTAAGGCAGTGCTGGAAAATAATGGTGGCCACACAAAATATTGATACTTTGGGCCCAATTTGGACATTTTTACTTAGGGATGTACTCACTTTTGTTACCAGCAGTTTAGACATTAATGGCTGTGTGTTGAGTTATTTTGAGGGGACAGCAAATTTACACTTATATACAAGCTGTACACTTTGCTACACATTGTAGCAAAGTGTCATTTCTTCAGTGTTGTCACATGAAAAGATGTAATAAAATATATATACGTGCCATTGCCAGGAGGTTTGCTGTGTCTCCCAGCACAGTCTTAAGAGCATGGAGGAGATTCCAGGAGACAGGCAGTTAGTCTAGGAGCGCTGTACAGGACCTTAGAAGGTCCTTAACCCATCAGCAGGACTGGTATCTGCTACTTTGTGCAGGGAGGAACAGGATGAGCACTGCCAGAGCCCTACAAAATGACCTCCAGCAGGCCACTGGTGTGAATGTCTCTGACCAAACAATCAGAAACAGATTTGAGGGTAGCCTGAGGCCCAGGCATCCTCTAGCGGGCCCTGTGCTCACTGCCCGACACTGTGGAGCTTGATTGGCATTTGCCATTGAACACCAGAATTGGCAGGTCCGCCACTGGCGTCCTGTGCTTTTCACAGATGAGAGCAGGTTCACCCTGAGCACATGTGACAGACGTGAAAGAGTCTGGAGAAGCCACGGAGAACGTTATGCTGCCTGTAACATCGTTCAGCATGACCGGTTTAGTGGTTGGTCAGTGATGATCCGCGGAGGCATATCCAAGGAGGGACGCACAGACCTCTACAGGCTAGACAATGGTACCCTGACTGCCATTAAGTATCTGAATGAAATCTTTTGACCCATTGTCAGACCCTATGCTGGTGCAGTGGGTCCTGGGTTCCTCCTGGTGCATGACAATGCTCGGCCTCATGTGGCGAGAGTATGCAGCCAGTTCCTGGAGGATGAAGGAATTGATACCATTAAATGGCCCCCATGCTCGCCTGACCTAAATCCAATAGAAACACCACTGCACATGTCTGTATTCGGCACATTGTAAATCGCACATGTCTGCATTCTGCACACTGTAAATCGCACAGGTCTGCATTCTGCAGCCTGTAAATCACACATGTCTGCATTCTACACATTGTAAATCGCACATGTCTGCATTCTGCACATTGTAAATAGCACATGTCTGCATTCAGAGAGTCCCTCAACAGAGTATCCCCCATCAGTGTCCCACCTTGCATCAGAGTGTCCCCATCAGTGTCTCCCTTGCATCAGTGTCCCCCATCAGAGTGACCCTCATCAGTGTCCCCCTTGCATCAGAGTGTCCCCATCAGAGTTTCCCCATCAGAGTCCTCCTTGCAACAGAGTGTCCCCCCTCTCCTTCCCCTTCCACGTGTACTCACTGCCAGTGGCGGCACAGCTCTCCAGAGTGAAGGCAGCTCATTCCTCTCTCCACTCCAGTCATGAGATAACCTACAAGTGATAAGGGGAGAGAGGAAGGAAAGTCTGCCGGCTGTCTATCTCCCCCTGCAGGCTGGAGGGAGCAGAAAGCCTAATCCCCTCTCTAGCAAGTGTTGGCAAACCGGAAGTGACGTCTTCATAACTCGGAGAAGAAAGCACCCACTACAAGCGGAAATTGTCCGGCGCGATGGACTGCGCCACAAACCAGGTCAAAAGCCTGCAAATGAAGCGCCTCGTCTGCAATCTCGTGATTGCATAGACGTGGCGCTTCCCATAGTGCACTGTGTCTGGCGCCCAAACACAGTGCACTTAAAGGACATTTATTTTTTTCTATTTTTTTTTTTAAAGGGTCTTTTGTTTTTGTGACTGCTTTGGGGGGGGGGGCGGCACCTGTGCGCCCCCAATGGACGGGCCGCCACTGTCTACCACTTCATAAGTACTGTATAGAATTTACATGCAAGTTTCTAGCACAGATAGGATGTTACCTTGTCAAATATACGGAATGCTTCTCTAAAATTTTCTTCTGTGTTTTCCAGTTCACTTGCCATTATAGTCAAGAATTCAGGGAATTTGGTTGTTCCATTGCCTGTAAAGAGACAAGACCTGTAAACCTTAGTTAAAACCTGGGGAACCAATGCAAGTCACTAACACCATTGTTCTAAGAAAGCCACACCCAAACTGGATTTACATCCTCTATGTGTAGTTAGAATTGTTTACACGTTATTAAAGACAGCCAATAGATTATCGCTGTCAAAACCAGTTGATCCTGTCCCTCTTACATAATAAATTTTGTAATATCTTAAGACAGTACATGCAAACATATAAAATATGAGAACGCCATCTAATACATAATCTCACAACCAACTGTCAGGACATGCTGCTCTCTACTGTCTGTAAGTGGCTCTGCTACTTAATGTTCAGATTATTTATGTATATCACTTCATGTCTCTATGTGTCTGGGTCAGAGACTCCAAAAGCGGGAAGTGGAGAGAGAGACAGAGAACTGAGCCACATGATCTTATACACACAGGGGGTGCTACTGCTGTTGTATTTTCTCCCCGACCAGAAGCAGAGACTCTTAGGCAAGTAATCCTATGTTTTAATAGTTTAACTGCAGCTGCCCATAGCTTCTTGAGTGTGTATCTACAGTGCCTTGAAAAAGTATTCATACCCCATTGAAATTGTCCACATTTTGTCATGTTACAACCAAAGTGTGGCGTGCATTTGTATTCAGCCTCCTTTACTATGATACCCCTAACTAAAATCTAGTAGAACCAATTGCCTTTAGAAGTCACCTAATTAGTAAATAGAGTCCACCTGTGTGTATTTTAATCTCAGTATAAATACAGCTGTTCTATAAAGCCATGAGAGGTTTGTTAGAGAACCTTAGTGAATTGTGAAGGCCAAGGAACACACCAGACAGGTCAGGGATAAAGTTGTGGAGAAATTTAAAGCAAGGTTAGGTTATGAAAAAATATCCCAAGCTTTGAACATCTAACGGAGCACTGTTCAATCCATCATCCGAAAATGGAAAGAGTATGGCACAACTGCAAACCTACCAAGACATGGCCATCCACCTAAACTGACAGGCCGGGCAAGGAGAGCATCAGAGAAGCAGCCAAGAGGCCCATGGTAACTCTGGAGGAGCTGCAGAGATCCACAGCTCAGGTGGGAGAATCTGTCCACAGGACAACTATTAGTCCTGCACTCCACAAATCTGGCCTTTATGGAAGAGTGGCAAGAAGAAAGTCACTGTTGAAAGAAAGCCATAAGAAGTCCCGTTTGCAGTTTGTGAGAAGTCATGTGGGGACACAGCAGACATGTGGTAGAAGGTGCTCTGGTCAGATGAGACCAAAATTGAACTTTTTGGCCTAAAAGCAAAACGTGATGTGTGGCAGAAAACTAACACTGCACGTCACCCTGAATACACCATCCCAACTGTGAGACATGGTGGCGGCAACATCATGTTGTGGTGATTCCTTTCTTCAGCAGGGACAAGGAAGCTGGTCAGAGTTGATGAGAAGATGAATGGAGCAAAATACAGGTCAATCTTAGAAGAAAACCTGTTATAGTCTGCAAAAGACTTGAGACTGGGGCGGAGGTTCACCTTCCAGCAGAACAACGACCCTAAACATACAGCCAGAGCTACAATGGAATGGTTTAGATCCAAGCATATTTAAAAGTCCAGACCTAAATCCAATTGAGAATCTGTGGCAAGACTTGAAAATTGCTGTTCATAGACGCTCTCCATCAAATCTGGCAAAAATGTCACTCTTTAGATGTGCAAAGCTGGTAGAGTCATCGCCAAAAAGACTTGCAGCTGTAATTGTAGGGAAAGGTGGTTCTACAAAGTATTGGCTCAGGGGGGCTAAATACAAATGCACGCCACACTTTTCTGATATTTATTTGGAAAAAATTTTGAAAAACATTTATCATTTTCCTTCCACTTCACAATTATGTGCCACTTTGTGTTGATCTATCACATAAAATCCCAATAAAATACATTTACATTTTTGGTTGTAACATGACAAAATGTGGAAAATTTCAAGGGGTGTGAATACTTTTTCAAGGCACGGTAAATCCTTGTGACAAACGTATATCTGTAATATTGTTATTATCTCACATGCACAGTGTCAGATAGCTAGGTCAGTGCTACTGTGTGTATGTATCACGTACCTGGTAGCAGAGACCAATGTGATGAGGAAAGCCTCTCTTACACCTCTGACTCGGTGCCCCTGATAGTGTAAACAGGAGGCGCAGGAGTACAGAGTGGCACCACTGCCTGTAAGTCTTGCTAGCAGCGGGGCAGATGTCCACGCTGGGCAGGAGAACTCGTCAGATGGCTCCAGTAAGCGAGCGAGCAGGTGGGCAGCTGGTACTGGTAACAGCAGGCAGAGTAGGAGAGTCAGGCATGCCGGGTCATACAGAGACAGGATGGATCGGGTACAGGGCACAGGCAGGAGTGTGGTCAGGAAAAATGAGAGATCTGGAACTGAACAAAAAGCAGAAGCCAATGGAGCAGGCAAAAGTGGAGGTCAGGGGACAAGCCAAGGTCGGTGCAGGTGGAGTTCAGAGAATGGTCAAGACAAGCGGGGTCAGCAACTGGAAACAGGACACAGATTCACAGGGTCACAGGTTACACGGCAGGCTGAAGACAGCAGCACTGATCACTGGCCAAGTTTAAATTAAATAGCGCGAGGGCACCTGTGCGAGTATAGGCATGCGCATATGCATTAGCCAGTACCTAATTCTTGCGAGCACGAGAGGGAATATGTATTAGCCTGTGTACAGAAGTCCATCCAGAGGAGTTATTTCATCTATTTGCAAGCCTTTCCTTACAGTATGTAAGGGTCACCCTGTAATCAGGTTGAAATGCTGGTTGGTGAGACAGCTGCTGCCCCAGTCGAGAGGGAAACCGTTGCCTGCACTTTCTATTGTACTCTGTCTCTCTCCCCAGGCTGATAATAAAAGGGGAGAGGGCTCTGTCCAGTCAGACAGTCTGCATGGAAGTGAAGACACAGACAAGACACAACATGCAATCTCCAGGCACTTCACAGAGCTACTGCAGCTGCAGTCACCAGAGAGCCTCGCTTGCCTCTAGGAACCTTCCACATGCAAGGGGATTGCTGAAACATGCAGTCCTCCCTGAAAAACACTAGTCCTGTAGATCTGCCACTGTGGACAATGCTGTGTGTGGACTCTTGCCTGTGCAGGTATGCTGGGGCAGCCGGAGTTAGGGATTAGTTTAGAGAAAAGACTGTGCACTTTGTTTTGGAACTGCTATGCTGAAAGTTTCCAGAAAAACTTTTGAAAGTTTGTCCTAGCCTGGTCTGAAGTTACTTAAAGGGGTGCATGGTGGTAATGGCGTATGGGAGAACAGGGCCTGTAATGCACACATACGGGAATGGTAACATGCCCATGCTAGGGGCAACAAGTACAAGAGAAGGATGATATGACAGCGGGAGAGCGGTACTGGCAAGGGTGATGAGTCTCATGTATAGTGAAGGGAGCAGTTCATAGCCTACCTCCCGAGTGACCGGTGCCCCAGCAACTGGGACAGAGACCCTAGGGATCTAGCTGTATGGTATGGTGATAGAAGAGAAAATAATTAATTATACAAGCACATTGGGCAGCGCTGGTGCCTGGCGGGACCCCGTTCTGTCACTGGGAGATAAGTGGCAGAGTCAAGCTGCACTGGTGGAATGGGACACTGCTCTTTGGCGTCTCCTTCAAAATTATGCATCCAGAGCAGGTGTATGTATTATGGGACTGGGAGACACCTGTATGATAGGGTCAGGTTATGATACAGAGACACCAGGGTGTGCAGCTCGCTTCTAAGTCGGGGTATTGCCATAATGCTGATGTCACATGAACACGGTCACACTTGGTCCCAAGCATTAGCGAGCATGTATACCGGAGAGTCTGGAGAAAACAGAAGAGCGAGAGGCAGCAAAAAGGCCCCGCCCACAACCGTGCAATCTATTAATAAGTGAACCTGTTTATTGCAGTAGAGTTTATATGCAGCACCTGTTATTTTGATTCAAGTGTTACTAAACCCAGGAGCCTGCATTCACTATATCTGGTCTCCCACAGTACACAGAACATGGAAATGCAATTATTTTTGTAAATATAAACTGCTAAATACCTTTTCTTATCAACAGTATACTGTATAGCAGTCTTGTGACTTCTATGAGTGTCTGGTTAAAGCTTTTAGGAGGAGTTGTCATTCTGCACTAACTGTCCTATCAGGACGCAGGACCCCTGACCCTCTGTCTGGACAGTGCTGATTGGCCCTGTGCTGATCACATGCACCCTCCCAAGAAAAGAAAAAAATTTCTAGTAATACACATCAAACTGAGCATGTGCAGCTTGTCCCCTGGCGCTGCACTGTCAGGAGATGAATTGGGGACAGTGGAAAGAGGAGAGAATCAGAGGAGACAGGGTCAAACAACCTTTTTACACAATGCAGAGCATTAACCCTTTAGATTCCACAGTAAGTATAACAAACATGCTTTACTGCATATACAGACTGATTTTACTGTTGTGGGTTTAGTAACACTTTAACCCTGTTCCTTTATGTCTGGGATGCTATAGCTAGTTGTAGCTCAGGGCTCAATAACCAGCATAGGCTATAGTCAGGTTAGGTATCTGACAGCCACTTCTGGTAGTTAGAGATCTGGTGGCATGACAGATTAGATGCTACTAGGCACTAAGCGCAGAGTGGATAGGATGACTTTGAATTCCAGTGCCACATCACAGTTCCTGTAGGCAAAAAGCTGGAATCCCTTCAGTTCTTCCACATAGAGGAGTTTGGCTCCTATGGTTGAAACGCAGGATCTTTCATTCTATTACTAGGGTAGGACCCACTAATTTGGGGTACTTTGTCGCAGTAAGGGGGCTTAACACTATATGACTATATAGTGTGACCAAACCCCCGTATTTTTTGGGATATGTTCAGGTATTTTTAACTAGCCTTGCAGGAAATGTCATTCTTGAATGTGTGCACTGTAATCTGTTTTGTACTGTTTGTTGGTTTTATAGCAGCACCATCTTGAATTTAAACACATTTTAGGGTGTGCCCCCAAATATGTTTCTGTGTGGTCGTCCCAAACGTCTTCCATTTAAAGTGGGGTTCCACCCAAAAAAACAAAAATACCTCAAAAATTCTAAAAAACAAAACCAAAAAAATTTGGATATTTTTATTTTTTTTCACTTACCTCTAAATGCCTGTTGCTAGGTGGTCCCTCGTAGTCTGCTTCTTCCCTTGCCTGGGCTGGTGACATCACTTCCCCCTCGGCACAGGAAGGGCTCCGCTCTGCTCCCTCCTGTCAATCATCTGGGACCCATTACAGGTCCCAGGTGATTGAGCGGCCAATCACGGCGCGCGGCGCCGCTCGCGCATGTGCAGTGGGTGCCAGGCTGTGAAGCCACAGCCCGGCGCCCATAGTTGAAATGCCGGCGCCGACGAGCGGAGGGGGGGGACGAGCGGGGCTTCGATCCCCCGCATCGCTGGACCCAGGGACAGGTAAGTGTCCAATTAAAAGTCAGCAGCTGCAGTATTTGTAGCTGCTGACTTTTAATTTTTTTTTTTGATGGCCCCCCTGGGTGGAACTCCTCTTTAAGGATTATGGAGGCCACTGTGCTCTTAGGAACCTTAAGTGCAGCAGAATTTTTTTTGTAACCTTGGCCAGATCTGTGCCTTGCCGCAATTCTGTCTCTGAGCTCTTCAGGCAGTTCCTTTGACCTTATGATTCTCATTTGCTCTGACATGCACTGTGAGCTGTAAGGTCTTATATAGACAGGTGTGTGGCTTTCCTAATCAAGTCCAATCAGTATAATCAAACACAGCTGGACTCAAATGAAGATGTAGAACCATCTCAATGATGATCAGAAGAAATGTACAGCACCTGAGTTAAATTTATGAGTGTCACAGTAAAGGGTCTGAATACTTAGGACCATGTGATATTTCAGTTTTTCTTTTTTAATAAATCTGCAAAAAGGGCAACAATTCTGTGTTTTTCTGTCAATATGGCGTGCTGTGTGTACATTAATGAGGAAAAAAATGAACTTAAATAATTTTAGCAAATGGCTACAGTATAACAAAGAGTGAAAAATGTAAGGGGGTCTGAATACTTTCCGTCCCCACTGTACATGTTGACATTATTGTGTCATACATGTACAGAATTGTATTATTCTTTATGTTTCTTTTACTTATGTTTATACTTACATATAGTGTTTATATAATATTCTTTATTACTTTGTATAGCATTTAACTTACCTTACCCTAATTACCTTCACTGCACTTTTTTTCATCACAAGTTTTTTTCTTTTTTCTTTTGTTTTTTTTGCTCTCCTTTTTGGTACTTTAATCAATAATCTCTTTCACATATGTATATTAATGTTGGATATGATATATGGGTTAATTCGATATATGATTATGCCTCTTGTGGGTTTGTTTATGCATTACTCATTAATTTTAATAATATCTAATTAACAATTTTTTTTTTCACCCATCCATATGTATATGCATTGATGTTGTATTTTTCATTATATATGTGTATTCACTTTTGATATATGTGCTTATATGCATTTTTTTTTATACACAGTTCACTGTTTGTAGGATAGAGCGCTCTTTTCTAGTATGTACTAATTACTGATCATGTTGTGTAGCTGTTGTTTGTTCTGATTGTCTAATGAACACCTGTTGATGTCGGGGCAGTCTTATATAAGCTTCAACTTTTAGTATAGTCATTGTAATGATTAAGCACAGTTTAGATGTGTGAAACGCGTCTACGTGACTACATATCTGGTGTCCTGGTGTATCCTGGTGATTTTCAATGAAGGCACGTTTTTGGAACCTTTGGATGTGCAGCCATTTTTTCTTTTTCCAGGTCCCCCTTTTGCAGCCATCGGGGCATGGACTCCACTAGACAAAGCATTATACTGCCTCCCCCAGCCTGCCTTCTTCCTATTATGCATCCTTGTGTAATCTCTTCCCCAGGTAAGAGATACAGGGAGGTGGAGCATGAACCAGCTTCATCCATGATGATCTCCCTCCAAATGATTTGGGGACGCCTGTGGACATGGTCCATCTGCACCAATCGACAGCATACATCGGGGGCTCAGCCAACCACTGAGGACTCAGAGCCTGACCAAATGTGAGTAAGGGGGGGGGGGGGGTGTCCACTAGAGCCTCTGTGCCCAATGGGATAGTTGCTTCTCCTCCTGTAGAAAACAAACCTTGCAAAAAACTGAGAAGGTGATGGAGAGCGAAAGTTCCACAACTAGGTTACTAAGAACAGTAGCCTAGAAAACCCCAGATATGCAACCCCTTCAAGTCCACTATGCCCTGAAATCATGGGGGGGGGGGGGCGCATATACTGTATTAGGAGGCTCTTGCAACAAGCATGAAGGTCTGAGGGAAAAATAACAAACCATTTTGATGTTCTTGTTAGGCTGCAGGAAGCATAAATACTAAGGACTGTAGGCGACTGTGCTCTTTTTATTGATTGTGGATGATGTATTTCCTGTTTTAGGTAGGCAAAGCCTCTCTCTCAAGTGCTGTTTTGGAAGGTGGTAAAAATGGTAAAAAATGTGATTCTATAGACCAGCCCACCTTGGTCCATTGCTCCGTGGTTTAGTTCTGAGGCTCACGTGCCCATTGTAGACACTTTGACGCTGTGGACATGGGTCAGAATGGGCTCCTTGAACGGTCTGCGACTACGCAGCCCCATATTCAACAAACTGTGACCCCCAGGTTCACACCTATGCGTCCGTGCGGGCTGCGGTTTGCGCAGATACGAGAGCCTATTAATTTGAATGGGTTGCCAAAACACAGGAAATAAGTCCCTGCACTACCTTGGAAATCGCAGCCTGCATGGGAACCATGAGGACAGCGCAGTTCCCAGTGCGGGTGTGATTTCCAGTGCGGACGGCGTGCCATTCAGATTAATGGCACCCGCCCACGGGTCCCACGTTTCACTGTGCGGGTGATTGCAGCTGTGGGAATTTGCGTGGGCCCCGTAGCGGCACTACCCGCACAGGCGTGAGCCTAGCCTGATGCACTGTGTGTTCTGACACCTTTCTATCAGAACCAGCAATAACTTTTTCAGTAATATTGATTCATTATTTCTTTATTACAGTATAAAGCATTACAAGTCATGCATACCCTGTTTCCCCGAAAATAAGACCTAGCGTGATTGTCGGTGATGGCTGCAATATAAGCCCTACCCCCCAAATAAGCCCTACCCTGTTTCCCCGAAAATAAGCCCTACCCTGAAAATAAGACCTACAAGGACTTTAACGAGGGCTTATTTGGGGGGTAGAGCTTATATTGCAGCCATCACCGACAATCACGCTAGGTCTTATTTTCGGGGAAACAGGGTAGGTTTTATCATTCAATGTCTTTGGTTAAGACCTATGTAGGATTGCTCAATAAACAAATATTACCGTGTTAATTAAAAACATACTTATTTAAACTGAACTTGTAGTCAACTGTTAAATCAAAAAATAAGAAAGTTTAGAAACAGAGGAATGAAACTGAAAAGCTATGAACATCACAGTCACAATTGGGAATGGTTAAGAAGGCTACATATCAAAGAGTATGATTACTTCAGACATGCTATCTTATACCAGTCAAACCAAGGTTTCCATTTCAAGTTTTCTTTTGATGGTTTCCTAAGGAGGAGGAGAACATCACCTCATACATGGCAAGTGTATGAATTGTGGTTATCACTTCTCTAATAGAAGGGGCTGTAGAATCCCTCCAGTCTCTAACTAATAACAGTCTTGCACCTAAGAGGATGTGAATCGCTATGGGTCTTAGGTCCCCTGGAATTACATAGTTACATGGTAGGTGAGGTCGAAAAAAGACACAAGTCCATCAAGTCCAACCTATGTGTGTGTAATTGATTCAATCTCTAAAGAGAGGAGGGCTATTCCAGGTTATAATGGAATGCTTATCCCCAGAACTTGTGAGAGGATCCTGAAAATTGCTGTCCAGAAGAGAGATCTAGCTGGACATGATCATAGGATATGGGATAAAGTACCTACATTTCCACAGTTTCTCCAACATAGGGAGGACATATGAGGTGAGAATTTGGCAAGTCTATATGGAGTTAGATACCATCTGAGCAATATTTTTTGTGATAGTTCCCATAGTTTGGCACTCTTTGTGGCCACGTATGTAGTCTTAAATGCTGTTTGCCATTGAGCATGGATGTAACTCCTACCCAAGTCCCATTCCCATGCTTTAATAGTTTTGTTTTTTGGTAAGTTCCGATTTGTTATGCACTGTGTTATAGAATAGTGTTATTCCTTTGATATTGGTATTAGGTCTAGTGTAGAATTTGACTATTTGCCAGGGCTATGCAATTTCAGAGTTGGAGTTGCCATGGAGAAAGTGGGTAATTTGGAGGTATTTATATTGATCCTGAGTTGGTACGCCAAACTTTATCTGAATAGATCCGAATGTGTTGAGAGTAGGACCTATCATTATGTCTGTGATTGTTTTTATTACCAAGGACTCCCAGTGTGCGATTTCGAGGTCAGGAATAAAAATGGGTATGCTGAGTATTGGGAGGGAGAGTGTGGTTGTCACAGATTCTTTAAAAGATGTGTTCAGTAATGTTTGCCATGTCTTAAGTGCTGCCTTATTAGTTGGGGATAGATTTAGAATTTGGGGCTTAATGAAACGACTCGCCATTAAGAAATTGTATAGGTTTGCACCTTGGATTTGATGTTGCTCCAGTTCATCCCATCTAGTACTCTGGGCCTACGGGAACCAAGTTTTCAGTTGTGTGAGAATCGAAGCTTAGTAATAGTCATGGATTAGTACATGTCCAACCCCTCCTGCTTTTTTTGTAACTATCAGTTTGCTAAATGCGCATCTAGCCCTTATACTTTGCCATAAGAAGTGATTCACCAGTGACTGGGCTTTTGTAAAAAAAAAAAAAAGAAAAGAAAAAAAAAAGGCATTAGGTACTGGGATAGGGAGTGTTCGAAACAAATATATAAATTGGGGTAGTATAATCTGTTTCAACAATTTGAGCTACAGTAGCTCTTCTATTGGATCAGACAACACAAACCAGCCTTCAGTCCCCACATTCATCTACAGTATAAGCCTTGGCCATTCATGACCTGTCCTTAGTTTTGCCAGTTTTCCTTCCACTTGTGGACAGTCTGACCACTGCAGACCAGGAACATCCCACAAGAGTTGCTGTGTTGTAGTTGCTCTTGTCTAGTCATTACAATTTGTCCCTTGTCAAAGTTGCTCAAATCCTTACACTTGCCCCCTTTTTTTTCTACTTTCAACACATCAACTTCAGGAACAACATGTTTACTTGCTGCCTACTAAATCCCACCCGCTTTTAGGTGTCATTGTAAGAATGTTATTCACTTCACCTGTCAGTGGTCATAATCTTATGGCTAATCGTGTGTATATCTTGCTTGGGGGGCTATCAGGAGACATTTCTGTTTTCCCATAATGGGTACAGGCCATATTTAATTTAGTTAGCTATATTTTCTAAAATGATTGTTTCACGCTACGGTGTTTAGTCACAAGGCCTTATGACTTAAGCGCAATAGGGAGAAACGCCATTGGGATTTTTGTCAGCTGTAAGGTGCTTTTTTGAAAAAGAAAAACAAAAAAAAAAAGTCTTAGTACTCCACTCCAATGTGCCTTTTCATTAGCGGTAATTTCAGAATTACTTTAATGCCAGATTTCTAACAAGGCAGAGCTAGTATAGCAGGTGACACATCAGAAGTGGTAGGAAGATCTGTATAGGCTTTTGAATTAATTTAGGAATATTAGTACCTCAACTAATGTACATTAGAGGGACCAAGCAAAATTCCTTTACACTGCATTTTGGAGAAGTGTACTTTAATCCCTATACCACGGTGGAAGCAGATCATTTAGGTGGGCCCAGATCAAGCGGCAGTGTAAGTGGTGATGTAATTGATTGGTGATGACCACAGTGAAGGCATCATCGGGAGCCTATCCTACTTGCTCCCGATTCTTGGTGATTTGACTTTGAGCTAACGGTGACAGCTCGATCAATGTTTTGTTGGTGTCGACCGAGCATGCCCGCAGAACAACACAGAAACCAGTGGTATACTGTTACCATAGTAACACTGTACTATGATCAATGAACAATGATCAGGATTTATTTCTATTTTATTTCACACCGATTGCTTATAGCAGTGAATTTTAGTGTTATAAGCAAGCATTTTTACTGAATGAAATAGATTCAGTGTGTATTGTTGCGATTGGCCACAGCTAATCACATGGTACAGATGAGCTGTGATCGGCCCCATCTATACCAATCACAGTGATAAACACAATAGAGAAAGACTAGAAATTACAAAGATGGACTTTAAAGGCACACGTTAGAATAAAAGTTTTGAATTACAAGTTCAATTATATTGTTTATTGATCGGCCATCTTTATGGCATGTATATAATAAATATATATATATAGTTTTAAGATATCACATGGACAAATATAAATAGCTATTATCAATATATATTTTTCACTATCACTTTTCCTTTCCTTTATAGAAATTTACTATTATTTCAATAGTGGGAATTACCTGTCTGAATTCATTTACACATGACCCCCGCAACTTATTATCTTACAAATCTACATAATATGCGAGTATCTATTTCTATGAATATATTTAGCAAAATCTTATGTTATGCAGGGAACCCTTTCCAAGTTATTTTAACATATAGCAATGCCCCCATGGGAGATCTCTGCACCTCTCCCCCCAGCGGTCACCAGACTTGGGTTTTTTTCCCTGCTAGATCCCATTGAAATGACCATTCTTCCGTTCACATTGTTTTTTTGTACAGAATAGCATGTTGTGTGTGTATATATATATATATATATATATATATATATATACACACACACCAATTTGATGTTTTTTACATATATATTAGATCTGTAAGCTCCTGAAGAAGCACAATTGTGCACGTAACATGTAGAGCAAAAAACCTCCTTGTGACTTAACCACTCCATGCACTTTACTTCCTGTGGATAGTGCTACTGGTTATACTTATTCTCTAGAATAAAATATTATAATTAGAGGTGTTATTCGAGTCCCCAGGGTCAAGTATTTTATGACATTTGTATGATGTGTGATTTCTTTTGTGTTGTACATAAGCTTTTTAACTTTATCCAATTAAAAATTCAAAACTTGTATTTTAACATGTGTGCCTTTAGAATTATTTTTTCCAATTCCTAGTCTCTCATATAATATCAGGATGTTGGCATATTTTTTTTATCAGTGTATCTACAGTATCACCCTGTGAGGATACACGGTAAATTCCATCCTTTTGAGATAAACAATAGTACACAACAAATGGCATAAATCAAAGCCATTTGTTTACAATTGTGATCTGCTGTGATTGGTGATGGCGATCACATGGTACCAGCAGTGGGCACAGCCCATGCGAGGTGCATTCTGGGGAGGATGTCATGTTGTCCACCCAGAACAATAGGGCTACCACTCGGGTGTCATTTTGCAATGGCCGGGCAGGAAGCAGTTACACATAACCAGAAGGATGCCCACAGTATCGGTCAGTCTTCTATAGCACCGCACATATTCAGTGTCGTGTGTGACCTCTTGGTAGATCAGGTAACACAGTAGATGCCCCTTATTCTTTGTTGATCACTACAATCCCAAAAAGACCAGTACCTGCCTGATTTGATCCAAATGTTATGCATTGTCTAGGTAGGTCCTTAGATTACGTTGCTTTGATAAATCTAAAGGAGATTCTAGTTAGGTTGTAGCGTGCATGCTAAACTTCCAATGCATCCTTCTGCAGCACCAATACTCAGATTCCTAGGATGCAGCAATATCAGGTTTTGACACTTTCTGGTAATGTGAGGTGTTGTCCCTGCCCTCTGCAGGTTCCGGTTTAAGTAGACTTCCTGTACTGGTAGCCTAACCACTTGTACTATTGGCCTCCAGCTCAGTGCTGAGGACTACAGGACCAACTGATCTGAATACGAAGGGGGATGGGGATCCAAAAGCTGGAACAGAACCTTTTCCAGCTGGCCAGGTTACTCGGCTGCCTTTCCCCTTCTGCCAATAGCTCATGGTCACTTCAGTGCGCATGAACTTTTAAGAGAAGTGTCCCCCCCAAACAGTTGATTAAAATAGCTGTGACTATATGACACCCCACATTTGTGCCTGTCCCAAAACTGTGGCCATTTGATCTCCCCCATAATGTTGCTGGCTTCTTCTCATCTCTCTCCCTACTAGTAATGATCACTCCTGTGTGTACCAGGTCTTCAGGTTGTGAACAGGAAGCTTCTGTCATTCAGTGCAACTGCAGAGAAAGATTAACCGCTTCAATACCGGGCACGGTCACTCCCTTCCTGCCCAGTGCTGTTGCACTTGGAATGACAATTGTGCAGTTATGCAACATTATACCCATATGACATTGTGGCTTGCCACACTGGGCTTTCGTTGGGTGGTAATCACCACTGGTTATTATATAAAATGAAAAAAGACTGAAAATTTAACACTGCATGTTTTATAACGAAGTAGAAAATATAGTAACTCCACACATTTATTCATAAATTAAGGACAAAAATGTAATCTGCTACATGTCTCCAGTAAATGAAATCACCCAAACTTTTGGAAACACTAGTATAATTGACCGACTAGGATACTTATCTGGACAGACACTATACCAATAATGGCAGTGATCTAGTGTGACTGACAATCTAATGTCACTAGTGACACCAATACAGTGATAATACTGTACAGACACTGGTTGGGTGACAGGGATGATCAGGAGGGCAAAGGGTTCACTGTATGCAGATTTTATTTATAAACTAGCTGGCTTTCCTCCCCAATTTCAGCTCTGAACAGCAAGTAAAACCCAGGAGAAGAACCAGCCAGATCTGGCTTGCGTTTATGAACACAGATCTGTGCTATAACTGGCCAAAGCCAAAATCATTGGCTGCAAGCCTGCTGACCAACTCCTGCTGTGTCCAACCACAGCACAAGAGGCACAGGGAGGGGGGGGGGGGGGGGGTGTAAACTAGGAAGTTCACTTACAACTTATGGTTACACCGTAGGCCACCAGTAATAAACTGCTGGTCAGCAAGTGGTTAAGGCCACACTGGGGAAAAATAAGATTACGAAAGGCCATCACATGCAGCATTTGGGTCACAAGACACATTTTCTCCAATATCGCATGCGATACTGAAAAGGTCAATTAACTATCCCTTTATGCAGAATTTCCCTCAAAAAGCAAAAATGCTTGGTAAAAATCCTGTCTTAAACCATCTTCAAGTCAATTAACTTAAGTTAAATAGCGTGTAGTGGTCCAGGCATGCGATATTTAACTTCCCAGAAGCATGCTCCCTGTGCGCTTGGATTGCTGATCACAGATTGTGGTAAAAGGCCAATCACAGTTGCCCTTTACCATGTGATCAACTGTGTCCAATCCCATGTAAAGAAATTGGACAGTTATCAGCATTCCTTGCTGTCCCTATGTGAGGAAAGTGCCTGTAATTGGCAGGGAAGATTTACACTGATAATCTGGGCACTGATTAGTGCAGCCCCATCAGTGGAGGGAGGGGAGGGGGGGGGGGTATGCATTTTTTTTTTTTTTTTAAACGCCCGCTTGTCTACCAACTGAACAGCTCACTGTACACTTCTGTATTGTCCCAAGGTTTGCAAGATAAGTTGCACCAGTTCATTTAAGGCCTAGTTTACGCCAGCAGTTGGAAGGGCTTACCTTTAGTTTCAGATTAGAAAACTTGCAGCAGCACTAAAATATACAAAAATGAATGTGAACCACTGAGTATGAACCAGTTGATGTATGGTTATGCCAAGGGACAGAACAAAAAGTTAAATCAATCCAACATTGCATAGCATTTGTGATGATAAATTACACATCCACAATTCTGATAAATACCATTTCATAGAAAATTAAACTTACAACGAAAGTTCCTCTGCTGAGGTCATCACGTGTTTTCTGTCTAAGCGGATGGGCGTTCGCATAGCCAGCCACTCGGCTGTTTAACATTGGTTGCTGTAAGTTTAATTTTCTATTAAATGGTACTTATTGGAATTATACTATAGTAAGGTCCTTTTTCATTCTGAGTAACATTTGACCACTTCTTATGGGACCTGCTTGATCGGGGTACCCTGGCTGTCTGCTGGATATATTCTTTACACCATAACCATCATTTGCAACCCCCGGATAAAGGCCCTGGCTGGGTAATTGGCTCATCTAGCTTGCCTTGTGGCAAGTATAAACAAAAAAAGTCAGTGCTACCCATACATCACGCAGAATGCAGAGATCCCAGGTGCTTGATCCTCAGTCGATGGCTGAGTAGGGAAATGAGGAAAAGATTATCCGCACTCTGGTGATCGCCCTTAAAAAAAAAAAAAAAAAATTGTAAAATTTATTGACAAGCCTCAGTGACCAAACGCAAATGAGAACAGTTGATGCGTTTCAGCCTATAAGGTCTTAGTCATGACCTCTTGTGGGAAGTGTGCATTGTGTGGCGTCACACTGTTTGCCGTGGAGGAATTTGTCACTGATTTTTTTTTCAACTATTCATGCACACCTGTGTTCACGGACTTTTTCACAATACCTCAATTGTAGATGTGTAATCACAAATGCTATTCAACTGTGGACTTTATCTATGCAAATGTTGGATTTATTTAATAAATCAATTTGTTATGCCCCCTGCCACCTTATCAGTGCAGCCTCACCAGCTTACATCGATTGAGGAAAAAAAAATTGTTGAAACATTTTATAAAAAAAAAAAAGTCTTCAAAAATTTTTGGTTTTCTTCATTTTAAACAAAACCTAGAGGTGATCAAATACAACCAAAAGAAAGCTCTATTTGTGGGGAAAAAGATAAAAATTTCATTTGGGTACAGTGTTACATGACCGTGCAATTGTCATTCAAAAGAGTGAGTGCTAAAAATTGGTCTGGGCAGGATGGGGGTTTAAGTGCCCAGTAAGGAAGTGGTTAACCAACAGATGGGTCCAGGGAACATGGAGTGCATTATAAAAGGGCCAAAAAATACACAGCATACATGGATCTGTCTGAAATTTGACAGCGCTGGTGTGAATGACATATTGCAAGTCTCATTTAAATACCTCAAATCGCATTGCAGGAAGCATGTTTCCTTAAAGTAGCTCCTGAACTTTTGGGAGACATGCTTCCTGTGATGCAGATTGCAGCGTGAATGATCACACAATAGTTGCAGCAGACCCGCACCGCAATTTGGTGTCATTTAAGGAATGGTATCTCAAATGCGAGTGACATTGGCGCTTTCCGATCTTGGCAAATTGGCCAGTGATCCAAAATGCTGTAGTGTGAATGCAGCCCAAGAGTCACAAGACTCGTTCTCACTGCCCACAGCAACCAGTTCCAATGTGATGTGTAGTGCAGAACATGGACTCTGCCATCAAGATCAAAATTGTGTGATGACCCATAATCTAGTCTGATCAAGACGACTCATCTGATAGTTCAAGCAAATGTAGTTTCTATGATCCAATCAATGAAGGCTCCTGCCACCAAGCTCCATCAACTTCTAGAACCTTTACTCACCAGTAGCTCCAACACAAAAAAAGGAATTTTTTTTTTTTTAATTTTTATTGTAAAACAAATATACAACTTGGAATGGATTTGAGGCAAATTGTGCCATAAGCAGGTTTTCTGAAAAGTGGCTAAACCAAAAAAGTAAACCTTTAACTGGTGAAGGAGTTTACAAATCACATGCAGACCCTTCACAACAGTGGAGAGAGAAATAGAAAGAAAAAAAAAAAAAAAAAATTAGTAAAAAGCATAGTGATGATGTTCCATACGTAGGTCTGGAGCAAAGAAATGGGAGGGAAGGCAGAATAAAAAAAAAAGATACAAGACATGTACCTGGATATACCAGCTTTGCATTAGTGCAACATAAGTTCAATATTGTTTAACTATCTGTAGTTTAGAGTTGTTTACTCCACATTCCGACAAGCAGACAAGTTACTTGAAGAAATCCAACTTTGGGAGAGGAGGAAAATAAAAATCTGTAGAGCCCAGATATTCCATTGTGTGATCCAATTCATCCAGCTCTTCCATGTGCACAAAGGGCTTTGAGAAAAATCCAGAGTAAGCCACATGCAGCATTTGTTACTTTATCAACTTTTCATGGAAACCAAAAAGAGTAAGTTGTAAAGAAAAAGACAGTGACAGTATGGGAAACATGTTTGGAATTCTAAAATTACTATACATGCAATCTGACAGTAAGGGGGAACATTTTACAGATAAGTTACAAACAAAGAAAGGCAAATAAACATCTTTGTACAAGAAATTTAACACATTCTGTACAGTCTTCACTTTGCCGTCATCATTTGTACAAACTCTGCAAGAGAAACAAAAACAGTAATTAGTCAATGTGCCAATTCAAATGTATTCTTTGACTAGCCAATAAAGAGCCCACCAGCAGTCAACTGACAGCCTTGTTTGGATCGGAGACCTAAAGCCTGGTACATGGGCTGAATAGCGAACAGAAACTGGATGACATTCAGCCCATGTCTACAGCAGATTGTCCAACAGAAGCTGGCTGAACATCGGGCTTCTGTCAAACAATTATGCTAGGGGAAAAAATAAAAAAGCTGCTGATCAACACTTGCAGCCAGTGGCTGCAAGTGACCGTTTCCCTGGACTTGCAGTTCAGGGAAGTCTATCAAGGCTAATAGTGGGGAGATCACTGCACTGAGCTAACATTGCAAAGTTAGTACAGTGAGAGCCCCTTAATTTTACTGCTGAACTGACAGACCCCCATCCCTCTGTAGGTAACCAGTAAAGGCATAGCTATAAGCATAGCATAAGCTTGCCAAAATTGCAACAAGCGCAATTTTATTCCCTAGGGCAGGGATCTTTAAGCTATGGCCCTCTAATTCAGGAACTACAAAATACCATCATGTCTGAAAGTCAGTTTGACAAAGCCTCCCCACTCCAATTTAATCTTGTAGACAAAGTGCCAAAAAGCCTGGATGGCAAGTGGTTATCATTAGGTATAGGCCAGCACAGATTTAGACTTACTAACCATCTTTCAAACAAGGCCTCTAACTACAGGCAATGTGGAACAAATCACACTTTCCTACACAGCAGCAAGTTAAAGCTTTTCACAAACTAACAAAGTTAGTTTACATTAGAGCAATTCACAAAGCAAGCATTAAATCACTGCTCATCAATTTTAGATGTAGGACATTCGTTTTAGGCTCTTTACTGCAAACCTTTTTCAAACTAGAACTGCAGCTGTAGCAGTTAAGCTTGCCAAAAGATAAGCAAAAACACTCACACCAAGTCCCACTAACCTTTGTAGCTGCAGGCATTGTGGAACAAATGGCCAAATTCATAGAGGAAGCACTAAATTACTTTGCATCCTCAGCATGGCCCACTAGTTGCCACCCTTCTGTGCTTACATTAGATATTGAATGCCACAAAGTCACTGCTCTCCCAGCAGTGACTTTGTGGCATTCAATATCTAATGTAAGCAGACCGACATGAGTAGCCAGTCACTGCTGGAAGGGGAACAGAGCTGGCTAGTGTGAACATTGAGGATTTGCTCCAGAGTGTTCTGTAGCTACACATGCTCCATCTAGCCATAGTACATTGGCAATTATGTTCTATCCTGCAGTAGTAACCAATTGGAATCGACTACTGATTCTATGGTCAGCCTAATCAAATCCCACATGAAAAAGTATCAAGATGACTAGAGAGGCCCTTAAAGTGGTTGCATTATTGGGGGGGGGGGGGGGGGGTGGGGGGTGTACAAGCCTGGCCATGCTCACTTTATTGTAATAGCTTTCCTGTCATTAAGAATTGCAGATTTGCCAGTGGGAACCTGTGTTAAGAGTCCCAATTTACCAATACATGATGTAAGCAAAGCCCACCTGTTCAAGGACTAATCACAAAGCAACTTACCTTCGTAATTTACTTGACCATCTCCATCAATATCTGCTTCCCTGATCATTTCATCAACCTCTTCATCCGTTAACTTCTCACCAAGATTTGTCATAACATGACGGAGCTCAGCAGCACTAATGTAGCCATTACCGTCCTAAAAACAGAAAAGTTTATAGGTCATGTCTTCAGCAGGGGATAGTGCATGGTAAAAAGCAAGTTTGTTCCTTCATAATGAGAACCGCCATCTACTCAATCTCTGCAGAAAGTTAGTCTTAATGGCAACCCTTTACCTATATTGAGCCAAAACAAGCCCTATACAGAACTACAGCAGCTGCAGATAATCCACATGGGGAACCTCTGTGCCAGTTATAAGAGGTTACAGTGGAACTACCTGCAGAGTCTATGCTGTAGTCATCCCGTATGCAAAATCAAACTAGAGATTAGCTCTTTGCAGGAAAAGCAAAAACCACACACACACACACACACACACACACACACACACACACACACACAGGATAAGGTTTGAACAAGTAACACTTTCCAGTTCCCACATGCTTCCCCCCCCCCCCCCCCATTGCAACAGACACCTGTTGCTCTGGCTGTAGCATTTATTCACCACAAAGTACTGTGGAAGGGGGTTATGGCTTTTAGTTCTCAATGAACTACCAGGGTGCCAATGAGCGCTCAAGGTAGTTTAATGCTTCATCATTCAGTAGCTGGCTGCAGACAAGTACAGTGACAGTCTGCACCCACGATCTGCTGGTGCAAGGTATAAAACCATGTCAAACATGTGCATTTTAGAAATGTTAACAGCCTTTAAGTGTGCAGTTTATACAGCAGTAGGGGTGGCTGTGGTTCATCTTCCTATTTTTTGCAAGGAAAGACCAGAGACTGCAAGCATTTTAGAAGCTTTAAATCCAATTTATCTAATGCTAATTTATACATTAATTTCCATGTTTACACATTTATTTGGACTATATCCCAAAGGTGAACTGATCGTCACTTGTATGCACATTTGTTTCTTAATAGCACGATTCAATTAGTTTTATAATTAAATCTAAAGTGTACGTTTTGGCAACTGCTGCCTTTCAGCTTTGGAGTGAGAAATGGTGATGTCACTGCTGTGCTGCTCACTTACCAGCAATCTGACATGAGGAAGCAGAGCCCTGTAACCATATGGACATTCAGGATCAGCTGTAGGAATCTTCCAGGCAACACCTGTTGTGAATCTTTTGGGACAGATTCTGGAGTTCAGTTCCTCTTTAGGCCTCATGCACACTGGACTTTTACAGCTGCTTCTAGGGGCATCCGACTTTCCTGCCTCTAAACACCCCTCCATGTTAGGCCTTTATTGGCAAACACAGCACAGAAGTGCTTGATGGTACTAAAAGCTGCCAAAAAACTAAAAACCTAGCGCTAAAAGCTTGGGACTTGAGTTGTCTGCAAAAACACTGCTGGTTTTTACGAGTGCAGCCTTGCCTGAGCAGCCCAACCTGAGCCAGTGGGCTGTTTGATATGTGTTTAAACAAGTGGCAAGGGCAAACATTTAAAGTTCCCAGTGTCTCTGGTTTACCATAATGGTGAAAGGGGAGAAGAGGGGGGAACCCATCCAGGTGACAGCTTGTCTAGAAACTGTAGTGTTAAGCTGGAAAGACTCAAGATGCCAACAGACCTTGTCTACACTTTGTACATTCCTAAGGCTTCCTGTAACATCTGCATGTCGCCCCATAAAATACTTCACTGGTTCAATGAACTTGAAATTCACACAGGCAACGATCAAAGCTCATGAAGTCCAAGCCATGTTTAAACTTGGATATGGTATGGATGGTACCAACGCAATTAATAAAATTGACTATTCTGTTAGCACTGGTGTGCAGCAGTTCCCTCTTTAGGAGAAAGTATGAGCTCAGCATTGTAGTGGCATCCTGGGGCTGAAACTAGTCCGGTGCTTACAGCAGTATTGTGTTCACCTTAACTAGCAATGCTATTGTCCCAACCCACCACTTTAGTTGAAAAGCTTGATCTTCATAAGTGTAGAGAACTCAGATATTGAAGACCAAATTCATTCCACACAATACATACAATGGAGGCATCAACCCTGCTGACTTTTCAGAACTGTTGTACTTGATTGCCCATAGCCCTATAAACCAGTCAGCCTTTGGAGACCCAACCTTACTATGGTTGTCTTTGTATGCATTTTGTCTGTTTCCATCCATTTGTCCTATCCCTTTACCCTTCCTGTTGCACTCTCCCCTTGTGTGTACACATTCAGCTTGGAAACCCCTCCCTTGTAGTTTCCTTGCTGTTCATACGCATCTGACCATATATGATAACTTGATAGGACAATATATGTTGGCTGCTGGGGAATTCTGACTGTGGCAGGTCTCATTCTTTATCTTGCAGGGTTGCGTTAGGGCTTTTTACATAGGCTTGGGAAGATGGAGATACTTGTGCTCTGCTAGTTATTTTATACACCGTGGAACTTGTCACATTGTGTATGCTTTGAATCTGTTGAGCTGCCTCTGAAGCTAATGTGGATAATTAGTTTCTAGCATACGTCATTGAACCTAGCTTTATCCATAGCTCAATTTGTATAATGCGGCTGTTGGTTAAATAAAAAGGAAATGCAAAAAAAAAAAAAAAAAAACCCAACAGCAGGATTATATTCTTTCTAGGTCTTTCACCTGCCCAATTGTCAAAATTTTCAGCTTTAGACCAAGCTGTCCAGCAAAAGTGACAGGTTGAAACACGTCTATCAATCTCATCTTAATCTTATAATGGAGAGCTTTTAGGCATTTAAAATCTAGCTCAGGTTAGCATTCAAGCGGATCTGTTAAAGAACCCCCCTTCCCCCATACAAAATAGGGGGGGTCACCTTGTCAAACACACGGAATGCTTCTCTGATTTCCTCTTCACTGTCTGTGTCTTTCATTTTCCTTGCCATCATAGTCAAGAATTCAGGGAAGTCAATTGTTCCATTGCCTGTAAAGAGACAAGACCTGTAAGCCTCCGTTCAAACATTCACCATAAAATACATTGAGAACCAATGTAAGTCAACACAAATTTTGTTAAAGCCACTCAGATTCATATCCTATAGATTTTAGGAAGAGCTTACTGTTTATGTATGCATTCATAAAAGCAGGCGTGAGTGTCACCTGTGTACAGTACTTACCATCTGCATCTACTTCATTGATCATGTCCTGCAGTTCTGCCTCTGTTGGGTTCTGCCCAAGCGACCTCATCACTGTGCCCAGCTCCTTTGTTGTAATAGTGCCATCGCCATCCTTGTCAAATAGTGAGAAGGCTTCTTTGAATTCTAGAAACAGAACAGCATTCATTAAAGATATATAGTATAGCCACTACATTAGCAAGCTACACAAGTATTAAGACTCCTTAATTATACAGCAATGCAGTAGTTTTTTTAAGCTGCAACACCCCCCAACATTTAGGGCAGGGGTAATCTGGCACTTTACAAGTCCCATGAAATACTTAGATGGTGGGATTTACAGTTTAACAGTTTGAGTGGTAAGACTGCGGTTTTTGAATGGCTTGGTTTAGGATGGTTGTCAATTTCCCTGGTTTAAGGTAATGCACTGGACATGAAATGACAAACCTAGGTTCCCATTTTATGAATAGATTTAAATGGTTCTACATTCAAGTGAGGACCCAAGTGCACTCCTGTAACCCACAATACCACACCCAAGAGCCTGTCCATACCAAATGGCTGTGGCAATGCAGCCTGCCTTATGCCCCCATTTGTTCAGTCACACAATTGCAATGGCATGTGCTGGGAAATGAGCATAAAGTACTGCTCATCGATTGGGGGGGGGGGGAGCTGTTTGATGTTCTAACCAGAACCACAGCCATTAGTATTATAAACAAGCCGTAAAGCAGACCTTCACTCTGAATTACAAAAATTCTAACTGTACCTTGTTACATTTGCCTGGGGGGGGTTAAGGTCACAAGTACCCTATTCAGTAGGTACTTTCTTCCAATTCCACACCTAGGTGAGGAGGTAGCCCTCATGCTGGCCATACAAACAAGACACCCGAAATTCAGACAGTTTGTTTCTTGGCCAGTTCATGGGCACAAACTGGTAATCAGAGATGTTTGAGCAAAAAAAAAAAAAAAAAAAAAAAAAAAAAAAAGTTAAGAAATTCTGCCAAACGAACAATTGAAAGGTTAAAGTGTTTCTCGCATAAACTGTTTTCACTAGGTATGTGAAAAACAAAAAAAGTGTATGTCCATTGAATAATATCAGTCATTACATGGTTTGCTCTCATGGCCAAATGTTTTTTGAAAATGGGTTTGGACGATCTCATAATGTATGGCCAGCATTAGTATGTGCACCCCTTCAAGGGGCATCAGAATAATCTCATGATCTAACACCTGAGAGCTGGCCATGAATCAGAAGTGACTGCTAGGCCCTCAAATCCAAGACATAGGGGGAACCTACCAAGTGCTAGGAAAGTTTAGAAACACACCTGCAATCTGCTCTTCTGTCAGTTGATCGGCCTGAAAAAACAAAAAACACAAGTGTTAAAGAGTTTCCCCTCTGCATTTACTATATACACTGCTTAAACACCTGAAGAAAAGAAAAAAAAAAATAAATAAATAAAAGTGGTCAGCCTGTCTAGATTCCACAACGATCATCCTACAACCAACTATGCCTTATAAACAAGGGGCAGGGAGACAATTGATACGATACCGATTTTGCAGCTGCCTTTAAGGCTGATATGTAGATTTAAAGTCTGTCCTTTTACTTTTTTTTTTAATCACTGTCACAAGGAATGTAAACATCCCTTGTAATAGGCAGTGACAGGTACTCTTTAGGGAGTCTATAAGACTCCAAACCTCCCCCTTTGCACCTAAAGTATTCAAAATGCTAAGATCTGCATTTTTGAACACTTTATTTTTTTTAAAAACTGGCACCTTTAGGATGAGTGTAATCAGGAAGCAATGTCATGACATTGGATCTAGTAACATGGAAACAAAGCAATCTCCTTTGTTCGGGTCTCTAGCCAGCAGACATGCCGGCTGGTGGCCTGGGCCTCCCAGTGGAAGGTGGGGGAGAAACTACTTGCGATTATGGCTGATCGGCTGTATGGCTGCATCAGTTACTATTAGAAAGCTGACCACTCTAAAGAATGGTACCGAGGTGATGCCTGCATGCCTACAACTACTTGAAGCAACAATCAGTACATTTGTTACCGATACTTAAGTGAAGATCATTCAAAACAGCCACATATGTACCGCCAGAGGATGATGCAAACATTTAAGTGAGAAAACCATCGAAATGCAAAAAACAAGATGCTCAACCCTGTTAAGGAAGCCATTTAATTGCCAAGGCCAAATGACTAAAGCAGAACTATAGGCAAAATTTTCATTTTGGATAGAGTAAGGGAGGGTTATAACTCCAGTTTTTTGCCATCTGTCTCCCATTGCAAAGATTGCCCTTCATTTCTTGTCTCACAGCTAAACTGGAAGAAATCACTAAAGAGAATCCCTTGGGGAGCCCCAGGTCACTAGTGTCTCCATTGGAAGATTTCCCCTCTACTTTTCTGGAGAACCTGAAATTTGGGATTTTCACCGATAATGGAAAACCGAGGACAGAGAGGGTCAAAGTACACAACGGGGACGGGCGCGACGACACTACTTGGTGAGTGATGCAGCAGCTGAAAAGCAGTCAGGTTGTAATGTAATGAGCAGATATCAGATTATCCTATTCATGGCCAAGGACCATGCCGGCTTCTACAGGAGCCATCTAAAAAGAATTAGATTTTAGATTTTCTTGCGCTAAACATTTAAAAAAAAAAAAAAAAAAAAAAACCACACACAAAACAAGCTCAAACTGAACCACTGCCACAAAGCCCAATGCTGGTCATACAACGTAAGGAAATTTCAAGCAGCTTTCAGATCACTACTGCCATCAATTAAATCCTGAGGAGGGTGTTGGGTTTAAGCCACACTGTATGGCCAGAGCCCACATCTGCTGCCAGATCACATCAGAGGGCAGACAGATCGCTGGCAGGGGACCCCAGAACAGGTTTGGGGCTGCACTGCCACTGCACAGAACAGGCAAGTAAAAACACTCCAAAAGTTGCCTTTAGAAACAAATCACGAGCGAACGAACACCACTGACAGCTTGGTTTATCACAACTCCATGAGCAGAGAAAAATCTATATCTAAAAAAGGAAACACCACGTTAGCCAATTGGCAAGCTGCAAAAAGCATTTGCTTTTGGGTTTAAATTTAAAAAGATTACTCACCTCTTTGTAATTGCTTTGCAAAGAGGCCCAAGCCTCTTGAGGTCCCTGTCAATGCTTTGGGCTCCTCCCCCCTGCCAAGTGCCCACATAGCAAGCTGGGGCACTTGTGTGCTTGCTCCTGAGCCAGCTCTGTGTTCATTGATACACAGAACATGTCTTAAACCCACCCCCTTTCCTCAATGGCTGCGATTGACAGGAGCCAATGACTCCTGCCCCTGTACAATGGGGAGAGAGCAGTAGCTACTCAAAGACAAAAAAAAAAAAAAAAAAAAAAAAGTACCCCCTCCAGACTGCTCTTCATTCCTATTTTGGTGAAAATAGAATGGAAATAAATTGTCCTAGCAAAGACAAAACATCACATGGGTTTTAATGCTACACCTACATTTTAGCAAAGCCAAACTACAAAAGCAATTTAACAGAAGTTTGCACACTGGTATTCTCCTGTTATGCCGCATACACACGAGCGGACTTTACGGCAGACTTTGCTCGGCGGAGTTTGACGGACTTTCCGAATGAACGGATTTGCCTACACACAATCCACCAAAGTCCATTGAATTCGTACGTGAGGACGTACGACCGGACTAAAACAAGGAAGTTCATAGCCAGTAGCCAATAGCTCCCCTAGCGTGGCTCTTTGTCCGTCGAACTAGCATACAGACGATCGGACTTTGACTGGACTCGAGTTCGACGGATAGATTTAAAACATGTTTCAAATCTAAGTCTGTTCAACTTGAGAAAACAAAGTCCGCTGGAGCCCACACGTTCGAATTGTCCGAGGAAATCCCATCCACTGGGCAAAGTCTGCCGTAAAGTTCGCTTGTGTGTACGCGGCATTACAGTCAGTGTTTGAACAATCTTATTAATCTCAAACACTTTTCCCATTACAGATAGGTGATGAATGTGTTAGCTGGACATAAATCCCAAGATGCACTGAAAGTCTTGCTTCACTGTACAATTTGTATGTGTTCTTTGAACATAGTGCAAAAACCTACAAATTGAAGGAAAGCCCAATGCACATGAAATGGCCCACAATGCCATAGGGGGAAATAAGCCAAAGTCTTCCTTAGCAGTGAAAATCAAAGCCGATTCTGACGTTAGCGCATCAGTCACTTCAGCTATAAATCATGACCATTGATCACCCCTTGAAGCACCGTTAGATCCAAGTAATTACATAAATAGGTCACGACTGCCTAGAGAAGGCTGTCCTCAAGCCTGCTGGCTAAGATGGGGAGTCCTAAGTAACCAAGAAGCCAAAAGCACCCTGAAAGTGCTGTGGCAAACAGAAAGCCAGAAAGAGCAGTGAACATGAGGAACCCACAATTTACTTCCTGTTGAGCAATATGGCACATAGGCCTCAGATATGCAGGTGAACCATTTTACTACACCAACTACCCCCTCCAGCTGGAAAGGGCACCAGACAGGGGTGTTAAATTTTGTAGTCACAATGCTTCACACCAAACAGTGTGGTGTGAATAATTTTAAAAATGCTGGAGGAGGTAGTAAAAGCCATTCCTGGAAGCTTTTTAAAATCTCGGACTGATGTGCTGTAAAGAGCAGAGAATAGAGGCCACAATTCCTTAATGCCACATAAATTTTTTTTTGGTTGAGCGGAGAGGGATTAGAACACCAGGCAGTCTTTATTGCTGTCTGTTAGACCTGCACAATAGAAAGGATCGCAATCTCTATTACAGTTTTTCCTGATTCTTTCATGTAATAAGTATAGAGAGTTCTCTGCCCACTCTGGCAGTCTGCCAAACCAACATTGTAACTCTTCCTGCTTAGATCAAAGGGATAAAACTTGTGTTAATATGCAGGAAGTTTAACCACTTAAAAGTCTAAACTTTTGACACTTGTTTTAGTTATCAGATTTTTTTTGCTAGAAAATTACTTGGAACCCCCAAACTTTTTAGCAGAGGCCGTAGTGATTAAAATGGCGATTGTTGCAATATTTTGCGTCACTGTATTTGCACAATGGTCTCAAACACAATTGAGAATACTTCAATGAAAAAAAAAAAAAAAAAAAAAAAAAAAAAAGTCTCATTTTAGCCAGAATCGTGCAGCTCTACTGTCTATGCTCCCATTTGGCAGATTCAGCCTCTATTAAAAAAGAAAAATATTTAGAGGTTGTCCCCAGAATAGAATGGAACTCTACCAATGAGAACACTAGTGTTGGTGATAGAGATTCCCTCAATTACTTCCTGTCTGAGACAAGTGAAGTGAAAAGACACAGCTGGCAATAAATTGACAGGGGTTACAATAACCCCCCCCCCCCCCCCCCCCAGCCAAAAACCAAACAATTTGCCTATAGTTTTAGTTTACTAAACATTTTTCAAAATTGAGGACAAACTTAGAAATGCTCAACAAATGTTACTTCCTTAAAATCAAATATCAATGTTTGCAGCAGTCCTACTGCCTACCAGATTATGCATAGTGTAGGCCATGTTCAAGGCATGTCTGGTGATTATTGGCACAACTGCCAGTGAGTTTAGGCCTACTCAAGCTTTCAAGCACTCAAATGGCTGGAGTCATAGTTGGTTGTGTGCAGCACCATGGAAGCTGCAAATTTTAATAAAAGGCCAAGATTGCAGCTTCCTGGGCAGATCAGAGGGATCAGTTCCACTTTGAAGCCAGTTTCAGGACATAAAAATTGAAGATTTTCAGGAATGCAGTTGTGTGGAGTTTCCTGCATTCATTTTTCTAATGTTTAAAATACACGAGAAGCTTTGCGTGTTAAAACAGGACACCCTTTTGCTTACAGGAGCACTATGCAAGTAGTCTAGACAATTTCTACACCCCACTACAATTACTGCAGCCTTGCATCCCAATTTGTGCGGTGATAACGATTGCCTTCACTAGCAAAGAATAGACACTACTGTATGTGCCTTCCGACTTTTAAATCACATTTGACTGAACAGCAGCCAAAAGCCTTGTCCAAACAACTTTGACAAAGATAGCTTCTGCTCAACAGAGCATCCTTAGGTTTATATTTATTCTAGTTCCTAGATTTAGCTTTGTCTGCTTCAGTCAGTAGAAACAGCTGGCCTAGCTGTACAAGTATCACACAGGGCCTAGGTTTAATAGTGCTTAAAGTAGTTATAAATGCATTCAGGTATAAAACCATAACGCATTAGAAGTTACAGCAGTAGTAATCTATTGGATGTTTTTTCTGGAACCTGCAAGGTAAAGCCATAATGTGCCAGTATGGGTCGCCTTAAAAACAAAGCCCTTGCAGCAGCAAGCCGTCACCGCTGACAAGGCTTCCATCTTCACCCATCTTACTTTCCAGATTCACAGACTGTGGCAAATGCGAGTGGCTGAAGCTGCAATTAAGTCACTCCTGCGCATGCATGAGCCACTGTTTACAGCACATGGATGGTCACAGGTGCCATTCCTTCAGAGCACATGTGCCAGTGATGTAACTGACAGTATGTACAGTAAATCTCCCAACAGTGCATGTTTGAGCTATAGGCAAGTCTTACCTATAAGTACTGCTGTAAATATGTACAAATCATGCATGGGAGTTTACTCCCACATTAAGGTTAAAAACCCTCCTGTACTGCAGGAACCCCCCCAGCCTCTGCCTCCTCACTAGGCAGATTGATAGCAGTGGAAGCAAATTGCTCCTGGGATGAGGTTGAGCTGCCCTGTGTCAATAGATGCAGACAGGACATCTCAGGAGCGAGCCTGCATGAGCGTGCCCATAGAACGCAGCTATCTAGGAGGGCACTTTGAGAGGAGCCAGAAATGCAGATGGGGACCCCAGAGGAGAATCGGTGCGGCTCTGTGCAAAACCACTGCACAGAGTAACATTTTAAAGAGATTTACCTGTAAAAAGCATTGTGTAAATTCACATGGGATGATGTGAAGGCCCCGTTCACACTAGGGTTGTCCCGATACCGATACTAGTATCGGTATCGATACCAAGCATTTGCCCAAGTACTTGTACTCGGGCAAATGCTCCCGATGCTTCCGCCGATACCTAGAGGACAGCTGTGATCGGTGCATGGGGGAGAGTTACAAGATTCTTGCCCAGCGGCTTTAGTGACATACAGCGGTGATTGGTCACCGCTGACTGTCACTGCATCCTCCATGCCCCCTCCGTTCCGCTCTCCTTCTGTCCCCCTCCTCCTTCCTTTGTGTATGGATAGAGTCAGCTGACTGTCCATTCACATAACTGAAACCTTGTAATCTCCTGTGATTACGACGTGTCAGTTTATGAATGGAGAGGAGCCACCGTCTTCTCTCCATTCTCAGTGCAGCTGAGGCTGCAGAGAAAGGGAATCTCTATCCTCTGTCTTTCTCTGTCTCAAGGGGGAGATATCAGAGGTCTGTTAAGACCCCTGATATATCTAACCAAAGTCCCCCCCCCCCCCCCAACAGGGCTGATAAAAAAAAAAATTAAAAAAAAAAAAACTGTCGTGTGACATTAAAAAGAAAGTATCGGTATCGGCGAGTACTTGAAAATAAATAAAAATGTATCGGTACTTGTGGTTGGTCCTAAAAAAGTGGTATCGGGACAACCCTAGTTCACACCTTAGCAATTTTCTGCTGGAAGCTCTAAAAACTCAAGCCAAATCCCATTCATTTGGAAGGCCCCTGCCCACATGAGCGTTCTATCACCTGAAGCTCAAATAAAGTACAAGCTTCTTTGTCAGGTTACAAGCTTTTTTTGGGCCTCAGACATAGAAACACTTGACTTACTGCTCAAATAGAAACTCTCCACCCTTCAATTTCTTATCACCTAAACAAAAATGCCTGAAGCTGTAAAAATAAGATAAAAACCCCAGTAAAGCATATGCTCAGGTGTGACTGGAGTCTAAATTTTAAGGGGCTAGGTCCCTAGTTTAGTTACCAGACACTGCCTATGCAACTGTAGATAAAACTGCAGCTTGACTACAGTTGAAGGCCTACACCTATAGTAAAAGCAATGTACCTCCCAAAGCCTGGTTGAAAAACAGTTGGAATCATCCTGTCCTAGATGTTGCCAAGACTACCAGCAGTTACTGCACACCACCACAGGAGTGATCTCAAACCCCTGCACATGTCCACCATCTCTTCCATGGCAGCATTCCTGAGGTCAGAACTACTGCAACAGGAGTAGAGTTCACAAAATGGAGTTTGAAGGAGCTAGAAGTATATTAACATACTAGCAACAAGGCAGGATAGGAGGATACCATCTCTGGGGGTTTCAGCCAGGCTCTGACAGGAATACAAGGCCCCACTCTAGCAAGGGCATTCAACTTTGGTCAAAGCTGCAGTTTACCCCTTAACCTGCATAGGCAGGTTTTTGGCAAATGTTTTAAGATCCCTTGTTAGACAGACTGGAGACAAGAATTTAGCGGTGTCAATCTGGAATACACAGCAGGCAAAAGCATGTCCAGAACTTCAGCTGCAGCTTTCACAACTAAAATCTAGCAGTGCCATACAAATCTGACCACATTCACTGACCACCAAGAAAAGGCCTTTCAAAGCAGGCAATCCCATTATACAAGTTACTCGGAGAGGGAAGGAGGGGCTGATAAGACCCAGTTTAGGATATTTTGTCCATTCCAGGGTGACTGGATAATCCTTTACAAGTGCAGTAGAGGCTAGTACTACCCACTGCAAAGCTTTGTCTATAACCAAATTACCTGTAGCTGCCCCTAGTAGTACATAAGTCATTTCATCTTTTAAAGCTTTAGTAAACCACAGGGGGGAAATGAGCAATTTGGCCTCAATGAGTTTGTTCTGTTCCTATGCTACAACAATAAATAAAAATCCAAGTGAGACTGTTGAATACCTGGAAATAACTTAAGGCCCCTTTCACACTTACACGACTTGTCCCACGATTTTGTACTGCAAAAATCGTATGACAAGCCATTCTCCATGATTTTCAATGACTACCATTCATATTGGCACAACTTTAAGTCGTGCCGACTTGAAAGTAGTCCCTGCACTACTTTGGTCCAACTTCTATGCGAGTTGTACTCCATAGACCTCAATGTTAAACCCTGAAGTAGCATGCAAGTCGTGCCTGAATAATAGACACGACTTCAGCACGACTTTGTAAGCACAAGCCTGGCTCGCTGATCGGGAAAGGAAAACTTTTTTTTCCTTTCCCGATGAGCGACAGGCAGTGCTGACAGCTGTCTGGTATGAATCCAGAGGGGGAACTCCACACCAAGTTTTAAATGAAAAAAAAAACGGCGTGGGTTCCCCCCCAGGGGCATACCAGGCCCTTAGGTCTGGTATGGATCTAAGGGGAACCCCCTACGCCGAAAAATCGGTGTGGGGTCCCCCCCAAAATCCATACCAGACCCTTATCCGAGCATGCAGCCCGGCCAGGAATGGGGACGAGCGAACGCCCCCCCCCCCCTCCTGGACCGTACCAGGCCGCATGCCCTCAACATGGGTGGGTGCTTTAGGGCATGGGGGCACCCTGCCAGCCCCCCCACCCCAAAGCACCTTGTCCCCATGTTGATGAGGACAAGGGCCTCTTCCCGACAACCCTGGCCGTTGGTTGTCGGGGTCTACGGGCGGGGGGCTTATCGGAATCCGGGAGCCCCCTTTAATAAGGGAGCCCCCAGATCCTGGCCCCCCACCCTATGTGAATGAGTATGGGGTACATGGTACCCCTACCCATTCACCTAGGGAAAAAAAAAAAAAAAAAGTGTCAATAAAAAACACAGTACACAGGTATTTAATTTATTAGGCAGCTCCGGGATCTTCTTCCGACTTCGGGGGTCTCTCTGGCGTCTCCTCAATTGCAGCTCAATTGCTAGCGGTGGTCCGGACTTCTGTCTTTTCTTCCAGAGATGTTGACACGATGCTCTCTCCAGCTGGAATGGTCTCTGAACGCTCCGCAACAGACTTATATAGGCGGTGACCCCGCCCCCTTATGAGGTCACTGTCCCGGGGCATGCTGGGACTGTGCCGTCATAAGGGGGCGTGGTCATCACCCGGTGAACACGCCTCCTAAAACGTCAGTCCCAGCATGCCCAGGGACTGTGACGGCATAAGGGGGCGGGGTCACCGCCTATATAAGTCCGTTGCGGAGCGCACAGAGACCATTCTGGCTGGAGAGAGCGTCGTGTCAACATCTCTGGAAGAGAAGAGGGAAGAAGACGATCCAGAGGTCCGGACCACCGCTGGCAAAAGATGCGGACACCGGGAGAAGACGCCGGAGAGACCCCCGAAGTCGGAAGAAGATCCCGGAGCTGCCTAATAAATTTTAAATACCTGTGTACTGTGTTTTTTATTGACGCTTTTTTCCCTAGGTGAATGGGTAGGGGTACCATGTACCCCATACTTATTCACATAGGGTGGGGGGCCCGGATCTGGGGGCCCCCTTATTAAAGGGGGCTCCCAGATTCCGATAAGCCCCCCGCCCGCAGACCCCGACAACCAACGGCCAGGGTTGTCGGGAAGAGGCCCTTGTCCTCATCAACATGGGGACAAGGTGCTGTGGGGGGGGCCGCAGGGCGCCCCCCCATGCCCCAAAGCACCCACCCCCCATGTTGAGGGTATGCGGCCTGGTACGGTCCAGGAGGGGGGGGGCGCTAGCTCGTCCCCACCCCCATTCCTGACCGGGCTGCATGCTCGGATAAAGGTCTGGTATGGATTTTGGGGGGACCCCCACGCCGATTTTTTGGCGTAGGGGGTTCCCCTTACAATCCATACCAGACCTAAGGGCCTGGTATGCCCCTGGGGGGGAACCCACGCCAGTTTTTTTTATTTAAAACTTGGCGTGGAGTTCCCCCTTATGATTCGTACCAACTACTGTATGTTTTAATTTGTTAATGCCAAAAACGTGGCAAAGTAGTACTGCTCCCAAATCGCGGCAAAATCGCGCGACTTTGAAGTCGTAGAAGTGTGAAAGGAGCCCAAATCTGGTTTAGCTAGCTTTGGTGCAAAACTGGCCCTGGCAAGCAATCTTTAAACAGGCTCAAATGCAAGCACAAATGTTGCCTGGGTTATTTTGAGACTACAGCACAAATAACAAAATTAAAATGTGATCTATTTTCAATTGAATTCCAGCCTCTTGTCCCATCTGCTTTTGCATCCTGTCCTTGAAGGCTATAGTGCCGTTTCATATTCTACACAGCTTCACTGGAATTGAAAGGCATTGCAGCAAGCTCACTTCCTGTCTGCACATGCCCAGCCTCCAACTAGACCCACTGCTGCTGTTTCGAAACTCAGGAGTTTGGAGCTTTTGAGTTTACTAAAGCCCCTTAACCCCTTTTGTGTCTATTGAACCAAACTGGTGCAACTCCACCTTACAGATCTAAAAAAAAGGTTCATGCACCATTTTGCCCAGGTTCACACTGAGCTGTGGGAATGAAGTCATGCAAGTTCAGCTGAACTTGCATCATTTCAATCCTGCAGGTCAGTCCCGATTTTGGGCATGATTTTAGAGACATCTGTGCAGATCTCAATGTAAAAAAAAAAAAATAAATAAATAAAAATCGCAGCCCAAATTTGCAAATAGTACAGAAGTTACTTTTTAAAATCAGTGCAGTGCTGCAGCATCACACCAATTAGGACAGTGCCATTGACAGCAATTGCTGCCGATTTGACATGTCAAGATGCTCCAGTGTGAACTAGGGCTTTGTGACTTCATGTGCAACGACAGCTGTGCATGCAATTACACTGACCAGGTGCTTTAAAATAGTGCCATTTAAAAAAAGCTGCATTCAGTGTGAACGGGAGTTTAACAAATCTCAGAAAAATTCCATTCTCCCATGCAGACTACCCAGAATTTAGGAGCAGCTGCATTTAGAGGCAGTTAATGCCCCTCTCCTGAATGCAGAACTGCATTCAGGGGTGCATTTTAGGCTTCATGTACAGGGGGACGTTGTTAAACCTCTCCTGAAAGATTTAACTTGACAACTAGAAACCGGCGTCTAAACGGCCATTTAGCCATGTCTTCGCCGCCCCCCCCCCCCGCCCCAAAATAGGCAAAAATGATAAACGCCTGTAAACAAAATGCTGCTAAACGTGAGTTGCCACATTTAGCATGCCTCTAAAAACACAGCTTCTGAACGCATTTTTTTGCGTTAAAAAAAAAAAAAAAAAAAAGCCTCTAAACACAACTGCCTAGATAGAAACAACCAGTGTATATGTACTGATAAGATTACACAGAGGAGGGTTCAGGAGCAGTTTGGGGGAAAAAAAAAAGTCAGTTTAGCAGCAGCAGTGTACATGAGGCCTTAGCTGGACAAAGCAAAAACAAATGCTAGTCACATTTAGCACTCATTTCATTGGCCAGAATAAGTTTTCTGGCCAATGAAATTTCATGCCAATGTGCTGGACGCTGCTAAATGAGGGGCAAAAAAAACAAAAAAAAAAAAAAAAAAAAAAAACCACACACTTAGGAGTCTAGGGAATGTCCAGTGTGCATGAACCCTTAGACCTACCCCCCCCCCCCCCCCCCCGTGGGTGTCAGTTACTGCTGACGTGTCCTATGTGTTGCACGCGACTTTCATTGAGAAATTTCATGCAGAACCAGTTACTCTGAATCCTGGGAGTAACTACAGCTAAACGGATTTCTACAGTGTGATCTGGACTACAAACAGCATCTGGTTTACTGATCTGTTTGCATTTAAAGCAGAGCTCTGCTTATTTGCCTCCAGGATGGATTTGATTTAAAGTGGAGTTCCACCCAAAAGTGGAACTTCCACAAATCTGATTCCTCTCCCCCTCCGGTGTCACAGTTGGCACCTTTCAGGGGGGAGGGGGGTGCAGATACCTGTATATTACAGGTATCTGTACCCACTTTCGGCATGGATAGCCGCAGAAGCTGCGGTTATTTACGCCACTTCCTGTCCCCCCCCCCGCTGTCTGCTGGGAAACACAGGTCCCAGAGACAGCAGGGATCATTCGTGCTGCACGACTCGCGCATGCGCAGTAGGGAACCCAGAAGTGAAGCCGCAAGCCTTCATTTCCTGATTTCCTTACCGAAGATGGAGGCGGCAGCACCCAAGGACCGAGAGATGGTAAACAAAATGAAGGTTTCCCATTTAGAATAAGCTGTCAGGTAAGTAAACCAGCGATATCAGAACCAATTTTAGGTTAATCCACACATAGTTGAGGACCTACTCAATTTTTATGTAAATAAAACATTGCCAGTGCATGAAATCAGCTTGCAGAACTTTACTGGAGTTTACCAAAAATTTAAAGGTTGTGGAATAGTCTCATGCTACATAACCAAGATCAAATTTTATGAACTAAATTAATGTATTTATTAGAAAACTAATTGACAGATTTTTTTTTTACCGCAAAAGCATTTTAGAACAAAAAAAAAAAAAAAGTAAATCAAAAATCAGGTGTGAAGTGGGTACCTGGTTTTGACAGGTACCCGCTCCCAGTGAAGTCAGCTGGAAGTTTGGCCCCTCACCCCACCGCCGGGCCATTCACAAAGCGCACCATGCTTTGCACATGTATAGTAGGGAACCGGACAGTTTTTACTGCCGGTTTTCCTTACAGCGGCAGCACCTGAAAGCCGATTGAAAAAAAATTGGCCCAGGTGAAGACACCACTGGATTTGTGGACAATTAAAAGAAGCCAGCAGCTACAAATGCTGCAGCTGCTGACTTTTCCTGAAGGAGCTCCATTTTAAATTAGACATGTGGTAAAATTTAGGTTGTAAAAGTTCTGGCTTAACCAGATTTGTAACTTTATGCTAGTCATGCGATACAGGCACCAAATATAAACCTAAAGGTTTCATGTTCTAGGAAATATCTAGAAGCAGTTATGCTAGAGTACCTGAAAAATTATTTCGCATTTAATGCTGTAACAAAGCCAGCATGTATTCTTGTAGTAGGAAGTGTACCTACAGCCACATAACTTTGTAAAGAGCAAAGGCACTGCTGCCAAACCAAACTAGTCCTCCCAGATGTGAGGCATCACTGATCTTTATTGAAGGCTCAGAATAAGCAAAGCCACGCTTCTACAATGGTGGCCACCTCAACACCTCACTTGCTGAAAGTGAAGAAAACAAACCAATACAGACCTTAGTCATTCCAATCACACTTAGAAATTAAGTGCAACTCCTCTGCCAGTCTGCTAATGAGAACACATGGCCAAGTCTACCCATTCCACTCCTGTAAGTGCAATATTGGAATGTCCATGTACAAGAGCCTTCATTGGCCAATAATCTAAGGCATTGCACATTTGCTTGTCAGCTCTGTTTAAAGACAGTAGTAGAGATTTATCTGACTTTAGGGTCATTTACCTGGAATTATAGGAAGTAGTGACTGAACACTAGCACCAAGTATAGTTATATTTATGAGCAACAGTATGTTGTGCTGAGGCCAGACTTGTCACAAGAGTCAGCATTGTAGCAGGTTGATACAGCAGCCATCTTACACAGGTTGGACAACAGCATCTGCAGCCTGTGTGTTATGCAATGTACAGCCATTACATTAGTGAAAACTAAACCCTTTCTTTACTGCTAAAGAAACTGCCAACTTGGCCTCTGAGCTACAGTTGGCAGGGAACTGCAGAACTATTTGATGGCTTTACAGTTGGTTAAGAGCACAACTGACAGTTATTCATAGATTGCCTAGTTATTCAGTTTTGGGAATACATTAAATTGATTAATGCAGAAATATGAAAGTCAGAGCCAACCATACAGCAGCACAACTGGAGTTCACATTATGGTAATAAATCCAAAATAAAAATATATACTGCAGCTTACCACCAATCTAGATGTGGTGGCTGCATTAGTTCCCTTTAGGCTTTAATGGCCAAGCCTTGTGCTGACCCTCCTGCACAGCCATTCACTAGGAAGATTAGTGCACTGCAGTTTCTTCTCCCCCACCTCAGCTGCATAAACGGCATGAAGAGAACAGATTGGGATAAAAAAAAAAAAAAAAAAAAAAAAAAAAAGTGTGGTTATAGGATTTAGCAAATAATTCTACAGCAGAAATCTCCAACTGGCAGCCCTCCAGCTGTTGCGAAACTAAAAGTCCCATCATGCCTCTGCCTGCGAGAGTCATGCTTGTAACTGTCAGCCTTGCAATGCCTCATGGGACTTGTAGTTTCGCAACAGCTAGAGGGCCGCCTGTTCTAAACTGAAGTGATGTGCACTGACGTCAGTGTAAAGGTCCCCCGTCAGAATTGCCTGTTGCCACCTCACACTGCAACAGGGCATGAGGAAAGGAATGCTGATAACTGGCAAGTTCGTTTACCATGTGATCAGCTGTGTCCAATCACAGCTGATCACGTAGAGGGCCCTTTACTGCAATCAGCTGAGTCCATAGGACAGTAACCACAGAGCACACTAGATGCACAGTTCTAGGAGGATGCCCTTGCTGTAGCCATTCTTGGCTATAGCATGGTTGGGCAGTGGTTAAAAGGAGAAGTAGAGCCAAAGCTCTTTGGTTCCTACTTCTGTAGATCACAGGAGTGCACTTTGATCTGCACTCTTGTAAAGTCAGGATCTCTCCAGAGACTGGACTGGCTGAGTGACATCAGCCTGCTGGGATCTGTCCAAATGCCTGACTATCCTTGCTCAACCCCTTAGTACCTTGCTGAGAGCCAGAGCCAAGCACTCCCACACCCTGGAACTCCAGTGAGAGTGCTGGATGTGCAGTTAACCAGTCTGAAGAACTAAAAAACACGTGCCCTACAGGGACTAGTAGATTCCAAGCAACATTCTAGAATCTAGACCAAAGACAAGACATAACTGGATGCTATGGAGCTCCATTTATAGTGCATTGCTCATCACAGTCTATAAAATCCCAGGGATAGGTCATCAATGGCACCCAGCTATCCTGGGACCATTCTTTTGCTGTCAATGCCTGCTGGCTTTAGCTGGTTACTCCAGTTTGCACCCTCAATGATGTCAGAGTTTCTTTAAATGCAGATGGTTCATTTGCTTGGCCAAATATAGACCAGGTTAGTCTTACCATCTAACCTCCAGCTTTGCCTTCAGTCCCAGTTGTACAGGTTACCCTACCTGTAGGTAGGGTATGCCAACCCCAATTTCTCTGCATACCAGGCTTCTTATTGTGCGTTAGAAGCTGCAGCAACTCAGAACTCACATTTCCAGGTTTGATATCTAGCCCTTTGCTTCCCGCCTTGGCTGTCCCACCCCTTTTCATTTATTGCATTTCTTCCAACCAGAGGCTCAGCATCACATGTGGATGTTACATGGGGTGGTTTTAAAGCCACCTATTAATAGGTGCCCAAATACACCCAATAGGGTACTAAAGGTTAGCTTTCTGACATTACAGCACTATAACCCTGCTGGCCCCTCCCACAAAGCTATACATTTCTGCATTGCATACAGAAGCACAGAAACTCAAATGAATCATAGAGAAGGAAGGGAAGAACTAGGAAGTCAAAAATATGAGAAAGGTATATTTCAGCTTTAAAATAAAATTTTGGACTACAGCAGAAATGCTACCTTGCTAGATTCAAAATAAATAGGCCACCACATAACTAGAATAGACTGCAGGGTACTTCACTGTGGAGACTATTGCTACTCCCAACCACATGCTATACTGCAAGAACCACATATCCCCCCAACTGCTAAATGTTCCTTCTATACCCAAATAGGATGGTCGGGGACATGGCCTAGGTCAGCGATATTTTAAACTTCTAGCCAGGAGAAGATCCCAGAACATGAAGTCAGCAAGCCTTCAATTTTATGTCAAATGGAAACCAATGCCAAGAACACGTATACAGATCATGAGCTCGTACATCCCCCTGGTTCCATCTGCAGTATGTTGTGGGTGACCATCATTCTCAAGACCACAATGGCATTCCTATACCACCACAGGTTCATTAGTACAGGTACCAAATGTGATTCCATTTGCAGACTGTCACAGAATTCAGCCAACTTTTTTTTTTTTTACAAACTTGTATGAGAACTTAAAGCAGAACTTGTCATTTTTTTCCCCCATCTTTTCCGCCATTAAACCCTCTGCCCTGGTTTTAACTTTGGATAGTAACACATTTTTTTTGCCAGTAAACACCTTATACAGCCCACTTCCTGATTCTTGGCTGGAAAAAAGCCTAAGCTTATGATGACATCATGAATAGCTCTCTTGTGAGAGTTTGGAAGGGGGGGGGGTGAATTATAAGAGGGACAATGAGAGCTGCAGGTGTGCCTGTAAATCCAGGAAGTAAACAGGCAGCAGCTTCAGCTGTCCAGTTAAAATGGATATTTCTGAAGCCTTTTTTGCAAGTACAGAATCACAATATATAAAATATGCAAAGTGAATGGAGGGAAGTTTCAGAATGGCAAAGAGGTTTTTATTACAAATTGTGAGCAGACTGCAGTTCCTCTTTATGTAAAAATATGTCAATGATTCCTTATTTTGGCCATCTAGGCCAGGTAAGTCAGAACTGGCTACTTTGTGGTAACACATGGAAGGTAGTGTACCATCCCTCAAAGTCAATGATAGTCTGGTGTGCTGTAAGCCAATCTGGAGGTCTGGTTAGTAGACCATGTTAACTACTTGACCAGGCTGCTAACTGAGAAACAGGTGGAGTCAACAGCCGAATACAGACTACCTGTAGTCAAAACACCCATACAGAACAGCAGCTAATGGAGATTATTATCTTTATCAGTTCCACAGAGCTGAAGTCTTGGTACAAGCTGAGCTCGACTGGAAAGGCTCCCACAATGTTACTGATCTGCTTATGCAGAGTAATGCACTGCCTTCCTGGAATCTCATTCTTTATAAATAGCACCCCAGAAGCTGTTCATGCAATAAAGCATGTAAATGCAACATAGAAGTGGGGTCCTAAAGGAACAGTATTTCAGATGCCAAAATCAACTTTGCACCTATAAGAGGGCTGGACACCCAACTTCCAGAGCTGGCAACTCCCCAACAGTCCCTTCAGATATCAAACATGCTTCCGACTAGTCACATTGAAGTGGAACTATACTGAAACTCCAGTGATGTGCAGGAGCTCCTTGCCAGCCACTGACATCTACAGCCAAAATAATTCCAGGTTTCAATCTTCAGCTGTTTGGCTGGCTTTTGATGACACTCCAATGTGCAGAGGTTTGGTCATCTCAGCAAATTCTGAAACTGCACACCTATGCATAGCTCAGAGTACAGTGAATAGAAAAAGATACAGGACATACACTATGGGCTCGATATTAAAAGAGCTGCCTTTTTGACTAAAATTCAATTTTAAATCCAGAACAAGCTTTGAACACTTAACCATGTTTTGGCACTGTCAATCTCAACTCTATATGACAGACAAAATGTTTTAGTCATTACAGTAAAGAAAGCCTGAACTGAAAACAGGTTGCCATGGGTGATCCAATACTAGTTTTGTCATTCATTTCTGGATCACTGTCAAAATAGTTAGAGGTCATAAATAGTCAGCTTTTTGTATGCTTGTTCTGCGAAGCCAACATTGTAATCCATACGATTAGTGCAAGTCTCGCAATAATGACAAACTAGCCATTTTTCTCAGCTATGCAAGTCCTTAAATTACCTCACAGGAAACAAACATTAAACAAAAAAAAAAAAAAAAGTTTTAAAAAAAAGGGGGTGGGAATAAATCCCAGTCTAGTGAATGGACTGTTCCACCTCTTGAAGGCGTTACTTTCACATGTGATGTCCAAGGCCTTGGCTATGCACAATACCATTTTTGCTGCCAGGATTTACTAAAGTTTCAGCAACCAGGAGTAACTTTAAACAGCATGCCCAACAGATCTGAGAAAGTACATATGTTCTATTGAGAGAGTACATGGCTGACTTCCATGCATGTCCCTACAAGATTATGTACATTTTATATACTTTTATTGTATAACCTGCAACAGCTAGAGCAAGTGCACAAAACCTGTTTTGATTCAAATTGGCCTTGTAAGATAAAAATGGATGAGGAAAGGAGAGCATTTGATTCAGACTTTGAGCACAGTCCCAGGGGGTAGCTACAACACCCAAGACTAAATGGGCAGGACTGAAACCCTTCCTGCCGGAAACTGCAGCACAATGCGGCTGGACCCACCCTGATCTAGGGAGGAGATGACTGCCTCTGACAAGCCTTTTGCACAACTCCCTCTCAGGGGCTTGTTGAACTTCCCTGCTGAACTTTGGCCAGGACAGCATACCGACCCTGCATTAGTTTCCCCTTTTTAAATAAAAAAAATAAAATAAAATTTAGAAGCAGGCCATCCTACAAGCTGTTCTTTGCCGTTTACCTAAAAAGAAAAAAATACTTCCTGCAATTTTACATCTCTAGAAATCCTACAAACACATGAATAATAATCATTCACACATACGGGCACATTGTGCACTGTAGCAAAAGCACAGCAGTAACCGCAAGAGCTGCTGAAAAAATCCGACCAAAATGAGAGCTCAGGGCTCTGCCACACTCGCCGATATCCTAGAGCAGTGCCGGTTACACGACCCAGTTTTAAAACGGGTTATGTCAGATTATGTAACAGCCACTCCAGAGCCTCTTCAGGCTACAAAGAGCCTGTCAGTCACTGGCAGGGCGTGGGAGGAGATCTGCATGCGGCAAGCCCTGGCTTTATTCAACCTTAAACCCTGGTAACTAGACACCTTCCTGTCCTTCACGGGCTCCGCCTAGCAATGCTGAATGAATGACAGCATTCATTGATTTACTAACGCCGTTTAGTCCACAAACCAAAACGGCAAACCCCACTAATACTCTGACCCAGAACAGCTAATGGCAAACTTATACCGAGCAGAGCCAAACACCGCCCCCCCCCCCCCCCCCCCAATGACCGCTCCCCACTAGTCCTCAAAACCAGCAAAGGTGGGGCAAACCCTACTAAACACAGGACAGTAGTAGAGTACTTTTACTAGCTGGTCATTTATGCAGACCATTAATGCTGTCTCAGCAGATCTATTCCGACCACACTATTGTACAAGCTGAACGCATCTATAGGACTATTTATTAAGTATTCCCCATAGCTAAATCCCTGGCCAAGCCGACCTGTCATCCACCCATCTGTCACTATGATGGACAGCTGTGCTACAATGGGACCGGCTCCCTACAGACCCCCAAATACAAGCAACACGCCATTAATCTAAAGCTTAACCACATGGCTGCCATCCCATTGAAGGTCTGTATAGATGACCATTTCTAATCATACTACAGGTGTCAAGTCTTGTGATACAATGTATCCAACCACCAGTGAGAATGTATCCAACCACCACTCCATGCAACAATAACCAACAAAGCTCAATGTTACACAAATGTATCCAATCACAAAACTCGGCTGCATCAGGAGTAACGCCTAATCACTATACAATCTTAGATGTTATTCCATTTATTCACATGACAGATCTGATCACATACAGCCAGATGTAGGCTGAGCATACCCAGTACAATCTTGTTCCTATTTATCAGAACTTTAGCAATCCATTTAAAATTCATATGGCAGCAGGGAGGCCCATTGCATGCCAAGATCTAGAGGATCGTACAATCAGATTGTACACAGTCAGCTTTACAATGCTCAGCCTCATACAATCTATTAGATCTGTCATGCAATGGGCCTCCCCGCTTCCACATGAATTGCTGCAGCCCCGATAAATCCATACACGATTGTACCAGGCAATGTGTTCAGCCTATATCTGTCTGTATGTGATCAGATCTGTCATGCAATGCACTCTCTTGAATACATGCCAAATAAAAACGGGTCAAAACTCTAACGATTGCACAAATGGATGGTATTAGGCAAGCCGGCTGTGTACAATCCTTTGGATCTGTCATGCAATGGGGGCCTCCCGGCTTCCATACACATTGAAGGGGTCACTATAGTTTTAGAGATTGTACAAAGGAGTAGCCAATACAAGCTGTCATATGGGGGGGCGCATTGATCATACAATCAGATTGCATGACAGATCCAAAAAAGGATTGTACAATGGGGCCTCACTGCTTCAATACACATTAAATGGGTCACTACAGCTCTGATCAATCCAAGGATTCTACAAAATTAGAGATTGCATGCGATGGAGGGAATATCTAATACAAGCTGTCATTGTAATGGTGGGGTGATCATACAATCAGATTGGTCAGCCTTAGATTGCACAAGGTATAAGGAGACGATGCAATAGGAGGAGGACACACCTTAACAAGCCGGCCCTTGCACCATACAGCAGATCTATGGTCGCCTAGACAACCAGCTCTCATATGGTGAGTCAACCGGCACACGACAATGGCCGTAAGGTGTGCCTGCGGTCAGTTCCCGGCGTATCCCCGGATGACAGGCGCCCCCCGTGGGGGGGAGATCTGAGCCCTCATTGGTTAGGAGGTCAGTAGAGCGGATAAAAATCCCCCGGGTCAGGCTGTACGGTGGCGGGTGGTCGTCACTCACCATGTTGAATGGATGAAGGTATCGCGCAGCTCCAGCAGGCTCAGCAGTCACAACTTCACCCCTCGAAGGCTCGACTCGGACTACTTTCCCAACCGCCGCCAACCGCTCCTCATAAACACCTCCCTCCGCCCCGGATCCCTCCGCCGCCGCGCTGGCCCCGCCCACCCCGGGACGAAATCGATGGCGCGGCTCTCCCCGTCGCGGGGATCCTCTCCGCCGCCTTCCTCCCCCGGCCCCGCGGCCGGAAGAGACGGGAAACGGCCTAGCGGAGGGTCGGGGACCCTCGGCGGGCTTGAGCGCCGGGCGGCTCGGGCCGGTTGGGCGGACGGCGGCGGCGGGGACTATTTTCTGTGGACGCGGAATAGGCGAGACGGTGGTGAGGAGGCGAAAGATCTGGGCGCTGATTGGTCGCTCGGTACCTGCAATGCGTCACTCGGAGACATGCACAGTGTGGTCGCAGCGCCTCATGCGCAGTACGGGCTGCTGATAAAACGCAGCAGCAATAAGGAGGGGACTGGAGGCTGAGGGAGCTCCGATCACTGACAGAGCCATGCCTCCTAACTTCTACAGTACTATGCCAACACATGAGTCTTACTGCAGACCTTATACAGCCTCGTCTGCAGCAGCCATGACACAGTATATCAATACAAATGAAGTGTATTAATAAATATGAAGCATAGAAATAAGAATATAACACTCCTTTATATGAGTCCATTTATAAATGTGTTCACACAACTTTCACTCAGACTTCAATTGGATGTCAGTTGAGGTGAAAACATAAGTACATTGTGTGGTATAATACAAACATTGGCTGAGGTAGAGGCTGGCCTGCCTCCAAAGCTGGCACCACAGCCGAGTTAGTCAATAAATGGTCCCCAAATGGATCATTTCGGGCCCCTGAGCATCCAATAAACTTTCTAAAATATGTATACGCACAACTTTCACTCCGAATTCAGCCCCGTTCACATCAGCGCGATTTGACAGGTCTTACAGCCGGCAATGGCACCGCCCCAATCGGTGCAACGCCGACTTTGCAGCTCCGCACCGATTTCCAAAAGTAGTTCCTGCACTACTTTTGGCGACTTCAGGGGTGACTTCAATTGACATCTGTGCATGAACCCGCACAGATGTCTTTCGAGTCGTCCCCCCAAATCAGACTGAAATGCGGCTTTCAAATCAGGCACTACAGTCTAGTCAAGCTAATAAATGGTCCCCAAAACGAATCATTTAGGGCCCCTAAGGATCCAATAAACTTTCTAAAATATGTATACACACAACTTTCACTCAGAATTCAACGGGGTGATAGTTGAGGTGAAAATATAAGTACCACGTATGATATAATGCAAAAATTGCCTGAGCTAGAGGCCAGCCGGCCTGCCTTCAAAGCTGGTGCTGCAATCTAGTCAGCTAATAAATGGTCCCCAAATGAATCATTTAGGGCCCCCTGAACATCCCAATAAGCTTTCCCAAATATTTATTCACACAACTTTCACTTAAACTTCAATCGGGTGACAGTTGAGCTGAATACATAAGTACATTCTGAGGTATAATGCAAAAAACATTGCCTGAGTTAGAGGCTGGCCTGCCTCAAAAGCTGGCACTACAGTCTAGTCAGCTAATAAATGGTCCCCAAATGAATAATTTAGGGCCCCTAAGCATCCAATAAACTGTCCCAATCGGGTGAAAGTTGAGGTGAAAACATAAGCATTTGTTGTAATGCAAACATAGTCTGAGGTAGAGGCCGGCCTGCCTCCAAAGCTGTGCTCCAAAGTGATAGTTGAGGTGAAAATATAAGTGCCTTGTGTGATATAATGCAAAAATTGCCTAAGTTAGGGGCCGGCAGGCATGCCTTCAAAGCTGGTGCTGCAATCTAGTCAGCTAATAAATAGTCCCCAAATGAATCGTTTAGGGCCCCTAAGCATTCAATAAACTGTCCCAAATATGTATTCACACAACGTTCACTCAGAATTCAATCGGGTGAAAGTTGAGATGAAAACATAAGCATTTGTTGTAATGCAAACATAGTCTGAGGTCAGTGCTGGGACAAGGTCATCTGGTGCCCAGGGCAAAGATGGCAAACTGCGCCCCCCCCCCCCCCCCCCCGGTTGTAAAGAAGGAGCGACTTATAGTGGGACCTAGGGTTGCCACCTGTCCGGGATTCACCCGGACAGTACGGGTTTTGAAACATGTGTCCGGGTCTCTGGCCGCCTGAGACCCGGGCACATTATTCAGACCCGTCTGTGGCTCCCTGTGCAGCGTGCCTTGCCTACACAGGCAGCCCTCTAATTAACTTCTCTGGCGAATCATAGTAATGGAATACCCGCAGCTTGTGCAGGGTATCTTTGCCGCCCGTGAGCTCCACTTTTTATGACAGCGCAGACCCGACATCTCTCCCCGCTGTCCTTAGCTGCAGGACACAGACACAGTGCAGAGAGAGTGCTGTGAAGTGAACCCGCCCCTCCTCCTCCTGCTGTGTTGTTTTGCTGTGTACACAGAGGAGGAGGAGGGGAGGAGAAGGCTCACCACGCTGCCGACAACGCTGCTGGACTGAGATCATCTATCTGAACTAATCCACAGTGAGTCTTCCAGAGGTGGGGGGCATGAACAAGAGGGTGAGGGGGGAATTAGCCCACAGTTCATCTTGAGTAATTTTGGGGGGGGGGGGGGGGGGTATCTTCTTAGGGGCACTTTAGCTACAAGGGGGCTTGGATATGAAATCCAGACCCCTTAGCACATATCCTCTCCCCCCAATATTAAAGAGAAGATGTCTGCCACAGAGCAGGTGGCCCTTGGCACCCCACAAGAGATGTGGAAAATTGCTCCAGGTGCCCATACTAGTGCCACACTTCCAAGCAAGTTAGTGGAGCAAAGTGTGGGTTCCAGGTCACAGGGCAGGTTCACACTATGAAAACACAGGAACGCACTGTGCATTCTGTGCGATTCATATGTGACCCGGGTGCAATTTCAGCCCAGTTATGTTTGCATTCTCTGACCATCTCCTGTACCAAGTCCGCACACTCTCTGACCATCTCCTGTACTATGTCTGCAGTCTCTGATCATCTCCTGCACTATGTCTGAAGTCTCTGACCATCTCCTGTACCATGTCCGCACACTCTCTGACCATCTCCTGTATCATGTATGCAGTTTCTGACCCTCTCCTGTATCATGTCAGCAGTCTCTGACCATCTCCTGTATCATGTATGCAGTTTCTGACCATCTCCTGTATCATGTCTTTAGTCTCTGACCATCTCCTGTATCAAGTATGCACTCTCTGACCATCTCCTGTACTATGTCTGCACTCTCTGACCATCTCCTGTACTATGTCTGCAGTCTCTGACCATCTTTTATACCATGACCGCACACTCTCTGACCATCTCCTGTATCATGTATGCAGTTTAACATCTCCTGTACTATATCTGCAGTTTCTTACCATCTCCTGTACTTTGTCTGCAGTCTCTGACCATCTCCTGTACCATGTTCGCACACTCTCTGACCATCTCCTGTATCATGTATGCACTCTCTTACCATCTCCTGTAGTATGTCTGCAGTCTCTGACCATCTCCTGTACCATGTCCACACACTCTCTGACCATCTCCTGTACTATGTCTGCACTCTCTGACCATCTCCTGTACTATGTCTGCAGTCTCTGACCATCTTTTGTACCATGTCCGCACACTCTCTGACCATCTCCTGTATCATGTATGCAGTTTAACATCTCCTGTACTATATCTGCAGTTTCTTACCATCTCCTGTACTTTGTCTGCAGTCTCTGACCATCTCCTGTACCATGTCCGCACACTCTCTGACCATCTCCTGTATCATGTATGCACTCTCTTACCATCTCCTGTAGTATGTCTGCAGTCTCTGACCATCACCTGTACCATGTCCACACACTCTCTGACCATCTCCTGTATCATGTATGCAGTTTCTGACACTCTCCTGTATCATATCTTCAGTTTCTGACCATCTCCTGTATCATGTCTGCAGTCTCTGACCATCTCCTGTATCATGTCTGCAGTCTCTGACCATCTCCTGTACCATGTCCACACACTCTCTGACCATCTCCTTTATCATGTATGCAGTCTCTGACCATCTCCTGTACCATGTCTGCAGTCTCTGACCATCTCCTGTAGTATGTCTGCAGTCTCTGACCATCTCCTGTAGTATGTCTGCAGTCTCTGACCATCTCCTGTAGTATGTCTGCAGTCTCTGATCATCTCCTGTAGTCTGTCTGCAGTCTCTGACCATCTCCTGTACCATGTCCACACACTCTCTGACCATCTCCTGTACTATGTCTGCAGTCTCTGACCATCTTTTGTACGATATCTGCACACTCTCTGACCATCTCCTGTATCATGTATGCAGTTTCTCACCATCTCCTGTACTTTGTCTGCAGTCTCTGACCATCTCCTGTACCATGTCCGCACACTCTCTGACCATCTCCTGTATCATTTATGCAGTCTTTGACCATCTCCTGTACCATGTCCACACACTCTCTGACCATCTCCTGTATCATGTATGCAGTTTCTGACCCTCTCCTGTATCATGTCTTCAGTCTCTGACCATCTCCTGTACCATGTATGCAGTTTCTGACCCTCTCCTGTATCATGTCTTCAGTCTCTGACCATCTCCTGTACCATGTATGCAGTTTCTGACCCTCTCCTGTATCATGTCTTCAGTCTCTGACCATCTCCTGTGTCATGTATGCAGTTTCTGATCCTCTCCTGTATCATGTCAGCAGTCTCTGACCATCTCCTGTATCATGTCAGCAGTTTCTGACCATCTCCTGTATCATGTCTTTAGTCTCTGACCATCTCCTGTATCATGTATGCAGTCTCTGACAATCTCCTGTATCATGTATGCAGTTTCTGACCCTCTCCTGTATCATGTCAGCAGTCTCTGACCATCTCCTGTATCATGTCAGCAGTCTCTGACCATCTCCTGTATCATGTCTTCAGTCTCTGACCATCTCCTGTATCATGTCTTCAGTCTCTGACCATCTCCTGTATCATGTCTGCAGTCTCTGACTATCTCCTGCACCATGTCCACACACTCTCTGACCATCTCCTGTACTATGTCTGCAGTCTCTGACCATCTCCTGTACTTTGTCTGCAGTCTCTGACTATCTCCTGTACCATGTCCACACACTCTCTGACCATCTCCTGTACTTTGTCTGCAGTCTCTGACCATCTCCTGTATCATGTATGCAGCTTCTGACCCTCTCCTGTATCATGTCGGCACTCTCTGACCATCTCCTGTAGTATGTCTGCAGTCTCTGACCATCACCTGTACCTTGTCCATACACTCTCTGACCATCTCCTGTATCATGTATGCAGCTTCTGACCCTCTCCTGTATCATGTCTGCACTCTCTGACCATCTCCTGTAGTATGTCTGCAGTCTCTGACCATCACCTGTACCTTGTCCACACACTCTCTGACCATCTCCTGTATCATGTATGCAGTTTCTGACACTCTCCTGTATCATGTCTGCAGTCTCTGACCAATCACCTGTATTATGTCTGCAATCTTTGACCATCTCCTGTACTTTGTCCGCACTCTCTGACCATCTCCTGTATCATGTCTGCAGTCTCTGACCATCTCCTGTAGTATGTCTGCAGTCTCTGACCATCTCCTGTACTATGTCTGCAGGCTCTGACCATCTTTTGTACTATGTTTGCACACTCTATGACCATCTCCTGTATCATGTATGCAGTTTTTTAACATCTCCGACCTGTACTATATCTGCAGTTTCTTACCATCTCCTGTACTTTGTCTGCAGTCTCTGACATCTCTTGTATCATGTCTGCAGTCTCTGACCATCTTTTGTATCATGTCTGCAGTCTCTGACCATCTTTTGTATCATGTCTGCAGTCTCTGACCATCTTTTGTATCATGTCTGTAGCCTCTGATCATCTCTTGTATTATGGCCGCACAGTCTCGTAGTGTAATATAGGATGAAACGAGAGCCACCAAGCTGGAGCCCAGAGAGGACTATCTGACTGAGCCCTGCACGGTGCACCTGAGTGGTGGTCAGTGACAGCATAGCAAGGCCAGTCTGAGGGGGGATCACTGATGTAGGGGGCAGTCAGTGAATGCAGTAAGGTAAAGGGGCACTGATATAAAGGTTACCCCTTATATCAGTAACCCCCCCACCCCCCACCTTACCTTAGTGCATTCACTCTGTGGAAGGTGCTCTATGGTGACCAGAGTCCCGTGTCCCCCCCCCCCCCCCCACATTAGAGTTCCATTTTAAATGCAATTTGGAACTCTGTGGACAATTACATAAACAGGAACTCCGATGTAAAGGAGAATGTAGTGGACTCTGATATAAGGTGATCTCGTCACCAGAGCCCCCCCTTACATCAGAGTTCCCCTATACACATACATACAGTCCTCACCACTCCCCCTCCCCACCATATCTATCTATATCTATCTATCTATATATCTATCTATTTATCTATCTATACACACACACACCAGGAGACCTCCCCCCACCCCCCAATATTACACTGGGAGGCTTCCCACCAAACATTACACACTACATATACACTATATTGTACTTTACGCACGCCTGCACTATTTGCAGTTGTCTACACCCACTGTTCACTGCTGCGCATGCCGCATTACTATCCCCCTGGGGCACACAGAGGTGTCCCGGGTATTTTACAATCTCATAGTGTATGCTACAAAAAAAATGCCAAGCCCCGTTAAAGTGTTCGGGTTTGGCTCGAAGAAAAGGTGGCAACCCTAAGTGGGACCCAGTGACAATAAGGCTCAGTTCACACCTAGGCATTCCGGATTGCTGTGATTCTGCCTGCAATTTCCAAATTGACGCACAGACACAGACGATTTTGTGGCAATTGTCCCTCAACAAATTGCGACAAAATTGCGGGACGCTTGTTGCCCAAAAGAAGCTCTGGAATACCTAGGTCATGAATGTAGCTTTATACACTGATCAGTGCTAATAATATGCACCGACACTGTACTAATGACAACGGCTGAGAAGGGGTTAATATCTAGGGGCATCCAAGGGGTTAATTGTGTGCCCAACAATGTGTAATGTGTGTACTGATTTTTACCATTGACTGGCTTGTTTATTTTCCCTGCTTTGCAAGCGAACATTTCCTTTGTATAGAGCCCTGTGTTGATTGTCAACACAGGGCTCTGGGCTGTGACACAGCCAGTCAATAGGTCCCGGCCATGAATCACTGGTTGGGATCTGCTGACATACTCCCACTGTGTCAAATCACAGGGGAGTAGGCGGGCAGGGGCATGTACCCGAAACCCTAAGCCTAGATTCACACTATAGCAATGTGAGAACCAGTGCGATTCCAGCGCCGGTTCCCGCATCGCATCTCTCCCGCAGGCAGTTCACGCTGCCCTCTGAGAACTGCTGCGGGTGTCAATAGAATGTTAATGACACCCCCGGATCGGTTTGCAGATTGCGGTGCGAACTGTGGATTCGGACAGGAATCAGATCGAATGGGTGAGACGGGTTGGCAAGTGGTTAATTACCAATGGTATTTGTAATATGCAGCATGAAGGGGTTAATGTGTATTATCAATGCTGCATTAGTTACAAGTGGCAGTTAATTAACCCCTTTGTGTTGCATTAGTGGCATCACTGATAATTAACTGCTGCAGTATGCAGGGGTTAATTAACACTGACACTGGTGCCACTAATGCAGCCCAAAGGGGTTAAATAACTGCCACTTGTCACTAATGCAGCATTGATAATACACATTAACTACCCTTCATGCATATTAAAAAAATACCATTGGTAATATATCAACCGCCCCCCAAAAAAGGAGTTAACAAATTCATCTGCAGATGGCTTACTTACTATTGCTCGGTTCCTCCTCCTCTAGATCACACTCGCTCCTGTCGAGAAACGTCCCCTATCTGATAGTGTCTGCCCTGTACTGCGCATGCGCACAAAGGAGACGCCGAAAGTCTCCGAAGATGAACGGCTGTTCAGGGCGGACCTTTCTCGTCGGAACAGCGCTGCGCCTGCGCAGTACAGGGCGGACAGCCCAACACCAGGGACAGATTAAGAGCAACATGGGCCTGGTGCTAAGGATTTTGGTGGGCCTTTTTATGAAAATAAATAAAATGAAAAACGCAAACAATTCTTTGTTGAATTAAATTAAAGAGAGAGAGGGGTGTGAGAGAGTGGTTGAGAGAGAGAGAGGGGGGGGGGGGTTATAGCGCGATAGGGGGGCTGAAAGAGTGGGGATGAGAGGGAGGGGAAAAGAGAGAGAAAGGCGTTGAATGAGAGAGAGGGGACGAGAGAGGGTGAAAGAGAGAGAGAGGGTGAAAGAGAGAGAGGGTAGTAGGAAAGAGGGGGTTGAAGGGGGCAAGATAGAGAACAGGGTGAAAGAGAGGGGTTGAGAGAGAGAGAGAGGGGGGTGAGAGTGAGGGGGTGAGTCTGTGGCATAGTACATTACACGGGGGGGGGGGGGGGGAATAGCACAGTACATTACATGGTTGGCGCTACACATTACATGGTGGATACATGGATACAGCACATTTAATGGTGGGCGAAGCACAGCACATTACATGGCGGGCACAGCACATTACACTGTTGGCACTGCCCAATACAGCACATTACAAAGGTAGGCACAGTACATTATATGGTGGGCACAGCACATGACATGGTTGGTACTGCACAACACAGCACATTGCATGGTGGGCACAACACAGCACATGCACACGGTGGGCACAGGACCATATATGGTGGGCACAGCACATGACATGGCGGGCACAGCTGAGCACATTACATGGTGGGCACTGCACATTACAAGTGGGCACTGCACAGCACATTATATGGTGGGCACAGCATACGATATGGTGGGTACTGCACATGGCATGGTGGGCACTGCACAGCACATGACATGGTGGGCACTGCATGACACCACATGATATGGTGGGCACTGCATGACACAGCACATTACATTGTGAGCACAGCACATTAATTGGTGGACACCGCACATGACATGGTGAGCCCTGCATAGGGCATTCTATTGTGGGTACTGCACAGCACATGCCATGGTGGACAATTTACAGCACATTACATGGTAAGCACTGCATGGTGCAGCACATGACATGGTGGGCACAACACAGCACGACAGGGTGGGCACTGCACAGTAATTTACATGGTGGCCACTGCACATGACATGGTTGGCACTGCATGGCACAGCACATTACATTGTGGGTACAGTGCATTACATGGTGGGCACTGCATGGCACAGCGCATTACATGGTGGGCCCTGAATGGCACAACACATTACATGGTGGGCACTGCATGGCATAGCACATTTCATGGGCAATGCAACTGCACATTACATGTTAGAAACTGCACATGACATGGTGGGCACTGCTGAACAGCACAGTACATTACACAGTGGTCACAACACACTACATGCTAGGCACACACATGGCAGGGTGGGCACAACACATGACATGGTGGGAACTGCACATGACATGGTGGGATCACTGCATGGCACATCACATTACATGGTGGGCACTGTACATTACTTGGTGGGATCACTGCATGGCACAGCACATGACATGGTGGGCACAGCACATTACATGGTGGGCACTGCACATGACATGGTGGGCACAGCACATTACATGGTGGGCACTGCACATGACATGGTGGGCACTGCAATGTACAGCACATGACATGGTGGGCACTGCAATGTACAGCACATTACATGGTGGGCACTGCACATTACATAGTGAGCACTGCAATGCACAGCAAATTACATAGTGGGCACAGCACATTACATGGGGGGCACTACAATACACAGCACATGACATAGTTGGCACAGCACATCACATGGGGGCACTGCAATGCACAGCACATGACATAGTTGGCACAGCACATTACATGGGGGCACTGCAATGTACAGCACATTACATGGGGGGCACAGCACATTACATGGGGGCACTGCAATGCACAGCACATGACATAGTTGGCACAGCACAGTACATGGGGGGCACTGCAATGCACAGCACATGACATAGTTGGCACAGCACATTACATGGGGGGCACTGCAATGCACAGCACATGACATAGTTGGCACAGCACATTACATGGGGGGCACTGCAATGCACAGCACATGACATAGTTGGCACAGCACATTACATGGGGGCACTGCAATGTACAGCACATTACATGGGGGGCACAGCACATTACATGGGGGCACTGCAATGCACAGCACATGACATAGTTGGCACAGCACATTACATGGGGGCACTGCAATGCACAGCACATGACATAGTTGGCACAGCACATTAATGTGCTGTGCATTGCAGTGCCCCCATGTAATGTGCTGTGCCCCCCGTGTAATGTGCTGTACATTGCAGTGCCCCCATGTACATGGGGGGCACAGCACATTACATGGGGGCACTGCAATGCACAGCACATGACATAGTTGGCACAGCACAGTACATGGGGGGCACTGCAATGCACAGCACATGACATAGTTGGCACAGCACATTACATGGGGGGCACTGCAATGCACAGCACATGACATAGTTGGCACAGCACATTACATGGGGGGCACTGCAATGCACAGCACATGACATAGTTGGCACAGCACATTACATGGGGGCACTGCAATGTACAGCACATTACATGGGGGGCACAGCACATTACATGGGGGCACTGCAATGCACAGCACATGACATAGTTGGCACAGCACATTACATGGGGGCACTGCAATGCACAGCACATGACATAGTTGGCACAGCACATTAATGTGCTGTGCATTGCAGTGCCCCCATGTAATGTACTGTGCCCCCCGTGTAATGTGCTGTACATTGCAGTGCCCCCATGTACATGGGGGGCACAGCACATTACATGGGGGCACTGCAATGCACAGCACATGACATAGTTGGCACAGCACAGTACATGGGGGGCACTGCAATGCACAGCACATGACATAGTTGGTACAGCACATTACATGGGGGGCACTGCAATGCACAGCACATGACATAGTTGGTACAGCACATTACATCGGGGGCACTGCAATGCACAGCACATGACATAGTTGGCACAGCACATTACATGGGGGGCACTGCAATGCACAGCACATGACATAGTTGGCACAGCACATTACATGGGGGGCACTGCAATGCACAGCACATGACATAGTTGGTACAGCACATTACATGGGGGGCACTGCAATGCACAGCACATGACATAGTTGGCACAGCACATTACATGGGGGGCACTGCAATGCACAGCACATGACATAGTTGGCACAGCACATTACATGGGGGCACTGCAATGCACAGCACATTACATGGGGGGCACAGCACATTACATGGGGGGCACAGCACATTACATGGGGGGCACAGCACATTACATGGGGGCACTGCAATGCACAGCACATGACATAGTTGGCACAGCACATTACATGGGGGCACTGCAATGCACAGCACATGACATAGTTGGCAAAGCACATTACATGGGGGGCACTGCAATGCACAGCACATGACATAGTTGGCACAGCACATTACATGGGGGCACTGCAATGTACAGCACATTACATGGGGGGCACAGCACATTACATGGGGGCACTGCAATGCACAGCACATGACATAGTTGGCACAGCACATTACATGGGGGCACTGCAATGCACAGCACATTACATGGGGGGCACAGCACATTACATGGGGGCACTGCAATGCACAGCACATGACATAGTTGGCACAGCACATTACATGGGGGGCACTGCAATGCACAGCACATGACATAGTTGGCACAGCACATTACATGGGGGCACTGCAATGTACAGCACATGACGTGGTGGGCACAGCACATTACATGGGGGCACTGCAAGGCACATGACATGGTGGGTACAGCACATTACATGGGGGGCACTGCAATGCACAGCACATGACATGGTTGGCACAGCACATTACATGGGGGCACTGCAATGCACAGCACATGGTGGGCACAGCACATTATATGGGCCACTGCAATGCACATGACATGCTGGGCACTGGGCACAAGAGCACATTACATGGGGGGAAGCAGCAGTCTTTCCACTAGCGCAATAAAACACCTCCCTAACAAATGTACTAACCTTATCTCCCGGGCTCCTGCTGGTTAGGACATCAGCGCCCCTCCCCCAGACAGCTCCCAGACACTGAGGACGATCTGTGTGAATGAACAGATCCTGTGATAGGAGTCAGGCATGGACAGAGACAGGACTCGGCTGCACTGACTCTTGTCTCCTCCATGTGAGCACAGAGGGCTCCTCCTCTTCCTTCAGGAAGGCACACAGATATTCATAAGCCACTGCCATGGGCCTATATTGAGGGAGGGGCCTGGAGCTGCAGCTCCACCAGCCCCTATGTTAATCCGGCCCTGCCCAACACTATCCCATAGGGGGGGGGGACTTTCTTGTCAGAACAACGGCAGTCGGGCGGAGATTGCTCTGTCTGACAGGGAAGTGAAGGGCTCGTCCTCGCTGTGCACTAGCGCATGGCACAGACATCATAGCAGCTCTGACTGGCTGTGCAGTATTCTGTGTGTACAGTCCAGCCACTTCACCTGCGCCCCCCTTCCTCTAGTAATTTGTCCCGCCCAGGGCATCCGCCCTTTCCGCCCCTGCCTTGTACCGGCCCTGTCTGAGGTAGAGGCGGGCCTGCCTCCAAAGCTGGTGCAGTAACCTATTCATTCAATAAATGGTGCCCAAATTATTCATTTAGGGCCCCTGAACATTCAATAAACTTCTTAAATATGCATTCACACAACTTTCACTCAGACTTCAATTGGGTGACAGTTGAGGTGAAAACATAAGTGCATTGTGTGGTATAATGCAAACACTGCCTGAGGTAGAGGCTGGCCTGCCTCCAAAACAGGCACTACAGTCTAGTCAAGCTAATAAATGGTCCCCAAATGAATCCTTTAGGGCCCCTAAGGATCCAATAAACTTTCTAAAATATGTATACACACAACTTTCACTCAGAATTCAACGGGGTGATAGTTGAGGTGAAAATATAAGTACCTCTTGTGATATAATGCAAAAATTGCCTGAGGTAGAGGCCGGCCGGCCTGCCTTCAAAGCTGGTGCTGCAATCTAGTTAGCTAATAAATAGTCCCCAAATGAATCATTTAGGGCCCCTGAACATCTCAATAAGATTTCCCAAGTATTTATTCACATAACTTTCACTTAGACTTCAATTGGGTGACAGTTGAGGTGAATACATAAGTACATTCTGAGGTATAATGCAAAAAACATCGCCGGAGTTAGAGGCTGGCCTGCCTCAAAAGCTGGCACTACAGTCTAGTTAGTCAATAAATGGTCCCCAAAATGAATCATCTAGGGCCTCTGTGCATCCAAAAAACTTTCTAAACTATGTATTCACACAACTTTCACTCAGAATTCAATCGAGTAAATGTTGAAGTGAAAACATAACTACATTGTATGGTATAATGCAAACATTGTTTGAGGTAGAGACCGGCCTGCCTCCAAAGCTGGCACTACAGGCTAGTCAGCTAATAAATGGTCCCCAAATGAATCATTTAGGGCCCCTAAGCATCCAATAAACTGTCCCAAATATGTATTCACACAACGTTCACTCAGAATTCAATCGGGTGAAAGTTGAGATGAAAACATAAGCATTTTCTGTAATGCAAACATAGTCTGAGGTAGAGGCGGGCCTACCTCCAAAGCTGGTGCAGTTACCTATTCAGTCAATAAATGGTGCCCAAATTATTCATTTAGGGCCCCTGAACATTCAATAAACTTTCTTAAATATACATTCACACAACTTTCACTCAGACTTCAATTGCGTGACAGTTGAGGTGAAAACATAAGTGCATTGTGTGGTATAATGCAAACACTGCCTGAGGTAGAGGCTGGCCCGCCTCCAAAACAGGCACTACAATCTAGTCAAGCTAATAAATGGTCCCCAAATGAATCATTTAGGGCCCCTAAGCACCCAATAAACTTTCTAAAATATGTATACACACAACTTTCACTCAGAATTCAATGGGGTGATAGTTGAGGTGAAAACATAAGTACATTGTGTGGTACAATGCAAACATTGCCTGAGGTAAAGGCCGACCTGCCTCCAAAGCTGGCACTACAGTCTAGTTGGCCAGTAAATGGTCCCCAATTGAGCCATTTAGAACTCCTGAGCATCCAATAAACTTTCTAAAATATGTATAGTTATACACACAGCTTTTCCTCAGAATTCAATCAGGTGAAAGTTGAGGTGAAAATATACAGTAGATGTGTGTGTTATAATGCAAACAAAGTCTGAAGTAGAGGTTGGCTGGCCTACCTCCAAAGCTGCTGCAGTAATCTATTCAGTCAATAAATGGTTCCCATATGATTCATTTAGGGCCCTGAAAATTAAATAAACTTTCTTAAATATGTATTCACATAACTTTCACTCAGATTTCAACTGGGTGACAGTTGAGGTAAAAACTTAAATACATGGCATGGTATATTGCAAACATTGCCCGAGGTAGAGGCCAGCCTGCCCCCAAAGCTGGCACTACAGTCTAGTTAGTCAATAAATGGTCCCCAAACTGAATCATTTGGGGCCCCTGTACAGCCAATAAACTTTCTAAAATATGTATTCACACAACTTTCACCAAAAATGTAATTAGGTGAAAGTTGAGGGGCAGCCTGCATAAGTCTATGAGAGGTTGCTGTGGCTGTACAGGGCTTCTTTTATAGATGTCCATTTCATACATTTATTCACACAACTTTCACTCAGAATTTAATTGGGTGACCGTTAAGGTGAAAACATACGTAGATTGTGTTGTATAATGCAAACATTGCTTAAGGTAAAGGCCGGCCTGCCTCCAAAGATGGTACTACAGTCTAGTTAGTCAATAAATGGCCACAAACTAGTTTAGGTCAATAAACTTTTCCAAATATGTATTCACACAACTTTCACTTAGAATTAATTTTGGGTAAAAAAATTAAGGGGCAGCGGTGCACAGCTGCCAGCAGCTTGTATAAGCCTATGAGAGGCTACTGGGGCTGTAAGGTGCACCTTTTATAGGAGATGTCCATTTATAAATATATTTACACAAATTTTACTCAGGATTCAATTGGGTGAAAATTGAGCCGAAAACATAAATACTTTCGGTTTGATTTACTAAAACTGGAGAGTGCAAAATCTGGTGCAGCTGTGCATACAAACTGATCAGTCTCTAGTTTTTTTGTCAAAGCCTAATTAAAGAAGCTGAAGTTAGAAGCTGATTGGCTATCATGCACAGCTGCACCAGATTTTGCATGCTCCAGTTTAGTAAATCAACCCCTTTGTGTAGTATAATGCAAACATTATAGGTAAAGGCTGGTCTGCCTCCAAAGCTGGTGCTGCAATATAGTCAGCCAATAAATGGTCCCCAAATTAGTAAATTTGGGCCCCTGAACATTCCAATAAACTTTCCCAAATATGTATTCACACAACTTTCACTCAGAATTAAATTCTGTGAAAGTTGAGGTGAAAACATAAATACATTGTGTGGCACAATGCAAACATTGCAACAGGCCGGCCTGCCTCCAAAGCTGATACTACAGTCCAGTTGGCCAATAAATGGTCTCCAAACGAGCCATTTAGGGTCCAATAAACTTTTTAAAATATGTATTCACACAACTTTCACTCAGAATTCAATTGGTTGAAAGTTGAAGTGAAAACAAAAGTACATTCTGTGGTATAATGCAACCATTGCTTGAGGGAGAGGCTGGCCTGCCTTCAAATCTTGTGCTGCAATAAGCCAATAAATGGTCCCCAAATTAATCATTTAGGGCCCCTGAACATCCCAATAAATGTTCCCGAATATGTATTCACACATCTTTCACTTGGAATTCAATTGGGTGAAAGTTGAGGTGAAAACATATGTACATTCTGTGGTATAATGCAAACACTACCAGACATAGAGGACGGCCTGCTCCAAAGCTGGCATTACAGTCTAGTTAGACAATAAATGGTCCCCAAATGATTACTTTAGGACCCCTGAACATCCCATAAACTTTCGCACATATGTATTCACACAACTTTCAATCAGAATTTATTTGGGTGAAAGTTGAGGTGAAAACATATATACATTCTGTGGTTCAATGCAAACATTTCCTGAGGTAGAAGCCAGCCTGCCTCCAAAGCTGGCATTACAGTTGAGGGGCAGTGGTGCCCTGCTGCCAGCAGCCTCCTGTATACGTTTGAGAAAGGCCTTTTATATAGAATTCAATTGGGGAAAGTTATGTGAAAACTTGTGTTATAATGTAAACATAGCCTGAGGTAGAGGCTGGCCTGCCTCCAAACCCGGCACTACAGTCTAGTTAGTCAATAAATGGTCTCTTCCAAATCTCAAACTTCTACTAATGCAAACATGACTAGTCTAGGGGCGCTGAACATCCAATAAACTTTCCCAAATGGGATGCAAATATTAAGGATGAGCACATACTGTACATGCATAATACAATAAATGACAAAACTAAGGCCTTGTGCACACTGGGCGTTTAGATTCCGTGCATTAGTTCCGGTGTATAAAGGGTTAGTTCACCTTTGCCAATTACCTGTCAGGGGTGCCTGTAGATAAAAGCAAATTGTACAGCTTTGAGCAAAGTTGAAAAATGCTCTGGCTAAAGGTGTAGGTCCCAGAGATTGCAGCATCCCATCTTGCCTTGTTGCTAGGACATTGCTAGGAGACTCCGAGCTGGTACTATTCACCTCCAACATCACAGGAGTGAGCTCTTTTGCGGATTCAAAGCCACTTACATGCTCTTTCTTTCTTCTTCTGAGCTGAGGAGCTCTCGCTCCTGTGAAGGTGGAAGTGAACAGTAAGGGCTGTGAATCTCTTAGCAACCTCAGAGCAACAAGGTAGGATGGGATACTGCCATCTCTGTGAGTCTTTCAGTCAGGCTTCAGAAGGTATATAAATGGCCTATGCCTATAGCAAAGGTATTATTTAACTTTGGTTCAAGGATGAAAAGTTTGTTTTTATCTACAGACTCCTCTTACCCGCAGCTGTGTTTTAGTAAAGGTGAACTATGCCTTTAAGTGTGGTTGGAAGGTACAGGTGCACTGTCCAACCCTGTTGTCGACAGCCTGTATATGTTTAAAAGGGGCTGACAGCTGCTGCGGCTGGACAGTGCGCCAAGTGGCATTAAGAATTAGGGCAGTATGTGCCCAAGGACAAACGCCCGGAACACAAACTGCTTGCATTACAGGCATTCATTCCTGGGTGCATACTGCCCTAAACATAAGTACCGCTTCATGCACCATCCAGCCACAGTAGCTGTTAAGCTCTCAAAGAGTTCTACAGGCTGCTTGATGCTGCCTGTGCTTGTACCATCCAATCGCACCTAAACGCCGGAGCTCCATGCACTGGGGCTAAACCCCCAGTGAGCATGAGGCCCTATTTTTTTTTGCATGTATGTGCTCTCTATTTGGGAAAAAAGCAGGAGACTCATGCAAAGGGGCTAAACGCCCAGTGTGCATGAGTTCTAAGAAGACAGATTTATAATGTCCATATTGTATATAATAAGTAAGAGCACTCCTATATTCATACGTTTGATAAAATGCTTATAAATGCAAAAACATATGAAGTCTCCTTTAGCAATGCAACGTCTGCAAGCTACCTCAATGGCAACGACATCTTTTCCTCCAAGGAGTCTTAAACTGGAACTAAGCCATCCAATGCTCACCTCCCTTCAAGCAATGCAATGCCTGCAAGCTCTCTTGATGGTAACCAAGATCTTTTGCTTCACTTCTTTGGGGGTTCAGAGTCTTTGGCCATTTCTTGATTTCTCGGTTTGGGATGGTGTAACTTCCACACATGTACACAATAGTTCATTCATTCCGAATCATTCTTGTGGGTATTTATTTGAGTATTAGTGAGGTCCCAACGATCCAACCTTTCAGGGGGTGCTCGCTGAAAAAGAATCAGGCAGAACCCCAACATGTTGGAATATTAGGACCTCAATTTTACTTCGTTCTGGCTATTTTGCTCTTTGTGGATTTTCCACATACACAGTTCGGTGTGCATTCTTGGCACACCTCAGTACTGGGACAAATGAGCTCCCGTGCGCAAGAGTGGGCGTTATGTCATTCCAGCCCTGGGCAATCAAGATGGCTGAAGACCCTGAAGAAGATGTCGGCACAAACATGCAAGCTAATGAACATCACATTACTGGAGGAGAGGTGAGTATTGGAGAGTTTAGTTCCACTTTAGGGCTTATATAGCAGGAAAATTGGTCACCTCTGGTCTACCACCTAAGCAATAAAAATAATAAGTAAGCAAAAAGGCCATTGTTAAAAACATATACAATATATTTAGAAGGTGATCCTGTGATGGAAAATGCACAAAGGGCAAAATACCATGAAAAAAAGCTGTAGTGGTGAAGCCAAGTAAAGTAATAAAATACCAAGGTCCTAACAATCCATTGTTTCAGGAGGACCTCCCTGAAAAAAGGTCAGCTGGTACCCTGAAATGTTAAACAGCTGAACCTGGAAGAAGCCAGAAAGATATCTGTGCCATTGAGGGAGCTCTCGGACATTGGATCACTGTGGGGGAGTATTGGAGGGTTTAGTTCCACTTTAATGCCCTGTATAGCACCATTGGCCATCACTAGTCTAACACAAAAGTTCCAAGCAATAAATGTCAAATAATAAAATACCAAGGTCCTAACAATCCATTGTCTCAGGAGGTCCTCCCTGAAAAAAGGTCAGATGGTACCTTGAAATGTTGGATTGTTAGGACTTCACTATTACCCGATTTGGCTTTGCCACTACAGCCTTTTTTCTTGGCATTTTACTATTTGTGGTGGTTCCATCATATGGTCACCTTGTTGATACAGTATATTGTGTGTGTTTTAACAATGTCCTCTTTGGTTACTTAGAAATTGTTTTGCTTGGCACTTATGGGTTAGACCAGTGGTGGCCAAATGTCTTGCTATAGGGGCAATAAAGCCGAACTAATCCTTCAGTACTTACCTCCTCTTCAGTAATGCAATGTCCACAAGCTCACACAATGGTGCCAACATCTTCTCCACAGCCTCTTCCAGATTCTGGGTTTTTGGTTAAGGAATAGTGAGGTGGTCCTAACCGTCAAACATTTCAGGGAATACTGTCTAACCATTTTGTTTTATTTATTTTTTAGAGAGGACCTCCTGAAACATTGGATCATTAGGACTTTGCTATTAAACAGCTGAACCTGGAAGAAGCCAGAAAGATGTCTGTGCCATTGAGGGAGCTCTCAGACATTGGATCACTGTAGGGGAGTATTGGAGGGTTTAGTTCCGCTTTAATGCCTGTATAGCACCACTGGCCATCACTAGTCTAACATATAAGTGCCATTGTGCCAAGCAATACAAATAATTGTACAAGGTGATTATATGATGGAAAATCACAAAAAAAAAAAAAATACCCAACAGGATGGCAGTAGTGGCAAAGCCAAGTTGAGAATACAGAGGTTCTAAAGATCTTCCCTGAAAAAGTTCAGACGGTACCTAGAAACATTGGATTGTTAGGACCTCACTTTTACTCAACTTGGCTTCCTTTTTCTTGTTTTTTTTTCCTTTTGTGGATTTTCCACCATATGATCACCTTGTTGATATATTGTATATTTTTTTAATGTAGGCTTTTTACTTACTTGCACTTATGTATTAGAATGGTGGTAGCAAACTGTCTTGCTATAGGGGAATTTAAAGCGGGGAAAAAACCCTCCAATACCCCCCTGTTCAGTGGTGCAACATCATCCAGCATCCTTTGTTGGCACCAAAATCTCTCCCAGCTTCCTCTGCATCTTTGAATAAACAGCAAAGTCCTAACAATCCACTATTTCAGGAGGTCCCCTCTACAAAGAAGGTCAGACAGTACCCCAAAACATTGGAACTTTAGGACCTCACTATTTTTCGACATAGTATTGCTACCACTACTGCTATCTTTCTGGGAAGTTTGCGCGTTGTGGATTTTCCATTGTGTGTCTAACATCCTGGAACCCTTTGGCTCTTATTGTGTGGCCCTTGGTTCCCCTGCAAACATAGTCTGTGTTTTTCCTCCCTAGGTGCTTAGTCAGGCAAGTGAAGGAAAAATGCTCTTTAGAATGGCTTCTATTAATAAATGGCTTGGTTTATTTCTTTCACACTATATTTCATTCTTCTGTGCTGTGCATTCCTTATCTCTTATGGTTTTTTTCCCCTCTGATCTTTTAGAATTGATCTTGCCATGGCACAAGTAGTTTTTAAGAGGGCTATAGGGAGCACAAATATGAAAGCATTGATTTATAAAGGGGCTTTAATAGCAGTGATTTCTAGCACTCTAATGTAATGTGTCTGCAGGCTATGACGGTCTTCTGAAGCATGTCCCCAGACTCCAACAACTCCTATTAGCATGTCTGTAGCCTTTGACCATCTCCTGTTGCATAGATGGAGTCTCTTACAGTTTTCCCTAGAAATATGTTCACTGATTATTATGTGCAGCCCTTTGTTGAAGTCAAGGGGCTGCAGTTAAAACGAAACTTCACCCAAAAAGAGAAGTTCTGCTTGTTTGCATTCCCCCCATTTAACAATTGGCACTTTTTGGAGGGAAGGGGTCAGGTCAATCAGAGTGGAAGTGCGGCTCCTCCCTTCCTCCACAGCCTTCTGGGACACATCACAGGTCCTAGAAGACTGCAGGACCATTTACAAAGCACAGCGCGGCTCCTCCATGCACAGTGGGAAGCCGGCTATGAAGCCGCAAGGCTTTACTGCTGGTTTCCCTCAGTTAAAATGTCGGTGCATGGATCTAAAGCCGATTAAAGAATTGGCTTGGGTGAGGACTGCGCTAGATCCCTGGAAAGAGAAGTATCCTTATATTAAAAGTCAGCACCTGCAGTATTTGAATTTGCTGACTTTTAATTTTTTTGCGGTGGGGGACTGGAGTTTCTCTTTAACCCTGAATTTAAAAACTTTCAAGCAGACAGAATTTTATTGCAGAAGAGACACACTAGGAGGTCTTTGTATGAAAACTTTGCTGTTTGAATGTGACAAACATTTGCATAGCCCCATGAATCTTGTCAGATTTTGTGTAATATAATTATCTCCTATGATCATAAGTGCCATCTAGTGGCTATAATGTGTTTTTGTTTTTGCTGATTGAGGTTTTTAAAAAATACCTAATTATTGCCATTAGATGGCACTTATGATCATAGGAGATAATTATATTATGCGCAATGTGGTAACATTCATTGGGGCCGTGTGAATGTTTGTTCACATTCATACAATTTTTTTATTTATAGTCCCCTATGTTATCCTATGTTATATAGATGCTTTAGAATGCACACTGATCTGCACATCCCCAGCTCAGTTTACATCCTTGGTACTCCTTGGTGCTGGGATGAATGAACTCTTGTGGGCGCATGCATGGGAGCTTCATTATCCCAGCCCAAGCAATCAAGATGGCCAAAGACTTGAGACTTGGAAAAAGACAGGGAGAAGATGGCAATGCCAGTGAGGGAGCTTGCTGACGCCGCAGTAGAGGTGAGTAGGTAGAGGTGAGTATCGAAGGGTTTTTTATATTTATTTTTATTATTATTTTATTTTTATTTCATTTTTATTTTGAATTTGATTTAGATTTTTATATTTATTATTATTTTTATTTCGATTTTTGTTTTTATTTTTATCTTTATTTTTATTTGATTTTTTCTTTCATTATTTGCTTTAGTAATACTAGTTCTTTCATCAATATGTCATTCCCAACTCTTTGATTATTATTTGTTTGTGTATCTTTTTCTTCATATGGAGTATACTGCTATTGTGACAATGTTTAACCTATGTACTATATTATGGTCTGTTTTTAATGCAGTACCTAATTACTAACACTAGATGGCTCCTGGTCACTTCCTGTTAATTCAGGAAGCAGGATGCTGGTGTTTACTTCTATCAATGAGGATTACCGCCGCTGACCATTTCCGGTCTCGGCGGATATGTCACTTCCGGTTCCTGCAGAAACCGGAAGTGAGGCCAATTTCATACTGCGCCATCAATGAGAGAAGTGGGAGTCATTGGATGTAGTAGGCAGTACTTAAAGTATATGTCAGCCAATCACAGACTCCATAAGCTTCTGATGACGCCCAGTGGGAGGGGCGAAACATGTCAAGCTAAGGATAATCTGTGAAGGCTGTTTGGATGCCAAGGCGGCAATTTTGCAAGTTTTTAAAGATTCTGATGTAAGTGTAATGATTTTAAACCTTTTAATAAATTGTGCTGTATTACACTATATGTTCCCTTTCCTTCATTTGTCCAAACTTATTCTGACCATCCCTTGACTGAGTAAAGTGTGTAGGACTTACATCATGTGGTGGAGGAGAGGAGATCCCATTCTCTGAGGCACGATCAACCAACTTATTCGTTGGACGGGAGGCACCATCTTGATATATAACGCAGGCGCATTTGTCATCTTTATCTGGTGAGTGGGGACCCAGGAGGGGAGCACAGGAAGTCGCCAAGATTATATCAATGTGTCACCAATCCCGTACCCCACATTTGGTGAACTTTATTGATTGCACTTTACTTTGCACATCTGTTGAACTTTATTGATTGCACTTCATTTGCACTATATTGACATTAAGCACTTTATTATACATGTTGTTATATGAAACATATTTGATGCGTGTATATGTATATTAATGGTTCATAGAGGCAGCGCTGAGTATAAATTATTTTTGCTACTTTTTTGGGGTACTTACCTTGCACTACAGCGGCAGCCTTATTACATATATATGTGTATGTGTAAATATATATATATATATATATATATATATATATATATATATATATATATATATATTTTTTTTTTTTTTTCACTTTTTCTCCATGGCGCGGGTTTAATTTTCATTTTTATCGGAGGGTTTAGTTCTGTTTTAATGTCCTCTATTGAAATTAAGTTGGCCACCACTGGTCTAAAACCTGTCATAGATAGATCGAATCAGCCGGGACCGACCAAGATTCGATTAATCTATGGTTATGTTGATTTTATGGATGGATAGACTCGGGTACAACCAGCAGGTTGGATTTTTAGCATGCTATGATTGCCAGCGGCTATATCCGCTAGCAGTAATCACTGTGTTCTCCCAGCAGAGACGGCTCCCAGCGGTCCCACCCCCCAACGGGAGAACAGAGAAGCTCTGCGGGAGGCATACCCCCATCAACTCTGACTGTGTTGATGGGGGAACCCATTTTCTTTCATGCAACACATATGTGCTTATCAAAACATGTAATAGATAAGCAAAAGTAACCTATGGCCGGCTTAATACATAAGTGCTAAGCAATACAAGTAATAAGTAAGCTAAAGGCCATTTACACTATATCTATAAGGTGATCAAATGATGGAAAATCCAGAAAGCGTAAAATACCAAGAAAGATTTCTGTACTGACAAAGCCAAGTTGAGTAATAATGAAAGATCCAACATTTTGTTGTACCATCTGACCTTTTTTCTGGGGGAGACTTCCCAGATTATTGGATGGTAGGGTCTCCATATTACTCAACTTGGCTTGACTACTACTTCTATCTTTCCAGGTATTTTACCCTTTGTGGATTTCTATTATATGATCACTGTGTACTGTAGATATATTGTATATGTTGGTAACAATCGTCTTTTTTGCTTAATTACTTATTACGTGCATTGCTTAGCACTTATGTGGTAGATATTACATTGATGTAGTTGAGTGGTATTGGAACAACATTTGTATAACTTCCATTATAATACAAACATTATATCAAACACATTGTTTTGGGTGTGCCCATTCTTATTATCTGCTTTATTGATATCATCTTAGTTTTGTCAGAGTTTATTTCATTATGCATGCATATGTGTGGCATAATAAGGCAATGCTCGCAAGACACCCTGCACAGCCCCAACTTCCTGAGACGGACACATTTATTATTATTACTTTTTATATTACAGGTAGTTTTATAGCGCCAGCAATTTACACAGCGCTTTACATATTGTACATCTACATCCCTCCTTGCGCGCAAGAAGCTTACGATCTAAGGTCCCCATCTCACATGCATACATACAGTACATATACTAGTACCAGTTCAAACTATTAGGTTTGACCCATTTAAAAATGTCTTCAGGAAATATAATGCAGCATAAACAGACTATTTGTAACCTGCCCCCCCCCCCCCCCCGCCTCTTTGGTACCCTAAACCAGCGGTGGACAATTTTCTTACTAAATGGAGCCTCAACTGCAGCTCTTGACATCACTAAAGGGCCACACATACAGTGGGGACGGAAAGTATTCAGACCCTCTTAAATTTTTCACTCTTTGTTATATTGCAGCCATTTCCTAAAATCGTTTAAGTTCTTTCTTTTTTTTTCCTCATTAATGTACACACAGCACCCCATATTGACAGATAAACATATAATTGTTGACATTTTTGCAGATTTATTAAAAAAGAAAAACTGAAATATCACATGGTCCTAAGTATTCAGACCCTTTGCTCAGTATTTAGTAGAAGCAACAAGTTTTTCACACCTGGATTTGGGGATCCTCTGCCATTCCTCCTTGCAGATCCTCTCCAGTTCTGTCAGGTTGGATGGTAAACGTTGGTGGGCAGCCATTTTTAGGTCTCTCCAGAGATGCTCAATTGGGTTTAAGTCAGGGCTCTGGCTGGGCCATTCAAGAACAGTCACGAAGTTGTTGTGAAGCCACTCCTTCGTTATTTTAGCTGTGTGCTTAGGGTCATTGTCTTGTTGGAAGGTAAACCTTTGGCCCAGTCTGAGGTCCTGAGCACTCTGGAGAAGGTTTTTGTCCAGGATATCCCTGTACTTGGCCGCATTCATCTTTCCCTCGATTGCAACCAGTCGTCCTGTCTCTGCAGCTGAAAAACACTCCCACAGCATGATGCTGCCACCACCATGCTTCACTGTTGGAACTGTATTGGACAGGTGATGAGCAGTGTCTGGTTTTCACCACACATACCGCTTAGAATTAAGGCCAAAAAGTTCTATCTTGGTCTCATTAGACCAGAGAATCTTATTTCTCACCATCTTGGAGTCCTTCAGGTGTTTTTTAGCAAACTCCATGCGGGCTTTCATGTGTCTTGCACTGAGAAGAGGCTTCCATCGGGCCACTCTGCCATAAAGCCCCGACTGGTGGAGGGCTGCAGTGATGGTTGACTTTCTACAACTTTCTCCCATCTCCCAACTGCATCTCTGGAGCTCAGCCACAGTGATCTTTGGGTTCTTCTTTACCTCTCTCACCAAGGCTCTTCTCCCCCGATAGCTCAGTTTGGCCAGACGCCAGCTCTAGGAAGGGTTCTAGTCATCCCAAATGTCTTCCATTTAAGGATTATGGAGGCCACTGTGCTCTTAGGAACCTTAAGTGCAGCAGAATTTTTTGTAATCTTGGCCAGATCTGTGCCTTGCCACAATTCTGTCTCTAAACTCTTCAGGCAGTTCCTTTGACCTACTGATTTTCATTTGCTCTGACATGCACTGTGAGCTGTAAGGTCTTATATAGACAGGTGTGTGGCTTTCCTAATCAAGTCCAATCAGTATAATCAAACACAGCTGGACTCAAATGAAGGCGTAGAACCATCTCAAGGATGATCAGAAGAAATGGACAGCACCTGAGTTAAATATATGAGTGTCACAGCAAAGGGTCTGAATACTTAGGACCATGTGATATTTCAGTTTTTCTTTTTTAATAAATCTGCAAAAATGTCAACAATTCTGTGTTTTTCTGTCAATATAGGGTGCTGTGTGTACATTCATGAGGAAAAAAATGAACTTAAATGATTTTAGCAAATGGCTGCAATATAACAAAGAGTGAAAAATTTAAGGAGGTCTGAATACTTTCCGTCCCCACTGTAATACATCCAGTAAATAGAATGCAACAGAAAGTTGTCAGGCCCTGCAGATATGCTACAGAAGATGGACAAAGACTATGGGCATCCTACAGAGGTGGCCAGAGACTACAGACATACCACAAGAGATGGCCACAGATGGCAGACACCCTTTAAGAGATGGTCACAGACTGCCGATATGATACAGGAGATGATCAGAGACTGCAGACATGATAAAAGCAATGGTCAGAGATTGCAGACATATTACAAGAGATGGTCACAGACTGCTAACATTCTACAAAAGACGATCAAAGCCTGCACATATAGCACACAAGATGATCAGAGAATACAGACATACTACAAGAGATAATCAGAGACTTCAGACATACTACAAGAGATGGTTAGAGACTAAAGACATACTACAATAGATGGTCAGAAACTGCAGACATACTACAAGAGATGGTCAGATACTGCAGACATACTACAGGAGATGGTCAGAGACTACAGACATACTACAGGTGATGGTCAGAGACTACAGACATACTACAGGAGATGGTCAGAGACTACAGACATACTACAGGAGATGGTCAGAAACTACAGACATACTACAGGAGATGGTCAGAGACTGCAGACATACTACAAGAGATGGTCAGATACTGCAGACATACTACAGGAGATGGTCAGAGACTGCAGACATACTACAGGAGATGGTCAGATACTGCAGACATACTACAGGAGATGGTCAGATACTGCAGGCATACTACAGGAGATGGTCAGATACTACAGACATACTACAGGAGATGGTCAGAGACTACAGACATACTACAGGAGATGGTCAGAGACTACAGACATACTACAGGAGATGGTCAGATACTACAGACATACTACAGGAGATGGTCAGAGACTACAGACATACTACAGGAGATGGTCAGAGACTACAAACATACTACAGGAGATGGTCAGAGACTACAGACATACTACAAAAGATGATCAGAGACTTCAGACATACTACAAGACAGTGGTGGCCCGTCCATAAGGGGCCCTAATCTACATGCAGGGTGCGAGATGCATGGATTTCAATGGGGTTTTTTTTTTCTTTTTTTGAAGCAGGTAATTAGAGCCTGAGGCTCTAATTGGCTTTAAAAAGAGGTGAGCCCACCCAGTTGTGTGACAATAGCAAATTAATATTCGCTGTCGTCTTCCTGATTCTCCTCCCGGCCAATCAGGAAGTGGATCCTGAGATCCGATTAGCCAGGGAGTCCCATCCGTCTCCCGCGTGGGAGGGGGTTTGCCGCCTCTTCCCCCCCAAAAAATATTGAGAACCAGCCGCCACTGCTACAAGAGATGGTCAGAGACTGCAGACATGCTATAGCAATTGTTGGAGACTACGGACATGCTTCAGAAGATAATCATAGACTGGATACACATTACACAAGAGGTTTCTGTTATTACAGCCACCTTACAAATCAATGCTTCCAGATTTGCACTCCTTACAGACCCTTTAAACCCTACTTGAGCCTCATCTAATATTTCTCTCAGCAGGATCCATTATAAAGGATCAGAGGTAAAAACAAACCATAAAAAATGAAAAAAGATGGACCTCCCAGAAAGAAGGAATATCATGAGAAAGAAATAAAACAAGCCATTAAATTGCTACATCCTCAGGAAAATCATCTTAATAAAAAACACAAACTGCTGTCTGCAGGGGCCACGAGGGCTGCCATAGGGCCACATACAGCCCCTGGGCTGCAGGTTGTGCACCAGGGACTTTAGCATTACCTTTCCCATTTTTAATACACATGTTTTCTATGCTGGCAAAAAGTAGATGATAGATGCAGCTTTTCTTTTATTTCACTTGTAATCATTTTTTTAGTTTCAGCCCAAAAACAACAGGAAAAAAATTGAACACAGTATGAAGACTGAATTTACCAGCAAGACTTGTTTAATAGATAGTTCAAAGAAGCATTAAGTGCATAGAAACCCTAACCTAACCCCTAGCTACACCATGCTGCCTAACCTGATGTAACATAAAGCCTGCTGTAATTATCAGTCAGTGGATAATTGCTAGCTCTTCAGAGTCATGGGGGGGGGGGGGGGGGGGGTGCAGGTTTGTGAAGGCAGAAGTATTGACTGACTGCTCAAGCACAGGAAGGCAATGAGTGCCAGGCATACACATCCCACCCAATGTCCTGGCTGTGTCTCTAAACCACACATAAGCCGGTAGCCAGTGGATGGGGTGGCCTGCCTAAAGCAAACATGAATTCAGTCACTGAAATCTCATTTAAAACCCAACTCCGGTAAAATGGAAAATGATCCCTTGCAGTGGGGCTGCTCCCCAATGCAATGGTTAATTGTTTGTTTTGTATAGAGCAGTGGTCTCCAAACTGCAGCCTGGGGGTCTGATGTGGCACTTTGCTTGTTTTTATCTGGCCCTTGGGTACTATTCTTACCTCTGATAAAAGGCATGCTCCACTGACACCAACAGTGGGGCATATTTTCTGCCACTGACACCAACAATGAGTCCTTATTCCTCCCACTGACACCAATGATGGGGCACTATTCCTTTCACTAACAGCAACGATGGGGCATTATTTCTCCAACTGATACCAACATTGGGGCACCATTCCTCCCACTGAAACTAATTATGGGGCACTATTCCTACCACTGACACCAACATTGGGGCACTATCCATCCCCTAATACCAAAGATGGGGCATTGTCTACTCTCATTGACGACATGACATTTTCTACTTCCACTGGCGATCTGGCCCCCCTAAAAGCCTGAAGGACAGTAAACTGGCCCTTTGTTTAAAAAGTTTGGAGACCCCTGGTCTAGAGGAAATGAGAAACTATTTTACCTACTTGATCCTCCACTCCCTGACAAATGATGCAACATCATCACATCCAATGCAGTACTATGGCTTTGAGTTTGATGACGTCAGGAACCTAGACCGCGGGAGCATGGGGGGAGAAGATGCTGCAGGGACTGGTCAAGCAGCAGGGAGGAGAAGGTAAGTAAATCTTCTTTTATTGTTTCCCTAGACCCAAACGAGCAATTATCCGTTGCGGCATGGGTGCAGCCCCACTGCAAGGGATAACTTTCTAATTGTCTGGAGTTGAGCTTTAAGCTTTAACATAGTAATTTAATCGAAAAAGTTGCTTATATTTTTCTTTTTTTAAATCTACAGCTTTTACTAAACTACTAATAAAAATTTCACTATACCTGGTGATCCTGTCATGAAGGTCTTGGGTTGTCCTTCTGTGGTCTGCCGATCCCCCATCACTCACTTTCTCCCACGCTGCCATCTTCCTCTATGACATCATCAGGAGCTGGCTGCCTCTCCTGGTTTCTTACAACCAGCCACTGTTGTCATGTCACTGGGCCCACACTCCTCCAGTCTCTCTCTGTAAGCTGATGCCTCCTGGGATATCTACCATGGATATCTCACAAGGCTGTTGGAGCAAGGTACACATTATTGTTGCCTAAGTAAGGATAGAGGAAGGTGGACTGGGAAGTTTCAGATGATGCAAAGTGCTTTAAAGAAGTGAAGGTCCAATTTAAAGAGTAACTGAACTTTGGAAGCTGTCCCCAAAATTAGGCAAATAACTAATCCCTGGTATTGCCTGTTGTCTCCCTGCAGCTGATCTTTCCCTATTACTTAGCATGCATTGATCTCCTTTATGCCTCTGTGCGGAAGCGGCCATCTTGGTAGAGGCAGGGCTTTGCTTCCTTGAGTTGGAGACTCTAGCAAGGAAAACATTGGGAAGTTTAGTAGTGACATCACCAAATATCACTTCAAATCACCTGAGACTAGCAGTTAGGGGTAGCAGTCCCTTATATCTCACACTGCACATATACAGTGCCTTGAAAAAGTATTCATACCCCTTGACATTTTCCACATTTTGTCATGTTACAACCAAAAACATAAATATATTTTATTGGGATTTTAAGTGATAGACAAACACAAAGTGGCACATAATTGTGAAGTGGAAGGAAAATGATAAATGTTTTTCAAATTGTGCATTTGTATTCAGTCCCTTTTACTCTGATACCCGTAACTAAAATCTGGTGGAACCAATTGCCTTCAGAAGTCACCTAGTTAGTAAATAGAGTCCACCTGTGTGTAATTTAATCTCAGTATAAATACAGCTGTTCTGTGAAACCCTCAGAGATTTGATAGAGAACCTTAGTGAACAAACAGCATCATAAAGACCAAGGAACACACCAAACAGGTCAGGGATAAAGTTGTGGAGAAGTTTAAAGCAGGGTTAGATTATAAAAAAATATCCCAAGCTTTGAACATCTCATGAAGCACTGTTAATGCATTATCCAAAAATGGAAAGAGTATAGCTCAACTGCAAACCTACCAAGACATGGCCATCCACCTAAACTGACAGGCCAGGCAAGGAGAGCAATAATCAGAGAATCAGCCAAGAGGTCCATGGTAACTCTGGAGGAGCTGCAGAGATCCACAGCTCAGGTGGGAGAATCTGTCCACAGGACAACTATTATGCCGCGTACACACGAGCGGACATTACGGCGGACTTTGCCCGGCGGACTTTTCGACGTACTTTCCGACGGACTTTCTGAATGAACGGACTTGCCTACACACAATCCACCAAAGTCCGTCGAATTCGTACGTGATGACGTACGAGCGGACTAAAACAAGGAAGTTCATAGCCAGTAGCCAATAGCTGCCCTAGCGTGGCTTTTTGTCCGTCGAACTAGCATACAGACGGCGGACTTTTTGACCGGACTCGATTTCAACGGATAAATTTTAAACAAGTTTCAAATCTAATTCCGTCCAACTTTTGAGAAAACAAAGTCCGCTGGAGCCCACACACATCGAATTGTCCGACGAAATCCAGTCCGTCGGGCAAAGTCCGCCGTAATGTCCGCTCGTGTGTACGCGGCATTAGTTGTGCACTCCACAAATCTGGCCTTTATAGAGGATTGGCAAGAAGAAATCCATTGTTGAAAGAAAGCCATAAAAAGTCCCGTTTGCAGTTTGTGAGAAGCCATGTGGGGCACACAGCAAACATGTGGAAGAAGGTGATCTGGTCAGATGAGACCAAAATTGAACTTTTTGGCCTAAAAGCAAAACGCTGCGTGTGGCAGAAAACTAACACTGCACATCACCCTGAACACACCATCCCCACCGTGAAACATGGTGGTGGCAGCATCATGTTGTGGGGATGCTTTTCTTCAGCAGGGACGGAAGCTGGTCAGAGTTGATGGGAAGATGGATGGAGCCAAATACAGGGCAATCTTAGAAGAAAACCTGTTATGCCCCGTACACACGGTCGGACATTGATCGGACATTCCGACAACAAAATCCTAGGATTTTTTCAGACGGATGTTGGCTCAAACTTGTCTTGCATACACACAGTCACACAAAGTTGTCTGAAAATCCGATCATTCTGAACGCAGTGACGTAAAACACGTACGTCGGGACTATAAACGGGGCAGTAGCCAATAGCTTTCATCTCTTTATTTATTCCGAGCATGCGTGGCACTTTGTGCGTCAGATTTGTGTACACAGGATCGCACAACCCTAAACATACAGCCAGAGCTACTGTACAATGGAATGGTTTAGATCAAAGCATATTCATGTGTGATAATGGTCCAGTCAATGTCCTAGATCCAATTGAGCATCTGTGGCAAGGCTTGAAATTTGCTGTTCTCCATAGATGTGCAAAGCTGGTAGAGACATCCCCAAAAAGACTTGCAGCTGTAATTGCAGTGAAAGGCGGTTCTACAAAGTATTGACTCAGGGGGGGCTGAATACAAATGTACCCCACACTTTTCACATATTTATTTGTAAAACATTTGGAAACCCATTTATCATTTTCCTTCCACTTCACAATTATGTGCCACTTTGTGTTGGTCTATCACATAAAATCCCAATAAAATACATTTACGTTTTTGGTTGTAACATGACAAAATGTAGAAAATTTCAAGGGGTATGAATATTTTTTCAAGGCACCGTACAGTTATAAGAAGGTGTTGCTGCTGATTACAGAAGAGTTGCTGGTGGGATAGTGATATGCAGGATACAGCAGAAGAATTCCATCTCTAGAGGAATCATCCCTCGGCCCATGGTTGTGTGAGCTTTTAACTCCTTGTCATGATATGGATGGTATGCATTGGTAAATCTAACTCATGCACCTGAATCTTCAGTGTGATAACGTGGCATGTAATACCTGGAAGTGAGGAGGATCTACCCGTGGAGAGACTTTGGTGTGATATTAAATGTTTATGCCTCATACTTACCTATATCTGGTGAGTGTTGATTTTAAAGGGAGAAAGACTCACTCGTGGTGATGTTGGTGAGAGTCATCACTTATTTTATTTGAGCCGTCTTCCATGCATGTCACTCATATAGAGATTCCATTCACGCATGGTGGACTGTGTGCCAATGTAATTTCATTGTTTTATTATGTGCATGGTTGCATAATCCCATAGTGTGGGTGCAACATTGCTTATGGAACTTTGAGGACATATATTGATTGACATTATCCTTTTATCATCTTTCCTATTAGTTTTTGGTATATGTAATTTTTGACCAATTTTATGAAATTATCAGTGGTCGTTTAATAATGAAACGCTGCTTAATGTGTATGAATGTGTATATGGTATACTTGCTATTAGTGAGTGTAATTATAGCAGCAGCTAAACTTTTTTTTTAAATTTTACATTTTATTTTAATTTTACTTTTAAACATATTTGAGTTCTTCCTGTCCAGGAGTTCTCGGTAGAGGGGTCTATGTATTAGAACCATGTGGATTTTGAGACAGTTAGAAGACTGTTATGCCCCGTACACACGGTCGGACATTGATCGGACATTCCAACAACAAAATCCATGGATTTTTTCCGACAGATGTTGGCTCAAACTTGTCTTGCATACACACGGTCACACAAAGTTGTTAGAAAATCCGAACGTTCTGAACGTGGTGACGTAAAACACGTATGTCGGGACTATAAACGGGGCAGTAGCCAATAGCTTTCGTCTCTTAATTTATTCTGTGCATGCGTGGCACTTTGTGCGTCGGATTTGTATACACACGATCGGAATTTCCGACAACGGATTTTGTTGTCGGAAAATTTTATAGCCTCCTCTCAAACTTTGTGTGTTGGAAATTCCGATGGAAAATGTGTGATGGAGCCCACACACGGTCGGATTTTCCGACAACAAGGTCCTATCACACATTTTCCATCGGAAAATCCGACCGTGTGTACAGGGCATTAGTATAATGCTGCGTACACGCGACCGTTTTTTCCGTCGGAGTAAACTCTGAAGGTTTTTCCGACGGAGTTCCGACGGAATTCCGCTGAAACTGTCTTGCCTACACACGATCACTCCAAAGTCCGACCGTCAAGAACGAGGTGACGTACAACACGTACGACGGGACTAGAAAAAGGAAGTTCAATAGCCAGTAGCCAATAGCTTCTGTCTCGTACTTGCTTCACAGCATGCGTCGTTTTTGTTCCGTCGGAACAGCATACAGACGAGCGGTTTTCCCGATAGGAATTGGTTCCATCGGAAATATTTAGAACATGTTCTATTTCAGAATTTTCGAAAAAAATAAATGTCCGATGAGGCATACACACGATCGGAATATACGATGAAAAGCTTCCATCTGACTTTTTCTGTCGGACATTCCGCTCATGTGTACGCGGCATAAGAGTGCCAGGGCACACTCCAGGAAGTACAAGGCTTTTTTTAAAAGAAAAGAAAAGGTACATTTTATTAGGACCCTGCTTAGGCACAATTAACACTTCCAGATGTTCCCTAACCCTTTCATGTCTAAGCCTATTTTTGACATTTGGTGTTTACAAGTTAAAATCCATATTTTTTGCTAGAAATTTACTTAGAAGCCCCAAACATTATATATATTTTTTTAGCAGAGAATCTAGAGAATAAAATGGCGATTGTTGCAATATTTTATGTCACACGGCATTTATGCAGCAGTGTTTTACACGCAACTTTTTGGGAAAAGGGACATTTTCATGAATTAAAAAAAAACGAAACAGTAAATAAGTAAGTTAGCCCAATTTTTTTGTATAATGTGAAATATGATGTTACGCTGAGTAAATAGATACCAAACATGTCACGCCTTATAATTGCACGCACTTGTGGAATGGCGACAAACTATGGTACCTAAAAATCTCCATAGGCGACGCTTTACATTTTTTTTCACCGTTACCAGGTTAGAGTTACAGAGGAAGTCTAGTGCTAGAATTATTGCTCTCGCTCTGACGATCGCAGCGATACCTCATATGTGTGGTTTGAACACCATTTACATATGCTGGCGCGACTTCCGTATGCGTTTACTTTGCTGCGCGAGCTCGCGGGGACGCTTTAAAAAAAATTTTTTTCTTATTTATTTTATTTATTTTTATATTAATAAATTGTGTTTAAAAAAAAAATTTGATCACTTTTATTGCTGTCACAAGGAATGTAAACATCCCTTGTGACAGTAATAGGTGGTGACAGGTACTCTTTATGGAGGGATCGGGGGTCTAAAAGACCCCGATCCCTCCTTTGCACTTCAAAGTATTCAGATTGCCATTTTCGGCGATTCTGAATACTGTATATTTTTTTAAAACCGGCGCCATTGGCAGCCAAGTAAACGGGAAGTGATGTCATGACGTCGCTTCCGTGTTTACATTCAGCAGACTGGAACAAAGCCATTTCCGGCTTTGTTCCAGTCTGTGGCTAGCCGCTGGAGGCGGCGGATTGTTGATCGGGTCTCCGGTGGATCAGGAGGTCCATTGAGAGCGGCGGGAGGCGGCAGGAGGGGGGACGTCCCCTCCCGCTCCTCCAGTATAACAGCTGAGCGGCTTTTAGCCGGCTCTAAAAACGGTACCGGGATGATGCCTGCAGCTGCGGGCATCATCCCAGGATAACCCCCGAAAGCCGAGGCCGCACATCTGCGTACGGTCGGTGGGAAGGGGTTAAAATCTAGCAGATCTTTACTTTTAAGTTCACGTCTACTTTTCATAATATAGTTCTGTGTCCTAGAAATCCTAGAAGCCTCGTACACACGATCGGCCTTTCCGACAGGAAATGTTGGATGTCAGACTGTTGGCGGAAAATCTGACCGTGTGTATGCTCCATCGGACAATTGTTGTCGGATTTTCCGCCAACAAATGTTGGCTAGCAGGTTTTCAAATTTTCCGCCAACAAATGTGTGTTGTCGGATTTTCCGATCGTGTGTACACAAGTCCATCGGACAAAAGTCCAAAGTACAAACACACATGCTCGGAAGCAAGGACAAGCCAGAAACGGTCGGTCTTGTAAACTAGCGTTTGTAATGGATAATTAACATTTGTGACGTGATAAATTATGAAATCTCCAAATGCAGCGCACAATTCTCTTCTTCTTTAATGGGATAATAATGAAGCTGCTTTGCTGGTGATACTGATGGAGTTATTGCAAACGAATTTTCAAAAGCTTTATTTTTCTAGTGATATCAAGAATAATATTATTATGGTTTTTTTTTTTATTTTAGTTGTGCAAGTTACCACAACACCATTATCCTGTAGTTTTTAAGATCAAAGATACAACTATGTTGGTGTCCCTTGTCAATTTTACATTGTATTTTTTAAATGTAACTGCCTACTCCCAAACTGTCATTTGAAGTAAAACACATAGCCAAGTATTATTCTACACAATTTCTTTATTATGCATTAAAAAAAAAAATTAGACATGCTATCTGCCAATAGAACTTAACCAAAAGGTGCATTCTATGCATCCAAAAATCTAGAAAATATACCAAATCAAATCATTATTCAACCAAAAAAATAATGTCAAATCAATAACTCCAAGGCCAATAATAAATAACACGTTATCTCCTCCGATTCAGCAACATGTCTGGTTGACGAACGGTCGTTCAGAAACTAACTGAAAAGCGTGAACTGAAAAGCGCTAAATGAAAAACGTGAAATGAAAAGCGCGAATCAACACGCACCAAACTTCTACTAACACGAAATTAGTAGAAGGAGCCCAAAGGGTGGTACTAAAGAGCTGCAAAAACCACGTAGTATGTCTAGTACGTCACTAATTGTTGGCCAACATTTGTGTGACCGTTTGTATGCAAGACAAGTTTGAGCCAACGCCCTTCGGACAAAATTCCACGGTTTTGTTGGCCAACAATCCGATCGTTTGTATGGGGCATAAGAAGTCTTAAATGTTAGACCATTATAAAAAAAGAAAATAAAGGGAACAGTTTGGGGAAAAAGACATTCTTTCCAAAGAGAGACATATGGAGTCTAAGTTAGGTTCTCTGCATTTTAACTTTTCTTAAAAAAAACAGTTGCAGCAGCTACAGGTCAGACCGGAATTGCCTGGGGAAATCTATGTACAGTAGGTGAGTTGATGGATGAGCTGTGTACAACATGCAGGTATGTTATGGATTTGTGAGAAGTGTCATTGGAAAGTTTACAGTGAAATTAATTTTTCTGCTGTTTTTTGGGAGCCCACATTATAACTGCATAGGAGATGTTTATCAACCATTACACTTAGATTCAAATCAACAAACTGATACAGATTTGCAAAGTTCTATGTTTTTCTTTTTCTTTCTTTCTTTTTGTATGTCCCAGTGTTACTTGTGGGCCGGTTCACACCATACTGCATTATTAGAACACACGTTAAGGCCTGGTTCACGCCTATACATTTTTTTGTGCGTTTTCACTTTTGCAGAAACACACTACAGTCCATTTAAGTAAAAAAGGGGGAGAGGGGGAATTTAGCCCAGTAGAGGCGGGCTAAGAAAGGGGTTACAATTAGCAACAAATATCAATCATGAGGATTATGCAAAAATAACAGCTTTATTTCTATAACAGTTGTGAAAGTTCTTTCAAGATTAATTATTTAAAGTGCAGTATGTTAAAACAGATTGATTTCAATCAGACATGGAACAAAATTGTCACAGACAAATCGAACATACAGGACAAACATAAAACAATACATATACCACTGGCCAAGTCCGGACGTGTTGTTTTAGTCCACTGCCACCATGTTCCAAATATCAATTAAATTGGACGGGATGAAAGCACTTTCTTTTGCATGCACCCCCAACCTCACTTAGCCAGTATAAAAAAAGCGTGTGGCCCCACCTGCTGAACGGAGCAAGGCGCCTACTCCCAACCTACTGGAGAAGATCCAGTATCCCTACCCAGGAACAGTGGATTGATGGGGTAAATGAGATACGAGAGGCTGAGGACTGGATAGCGACCTGCAGAGGATCTCGTGAAAGATACTCAGCACTCTGGGCACCCTGGATTGAATCTGTTTCCGACCCAAATTGGGTACCCTCCAGCTTAGACACTGCCCTACTAGAGTTAGCAGATCCTTCCCTCAAAACCTGCAGACCAATGAAACCCTAGAGCACTGAGGCCTAACATCTTGATGAGTTACTACAAATGAGTCTGGCCAGATGGGGGAGATGCTCGTGTTGCGGTGCACCCGATGTGGACATAGACAAATCTTCCTTATGGACCACAGGTACGCTTAATTCGCTCCCTCCCAACCCCCCTCTTCCCCTCTTCCTCGTTTCTCTTCTTCTTCTCTTTTGTCCCTCATATATACTCTAAAAAGTTAAATGTTTTATTGATATACTGCTACTGGTTGAGGAAATAAACAACCCGCTGTTGATAGACATTATCACAGAAAGCCCCCATACTCATGAGATCAGCCCCTGATGTTACAGGATCATAGGGGGTCCCGTCAGACATACACACCGCTATCTCTTTTCGGTCCCTCCAGCGTGTGGGGGGCGGGGGGTGGTTTGATGGAGGCTGTGGGCCCCCCCCCCTCTGCCCCGATCGCAGGCCGGGGGACCGTATACTTGCAGAATTTGGCAGAGGATCTACCTTCTCAGCTCACGACTGATGTATGTGCTACACATAGCATGATACATTCTAATAAGATCACATGTCTCTACAGCTATTCTAGACTCTAATCCCCCATCCGGTATACTCCATTGGGCTACTTTGCATGTAGCCTGATGCTTTTGATCTTGTAATTGAATTTCTGTTCAACTAGTCTAATAGAGCGAGTTCTGTATAAGAGACCCTGCGAGGTCGGAGATCCTATTTTCTTTTTCTCTTTTCTTTTTTTTATTTTTACAGACTATTGGACGTGTCTTGTTATGTGTTTTCTTATACAAAATAAAATAATGATTACAAAAAAAAAAAAAAAATAATTGGATGGGATGGGATCAAATGTGTTCCCTATTATGTCAATTAATAAATGGTCAGCAGTGGGCTAATTCAACTATGGAGTGGGGAGAAGGGGGAGAAGGAAGAGAAAGTGAACGTGTGCTGGTTATTGAGAAAGAAGGATAATAAACAAAAGGAAATTCATCATATGTTGACTATTGATGATGGGAGCTAGTAACCGACAGTGTCAAGCAGTATATTCATCCTTTTGATAGCGCTGAGGAAAAAAGTTGGGGCAGGCAAAAAAAACAGCGGCAGAATCGTAAGGGGATTCCCTCCAGGCTACGGTAATCTGTAGCTGGCTACAATTTTATTCAAGTATTTATCCAAAAGTTCAATCCTTTATAACTTTGTACCAAAAAACGCCAAAAGGTTTCACTGATCGCATTAGCGGTTTATGCACTGGTTTTTAGCTCTGGTAATCACAAGTATTAGGACATAGTAGTCACTCAATGGCATATATCTGAGGCACACGGCATAATTCAACCATGATTGCAAGCAAGCTTAATATAGATGGTATGACAGGTGTTTTAGCCTGTATAACGATACATTACCACCCCATTCGAAGGCTGCACTGTCAGTAGCTTTCCGCGGCTCCTATGTACGGTTAGTTCCTTATCGCATCGGTAATGTACGATAGTGTACAGTGGGGAGAAGGTAAACCTTGATCACCACCTGTTGCTGCGGCGGCTAGTATGTGCTTATATCCAGTAGATTATTTCTAATCATTGCTGCTATCAATCTCGTAAGCCAGTACAGTCCATTTAACATGGTTTCCTATGGATGTAGCATCTGTACATTTTACGGAAAGGGCAAGGGACTTTTTTCTGTTTTTTGGTTCCATAGACTTCAATTGATCAAAAACGTGCATTTAAAAAAACGCAAAATGCACCTGAAATGTGCAAACTGCAACCTGCATAGGTGTAAATCAGGCCTGAATGCATTGATGAGATGCCCCTTGTGGTGGCTGTGAATTACAGCACAGCACAACTCAAGGCAATGGACTAAATGCAGTTGGGTGTGCTGTCAAAAAATGGTGCATGCACTCGTTTTTACCAGTGTACTGCAATGCACGTGAGTGCATTGCCGCCCGTTACTCTGCGCTAAAATGCATGTCTGTTGGTGTTTGCATTAGGGTGCTATTCAGAATGAATGTCACGGCATTGCATCAACACAGGAGGTCAACTGCTCAGTACGAGTGCCGTTCATAGAATGCTTCGCATTTTCTGAATAAATGCAAAGCATTCTCTGATTGGACAAGGTGGAGACTAGAGTGTGATGTCACTGCCCCGCCCCTCCAACTCATATGGGACACGAAAGCAAGTGGAGATCCCTGGAGTAGCAGTGCCTACTACAGTAACTTCCAGCTTCCAGGAGCATCAGCCAGGTATGGTATACTATATAGAAAGTTATAACTGTATATGTAAGTATGTAAACGCATACCATACCTGGAATTCCTCTTTAAACATTTTATGTCTTCAGTATCATTCTATGGGGTGCATTTATCAAATCTATTGCTCAGCAAAATAATGCTAAAGTGGAGCAGTGAGAAAGATTATGAGACAATTCCTTCTCTATAACGTTTCAGCTTGATTCATAAATTCCCCCTCTACTGCTCTAAAGCAGCACAGCTGAAACCTGCTCCAGACCTTAATTGGGCTAATAAAAAAGGTTTACCCGAGCTCAACCACTATATGAATTATCCAGGAGCTGGGGTCTGGTGCTCTGGCTGGGCCGTTCAACTTCCAAAGCAGTAGATGTCAATGAGATGAAAGCTGACAACTCGGAGTGATTCTTTATTGGCTACAAGTATAAAAGTATGATACAAAAAATTCTAACGAATTTTGTCTTTTTCAGATTTCCTCATAGCATACATTAATGTTTAAAATGCTGAAATATATATGATATCCAACATACATCCCCAAAAGGGGAGGCGGTATTTTATTAATTAAAAACAATCAAGGTAATTATTAGCACATGGAACAAAAAAAAAAAACAGAGAAAAAAAAACAAGCACAAGAAGTCCCAATAAAGAAAAAAGCATAAATCAAAGGAGAAAAAGGGGGCTAATACATAGGTGGAATTTGTTTCAATAATCTCTATCATTAATTATATAAATTCATTTCAAAAAGAGATTCATGTCCATTCTATTACTCATGCCTTGGGGCACCCTTGTATTAAGGGTGTGTATCCACCACACTTCACGGTGCATGTCTCCTCCTCTCAGGGTTTACCACTTTCTCTTGTGATGTGATCTTTCTGCAATAAAAACTTTTGGATGACATTTGAAGATCCTTGGTGTGCTGATGAAAATGTGTATTTATTTGCATATTCCTCTTCTCAGGGGCCACTTAACCGGTTCAATACCAAAAAAGGAGGACGCGTCAAGATTTCCCTTATGTTTTATATGGAAATGTTTCGAGACGGTAATTGCGCATCTGTTTGGAGTGAATTTCGTCCCATCTTGGGGTTCCTAAATTTGTCTCAGACCTTTGCAAATCTGTCTGTTTGCTGCCTGGGATTCCAGGCACAAGAGTTGAAAATTCTCAAAAAAACTAGCATATACTGTTCATGGCAGGCACCTTCATTTGCATGAGTAGCCAAGTTCTGGACTACAGCTGTGTGTATAAAAAAAGCATTGTTTTTTTTTCCTTTTTTTTTTTTTTTTGTGCTGCAATGTTATCCTCCAGCCAGGAGGAGGAGATCCAGACCGCTGGGAATCTTGGGAGGTGTAGTCGATACTGAAGGCCATGTAAAAGAGTAACTGACTGTCGGTACCACATATACCAACAAGCTAAGCCAAGGGGGGGCTTAAATAGAATCACTTACCTAGATGAGGCCGAGCTGGTCTGTCTCTCTCTTTGTTTGCAGAGACGCCAAACTGGTCAGGTTCAGCACCAGCTGCAAACGGAAGCATGAAACATCCAGTAGTTTAGCCCACATCATAGCCTTCTTCCACATTACCGCCTGGAGACCCAAGCATCCACTAGGTTCATTGCTACAGACCGCTGGATGCTGACTTCATCAGAGTAGAGCTGAAAGGGCCCCTTCCTGCCATGGAAGCCTTCTACCACCATCCAGGAGTTGATGAGAGGGCCCCGGGCCCATATTTCTTTTCACTTGCATACAAAAAGCTGCTGACAGCAAGATGTCCATAAATTAGACTGCGCTTGATTTAAATCAGTATGTTGCTATTAATGCCACACTGCACCTTCCCCAAGCCTGAACTGCCAGAGGATTAAACAGCAGGTTCATAAAAACACTTTCATCAAGTGTACCAATGCTCCTAAAGGGCCCCAAGGATAGCCGGCAGAAGAGCCATATTGAAGACTGCCTCTCTCATTTATCATTCGGTATCTCCCCTTAGCCCCATCGATTTTATCATCTACAGATGCCTATTCAAACAGCTTAGGTGGAGCATAGCCACCCATAGAGCATGTGAGCAGTATAGCCTTATATTGTATGTTGGTAGCTCCGATCCCATTACTGCTCCCAGTTTTTTTTTTTTTTACATTAAAGAAGTTTATTGCAGAAGTATTAAGTAGACAATACAGAACAGAGAGTACAATAAAAATGCTTCTGATCGAACATAAGTTTCAGTAAAACGGCCGCAGTTTACATTTGTTTATGCAGTGTTGATTCAAAATAATCAAAAATTAAACACTGTAATAACGGTTGTGTCGTTTACATGAACCATATCACCTCAGAGATAAGCCTGTTCAATGTCACAACCCATTTCGCCTAGGCCTTTAATAATATTATATGCGATAATACAATTGACCCTCTGAATAGATCAAAGAGATGAAAAGAGGGGAAAAGATAAAGTATACATGTGAAAGAAGGGGAAACGAAAACCTAAACCATATGTGAAGTAGGAGAAGTGAAGTTTGTGTTTATTCAATATCGTATTATAAAAAAGAAGAGAGAATGATCTTGAATGATCCTAATTGACCTCGACCACCCACGTCGACCAAGTGCGTAATCCAGCACAGTTCTACTGTTACGCCATATCTAAGACTAATTTAGCTTTTCGCCTAAACCTGGGCACTGAAAATGTCGGAAAATGTTTGGGAGTATTTAAACACGTTCCATGGGCGCCAAGTATCGAGAAAGTTTTCAACTTGTTCGTTTGCTTGCGCCAAAGTGTCTTCCATTTCATAAAATTCTGTGACCCTATTTAGCCATTCCTTAGTTGTTGGTACGTGAGTTGATTTCCAATAAATTGGGATGAGGGACTTGGCCGCATTCAGTAAATGTTTTGTGAGCGAACGCTTATATCTCCTCAGAGACCAGCTTGAAATATGCAGCAGGCAACAGGCTGCATCTAAAGGTAGAGTGGTCTCAGTGATTTTTTTGATATATTCTCGTACACTGTCCCAGAAATGGACAATCAAAGGGCAATGCCACCATATGTGTAGCAAAGTTCCACTATCTCCCAGACACCTCCAGCATCGATCCGATGTCTGGGGGAACATCTTATTTAATTTTGTTGGAGTTAGGTACCACTGAGTCAAGAGTTTGAAAGCTGTCTCTTGCACTTTGGTGCTGATAGAGCACTTGTGTGATAAGATGCAAGCGTTCCTCCACTGTTTCAGGGTTATGTTTACCTGTAAGACTTCTGACCACCGCCCTCTGAGTCTGTCGTCCATGGGTGTTTTAGTGTTCTGTAGCCACGCATAAATAATTGAAGTAGCCCCACGTATTGGCTCTCCCCCAAGGCACACCGACTCGAAATCTGTCAAAGGCCTAGAAAAGTCTCCCACCTTGTGGTTAGTGCTTACATAGCTTCTAACTTGGAGGTAGGTCCAAAAGGGCAAGTCAGTCACATTGTCATTTTGTTTAAGTGTCTGGTAGTCTTTCAATCTCTTGCCAAAAGAGGTCTGTCACTGTGGGAGGATCTGAGGTGAGGGTTGCCCACCCCTGGGATGAAATCTGGGTTATCCCTCAATGAGGTAAGTGGACCAAGGCGGATGTAAATCCTGTGTCAACGGGTATCTCATGGATCACTTTCAGAGTGGTACCCGTTAAGGGGTGTTGCTTCAGGTCGTCAGTGTATGAAAGCCAAGGTCGCCAAGGTGCAAAGGTAAGTGGTAAGGCTTGAAGGTCCATTTCTAATTTCACCCAGTCTTTGGAATCCCTGTGACAGTGCCAGTCGATGACCCTTGTTACGTGGGATGCTTTGTAGTAGCCCTGTAAGTTGGGTACTCCTAACCCTCCCAGTGCCTTCGCTTTCTGCAGTGTTTCAAGTTTGATTCTCGGATTTTTTGTGCCCAAATAAATTTCAAAAACATGGTTCTCAGTGTCCTGAACATGGTGGGCGGCAGTTTAATCGGTAAAGTGCGCATTAGATAAAGGAGCCTGGGAAGGACTGTCATTTTAATGACTGCTGCCCTTCCAAACCAAGAGAAGGTTCCAGCGTGCCATTTGCGTAAGTCCGTTTCAATAGATTTTAAGAGAGGGGGGAAATTTTGTTCGTATATTGTCGATAATTGTGGTGTTAAAAACACCCCCAAATATTTCAGTTTTTTGTGGTCCCATTTAAAGGGCGAGTTCTCTATCACCGATGTGAGTGAATGGTTGAGGAGGGATATATTCATGGCTTCGGATTTGGAATAATTTATCTTTAGATTAGAGACATAGCTATAATGTTCAAAGGCTTTCATAAGATTAGGGAGAGTAGTGTGGGGCTTAGATATGAAAAATAGCAAATCATCGGCATAGGCGGCTACCTTGAACTCCCGTCCCCCTACCCGAAATCCCCTGACCGAATTATTTGCATTGACCTGTCTAATAAATGGCTCTAGGGTTAAAATGAATAAGAGTGGTGAAAGGGGGCAGCCTTGTCTTGTACCATTCGCGATATGTACCCGATCCGAAAGAGTGCCGTTTATTTTCAATCTAGCCGAGGGATTATGATAGAGTGCGGAGATCCAAGCCAACATCCTATCACCCAATCCAATATGTCAACAAGTAGACAACATGTAGTCCCAAGCCACGCGGTCGAAGGCCTTCTCCGCATCCGTGGACAGGAGAAGGCCCTCTGATCCGCTGGAACCCATTTGGTGTATTAGTAGGAGGGCTTTGGTGACATTGTCTTTGGCTTCACGGTCGGGCATAAAACCCACCTGTTCCGGGCCAATTATTTTTTGGAGGAAGGGTCTCAGTCTGTCAGAAAGTATCCTCGCAAAAATTTTAACGTCCAGATTCAACAAGGAAATAGGACGATAACTGGCACAATCGGAGGGGTCCTTACCTGCTTTCGGTATTACTGTTATATAGGCTGAAAGTAAGTCTGGAGTAGTGGTCCTGGGTTCGGACAAGGAGTTCAAGGCCGCCGCCAAAGGGTCTGTCAACAAGTCTGTAAATGTTTTGTAGTAGATAGCCGTGTACCCATCTGGGCCAGGACTCTTGCCTAGCTTCAAATTCTTAATGGCCATTCTAATTTCAGTCTTGGTTATTGTGTCTTCAAGGGTGTTAGCTTCCGCGATGTCAAGAGATGGAAGACCACTCTTACTAAGATAGTCTTCGATTACTTGTGTTCTATTACCATCCATACCCGGTTGTTTGTGTTGTGGCGGTAAATTGTAGATATTTTAGTAAAATGTATGAAAATGTTTAGCAATCTCCTCTGTAGTGACATCTAGTGTCCCATTTTTTTTCTGTCTTATGCCTATAATGCTATTGTTTTGGGTGTGTACTCGTAACGCCCTTGCCAACGTCTTGCCTGGTTTATTGTCCCCCTCGTAATAGATTTTTTTCCTAAAAAATAAAAACCGTTTGGCTTTAGCATCAAAAAGTGTCTGTAGTTGTTTCCTGACTGCTAGTAATTCTGTGGCTGTATCCACTGCAAGAGATTGTTTATGTTGGGATTCTAGCTTATGGATACAGCTTATTAGAGTTTTGATTTCCCTATCTCTCTCCTTTTTCCTTCTAGCACCCATCAAAATAAATTCCCCCCTTAGTGTACATTTGTGGGCCTCCCAAATCATTAGTGGGTCCATCCCTGGGGTGTTATTCTGGGTGAAAAAATTTGACAGGGCCTCTTTGAGTTTGGGTAGGTGGATGGGGTCCGAGAGTATCGAGGAGTTAAGTCTCCAAATCTGGGTCTTTTTTGGGGATCTTGTCAGGTCTAGCGTTACTGCCACTGGGGCGTGGTCAGAGAAGGATTGGGTGCCTATGCAAGCCTCGGAAAGAACAGGAAGGTCTTTTTGAGTTATAAACAGATAGTCTATCCGTGTATATTTTTTGTGGGGTGCTGAGTAAAACGTGTAGTCACGTCCCTGTGGGTTGAGGAATCTCCAAGAGTCTACCAATCTCAGCTTATGGAGAAGGCATTTAATACCTTTCAGGGTTTTGTACCTAATGCTAGTGTTGCCATTGGAGGTGTCTGTTAGGGGATTCAAAGGGATGTTGAAGTCTCCTCCAGGCCCGGATTGGCCATAGGGCAAACCGGGCATTTGCCCGGTGGGCCGCGGCCGCTGGGGCCGCCAGGCTGCAAGTCCTTGCATGGCCCGAGGCTTGAGCTTGTGCCGCTCATCCAGCCTCTCCGCGGCTGCCCGGAGCTCAGCCATCGGCGCCGGGGGGAGGAGCTAAATGAGACGCCTTCGGCCTCACCACGGCTGCACGGCCGCACGTATAGGTCAGCCGTCAGTGCCGGGGGGAGGAGCCAGAGCAGACACCTTGGAGCCGGTGTTATGTCGAGAGGTGCCGGAACAGAAAACGTAAGTTCAGCCTCCCCTGTGAACTAGATAGGAGGATCGGTGGGGGCGGCTGCATATAGAACAATTATTTTCTCCATCTTCCTCCTGCAGTATCGGAATGCCTGTGAGAGGTAGAGGAGAAGCAGGCATTCCGAGACTGCAGGAGGAAGATGGAGAAAATGATTCTTCTATATGTAGCCACCCCCACCGATCCTCCTAACCTGCTTCTCTCTGCTGCTCCCGCAGGGCTCTCCACCGCACCCATACTCTCTGCCAACCCCGTGCTCTCCACATCACCCCCATGCTCTCTGCCACCCCCCATACTCTCCACCTCCCCCCATGCTCTCTGCCACCCCCCATGCTGTCTGCCTCCCCCCATGCTCTCTGCCACCCCCCATGCTGTCTGCCACCCCCCATGCTGTCTGCCACCCCCCATGCTGTCTGCCACCCCCATGCACTCTGCCACCCCCCATGCTCTCTGCCACCCCCCATGCACTCTGCCACCCCCCATGCTGTCTGCCACCCCCCATGCTCTCCGCCACCCCCCATGCTCTCCGCCTCCCCCATGCTCTCCACCTCCCCCCATGCTCTCCGCCTCCCCCATGCTCTCCGCCTCCCCCCATGCTCTCCGCCACCCCCCATGCTCTCCGCCACCCCCCATGCTCTCCGCCACCCCCATGCTCTCTGCCACCCATACTCTCCACCTCCCCCCATGCTCTCTGCCACCCCCTCATACTCTCCACCTCCCCCCATGCTCTCCGCCACCCCCCATGCTCTCTGCCACCCCACATGCTCTCCACCTCCCCCCCATGCTCTCTGCCACCCCCCATGCTCTCTGCCACCCCTCCCCCATGCTCTCTGCCACCCCCCATGCTCTCTGCCACCCCCCATGCTCTCTGCCACCCCCCATGCTCTCTGCCACCCCCCATGCTCTCTGCCACCCCCCATGCTCTCCGCCACCCCCATGCTCTCTGCCACCCATACTCTCCGCCACCCCCCATGCTCTCCGCCACCCCCCATGCTCTCCGCCACCCCCCATGCTCTCTGCCACACCCCATGCTCTCTGCCACCCATACTCTCCACCTCCCCCCATGCTCTCCGCCACCCCCCATGCTCTCCGCCACCCCACATGCTCTCCGCCACCCCCCATGCTCTCAGCGACCCCCCATGCTCTCCGCCACCCCCCATGCTCTCCGCCACCCCCCATGCTCTCTGCCACCCCCCATACTCTCTGCCACCCCCCATGCTCTCTGCCACCCCCCATGCTCTCTGCCACCCCCCATGCTCTCTGCCACCCCCCATGCTCTCTGCCACCCCCCATGCTCTCTGCCACCCCCCATGCTCTCTGCCACCCCCCATGCTCTCCGCCACCCCCATGCTCTCTGCCACCCATACTCTCCGCCACCCCCCATGCTCTCCGCCACCCCCCATGCTCTCCGCCACCCCCCATGCTCTCTGCCACACCCCATGCTCTCTGCCACCCATACTCTCCACCTCCCCCCATGCTCTCCGCCACCCCCCATGCTCTCCGCCACCCCACATGCTCTCCGCCACCCCCCATGCTCTCAGCCACCCCCCATGCTCTCCGCCACCCCCCATGCTCTCCGCCACCCCCATACTCTCTGCCACCCCCCATGCTCTCTGCCACCCCCCATGCTCTCTGCCACCCCCCCATGCTCTCTGCCACCCCCCATGCTCTCTGCCACCCCCCATGCTCTCCGCCACCCCCCATGCTCTCCGCCACCCCCCATGCTCTCCACCTTCCCCCCATGCTCTCTGCCACCCCCCATACGCTCCACCTCCCCCCATACGCTCCACCTCCCCCCATGCTCTCTGCCACCCCCTCATAGTCTCCACCTTCCCCCATGCTCTCTGCCACCCCCCATACTCTCCACCTCCCCCCATACGCTCCACCTTCCCCCCATACGCTCCACCTCCCCCCCATGCTCTCTGCCGCCCCCCATGCTCTCTGCCGCCCCCCATGCTCTCTGCCACCCCCCATGCTCTCTGCCACCCCCCATGCTCTCTGCCACCCCCTATACTCTCCACCTCCCCCCATACGCTCCACCTACCCCCCCATACTCTCCACCTCCCCCCATACGCTCCACCTCCCCCCCATGCTCTCTGCCACCCCCTCATAGTCTCCACCTTCCCCCATGCTCTCCACCTTCCCCCATGCTCTCTGCCACCCCCCATACGCTCCACCTACCCCCCATACGCTCCACCTACCCCCCATATGCTCCACCTCCCCCCATACGCTCCACCTCCCCCCCATGCTCTCTGCCACCCCCTCATAGTCTCCACCTCCCCCCCATGCTCTCCACCTCCCCCCCATGCTCTCTGCCACCCCCCAAGCTCTCTGCCACCCCCCATGCTCTCCACCTCCCCCCATACGCTCCACCGACCCCCCATGCTTTCTGCCACCCCCTCATAGTCTCCACCTCCCCCCATGCTCTCTGCCACCCCCCCATACTCTCCACCTCCCCCCATACTCTCCACCTCCCCCCATACGCTCCACCTCCCCCCATGCTCTCTGCCACCCCCTCATAGTCTCCACCTCCCCCCATGCTCTCTGCCACCCCCCATACTCTCCACCTCCCCCCGATGCTCTCCACCTCCCTCCATGCTCTCTGCCACCCCCCCATACTCTCCACCTTCCCCCCATACGCTCCACCTCCCCCCCATGCTCTCTGCCACCCCCTCAAACTCTCCACCTCCCCCATACTCTCCACCTCCCCCCCATGCTCTCCACCTCCCCCCCATGCTCTCCACCTCCCCCCATGCTGTCCACCTCCCCCCCATGCTCTCCACCTCTCCAATGCTCTCTGCCACCCCCCGTGCTCTCTGCCACCCCCCCGTGCTCTCCACATTACCCCCACGCTCTCCGCTTCCCCCTGTGCTCTTCACATTCCCCATGCTCTCCGTTGCTCCCCCCATGCTCTCCACCTCCCCCCATGCTCTCCACCTCCCCCCATACGCTCCACCTCCCCCCAATGCTCTCTACCACCCCCTCATAGTCTCCACCTTCCCCCATGCTCTCCACCTTCCCCCATGCTCTCTGCCACCCCCCATACGCTCCACCTACCCCCCATACGCTCCACCTCCCCCCATACGCTCCACCTCCCCCCCATGCTCTCTGCCACCCCCTCATAGTCTCCACCTCCCCCCCATACTCTCCACCTCCCCCCCATGCTCTCCACCTCCCCCCCATGCTCTCTGCCACCCCCCATGCTCTCTGCCACCCCCCATGCTCTCCACCTCCCCCCATAAGCTCCACCTCCCCCCCATGCTCTCTGCCACCCCCTCATAGTCTCCACCTCCCCCCATGCTCTCTGCCACCCCCCCATGCTCTCTGCCACCCCCCCATACTCTCCACCTCCCCCCATACTCTCCACCTCCCCCCATACGCTCCACCTCCCCCCCATGCTCTCTGCCACCCCCTCATAGTCTCCACCTCCCCCCATGCTCTCTGCCACCCCCCCATACTCTCCACCTCCCCCCCGATGCTTTCCACCTCCCTCCATGCTCTCTGCCACCCCCCCATACTCTCCACCTTCCCCCCATACGCTCCACCTCCCCCCCATGCTCTCTGCCACCCCCTCAAACTCTCAACCTCCCCCCCATGCTCTCCACCTCCCCCCCATGCTGTCCACCTCCCCCCCATGCTGTCCACCTCCCCAATGCTCTCTGCCACCCCCGTGCTCTCTGCCACCCCCCCCCCCGTGCTCTCCACATTACCCCCACGCTCTCCGCTTCCCCCTGTGCTCTTCACATTCCCCATGCTCTCTGTTGCTCCCCCCATGCTCTCCACCTCCCCCTATGCTCTCCGCCACTACCCCCTGTGCTCTTCCGGTCTTCCCATCACCCCATGCTCTCCGCCAGCCCTCCTGTGCTGTCCACATCCCCCATGCTCTCCGTTGTCCTCCCTGGGCTCTCCACCTCCCCCCATGCTCTCCGCTGCCCCCCTGTGCTCTCCTCTTCCTCCCTGTGTTCTCTGCCTCTCCCCTGTGCTCTCGCCCCACCCCATGTTCTCAAGGTTCTTCCCTGTGCTCTCCAACCCCCATGCTCTTTCCTGGTCGCACCCCCCCCTCCACACCTCTGCTGGGTTCCCCCCTCCCCTCTCTCAGGGGATCTCTCAGGGTGGAGAGTGGGGAAGGGGCCAGTTAACATGTCATGGGCTGCTCAATCCAAAATGCCCGGGCCTATTTTTTGTCCCAGTCCGGGCCTGGTCTCCTCCCAGTATCAGACACCCCGTAGCAAACTCCTGCAGCTTATGGACCATCTGTTTACAAAATAGCAGATGGGCTGAGTTCGGAAAGTACACATTTGCTATTGTGATGGGCGCTCCGCTGTAGTTCCCTTTTAGAAAAATGTATCTACCCTCAGGGTCTGTCAGTTGGTCCGTCAGGTCAAAAGGTGCATTCTTACTGACCAGTATTGAGACACCTTTAGTTTTAGCAAGGCTGTTTGTGGCATGAAAAACCCTTGTGAAGTTCGAGTCGGTGAGCCTGGGTACGTGACCAGTTTTAAAGTGGGTTTCCTGTAGCAGTATGAAATGTGGCTTACCTTTTTTAATTTCTCTAAGTAATGTAGATCTCTTTTCCGGGGTATTCAATCCCTGTATATTGTGGGATATTACTGTGGGGTTGCGCCCTAGAAAAGAGTAAGCCATGGTGCAGACTCAGGAGCGGTGCGAGACTCTATTGATCTGAAAAAGAAATACCGGTGGTCAGTTAAGGCGTTCTTAAGGTCGAGTATGTGGGTGGTCAAAACCTCTGAGATGAGTGACAAGAAAAAAGATAGATAGGCTGGGAAGGAAACAGAAAAGGAGAAAAAGAGCAGAAAATAAGAAAACAAGGAAGTGAAGGTGGGAAGAGAAGCGAGTAGAATAAGAATTAAGTTCAACCTCTATATAGAGCCCTATCTAGAGAACTGTAGTGCGTCTGCAAAGCTTAATGCAGTGACAGACCACTTGTGGGGGTAGGGGGAGGCGGCTGCCTGGTGTATAAGTCAAACAGAACAAACCGTTAAGTTTAAACAGAAAACTTATGAAGGATATAACTGGCATAACCATCCTCCAACGGACACACAGCCTGTGGCTAAAAGAGATATACTTCTCTTAACTGAAGTAAAATATATATGATTAATTCACCCTGTCGATTAAGGGAACCTCTCCGTCCCCAAACAGGAGGGCCAAGAGGCCTTGCTATCACTGTCACCCCCGCGACGTGAAGACTCAGCCGGCCGCCACCTCTAAAGTGTCACGGCCAAGCTGGCCCCCTCCGCCGCGAGGGGCACAGAACTGCTATAACTCAGACTAATGCTTAAACGTCATGAAATAAATTGTAGTACATAATATGTGCAAGAAGCATGCCTATGTCTGCCTGGAGAAAATGGGAGTCAGTGGGGCAATGCCCTAATATACTGAACCTTAAAAAAAAAAAAAAAAAAAAAAGGGGGAAAAAATTGGAGGTTAAATTGGGCACAAATAACTCCCTCTGACGTCAAAACAGTTAGTCAGATCGATGTAAAGGCTTATAGGCTGGACAGCTTGGCATCAATCCTCCGTGTGGTCACAGTCCCAAAGAGCTCTTGGATTCGGTGTGTTGAATTTGGAACTTCCTGCTTTGCTTGACTTCATTTTCTTGGAAGACCTTTTTTCAGGTGTGGAAAATGGTGATCTGGATGGACTCCTGTTGTGTGGTGGTAAAGCAAACTCGGCATACCAATCTGGCAAGTCCACTAGGTCCAGGCCAAGTCCTGCACAGAAATCGGGAAGATCCAATGGGGTGCGTAGGATATGCTGGTGCCCATTTGTCGCCACAATGAGGGCAAAGGGGAAGCGCCAAGTGTACCTGAGGTCTTTTTCACAAAGTTTGTCCAGTAGTGGGCGTAAGGCCCTGCGGTTTTTAAGTGTAATCTGGGATAGATCTTGGAATAGCATTATGTTCTCTCCATTGAAAATGATCCTCTCATTCCTCCTCGCTTTGCGCATTATGTCCTCCTTTAATTGAAAGCTTTGAAGGCAGCAAATAATGTCCCGGGGTGGCGCAGTGTCGGGACCTCTAGGCCTAAGTGCTCTGTGGGCCCTGATGAAATCAATCACAGTCTCCTCCTGCCTTTCCAGTAGGCTATTAAAGACCCTCTGTAAAGCCGGGGCTATTTGATCTTCCTCCACAGTTTCGGGGATCCCCCTTACCCTAATATTATTCCTCCTGCTTCTGTTGTCGAGGTCCTCCAGGTGTCTGTTTACATCTATAAAGTGTTGGGTATGGGACACAGCAATCTTGTCCATCCTGTCCAGGGCCTTATCTCTCTGTTTCCCCGCATGTTCCGCCGATGCTAGTTTTTCAGTGAGGACAGCCAGATTCGTTTTGAGATCGGTTATGGCGGCTGAAAAGGCCGATTTGATTTCGGCTGTAAAACCGGACATATCTGCGTATGTTAGGGGTTTGTGGAGTCTTGATTTCCCCCTGTTAATGTCTTCATTAACGTCTGACTCACCGCTGAGGTCTTACTCGTGGAGCTCTGCCTGCTGCGTCGGCGCCATCTTGGGTTCGGCCTTGCCGTTCTCAGCCTCCGGCTTTTGTCTCAGCAAATCCACGATATTCCTGGCTGTGGAAGTCGTCAGCCCTTTGCGGGAACGAGTGTGCGGGGTGCTGTGTAGCTTCCTGGCCGGCATGGAGGGTTCTTGGAAAGGGTGTCAGGCTAACAGGCTGTGTGTCTGACGGAGCTCCTCTAGTGTGCTGCCATCCAAGCCGCGCGCCAAGCCACGCCCCCTACTGCTCCCAGTTGCACTTCAGGAAGTGTTATTACTGTTTATGTTGACCAGGAGACAGAATTTCAAACCTTACTCAGCATTTTTGCAGGTAAATACCTGGTATGTCAGTTAATACCTGTACCATGTTAAAATCACTTAATATTTGCCTGGTACCAACTGAATCAACTTGTAATATATCTAATTACTTTCACTAACTGATTTGATGCCTGTTTCTGATATAACATGAACACTGGGTGCTAGCAGGGCTTTTTTTCTCAGAGAATAGGTACAGGAACCTTCCCCCTTCAGAGTCACCCCTTGTCCTGGCCCCCTGCCCACCTCTGAGCACCGTCCCTTGGTTCCACCCACTACCCACCTCCCAGTACCATCCCTGTTAGAGAATACAGAACCAAGTATCATTTTGTGGTGCTAAGCAATCTGTATGGAATGTAGTAATAATAACAAGAAAAGCAGTAAAATAGATGCCCTTCAGCCAGCAACAATAGACCCCCCCCCCAGCAACAACAGATCCCCTTAACAACAATATTCTCCCACAGCAACAATGAACTTCACCCCAACAAAAAGAGATCCCATGCAGCAACAACTGACCCCACACAACAATAGACCCCACCCCAGCAACAATAGAACCCCACACAACAATAGACTCCCCAGAGCAAAATGGACTCCACCCCAGCAACAATAGATCCCACCTCAGCAACAATAGACTTCACACAACAATAGACTCCACCCCAGCAGCAATAGATCCCCCACACAACAATAGACTCCCTCCACACAGCAACAATGGATCACCCCCAACAAAATTCTACACCCAGCAACATTAGATCAGCAACAACAGATCTCCCAGCAGCCAGCAACAATAGACCCCTCCCTCAACAGTAGAACCCTCCCAGCAACCTAACCCCCCCCCCCCCAGTAAGAATACATCCCCCACCAGCAACAATAGACCCTCACACAAACACAGCTCCCCACCAGTGACAATAGATCCCCCAGCAGCCAGCATCAATAGACCCTCCAGAACACCCCACGCCCCTTGTTATTACATACATTCTGTGCTGGAGGTGCCGGAACTGCGTTGCCCCATGTTCCCGCTGGATAAAAATCTCTGGGTGCTAGGCATTGTTCAGTAAGATGTGTGGTGCTGTATGTGTCTGAATTCAAACTAGGTGAGTCAGAGAGGCTGAAGTTCTTGGGAAGGTCGGGGCGAAAGAACAAGACGACCCATCCTATCCAGCGGCTCTTGCTGGGGTAGCGCTACAAGTCTAATCTTGTCTTTGAGTTGCTTGATAAATATCTGTCCTGTTTGCTGCTCGACTGAGGTTCTAACAAGCCTATATTTTTCCACATTCCATTAGGCTCTGTATTGGTACATTGTATGCCTACTGAACATTCTTCTGGAAAGTGCTATTGAATGTCAGGACACTGTATAAATAAATGGTAATAACAATAATTATAATTAGAACTCATCGGAGAACTTTATGTACTCTACAGAACTCCGCTTGGCACAACCACAGAACAGCTCAATTGTGTGTAAATAAAGCTAGCTGAACAACGAGAACTAATAACACAAACTTACAGCTGATATTGCTGCTCCTTTGAAAAGCAATGCATACTGGATTGCTTTTCAGAGGGCAGTTGACAGGCTACTGTGAGGTGATATGTCCTGGATGCTTGTTTTAACACTTAAAAGGCCACAGCACTGCAATGCAATCGAGTGCCTTACGCGTTGGTAGCAGGGCAGTTGCGCTATAGCCCCACCTATTTGAATGGGTTGCTTTTGGTGACAGTACTGCCCGCTGAATGCGACATGGGGTATACATTTTCCTGTGGCCACCAGTGGCAGCTGGTGTTTTTTTGTTGGGGGGGGGGGGGGGGGCGGCATGCCGCCCCCCCCTGCTGTTTGCCGGTCCACCGGCACTTACTCGATCAGCGGGCACATTGGGGATCATCGGGCAGGGGGACAGGCTGCGGCAGGCATCTTGCAGCGTCTTCCGAGTCTCTTGTTTTCTTCTGAGATCATGGTGGCTTCCGACGTACATCACCTACCATCCTCCTAGGCATCCAATAGAGTCGCCTAACCTTTCAGCCAATCGGGAAACGGGTAACAGACCCGCGCTTTTTGATGCCGAAGAGACGAATCAGTGTTAGAAAAGCAAATATTAATTTGCTTTTCTAACACATCTAGGTGGACTCCACGCTCTGCGCTCCGAGTCCACCCTATTTTGAAGCCTATTAGAGCCTATGGCTCTAATCAGGTGCTTAAAAACACTCCCACCGTTGTAATTCAGGCGCGCGGTGTCAGAAAAGGGGCCGGCTGCTGGCTGAATAGGGGGTGGCATCGGGGCCATGGATGGATTCATGCAATGCATTAATCTATCATTAACTATGTAGCGGGTGGCTGGAGAGAGGGGGCAGCGCCCATATGCCCTTAATGGATGGACCGCCTCTGGTGGCCATGATATGTGCACTACTCAGTCCATACTTGCATGTAGGGTGGATGGTTGGAGAAGCTGGTGGTGGTAGTGGTGGTGGTGGAGGGAGTGCTCCTCATGAACCCCAGCCTTTTGCTGTTTATAGACTTCAATTTGAAATCAGAAAGCTTCCAAAGCTGGGTCTGCAGAACAACAAAAACTCCCAACAACACACAGGTCAAAGAAAACCTGACTGCATGGGTGAAAGGGTATGGCACCCCTGCCAGGTGGCATTAAGGCCTCATTCATACAGGCACTAAGACCCATAGTCCATGAATGGGCTGAGTGTTTAAAGGATAAGTCCACCCTAACGTTAAAATCTCTACATCTACAGAGATCCACGATATAAGCCTAACCTATCTAGCCCTATACAGATGAAATCAGTATACATACCTTTTTGGAAGCCGGTCCGGTCTCCATCGGCGGAAGCTCTGCAGAGGAGACAGCCAACAACGGCTGGGAAATTACTGTATGTCACCCATAGACTTACTATGGGGCTTCCGTTCTCGGATGTGTCCTCTGCACTCGCCTCCACAGAGAAGCCGCAGCTGACAGCTCAGCGTGGGATCGGGTCGGATCGGCTTCAAAAAAGGTATGTATACTTATTTCTTCTTTACAGGGTTAGATAGATTAATGTTAGATCGTAGATGTCTGTAGATGCAAGGATTTTAGTGTTAGGGTAGACTTGTCCTTTGAAGTGTTACTAAACCCAGAACAGTAAAATCTGTATATGCAGTAAAGCATGCTTGTTATACTCACTGTGGAACCTAAGGGGTTAATCCTTTGCATTGTGTAAAACTGTTTAATTCTATCTTCTCTGATCCTCCCCTTCTTCCAGAGTCCCCAATCCATCTCCTGATAAGACAGAGTCTTTGGAGTCACTCTGCACATGCTCAGTTTGGCATGTATTGCTAAAGACTTTTTTTTTTTTCTTGGGAGCCTGATGTGATTAGCACAGGGCCAATCAGCACGATCCAGACAGAGGGTCAGGGGTCCTGCAGCCTCATAGGACAGTCAGAGTGGAATGAAAACTCCTCCTACAAGCTTTAATCAGACACTGACAGAAGTCACAAGACTGCTATATACTGCTGATGAGAAAAGGTATTTAGCAGTTTATATTTACTAAAATAATTGCATTTCCATGTTCTGTGTACTGTGGAAGACCAGATATAGTGAATGCAGGGTCCTGGGTTTAGTAACACTTTAAGGCCTGGTTCACACCTATGAAATTTTTTGTGTGTTTTCAGTTTTGCAGAAACACACTACAGCCTATTTAACATGGTTTCCTATGGGTCACATTCACGGGACATTTTTACAACCTCTCCTGAACGATTTAACTTGACAGATACCCTGTTTCCCCGAAAATAAGACCTAGCGTGATTGTCGGTGATGGCTGCAATATAAGCCCTACCCCCTAAGTAAGCCCTAGTTAAAGTCCTTGTAGGTCTTATTTTCAGGGTAGGGCTTATTTTCGGGGAAACAGGGTAGGGCTTATTTGGGGGGTAGGGCTTATATTGCAGCCATCACTGACAATCACGCTAGGTCTTATTTTCAGGGAAACAGGGTAGTAACCCACATTTAAAATGTCCGTTTTGCCGCGTTTAAATGTCACGTTTAAATAAAACAAAAAACGCCTGTAAACGAAACGCGGCTAAACGCGAGTTACATTTAGCCGCGTTTAGAAGCGTTTGGCGCTTGAAATGCCTCTAAACTCAGCTTCTGAACCCTTGACTGCTGAGGCGCAATGGGCCCAGGTCCAATTAACTGTAACATGGATGTATAGACAAAACCTTCCCCCTTGCCCCCTCAATCTGTTAAATAAACACACTTACAACCAATAGGTTGGAAATGGCAAGGTCACAGCTTTATTAAATCCAAACATAACATTTGAACACTTTTCAACTAGTGCCAGTCACAGTTGTACTGTGAGCACATAATTCCAACAGGGAGGAAGGGGGGGCTGTCCTTACCATAAGTGCTGGACAGGCCGCCTAATTCCGATTTCCATCAAGGGCATAGCCCATTACAGCCATTTTATGCTGGCAAGGTCAAGAAACCGCAGCAAGCTGTGGCATACCACTGAAAAATGGGGCAGGAGGGTGGGCAGCTCTTCCAAACACGTTTCTTGAAAGACCCAGAATTCCCTGGGGCATAACTTTTTCTGAGCTCAGGCCCAGCCCCATCCCCCCTTACAACCAATCCTTGGTGACCACTCACCACTCAGCCACCTTGTCCCACCCCTGGCCATGCCCCCATCAGTCAAGGCTCTCTTTCCCTAAAGGGGCTCAAGAGGCCTTCATTTTTTGCGTTCCAAAAATAGCCTCTAAACTCAACTGCCTAGAAACGTCTGTAAACGACCCTGTGTACTGATAAGATAATATAGAGGAGGGTTTAAGAGCAGTTGAAAAAAATGCCCAACTGCTCCTAAACGTCAGTCTACAAGCAGCAGTGTACATGAGGCCTTACTAGGAACAAACGACATGTCTCCTCTCCTCTGATAGCCCAGGGAATTGTGTATTTACACACACAAGAAAACAAACAAGGCGCCTCTAAGTGTAGAAGAAAGACAAGTTTAATGCCCCAACTGGGTTCCAAAAACACTTACAAGATGGAAGGTGTAATCAGGCACTTCGTAAATGGAGCTGCATTGGAAAGGGTCACAGTGGAAGGAAGCATTCAGAGCGGATGGATGTAGTACAAGGCAGCGGCAGTGTGGAACAGAGGAAGCCGCTGTGAGGCCGGCGTCGTTAGCACGAAGGGACGGCGTAACCGGAAGTGATGTCATCCACTAGAGCAGTTCCTTAACCAGTCTGGACCGCAAACAGACAGCCAAAGGGAGGAAGTGTCGTCATCAATAAGGGACGCGTTTCGGAACGGTCATACGTTCCTTTTTCAACCAATGACTATGAGGATGGCTATGCCTGATATATATACACACACAAACTAATAGTGGGTTGGCCGAGGGCGGGGGCAACAATCAAAGTTGTAAAAACATCTAAATACATTTAAATACATAAAAACACAAGTAACAGCATTTAGAAGGAGGCAATAAAAAAATATACATATATATGTGTGGGATATTAGGAGGAAAAACGAAAGTACAAACTAAAATGGTAAAAACTAAAATGGTAGAGAGTTAAAAAAGGAGAATATATAATGTATTCTATCCATAGGGTGTCTGGAATAGACTGACACGCAGCCTTACATGTGCAACGGCTTGATAAAACTAAATGAATGGGGACACAGAGACAAATATAAATAGCGGAATAAAAACTGAAATTGGGACATTTGTGTCACCAATACTATCGAAATGTGGTAATATTAGACTACCGCAAATACTGTAATAAAAGAGAGGGGGCTGGATTAATATTATCATAAAATTGCGCTGACTTCAAAATCCTCGTTTAACCCTCCAGGGGCTAAAACATTTAATAAAAATATCCAGTACATTTCCCTGTGACATAGTCGTCGGTAACGTTCAGCTGGGGGAATATCTTTTGGCATTGCCTCAATGACCCATACTTTGAGGCCATTGGTGGACTTATCGTGGGCGTGGAGGTAGTGTCTGGGGACACTATGATTATCTAATCCGCCTTCAATAAACCGGCGATGTTCGCCAAAACGTTTACGTAGTGGCCGAATGGTACGGCCTACGTAGAATAAGCCACAGGGACATGTGAGGCAATATATAACATGGTCAGATGAGCATGTATGAAAGCCCTTAATAGGGTATGTTTTGCCTTTAACCTGAAAATCTTTCTGGCCATGTACCACAAAGTTACAAGTCTTGCAGAGGGGCTTACGGCACTGGTACATCCCAGAGATGGCTAGGAATGTGGGCATGTGGTGGCCAGGAGGCAAAGGTCTGGCCTTAAGTCTGCTAGTCGCTACCCTGCTTTTGATGTTAGGTGCCTTTCTGTAGGCAAATTGAGGTCTATTGGGCAGGGTGGAAAGAAGATGTTCATCTTGTAATAATAGAGGCCAGTGTCTTTTTACAATATTTTCCATTTGCTTATGTTGAGTATGAAATTGAGTGATGAATCGTAAGTTACCCTTCTGGGGGCGTGGACGAGGGTTCTCAGTGAGCGGTGTAGTCTTATATTTTTGATAAGCTGCATCTACAAGATCAACTGGAAAACCCTTTTCGAGAAATTTTTCTTTCAAAGTTGCACCTTCGATATCATAATCATTGTTTAGGGTGCAATTCTTTTTTAGCCTACAGAACTGACTTTTGGGTACATTATTTAGCCACAGGGGGTGGTGACAGCTATTGTAATGGAGGAAAGAATTCCCTGCTGTTGGCTTAGTGTAATTTCTGGCATGTATCTCCTTGTCTATCCAAAAGAGTTCGAGGTCCAAAAAGGCTAGTTTATATTGGTCGATGACAGAGGTGAAAGTCAGGCCCATGCTGTTGGTGTTGCAATATCTGACAAAGTCAGAAAAGACTGATGCATTGCCATCCCATATAATAATCACGTCATCTATATACCGGCCATAAAAAGCAATGTGGGAGGAGAATGGATTGTTGTTCCATATATATTGATGCTCCCAGTGCCCCATGGTGAGGTTCGCATATGAGGGTGCAAAGTGCGCCCCCATAGCTGTACCTCGTATCTGCAGGAAAAAATCATCCTCAAATTTAAAATAATTGTGTGTAAGGCAGAAGGAAGTGGCTTCAACAATGAAAGAAGATTGTCTCGGATTAAGCATGGGGTCTTGGCAGAGAAAAAACTGTAGGGCATTGAGGCCCACTTCATGGGGTATAGATGTATATAGAGACTGGACGTCCAGAGAGGCCCAGTGGTAGTTGTGGTCCCAAGAGTACGTTGTTAAGATCTCTAACAAATGGACACCATCTCTAATGTGCGATTGAAGGGATTGGGCTAATGGCTGGAGGAATTGGTCTATATATTGTGAGAGTCCGCTGCTGATGCTGTCCATAGACGCCACAATCGGTCGCCCGGGTGGTGTTTTTGGGTCTTTATGCACCTTGGGTAGATGGTAGAAATAGGGTGTAAAATGTACTTCTTTAATCAGAAAAGAAGCTTCTTGTTGGGTAATGATGTTGTCGTTTAGTGCTGTCTTGACAAGGGAGGAAGCTTCTAGAGTAAATGAGGGTAGAGGATCTTTGTTGAGTCTGGTATATGTGTTGCTGTCAGATAGCAATCGAGTGGCTTCAGAGACATAGTCAATTCTGTTTTGTATCACTATACCTCCCCCTTTGTCAGCACTTTTGATGACCAAATCCAAATTTTTGGTGAGTGTGTCAAGGGCTCTTTGTTCACGATGAGTAAGATTAGAAGTTGCTCTTTTATTTTTGTTGCAGAGCTCCTGTATTTCCGCATGGACAATGCGGTAGAAAGCATCAATGCATGAGCCTTTAGACTGAGTGGGATAAAAGACCGAAGGGGGTTTAAACGTGGTGTTTTGAATGGGTGGAGAGGTTATTAAATGTTGTGTGTATAGAAAGTAATCGTTCTCATAATCTGCCTGAGGAGAAGATGGAGTGAAGGGATGGCTATACAGTTCTTCCAAGATGGAAAGGGGATCACTTTCTGTATGGACATCAATGGTGTTATGTGATGCATCAGGTTTGTGGGAATCAGCATGTAGACGGTGTTTAGTGGATTGGATGTTGAAAAATCTCTTTAGGGTAAGAAGGCGGACAAATTTATTTAGATCCTTAAAGAGAAGGAAGGGATTAGGTGGAGAGGATGGAGCAAAATTTAGGCCTCGACTAAGTAAGGAGATTTCATCTGTGGTAAGAGCATGGGTGGAGAGGTTGAAGATTTTAACGTAAATCAACCCACGACCTCCCATCCCTTATGGATATCAATCCTTTTGCTCCCATTGTCCCCCGCAAAATAATCCCTTTCAAAATAACATCCACAGTCCCTTCTGGACCTATTAAACATAATAAAGAAAATAACACCTCTGTTCTGGCATCCACGTCATCATCCCCCAACAATAACCTAGATCCTGTGCAACCTACGCAATTGGTACAGGTCACTCCCATCCCCACTGCACCAAACATCTCTGCTGTCCTCCCCTGCTCAGCCACCACCACACATAATACCATTGTAAATAATACACATACTCCTTCAATAGTTTCTCCCGGTTCGTTGGTTTCGTTTGGTCCTAACACTTCACTTCTGACACCGCTTGCCATGACTCAACCTTCAGTATCAACTGCGGTTCCTTTTTTAGTATTCGACCCTCCTCGGACAAAATCACAAAAAAGAAAACACACAGAAGAGGTTGTCGAGGCAGAGGAGGGAGGTCCCACTCCAGACCCCAGCAAAAAGAAAGCACTGTTAAAATCTTCAACCTCTCCACCCATGCTCTTACCACAGATGAAATCTCCTTACTTAGTCGAGGCCTAAATTTTGCTCCATCCTCTCCACCTAATCCCTTCCTTCTCTTTAAGGATCTAAATAAATTTGTCCGCCTTCTTACCCTAAAGAGATTTTTCAACATCCAATCCACTAAACACCGTCTACATGCTGATTCCCACAAACCTGATGCATCACATAACACCATTGATGTCCATACAGAAAGTGATCCCCTTTCCATCTTGGAAGAACTGTATAGCCATCCCTTCACTCCATCTTCTCCTCAGGCAGATTATGAGAACGATTACTTTCTATACACACAACATTTAATAACCTCTCCACCCATTCAAAACACCACGTTTAAACCCCCTTCGGTCTTTTATCCCACTCAGTCTAAAGGCTCATGCATTGATGCTTTCTACCGCATTGTCCATGCGGAAATACAGGAGCTCTGCAACAAAAATAAAAGAGCAACTTCTAATCTTACTCATCGTGAACAAAGAGCCCTTGACACACTCACCAAAAATTTGGATTTGGTCATCAAAAGTGCTGACAAAGGGGGAGGTATAGTGATACAAAACAGAATTGACTATGTCTCTGAAGCCACTCGATTGCTATCTGACAGCAACACATATACCAGACTCAACAAAGATCCTCTACCCTCATTTACTCTAGAAGCTTCCTCCCTTGTCAAGACAGCACTAAACGACAACATCATTACCCAACAAGAAGCTTCTTTTCTGATTAAAGAAGTACATTTTACACCCTATTTCTACCATCTACCCAAGGTGCATAAAGACCCAAAAACACCACCCGGGCGACCGATTGTGGCGTCTATGGACAGCATCAGCAGCGGACTCTCACAATATATAGACCAATTCCTCCAGCCATTAGCCCAATCCCTTCAATCGCACATTAGAGATGGTGTCCATTTGTTAGAGATCTTAACAACGTACTCTTGGGACCACAACTACCACTGGGCCTCTCTGGACGTCCAGTCTCTATATACATCTATACCCCATGAAGTGGGCCTCAATGCCCTACAGTTTTTTCTCTGCCAAGACCCCATGCTTAATCCGAGACAATCTTCTTTCATTGTTGAAGCCACTTCCTTCTGCCTTACACACAATTATTTTAAATTTGAGGATGATTTTTTCCTGCAGATACGAGGTACAGCTATGGGGGCGCACTTTGCACCCTCATATGCGAACCTCACCATGGGGCACTGGGAGCATCAATATATATGGAACAACAATCCATTCTCCTCCCACATTGCTTTTTATGGCCGGTATATAGATGACGTGATTATTATATGGGATGGCAATGCATCAGTCTTTTCTGACTTTGTCAGATATTGCAACACCAACAGCATGGGCCTGACTTTCACCTCTGTCATCGACCAATATAAACTAGCCTTTTTGGACCTCGAACTCTTTTGGATAGACAAGGAGATACATGCCAGAAATTACACTAAGCCAACAGCAGGGAATTCTTTCCTCCATTACAATAGCTGTCACCACCCCCTGTGGCTAAATAATGTACCCAAAAGTCAGTTCTGTAGGCTAAAAAAGAATTGCACCCTAAACAATGATTATGATATCGAAGGTGCAACTTTGAAAGAAAAATTTCTCGAAAAGGGTTTTCCAGTTGATCTTGTAGATGCAGCTTATCAAAAATATAAGACTACACCGCTCACTGAGAACCCTCGTCCACGCCCCCAGAAGGGTAACTTACGATTCATCACTCAATTTCATACTCAACATAAGCAAATGGAAAATATTGTAAAAAGACACTGGCCTCTATTATTACAAGATGAACATCTTCTTTCCACCCTGCCCAATAGACCTCAATTTGCCTACAGAAAGGCACCTAACATCAAAAGCAGGGTAGCGACTAGCAGACTTAAGGCCAGACCTTTGCCTCCTGGCCACCACATGCCCACATTCCTAGCCATCTCTGGGATGTACCAGTGCCGTAAGCCCCTCTGCAAGACTTGTAACTTTGTGGTACATGGCCAGAAAGATTTTCAGGTTAAAGGCAAAACATACCCTATTAAGGGCTTTCATACATGCTCATCTGACCATGTTATATATTGCCTCACATGTCCCTGTGGCTTATTCTACGTAGGCCGTACCATTCGGCCACTACGTAAACGTTTTGGCGAACATCGCCGGTTTATTGAAGGCGGATTAGATAATCATAGTGTCCCCAGACACTACCTCCACGCCCACGATAAGTCCACCAATGGCCTCAAAGTATGGGTCATTGAGGCAATGCCAAAAGATATTCCCCCAGCTGAACGTTACCGACGACTATGTCACAGGGAAATGTACTGGATATTTTTATTAAATGTTTTAGCCCCTGGAGGGTTAAACGAGGATTTTGAAGTCAGCGCAATTTTATGATAATATTAATCCAGCCCCCTCTCTTTTATTACAGTATTTGCGGTAGTCTAATATTACCACATTTCGATAGTATTGGTGACACAAATGTCCCAATTTCAGTTTTTATTCCGCTATTTATATTTGTCTCTGTGTCCCCATTCATTTAGTTTTATCAAGCCGTTGCACATGTAAGGCTGCGTGTCAGTCTATTCCAGACACCCTATGGATAGAATACATTATATATTCTCCTTTTTTAACTCTCTACCATTTTAGTTTTTACCATTTTAGTTTGTACTTTCGTTTTTCCTCCTAATATCCCACACATATATATGTATATTTTTTTATTGCCTCCTTCTAAATGCTGTTACTTGTGTTTTTATGTATTTAAATGTATTTAGATGTTTTTACAACTTTGATTGTTGCCCCCGCCCTCGGCCAACCCACTATTAGTTTGTGTGTGTATATATATCAGGCATAGCCATCCTCATAGTCATTGGTTGAAAAAGGAACGTATGACCGTTCCGAAACGCGTCCCTTATTGATGACGACACTTCCTCCCTTTGGCTGTCTGTTTGCGGTCCAGACTGGTTAAGGAACTGCTCTAGTGGATGACATCACTTCCGGTTACGCCGTCCCTTCGTGCTAACGACGCCGGCCTCACAGCGGCTTCCTCTGTTCCACACTGCCGCTGCCTTGTACTACATCCATCCGCTCTGAATGCTTCCTTCCACTGTGACCCTTTCCAATGCAGCTCCATTTACGAAGTGCCTGATTACACCTTCCATCTTGTAAGTGTTTTTGGAACCCAGTTGGGGCATTAAACTTGTCTTTCTTCTACACTTAGAGGCGCCTTGTTTGTTTTCTTGTGTTTCTATAGACCCTGCTTCAGTCTTATTAAGCTGCAGCCCTTTGTGTTGAAGAGTACCATCCCATCACTTCCATCACTTCCACCAGCATCTCCATGCTTATTTGGGACTGCCTTATATAGAGACATTGTCTAGACTATACTAGCCCTGTGCGCCCTATAGAAATATTTTTTAAATATTTTTTGATTTTTTATTGTATTTACACACACAAATCCTTGTGCTGGCGCTCATGCACATGATCGCGTGTGGCCGGAGGCGCTCACGACCGACGGCCACGCCCTTTGGGTCCCCCGCCATGCAGCCGGCGCGTGCCCTCTTGTGGCCGAAAAGGGGAAGGACGTACCCGTACGGGGTTTCGCCCAGGAGAGACATTCTGCCGCAGTATATCTGTGTGAGCCGGTTGGGAACTGGTTAAAGTCTATGGACACAAGTTGTATAGAAGTTGCCTTGAAGTAGTACAGGAACCTTTTCTAAAGTCGGAGCGACTTCAGTAGTGCTAATTAAAGTGGAGCTCCACCCAAAAGGGGAAACTCTGCTTGTTTGCTTCCTCCCCCCCTCCGCCGCCACATTTGGCACCCTTCAGTGGAGGGAGGGGGGAGTGGCTCCCCTCCTCCTTCCCCCTCCGCCGGGCCATTTACAAAGAACAGTAGGGAATTGGCTGTGAAGCCACAAGACTTCACTGCCGGTTTCCATTTACAATAAATGGCGGAGGCAGCACCCGAGAGCCAAATAAAAAATCGCTGGGGCGAGGACACTGCTGGATTCCTGGACAGGTAAGTGTCGTAATATAAAAAGTCAGCAGCTACAGTGTTTGTAGTTGTCAGTTGCTGATTTAAATTTTTTTCTGAAGGAGGCTGGAGCTCCGCTTTAAGACAGCTCTCATTGACTAACATGGGATTTCACATGTCACGCGACTTGGGGTCTCACAATTCGGATTCCAAGTCACGGCAGTGTGAACCGAGCCTAAATCAACCCCATTTTGTTCCATATCATGTAGCACGTCAAGTGATGCAGCTGCAACACTCCATGGGGTAGGCCACAGTTCTCAGCATTGGTCTGTTATGTCTGGGATTTTATAAGTTTTAGGATGTGGTGGCTCATGGGAGTCTGAGGTGTTCGGCTGTAAAAGGCTGGCTAATGGCCCAAAGGGGGCATTAGTAGCCACCGGAAGAGAAAAGAGGCAGACGGGAGAGTCCTTATAGTGTATTAAAAGGCAATTAACCCCAAAAAATTACTGATTGGATAAAACTAAAAAAAATGACTTACATCCTTTGAGGCTGTGGTCACCTTGTCAAGTAAAGACACGTAACTTTCCGTTTGCGCATGTGGAGAACACCCTGTCACCATGAAAGGTTAAAGAGGTTTTCTCTCAATGCCATGGGGGTTTTGTCAGCCTGGATCATATTATGAGGAAGAATCGTGTAGAAATATTTAAAATTGTACATAGGTTGCTGTCACCTCTTCATTTCCTCATATCAGAATTAACTAATTATATTTATTTTGAAACTGAAGGCTCCTTCCTGATAACAAAGGGTGGAAAAGAGAAGACCCCCCTCAAAAGTTGGGTCGATAGAAAAAGCTCTGTAGAAGCTGATGGCTTTGGAAATAGGGCAATTCTGGTGTGTTTTAGTAGTAAATACTTAATTTGCAAAACGTTTCAGTTAGTTAAGGAAGGCAAGTTGACTTTTTCTTGCAGGACTTTAAAGAAGATCTGAGTTTTAATCCCTGGGCTAAAGGAAACCTGTTATGAGAGACACATGAGAGGATTAATGGCCTTTCCATGTGAAATGTCAAGTTGTTTGACGTAAAGGTTGACATTCTGGTTTCTTTTTTGTTCCCAAATCACACCCTTTTTGCTTCCCCTCTCCCCCACATCAAAAATGCATCACAACAGTGCATGCAGAAACGCATCTGGTTTGCAAAATTGTGGTGTGAACCAATCCTAAGGCTCCATTCACACTTGTATAACTCTAAAGTTATGCCTTTGGAGTGCAACTTTGGTGCAACTTTGACGCAACTTTGGATGGGTGCGACTTGGATACGGCTTTGACCAGTGATAATTAGGGATGAGCTGAACACCCCCCGGTTCGGTTGGAAACAGAACCTGCGAACGAACCGAAAGTTTGCGCGAGCTTTAGAACCCCATTAAAGTCTATGGGACTCGAAAGTTCGAAATCAAAAGTGCTAATTTTAAAGGCTAATATTCAAGTTTTTGTCCTAAAAAGGGTTTGGGGACCCGGGTCCTGCCCCAGGGGACATGTATCAATGCAAAAAAAGTTTTAAAAATGGCTATTTTTTCGGGAGCAGTGATTTTAATGATGCTTAAAGTGAAAAAAAAAAAGTGAAATATTCCTTTAAATATCGTACCTGGGGAGTGTCTATAGTATGCCTGTAAAGTGGCGCGTGTTTCCCGTGCTTAGAACAGTCCCTGCACCAAATGACATTTGTAAAGGAATAAAATTCACTAACTGCTTGCGGCTTTAATGTAATGTCGGGTCCCGGCAATATGGATGAAAATCAGTGAGACAAACATTGGCACCCCCCCCCCCAGTCCATTACCAGGCCCATTATACTCTGGAAATGCGTGGGGCCCCCAGGCCCATTATACTCTGAACAGCAGTATACAGGCGGTGCAAACAAGATAGGGACTGTAGGTTTGTTGTTAAGTAGAATCTGTTTGTAGTTTTGAACTGGTACATTTTTAAAGTGTAGCTCCAGCCAAAAAAATCAATTTTTAAGCTTTTTGGAAAACATAGGGAAAGGTTATCACCCCTGTAACATTTGTTTTGCTGTCTGTGCACCTCTTCAGAAGGTTTCACCTCACTTTCTGTCCCAATGACAAATGTTTTTTGAAAATTTGGGGTTTTTAATGAAACAAGGATTGGTGATAAAGCATCAGTGGAGAGGAGACACCTTTTTCCCATATTAATTCTTACAGGAAAGAATTTCCCTTCCTAGGGGTAGATTTCTTCTCACTTCCTGTTGTCTCCTTCCGTTTGCAAGTAGGAGTCGTTTGTAAGTTGGATGTTTGAAAGTAGGGGCCTGCCCTATATACTCTGCAGAAATTGGGGCCTTAGGTGTTGGTGTTGCCACAACACTGTAAGCCGTCACAGTTACTCTTGGTGGGTGTAGGAACGGGCCCTGCTATGAAATAATAGATCAAGAATTGTAATTACATTCTTTTGTTGAACAGGGGCAGAAAAATTGGGCCTTTGGTGGTGATGGTGCTGGTGGTGCTGGTGCCACAACACTGTAAGTCCTCACGGTTACTCTTGGTGGGCGCTGGAATGGGCCCTGCTTTGAAATATTATATCAAGAATTGTAATTACATGCACCTGTTGAACAGGGGCAGAAAAATTGGGCATTTGGTGGTGGTGGTAGTGTTCAGAAAAGAAAGAGGGCGCACCAACCTAGTGCATTACCACTGGTAAACTTTAATGCAGCATAAAAACAGTAAAAATTATACTCACAAACGAGCTAGTATAAATAGCTTTCAAAAGGGCGCAAAAGCGCTGTTTCTGTGGATCGACACCCCAGGACCTGTTGCCGAGAGGATAAGACCAGCGCAAATGGCTGATGGCTTGTTGCCATAACACTGTAAGCCCTCACAGTTACTCTTGGTGGGCGCAGGAATGGGCCCTGCTGTGAAATATTAGATCAAGAATTGTAATTACATGTCCCTGTTGAACAGGGGCAGAAAAATTGGGCCTTAGGCACTGGTGCCACAACACTGCAACCCCTCACAGATGCTATAGTTGGAGCGCAGGAATGAGCCCTGCTGCAAAGTATTGCATCAAAAATTGTAATTACATGCCCCTGTTAAACAGAGGCAGAAAAATTGGGCCTTAGCCACTGCTGCCACAACACTGCAACCCCTCACAGATACTATAGTTGGAGCACAGGAATGAGCCCTGCTGCAAAGTATTGCATCAAAAATTGTAATTATACTCCCCTGTTAAACAGGGGCTGAAAACTTGGACCTTGGGCACTGGTGCTGGTGCCACAACACTGCAACCCCTCACAGATACTCTAGTTGGAGCGCAGGAATGAGCCCTGCTGCAAAGTATTGCATCAAAAATTGTAATTACACGCCCCTGTTAAACAGGGGCAGAAAAATTGGGCCTTAGCCACTGCTGCCACAGCATTGCAACCCCTCACAGATACTATAGTTGGAGCCCAAGTTAAAAGAAACACACTTACAAATTAATCGTGTCAAATTTGTAAGTGTGTTTCTTTTATCTTTTAATAAACTGCTAAACTGTGTTACGCTATGGAGTTTTCTCTCATATATATTTCCATGGGGAACGAGCGTTTATGTACCATCTAGAGGACCCCCTGAGAGGTGACACTTTTGGGATCCGCTCCCAGCAGAGACCCTGTGGCTGGGGGAGACAGCCACACGCTCACACGATCTCCCTAACAAGAGATCATTCGATCTGGTAAGGGGCAGTTTGTTTTGAGGTGGAGGAACTTTCCTGTCATCACGCTCCTCAGGGTGACAAAATTGCATGTTTCACATTGCTTGGATGACTGGTGTATTCCTCCTCTGAAAGACTTTCCCATCAATGAACTTTTTTATTCTATGGACTTTGCTTGCTCCATCCAGCTTTGAATCTGACTTCTCATGTTCAGTTTTTTAGTTTCATTCTATGGGATTCATGTTGATTTTTTGATATTTTAATTTTATTTTTACTTTTCCTTCACCGTTGATTCATGATATATGGGTGCACAATCTGCAGTTATCAAAGTGATTTATTTTTGTACTCACCTTCTAGTGGCAGCGCAGCCTTTTTTTGTATATAGTGTATAATGAGTGGATGTTTCTCACACTTATGGTTGCAGCAGCACAAACCAACTTTTTTCACAAAACATACATTTATCTTCATTGATGAGATTTTGGGATAGCGCAGTATTTTTTTTCCTTTTTGAAACTATAGTTGGAGCACAGGAATGAGCCCTGCTGCAAAGTATTGCATCAAAAATTGTAATTATACTCCCCTGTTAAACAGGGGCTGAAAATTTGGGCCTTGGGCACTGGTGCCACAACACTGCAACCCCTCACAGATACTATAGTTGGAGCGCAGGAATGAGCCCTGCTGCAAAGTATTGCTTTAAAAATTGTAATTACACGCCCCTGTTAAACAGGGGCAGAAAAATTGGGCCTTAGCCACTGGTGGCGGTGCCCAGAACCAAAAATGTTCTTACAAGCTATCAGCATGAAAATAGAGGAGGAAGAGGATTGTCACTCAGCATAACAGGATAGTCACTCAGCATTAGCATAGGCAGTCTTGAAGGGATCTCACATTAAAAAAAAATTATTCGGTTACATCAGCATCAGTGTCACGTACCTGGTAGGAGTCTGAAATGACGAGGTCAGCCTCTCTTGTATCTCCAATCCAAGCCCCACTGGAGATGGAACAGATGGTGGCTAGGATCAGGAGGAACACGAGTGCCTGTGAATGCTGCGTGCAGGACTTGCCGGAAGTGTTGCAGACTGGGAAGTGCAGGCAGGGTTTCTGGTGAAGAGCTGGAACCAGCACAGCTGAGAGGATGGATGGCCAGCACAGGTACTCGGAAACAGCGTGGAGCCAAACAGGAGACAGGAGCGGGGTCATCAGGTAAGCCGGGTTCAGTAACGGGCGGGCAGCGAGGTACCAAGGTATAAACAGGAGCAAGGTCAAACAGGAAGCCAGGATCATGAACCAGTAATCAGAGTAATCAGAGTCCAGAAACAGGGTCAGGAAGGCCAGGGTTTCAGCAACAGGAAGTCAAGTCAAACAAACAGGGTTTCGGAATCTCAGGACACAGCTGAAGATCAAGCAGCACCTGTCAGAAATCAGAGCAACCCTTAAATAGGCTGTCAGGTGCCAATTGTGGTCAGATGTGTGTTCCTGCGCAAGGAAATCTGCTGATGCCCGTGAATGCGTGCATGCGCACGTGTGCGTGCTGGGCGCATCCTGACAGTTCTCTTACATTGCCCCCCCCTTAAGGGCAGCCTCCGGATGCCCTTCAAGTGTCTTTTCTCTGGGTGGCGTTGAAAAAAGGCTTGCACTAGTTTGGGAGCATGCACATCTGAAGCTGGTTCCCAGGAATTTTCTTCCGACCCATAGCCTTTCCATTTAATGAGGAACTGTGTTTGGTTATGCCTTCTTCTACAGTCCAACACGGCTTCCACCTCAAATTCCTCATTCCCTTCGATGAGCAGCGGAGGAGGAATTTCAGAAACCCGATCTGGAAATGGATTTGGTACAGCTGGTTTCAACAAAGAGACATGGAATACAGGGTGGATCTTTAGATTCTTGGGTAACACCAACTCAAATGCCACTGCATTAATTTTCCTCTTGACTGGGAAGGGTCCCAAAAATTTTGGGCCAAGTTTTCTTGAAGGACAGCTCAGTTTCAAGTTTGTTGTGGAAAGCCAGACCTTGTCTCCAGGTTTAAGGTTCAGATTACCTCTCTTCTTCTTGTCGAAGAACTTTTTATTGCTTGCTTGAGTCTTGGAGATTGTATCTTGCAGTAATTGGTTATTAGTACTGAGGAAGTTTAATCTGTTTTGTACAGCAGGTACAGATGATTCAATGGCCAGCTCAGGTAAGAAAGAGGGGTGGTACCCATAATTGGCAAAAAAGGGTGATTGCTTGGTTGCAGAGTGGATGGAATTATTGTATGAAAATTCTGCCAGTGGGAGAAGTGATAGCCAGTCATCTTGTGCAAAAGAGGAAAAACACCGTAAGTACTGCTCAAGGGTTTGATTGGTTCTTTCAGTTTGTCCATTAGTTTGTGGATGGTAGGCTGTGGAGAGGTGGAGTTCAATGTTCAGTGCTTGGCATAATGCCCTCCAAAATCTAGACGTAAACTGCACCCCACGATCAGAGATGATGCTATCAGGGACACCATGTAATCTTACAATCTCCTTGATGAAAGCTGAGGCGGTCTCTGTGGCCGAAGGAGTTCCTTGTAAGGGTACAAAATGGGCCATCTTGGTCAGGCGATCCACCACAACAAACACGGTGGTGAAGTTTTCAGATGGGGGGAGTTCCACCATGAAATCCATGGAGATCATGCTCCATGGTTTCTCAGGTACAGGGAGTGGCTCAAGTAGGCCCCAAGTTTTGGCTCTGTCCGTCTTATTCCGAAGGCATGTCACACAAGAATTAACATATCTTTTGCAGTCTTGCATCAAGTCTGGCCACCAGAATGTACGAGAGATCAGATCGGCCGTTTTGCGAATTCCAAAGTGGCCCGCTAATGGGTGGTCATGACATCGCCTCAGGACAGCAACTCTGAATTGCTCAGAGATAAAGATTTGCTTCTTATGAAAGTACAGACCATCCCTCAATTGAAGAGCCAGATCTTTGGAAGGTGGTTGGTTTATCACATCTGCTTTTATCTGAGACATCAAATCCGCCTGAAGAAGCAAAAAATTTTTGGCTGGTAGAATAGTATCAGGTTCTGAGGATACCACTGGGTCGCTGAACATGCGGGACAAGGCATCCGGTTTACCATTCTTTGAGCCAGGACGATAAGTTATATGGAACATAAAACGAGAGAAGAAAAGTGCCCACCTTGCCTGCCGGGGTCTTAGTCGTCTAGCCGTCCTCAAGTATTCGAGATTTTTATGGTCCGTGAAGATGAGGATGGGGTGAGCTGCTCCTTCTTCAAGCGCAGCCTTGATAGCCAGCAATTCTCGGTCTCCAACATCATAGTTCCTTTCAGAAGGATTTAATTTCTTAGAGAAAAAGGCCACAGGATGGAGCAAAGATTTGGGACCTTGGCGTTGAGACAAAATAGCGCCCAGTGCACTCTCAGAGGCATCCACCTCCAAAACGTAGGCTAAGGATGGATCAGGATGTTTCAAGATAGGAGCTGACGTGAATAAAGTTTTTAACTGTTCAAAAGCTGTTTGAGCTTCAGGGGTCCATCGGAAAGGAACATGCTGCTTTGTTAACTGAGTGATGGGAGTGATGATGCCAGAAAAGTTCTTGATAAATTTTCTGTAAAAGTTGGCGAATCCCACAAATCTCTGAACAGCTTTCCTGTCAACAGGGGCAGGCCATTCCAGGACGGAAGTGACTTTCTGTGGGTCCACGGAGATACCGTCAGCAGAGATGACAAGTCCCAGGAAATGTATGGTTGGTTTTTCAAAGTCACATTTCTCAGCCTTTGCGTAAAGGCGGTGTTCCCTCAGCCGACCCAGTACTTTCTTTACATGAGTCCTATGGGATTCTAGAGTTTCAGAGAATATAAGGATGTCATCCAGATACACGATGACGAATAAATCAAGGAAGTCCCGAAAAACGTCATTAACCAGATGTTGGAATTTGGCAGGGGCGTTGCAGAGTCCGAATGGCATGACTTGATATTCAAAATGCCCGAAGCGTGTTCGGAAGGCCGTCTTCCATTCATCTCCCTCCCTGATTCTGACAAGATTATAAGCACCTCTCAGATCCAATTTGGAGAACACTCGTGCCCCACGCAGCCTTTGAAAAAGTTCAGGGATCAGAGGCAGAGGGTACCGGTTTTTAACAGTGACCCTGTTAAGGTCACGATAGTCCACACAGGGCCTAAGGGTATGGTCTTTCTTTTCCACAAAGAAAATACCGGCCCCTGCTGGTGAAGTGGAGGGCCGGATGAACTGTTTTTCAAGGCTTTCATCTATATAAATCCGCAGGGCTTCTAGTTCAGGCTCAGAGAGAGGATAAATTCGCCCAAATGGGATCTCGGCCCCTGGTAAAAGTTCAATAGGACAATCATATGTTCTATGGGGAGGAAGAGTGTCCGCTCCTTTCTTGTTAAATACATCCAGATACTCGTGGTAGGCAGCAGGGACCAGATTAGAGGTTTCATGGTCAGGGAGGATACCCAGGAGGGGTGTGGTATTGAAAGTCTTTTCAGGTAGGCAGTGAATTTGGCAGTAGTCAGAGGAGAAGGAGATGTCTCCGGTAAGCCAGTTAATGTGAGGATTATGTGCCTTCAACCATGGAATGCCAAGGATGACCGGGAACATGGGAGAAGCTATGATATCCAAACGGAGGAATTCATGGTGGCCGGAAGAAGTACGGCAGGAAATAGGTAAAGTCTCTTGGGTAACTGGGCCTGATTTAATGCCGGAACCGTCAGCCAGATGAACATGGAATCCCTGCTTCTTGGCACATACAGGCAGCTGGTGGAGAGAAGCAAATGCAGAGTCCATAAAACAACTACAGGCCCCAGAGTCTATGATTGCAAGTACAGGAACAGTCTTTTCAGAAAACTGGAGCACAATGGAAAGAGAGACATGAGACTGATACCTCCCTGAGAGATGCATCATGTGAGGCTGACGGGAGAAAGACCTGCGGGTCTTTGCCGGGCAAGTCTGTATAAAGTGACCCGCCTCCCCGCAATAGAGACACAGATTGTCCTGTAATCGATGAAGGCGTTCATCAGGAGAAAGGGGTGGTCTTCGAAAACTTCTATGAGGAGTCTTATGCAGTTCCCTCCTTCTGGGGGATGCAACGCATGAGGATGCAGGAATGTCAGACCTTGAAGCCACAGAAAGGGTTCCTTTGGACCTTTCGGATTGCCTTTCACGTAATCGCCGATCGATCTGAATGGTTAGATCGATCAGGTCTTCCAGGGATGCTGGAACTCCCACTCTGGCAAGCTCATCCTTTAAGGTGTCAGACAGTCCTAGTCGAAACTGGTGGCGAAGTGCGGAATGATTCCATTGGGTATCTGCACTCCATACACGGAAATCAGTTACATATTCCTCAGCAGGCCTTGGACCTTGCTGTAATTTGCCAAGCATGAATTCGGCAGTCTGCTGGTAGAAGGGGTCTGCATAAAGCTGAGCCATGGCTGAGAAGAAAGAATCCGTGGTTGTCAGGACAGGGTCATGTTGTTCCCAGAGATGATGAGCCCAGGAAAGTGGTTCATCCAATAGTAATGTAATGATAAACCCCACCTTGATGTTTTCAGACGTGAAGGTCCGGGGTAACAGGGAGAAATATAGTTCACAGGAATTCCGGAATGTGCGAAACTTCTTGCGATTTCCAGAGAATCGCTCAGGCATAGGCACCCTGGGTTCAGGAGCAGAAGCAACCTCATGGAACAAGCCGGGCTCTGTTTGGGTATATGAATCAGAGACCAAAAGCGGAGCACAGGCCAATGTGACATTCTCATTGTGGGGAAATCGCTCTTCCATGCGACTCAGATTTTTTTGTAACTTCTGCACAATATTGGATAGCACAGAAATAGATCTGTAAATGTTCTCTGGTGGAGAGGCCTCCCTCTCAGACTCCATTTGTGGCTGCTTGATACTGTCACGTACCTGGTAGGAGTCTGAAATGACGAGGTCAGCCTCTCTTGTATCTCCAATCCAAGCCCCACTGGAGATGGAACAGATGGTGGCTAGGATCAGGAGGAACACGAGTGCCTGTGAATGCTGCGTGCAGGACTTGCCGGAAGTGTTGCAGACTGGGAAGTGCAGGCAGGGTTTCTGGTGAAGAGCTGGAACCAGCACAGCTGAGAGGATGGATGGCCAGCACAGGTACTCGGAAACAGCGTGGAGCCAAACAGGAGACAGGAGCGGGGTCATCAGGTAAGCCGGGTTCAGTAACGGGCGGGCAGCGAGGTACCAAGGTATAAACAGGAGCAAGGTCAAACAGGAAGCCAGGATCATGAACCAGTAATCAGAGTAATCAGAGTCCAGAAACAGGGTCAGGAAGGCCAGGGTTTCAGCAACAGGAAGTCAAGTCAAACAAACAGGGTTTCAGAATCTCAGGACACAGCTGAAGATCAAGCAGCACCTGTCAGAAATCAGAGCAACCCTTAAATAGGCTGTCAGGTGCCAATTGTGGTCAGATGTGTGTTCCTGCGCAAGGAAATCTGCTGATGCCCGTGAATGCGTGCATGCGCACGTGTGCGTGCCGGGCGCATCCTGACAGTTCTCTTACAATCAGGTGCTTGGTAGCTTGGTAGCTGGTGATCCAAGACTGATTCATTTTTATGAAGGTCAGCCGATCGACTGATTCGGTGGACAGGCGCACCCTGTGATCGGTTACAAAGCCTCCAGCAGCACTGAATGTGCGTTCCGAAAGAACACTGGATGCAGGACAGGCCAGTAGCTCAATTGCATACTGTGCAAGCTCTGGCCAGTGATCCATCCTCAAGACCCAGTAACCCAGAGGACTTTCGGTGGGAAAGGTGTCCAAGTCTGATCTTGCCCCTAGGTTTTCCTGCACCATGTGAATCAGACACTGGCGATGGTTGCTGGAACCGATCAGACCTTGGGGCTGCGGACTAGAAAATTGTCTGAACGCATCGTTCAGACGGCCACCTTCTCCACCGCTTCTTCTGTGACTGACCGAAGCCTCAGCAACACGTTGTCCAGGAGGACCAGGAAATTGTAACCGCTCAGGCTCTGGAAACGCGTTGCACAAACCTTTCTGCAAGGCCTCCCGAAGATGTTTCATCCTCTTCTCCCTCTGCAACGGCAAGATAAAGTCCACAACCTTACCCTTGTAACGTGGATCAAAAAGGGTTGCCAGCCAGTAATGATCCCTCCCCTTGATACCACGAATACGAGGATCCTTTCGCAGGCTTTACAGGTTTAGGGAGGCCATGCAGCGTAGGTTTGCTGAGGCATTCGGTCCAGAGTCCTCTGGGTCAGTAAGGACGACATGATCCGCAGCCACCTCCTCCCAGCCACGTACAAGTCCATGGCTTTCTTGGGACTCTAAATGATCCCTTAAAGACTGCTGCTGATGCTGAGTGCCAGGCTCCACCTCCATGCTGACACAATCCTCCTCCTCCTCTTCCTGTGTGATCGGCGGGCATGCAGGAACACTGTCTGGATAAAGGGGGCCTTGAGAAGTAAGGAAGTCCTCCTCTTCCTCCCTCTGTTCTGCCTCAAGTGCCCTGTCCATTATTCCACGCAGCGTGTGCTCCAACAGGTGGACAAGAGGGACAGTGTCACTGTTGCATGCACTGTCACTGCTCACCATCCTCGTGGCCTCCTTAAATGGGGACAGGACAGTGCATGCATCCCTGATCATAGCCTACTGGCGTGGGAAAAAAAAAAAAAGCTCCCCTGACCCTGTCCTGGTGCCATAGTCGCATAGGTACTCATTGATGGCCCTCTGCTGCATGTGCAGCCGCTGCAGCAAGACCAACGTTGAGTTCCACCTGGTGGGCATGTCACAGATTAGGCGGTTCTTGGGCAGGTTAAATTCCTTTTGGAGGTCAGCCAGCTGAGCTCTGGCATTATATGACCTGCAGAAATGCACACAGACTTTCCTGGCCTGCCTCAGGAAATCCTGTAAGCCCGGGTACCTGCCCAAGAACTGCTGCACCACCAAGTTAAGGACATGAGCCAAACAGGGCACATGGGTCAGTTGTCCCTGTCGGAGGGCGGAGAGAAGGTTGGTGCCATTGTTGCAAACCAGCATACCTGCCTTAAGCTGGCGTGGCGTCAACCACCTCTGAACCTGCCCCTGCAGAGCTGACAGAATCTCTGCCCCAGTGTGGCTCCTGTCCCCCAAGCACACCAGCTCAAGCACCGCATGGCATCTTTTTGCCTGCGTGCTTGCGTAGCCCCTTAAACACCTACGGAGCACCGCTGGTTCCGAGGACAAATCAGCACAGGAAGGGGCCATGTGCCGAAAAAAAGGACAAGCGTGTCCCACGGCCACGTGCTGATGAGGATGCACCGTGTCCACGACCAGCACTGTTGCCTCTAGACATAGAGCCTGCTTGCCCTCTTTTATTGGCTTGTGACTGTCTGCCTCTCCTTGTTGGCCTTCCAGACATACTAATGGCCCGCAGTGAGATGTAGCTGCACAAAGCTGGGATGTATACATATACTGATACTGCGCTAGCAGAATCAACTGCCTGCCTGTAGTATTATTAGTATGAGAACACCAGCAATTGTCTTCAGGTAGCTTTAGGTGCACACTGTGCAGAGGACGCAGTACACTAACTGTAAATACTGTAGCTGCCTGCCTGTGGTATTAATAGGAGCAGAACAACAGCAATTGTCTTCAGGTAGCTTTAGGTGCACACTGTGCAGAGGACACAGTACACTAACTGTAAATACTGTAGCTGGCTGCCTGTGGTATTAATAGGACCAGAAGAACACCACCAATTTTCTTCAGGTAGCTTTAGGTGCACACTGTGCAGAGGACACACTACACTAACTGTAAATACTGCAGCTGCCTGAGGTACTAAAAGGATCAGAAGAACACCACCAATTTTCTTCAGGTAGCTTTAGGTGCACACTGTGCAGAGGACACAGTACACTAACTGTAAATACTGTAGCTGCCTGCCTGTGGTATTAATAGGATCAGAAGAACACCACCAATTTTCTTTAGGTAGCTTTAGGTGCACACTGTGCAAAGGACACAATAAACTAACTGTAAATACTGTAGCTGCCTGCCTGTGGTATTAATAGGAGCAGAAGAACACCATCAATTTCTTCAGGCAGGTTTAGGTGCACACTGTGCAGAGGACACAGTACACTAATTGTAAATACTGTAGCTGCCTGCCTGTGGCATTAATAGGAGCAGAACAACAACAATTGTCTTTGGGTAGCTTTAGGTGCACACTGTGCAGAGGACGCACTACACTAATTTGTAAATACTGCAGCTGCCTGCGGTACTAATAGGATCAGAAGAACACCACCAATTTACTTCAGGTAGCTTTAGGTGCACGCTGTGCAGAGGACGCACTACACTAACTTGTAAATACTGCAGCTGCCTGCGGTACTAATAGGATCAGAAGAACACCACCAATTTTCTTCAGGTAGCTTTAGGTGCACACTGTGCAGAGGACGCACTGCACTAACTGTAAATACTGCAGCTGCCTGCGGGAATAATAGGATCAGAAGAACACCACCTATTTTCTTCAGGTAGCTTTAGGTGCACACTATGCAGAGGACGCACTACACTAACTGTAAATACTGCAGCTGCCTGCGGGAATAATAGGATCAGAAGAACACCACCAATGTTCTTCAGGTAGCTTTAGGTGCACATTGTGCAGAGGACGCACTACACTAACTGTAAATACTGCAGCTGCCTGCGGTACTAATAGGATCAGAAGAACACCACCAATTTTCTTCAGGTAGCTTTAGGTGCACACTGTGCAGAGGACGCACTACACTAACTGTAAATACTGTAGCTAATAGGACTAAAAGGATCAGAAGAACACCAGCATTTTTCGTCAGGTAGCTGTAAATACTGTAAAAACAACTGCCTGCCTGTCAGTAGGAAGAGAATAACAGGAACGGATGTAGCTAAACTGAATACAGTGTATATATATATATATATATATATATATATATATATATATATATATATATATATATATATATAAAAAATATATATATATATATATATATATATATATATATATATATATATATATATATATACAGGGCTGGACTGGGACAAAAATTTGGCCCTGGACTTCACCCAGAGCGGCCCACTTTAATTTTGCAAACATGCACAAAAACAGTATATAAAACTATATGCAGTTGCGCAATATGGATACTTATTGAGTTTGGGATGGATCTGAGGGAAGCGGTGTGGCCTTTGTATGGGCCATCAGAGCGACCCGGGGGAAAATTGACACCTTTCCCCTCGGTAGGGTGACCACTAGGGATGAGCTTCGTGTTCGAGTCGAACCCATGTTCGACTCGAACATCGGCTGTTCGACCGTCCGTCGAATTGCGAACGATATGGGCCGTTCGCGCCAAATTCGTGTGGCGCGTCACGGCCCATAATTCACTGCGGCATCGCAGTGCATTGCTGGCTGATGATTGGCCAAGCATGCACTATGACCCGCATGCTTGGCCAATCACAGCGCCGTCAGTAGAGAGAGCTGTAATTGGCCAAAGCCAGGGTGGCTTTGGCCAATTATGGCTCAGGGGATTTAGTACACACCCCACACTATATAAGGCCGCCTGCACGGCGGCCCTGTGTAGTGTGTGTTCCGGTGTGCTGAGAGATAGAGAGAGAGAGACAGTGTCATTTGATTTGAGTTAGATAGATTAGGCAGAACAGTCAGTCAGTTAGCTGCACTTACAGTGTATTGTGTATATATATGCATCCCAGGTGTTGCATATATATATATACACTGTATTCAGTTTAGCTAGATCCGTTCCTGTTATCTTCTATCTAGACTATTTAGTGCAGTGTGTCCTGCTCACAGTGTTCAGCTAGATCCGTTCCTGCTATTTACATTCAGTGCAGTGCGTCCTGCTCACAGTGTTCAGCTAGATCCGTTCCTGCTATTTACATTCAGTGCAGTGCGTCCTGCTCACAGTGTTCAGCTAGATCCGTTCCTGCTATTTACATTCAGTGCAGTGCGTCCTGCTCACAGTGTTCAGCTAGATCCGTTCCTGCTATTTACATTCAGTGCAGTGCGTCCTGCTCACAGTGTTCAGCTAGATCCGTTCCTGCTATTTACATTCAGTGCAGTGCGTCCTGCTCACAGTGTTCAGCTAGATCCGTTCCTGCTATTTACATTCAGTGCAGTGCGTCCTGCTCACAGTGTTCAGCTAGATCCGTTCCTGCTATTTACATTCAGTGCAGTGCGTCCTGCTCACAGTGTTCAGCTAGATCCGTTCCTGCTATTTACATTCAGTGCAGTGCGTCCTGCTCACAGTGTTCAGCTAGATCCGTTCCTGCTATTTACATTCAGTGCAGTGCGTCCTGCTCACAGTGTTCAGCTAGATCCGTTCCTGCTATTTACATTCAGTGCAGTGCGTCCTGCTCACAGTGTTCAGCTAGATCCGTTCCTGCTATTTACATTCAGTGCAGTGCGTCCTGCTCACAGTGTTCAGCTAGATCCGTTCCTGCTATTTACATTCAGTGCAGTGCGTCCTGCTCACAGTGTTCAGCTAGATCCGTTCCTGCTATTTACATTCAGTGCAGTGCGTCCTGCTCACAGTGTTCAGCTAGATCCGTTCCTGCTATTTACATTCAGTGCAGTGCGTCCTGCTCACAGTGTTCAGCTAGATCCGTTCCTGCTATTTACATTCAGTGCAGTGCGTCCTGCTCACAGTGTTCAGCTAGATCCGTTCCTGCTATTTACATTCAGTGCAGTGCGTCCTGCTCACAGTGTTCAGCTAGATCCGTTCCTGCTATTTACATTCAGTGCAGTGCGTCCTGCTCACAGTGTTCAGCTAGATCCGTTCCTGCTATTTACATTCAGTGCAGTGCGTCCTGCTCACAGTGTTCAGCTAGATCCGTTCCTGCTATTTACATTCAGTGCAGTGCGTCCTGCTCACAGTGTTCAGCTAGATCCGTTCCTGCTATTTACATTCAGTGCAGTGCGTCCTGCTCACAGTGTTCAGCTAGATCCGTTCCTGCTATTTACATTCAGTGCAGTGCGTCCTGCTCACAGTGTTCAGCTAGATCCGTTCCTGCTATTTACATTCAGTGCAGTGCGTCCTGCTCACAGTGTTCAGCTAGATCCGTTCCTGCTATTTACATTCAGTGCAGTGCGTCCTGCTCACAGTGTTCAGCTAGATCCGTTCCTGCTATTTACATTCAGTGCAGTGCGTCCTGCTCACAGTGTTCAGCTAGATCCGTTCCTGCTATTTACATTCAGTGCAGTGCGTCCTGCTCACAGTGTTCAGCTAGATCCGTTCCTGCTATTTACATTCAGTGCAGTGCGTCCTGCTCACAGTGTTCAGCTAGATCCGTTCCTGCTATTTACATTCAGTGCAGTGCGTCCTGCTCACAGTGTTCAGCTAGATCCGTTCCTGCTATTTACATTCAGTGCAGTGCGTCCTGTCACAGTGTTCAGCTAGATCCGTTCCTGCTATTTACATTCAGTGCAGTGCGTCCTGCTCACAGTGTTCAGCTAGATCCGTTCCTGCTATTTACATTCAGTGCAGTGCGTCCTGCTCACAGTGTTCAGCTAGATCCGTTCCTGCTATTTACATTCAGTGCAGTGCGTCCTGCTCACAGTGTTCAGCTAGATCCGTTCCTGCTATTTACATTCAGTGCAGTGCGTCCTGCTCACAGTGTTCAGCTAGATCCGTTCCTGCTATTTACATTCAGTGCAGTGCGTCCTGCTCACAGTGTTCAGCTAGATCCGTTCCTGCTATTTACATTCAGTGCAGTGCGTCCTGCTCACAGTGTTCAGCTAGATCCGTTCCTGCTATTTACATTCAGTGCAGTGCGTCCTGCTCACAGTGTTCAGCTAGATCCGTTCCTGCTATTTACATTCAGTGCAGTGCGTCCTGCTCACAGTGTTCAGCTAGATCCGTTCCTGCTATTTACATTCAGTGCAGTGCGTCCTGCTCACAGTGTTCAGCTAGATCCGTTCCTGCTATTTACATTCAGTGCAGTGCGTCCTGCTCACAGTGTTCAGCTAGATCCGTTCCTGCTATTTACATTCAGTGCAGTGCGTCCTGCTCACAGTGTTCAGCTAGATCCGTTCCTGCTATTTACATTCAGTGCAGTGCGTCCTGCTCACAGTGTTCAGCTAGATCCGTTCCTGCTATTTACATTCAGTGCAGTGCGTCCTGCTCACAGTGTTCAGCTAGATCCGTTCCTGCTATTTACATTCAGTGCAGTGCGTCCTGCTCACAGTGTTCAGCTAGATCCGTTCCTGCTATTTACATTCAGTGCAGTGCGTCTGCTCACAGTGTTCAGCTAGATCCGTTCCTGCTATTTACATTCAGTGCAGTGCGTCCTGCTCACAGTGTTCAGCTAGATCCGTTCCTGCTATTTACATTCAGTGCAGTGCGTCCTGCTCACAGTGTTCAGCTAGATCCGTTCCTGCTATTTACATTCAGTGCAGTGCGTCCTGCTCACAGTGTTCAGCTAGATCCGTTCCTGCTATTTACATTCAGTGCAGTGCGTCCTGCTCACAGTGTTCAGCTAGATCCGTTCCTGCTATCTTCCTACTGACAGGCAGGCTTGTCTGGTTACAGTATATAAAGCTACCTGAAGAAAATTACAGGTGTTCTTTTTGATCCTATTAGTACCACGGTCAGGCAGCTAGACTATTTACATTTAGTACAGTGTGTCCTGCTCACAGTGTTCAGCTAGATCCGTTCCTGTTATCTTCCTACTGACAGGCAGGCTTGTCTGGTTACAGTATATAAAGCTACCTGAAGAAAATTACAGGTGTTCTATCCCAGCTTAGTGCAGCTACAGGCCATTAGTATGTCTGGAAGGCCAAGAAGGAGAGGCAGACAGTCACAAGCCAATAAGAGAGGGCAAGCAGGCTCTGTGTCTAGTGCTGGTCGTGGAGACGGTGCATCCTCATCAGCACGTGGCCATGGGACACGCTTGGCCTTTTTTTCGGCAGCTGGCCGTGTTGAGCCGCAACATGCGGAAGACTTGGTCGAGTGGATGACCAAGCCGTCCTCATCCTCCTCATCCTCTCTCACCCATGCCCAGGGTGCTTTGTCTGGCAAAGCAGCGGCCTCTTCCCTCAGCTCAATGTCATCAGTGACTCCTTCCCTAGCTCCACCATGTCCTCATGAGGATTCCCTCGAACTGTTTGACCACAGTGTTGGGTACATGCTCCAGGAGGATGCCCAGCGTTTGGAAGGCTCTGATGATGATACTGAGCTCGATGAAGGCAGTAACATGAGCACGGACAGAGGGGGTGCCCAAGAAGGACAGCAATCTGGCAGTCATGCTCCCCCTGCTGCAGCATACTGCCAGGTTTGCTCCAGTGATGAGGAGGGAGGGGATGATGAGGTCACTGACTCAACGTGGGTGCCTGATAGGAGAGAGGAGGAGGAGGAGGAGGAGGAGGCGGCACATCACCAACGAGGCAGGATGCCCTCCAGGGGCCAGCCTAAGGGCAGCACATTGACTGCATCACACCCCAAAGCTCCACATGTGCAGGGCGCTGCAGTCTCTGCGCGTTATTCAAAAAGTTCTTTGGTGTGGGCCTTTTTTGAGACGAGTGCATCAGATCGCACCGCTGCTATTTGCAACATATGTCTCAAGCGTATCTCGCGTGGCCAAAACATCTCCCGCTTGGGTACCACATGCTTGACCAGACATATGTTGACCTGCCATGCAGTTCGTTGGCAAGCGTATCTGAAAGACCCACACCAAAGAACAAAGAGGATCTCTCCTTGCTCCTCATCAGCTGAGATTTCCAACCCCACTAGACCTTCAGTCCTCTCTGAGACCTGCAGTGAGAGGAATGAAGGTGTAGAATTAGGTGTGTCACAGCCAAGTACTTGTGGGCAATCTGCTTTTGGTACACCGACGTCAGATTGTACCAGGCAAATTTCCCTGCCCCAGCTGCTGCACCGCCGAAAGAAGTTTGCTCCCAGCCATCCACATGCCCAGCGGTTGAATGCTAGCTTGGCAAAATTGCTAGCACTTCAACTGCTGCCTTTTCAGTTGGTAGACTCTGCCCCCTTCCGTGAGTTTGTGGAATGTGCGGTTCCTCAGTGGCAGGTACCCAAACGCCACTTTTTCTCACGGAAGGCGATTCCGGCTCTCTACCGGCATGTGGAAGGCAATGTCCATGCCTCGCTGGACAGGGCGGTCAGCGGTAAGGTGCATATTACCGCTGACTCATGGTCCAGCAGGCATGGACAGGGACGTTACTTAAGTTTCACGGCGCATTGGGTGACTCTGCTGGCAGCTGGGAAGGATGCAGGACAAGGTGCAGTAGTGTTGGAGGTTGTTCCGCCACCACGCCTCCAAAATGCTGATTGTGACACACCTCTCTCCTCCACCCCCTCCTCTTCTTCTTCCTCCATGGCCTCTTCCTCGGAACCAGCGGTGCTCCGTAGGCGTTCAAGGGGCTACGCAAGTACGCAGGCCAAAAGATGCCATGCGGTGCTTGAGCTGGTGTGCTTGGGGGACAGGAGCCACACTGGGGCAGAGGTTCTGTCAGCTCTGCAGGGGCAGGTTCAGAGGTGGTTGACGCCACGCCAACTTAAGGCAGGAATGGTGGTTTGCGACAATGGCACCAACCTCCTCTCTGCCCTCCGACAGGGACAACTGACCCATGTGCCCTGTTTGGCTCACGTCCTTAACTTGGTGGTGCAGCGGTTCTTGGGCAGGTACCCGGGCTTACAGGATGTCCTGAGGCAGGCCAGGAAAGTCTGTGTGCATTTCCGCCGGTCATATAATGCCAGTGCTCGGCTGACGGACCTCCAAAAGGAGTTTAACCTGCCCAAGAACCGCCTAATCTGTGACATGCCCACCAGGTGGAACTCGACGTTGGCCATGCTGCAGCGGCTGCACACGCAGCAGAGGGCCATCAATGAGTACCTGTGCGACTATGGCACCAGGACAGGGTCAGGGGACCTTGGTTTTTTTTCCCCACGCCAGTGGGCCATGATCAGGGATGCATGCACTGTCCTGTCACCATTCGAGGAGGCCACGAGGATGGTGAGCACTGACAGTGCATGCATCAGTGACACTGTCCCCCTTGTCCACCTGTTGGAGCACACGCTGCGTGGAATAATGGACAGGGCACTTGAGGCAGAACAGAGGCAGGAAGAGGAGGACTTCCTTAGCTCTCAAGGCCCCCTTTATCCAGACAGTGTTCCTGCGTGCCCGCCGATCACACAGGAAGAGGACGAGGAGGAGGAGGAGGAGGAGGAGGAAGATTGTGTCAGTATGGAGGTGGAGCCTGGCACTCAGCATCAGCAGTCTTTAAGGGATCAGTCCCAAGGAACACATGGACTTGTACGTGGCTGGGAGGAGGTGGCTGCGGACGTTGTTGTCCTTAGTGACCCAGAGGACTCCGGACCGAATGCCTCAGCAAACCTACGCTGCATGGCCTCCCTGATCCTGCAAAGCCTGCGTAAGGATCCTCGTATTCGTGGTATCAAGGAGAAGGACCAATACTGGCTGGCAACCCTCCTTGATCCACGTTACAAGGGTAAGGTTGCGGACCTTATCTTGCCATCGCAGAGGGAGCAGAGGATGAAACATCTTCGGGAGGCCTTGCAGAAAGGTCTGTGCAACGCGTTCCCAGAGACTGGGAGGTTACAAACTCCTGTTTCTGGACAACGTGTTGCTGAGGCTTCGGTCAGTCAAAGAAGGAGCGGTGGAGAAGGTGGCCGTCTGACCGATGCGTTCAGACAATTTTTTGGTCCGCAGCCCCAAGGTATGATCGGTTCCAGCAACCATCGCCAGCGTCTGTTTTACATGGTGCAGGAATACCTAGGGGCAAGATCAGACTTGGACACCTTTCCCACCGAAAATCCTCTGGGTTACTGGGTCTTGAGGATGGATCACTGGCCAGAGCTTGCACAGTATGCAATTGAGCTACTGGCCTGTCCTGCATCCAGCGTTCTTTCGGAACGTACATTCAGTGCTGCTGGAGGCGTGGTAACCGATCACAGGGTGCGTCTGTCCACTGACTCGGTCGATCGGCTGACCTTCATAAAAATGAATCAGTCTTGGATCACCACCAGCTACCAAGCACCTGATGCTGATGTAACTGAATAATTTTTTTCAGATCCCTTCAAAGACTGCCTATGTTGATGCTGAGTGATTATCCCTGAGTAATTATCCTCTTCCTCCTCAATCATCACGCTGATAGCTTGTAAGAACATTTTTGGTTCTGGGCGCCACCACCAGTGCCTAAGGCACAATTTTTCAGCCCCTGTATAACAGGGGCGTGTAATTACAATTTTTGATGTAATACTTTGCAGCACGGCTCGTTCCTGCATTCCAACTAGAGTGTCTGTGAGGGGTTGCAGTGTTGTGGCACCAGCACCAGTGCCTAAGGCCCAATTTTTCTGCCCCTGTCTAACAGGGGCGTGTAATTACAATTTTTGATGCAATACTTTGCAGCAGTGCTCGTTCCTGCGTTCCAACTAGAGTGTCTGTGAGGGGTTGCAGTGTTGTGGCACCAGCACCAGTGCCTAAGGCCCAATTTTTCTGCCCCTGTCTAACAGGGGCGTGTAATTACAATTTTTGATGCAATACTTTGCAGCAGTGCTCGTTCCTGCGTTCCAACTAGAGTGTCTGTGAGGGGTTGCAGTGTTGTGGCACCAGCACCAGTGCCTAAGGCCCAATTTTTCTGCCCCTGTCTAACAGGGGCGTGTAATTACAATTTTTGATGCAATACTTTGCAGCAGTGCTCGTTCCTGCGTTCCAACTAGAGTGTCTGTGAGGGGTTGCAGTGTTGTGGCACCAGCACCAGTGCCTAAGGCCCAATTTTTCTGCCCCTGTCTAACAGGGGCGTGTAATTACAATTTTTGATGCAATACTTTGCAGCAGTGCTCGTTCCTGCGTTCCAACTAGAGTGTCTGTGAGGGGTTGCAGTGTTGTGGCACCAGCACCAGTGCCTAAGGCCTAATTTTTCAGCTCCTGTTCAACAGGGGCATGTAATTACAATTCTTGATCTAATATTTCACAGCAGGGCCCTGTGAGGGCTTACAGTGTTTTGGCCACAGCAACACCTAAGGCCCAAATTTCTGCTGAGTATATAGGGCAGGACCCTACTTTCAAACATCTAACTTACAAACGACTCCTACTTGCAAACGGAAGGAGACAACAGGAAGTGAGATGAAATCTACCCATAGGAAGGGAAATTCTCTCATGTAAGAGTTAATATGGGAAAACAATTTCTCCTTTCCACTGATGCTTTCCAATCCTTGTTCCACAAAAAAACCCAAATTTTCAAAAAACATTTTTCATTGGGACAAAAAAGTGAGGTGAAATCTTCTGAAGAGGAGGAAAGACGCAAAACAAATGTCACAGGGGTGATAACCCTTCCCTATGTTTTCCAAAAAGCTTAGAAAAGATTTTTTGGCTGGAGCTAAACACATTAAAAATGTTCAAAATTACAAAGAGATTCTACTTAACAACAAACCTACAGTCCCTGTCTTGTTTGCACCGCCTGTATACTGCTGTTCAGAGTATATAGGGACCTTTCCTTATTTTAATTTGGGTGCGGGGTTCCCCTTAATATCCATACAAGACCCAAAGGGCCTGGTAATGGACTGGGGGGTACCCATGCCGTTTGTCTCACTGATTTTCATCCATATTGCCAGGACCCGACATGACATTAAACCCGCAAGCAGTTTTAAATGAGATTTTTTCCTTTAAAAATGACATTTGGTGCAGGGACTGTTCTAAACATGGGAAACACGCGTCACTTTACAGGCATACTATAGACACCCCCCAGGTACGATATTTAAAGGAATATTTCACTTTTTTTTTTTTACTTTAAGCATCATTAAAATCACTGCTCCCGAAAAAACGGCCGTTTTTAAAAGTTTTTTTTGCATTGATACATGTCCCCTGGGGTAGGACCCGGGTCCCCAAACCCTTTTTAGGACAATACCATGCAAATTAGCCTTTAAAATGAGCACTTTTGATTTCGAACGTTCGAGTCCCATAGACGTCAATGGGGTTCTAACGTTCGTGCGAACTTGCGGTCCGTTCGCGGGTTCTGGTGCGAACCGAACCGGGGGGTGTTCGGCTCATCCCTAGTGACCACATTTCCAGACTGCCATTCAGGGACAATTTTGCCAAGGACCGGGGGGGAAGGTAGTCTCAGGGTTGACGGGGAATTCAGTGGTGGGGGTGATTTGTCGGGTGAATGGCTGGTGCTGGCAATGAAAACATCCTGACACCATGCTTAATATAGTGTCAGGATGATCAAATCACATTATTTCTCTTACTACATTGTAATACATAATGAAATAGTTCAACTCACCAGAATGCAGAATCAGTGGGAACCATTGCTTGTTACCAGATGAAGCATGTCATTTGCCACCTCCACCTGCCACCAGATGCAGCGTGTCACTTTCCACCATCGCCTGCCACCAGATGCTGCATATCCCTTGCCACCGTCGCTTGCCACCACATGCAGTGTGTCACATGCCACGTCATTTGCTGCCAGAGAGAGGGCAGGATGAGAGGAAGCAGAGAGAGAGGAGGGGGCAGAGAGAGGGGGGACAGGGAGAGAGGGAGGGACAGGGAGAGAGAGAAGGGGACAGGGAGCGAGAGAGAGGGGGACAGGGAGAGAGAGGGGGGGCAAGGAGAGAGAGAAAGGGGGAGAGAGAGAAAGAGAGAAAGTGGAAGGGGCAGAGAGAGAGAGAAAGTGGAGGGGGCAGAGAGAGAGGGGGGGGCAGGCAGAGAGAGAGGGGGATGGAGGGAGAGAGAGAGAGAGAGGGGGGACAGGGAGAGAGGGAGAGAGAGAGGGAGAGAGGGGGACAAGCAGAGAGGGGGGGCAGGGGGAGAGAGAGAGAGAGAGATGGGGGACAGGGAGAGAGAGAGGGGGGGGAACATGGAGAGAGAGGGGGGAGGGGGACAGGCAGAGAGAGAGAGAGAGAGAGAGAGAGGGGGCAGGGAGAGAGAGACAGGGGGAAGGGGGACAGGCAGAGAGAGGGGGGACAGGGAGAGAGAGAGAGAGGGGGGGCAGGGAGAGAGAGAGAGAGAGCGAGGGGGGGGCAGGGAGAGAGAGGGAGTGGGGCCAGGGAGAGAGAGGGAGGGGACAGAGAGAGAGAGGGGGAACAGGGAGAGAGAGAGAGAGAGAGAGAGAGAGAGAGGGGGGACAGGGAGAGCGGGAGAGGGGGGACAGGGAGAGAGAGAGAGAGAGGGGGGGACAGGGAGAGAGAGAGAGGGGGGACAGAGAGAGAGAGGGGGAACAGGGAGAGAGAGAGAGAGGGGAACAGGGAGAGAGAGAGAGGGGGCATAGAGAGCGGTCCGGGTCTAGTCAGTGACAGTGCTCAGCTTACTCACTTGAATGGTGCAGGAGGGGCTTTAATGTGGCTCTCGAATACCTGTTTAATCTTCCCGCTCCTCTTGCTCTTCATCGATGTAACGCACAGGCAGGGAGAGAGGGGCGGGAAGCGGTGTGTCACAAGCTGGCTTATTTACAGCTGAACATAGCAGTGTGCGAACCCCCCGCGGGCCGCGCATCCATTATTTTGACAGGCTGTCACTGATACTGGCCCACTGAGCCATCGGCCCACCGGGTAACTCCCGGTAGTCCCGATGGCCAGTACATGCCTGTATATATATATATATATATATATATATATATATATATACAACACCTAGGATGCATATATATACACAATACACTGTAAGTGCAGCTAACTGACTCGCCTGCCTACTCTATCTAACCTAAATCAAATGACACTGTCTCTCTCTCTCTCTCTCTCTCTCTATCTCTCTCTCAACGCCGGAACACAGTACACAGGGCCAACGTGCAGGCAGCCTTATATAGTGTGGGGCGTGTACTAAACCCCCTGAGCCATAATTGGCCAAAGCCACCCTGGCTTTGGCCAATTACGGCTCTCTGTACAGATGGCGCTGTGATTGGCCAAGCATGCGGGTCATAGTGCATGCTTAGCCAATCATCAGCCAGCAATGCACTGCGATGCCGCAGTAAATTATGGGCCGTGACGCGACACTGGAATTTGGCACGAACGGCACATATCGTTCGCAATTCGATGAACGGTTGAACATGCGATGTTCGAGTCGAACATGGGTTCGACTCGAACTTGAAGCTCATCCCTGGTCAGTAGGAAGAGAATAACAGGAACGGATCTAGCTAAACTAAATACAGTATATATATATATATATACAACACCTACGATGCATATATATACACAATACACTGTAAGTGCAGCTAACTAACTCGCCTGCCCAGGGCCGGTACAAGGCAGGGGGGGAGAGGGCACGTGCCCGGGGCGGTACCATTTGGTATGGGGGGGGGGGCGCAGCTGTGCGCTCCTGCATGATTCTCCTTTCCCTTCCCTCAGCACACAACTACACTGGTACTCCCCTACGGAGGAGTCCCGTTGTCTCTGCCAGCGCCGTGACGTCACTCACGGCCGGAGGCGAGGTGGGAGGACGCAGAGAGGAGCGCAGGGAGGCGGGAGGCGGGAGCTGTGCTGTGTCGTGTCGGCGTCTGTTATCTCAAGCTGAGCCGAGCTGAGGAGCTGCTGCCTGGCTGGCTGGATTCAAACTGGAAGGTAGAAGAGCGCAGTGCCAGTGTTCTGACTCAGATATTTAGCAGTGGTGGTCACTGGTCATTAACCTCGCCTCAGCCACCTCCCCTCCCCCCAATCCAGACATTTATTAATCTGTTTTTTAGTGTTTACTTACACAAGTTCAGACTCATAACTTCTGAGTCTGAACTTATGTAAGTAAACACTAAAAAACAGATTAATAAATGGCTGGATTGGGGGGAGGAGGCTGAGGCGAGGTTAATGACCAGTGACCACCACTGCTGAATACCCCACAATACTGTGCAATACTCTGCAATACCCCACAATACTGTGCAATACTCTGCAATACCCCACAATACTGTGCAATACCCCACAATACTGTGCAATACTCTGCAATACCCCGCAACACTGTGCAATACTCTGCAATAACCCGCAACACTGTGCAATACTCTGCAATACCCCACAATACTGTGCAATACTCTGCAATACTGTGCAATACTCTGCAATACCCCGCAACACTGTGCAATACTCTGCAATGCCCCGCAACACTGTGCAATACTCTGCAATACCCCAAATAACGTGCAATACTCTGCAATACCCCGCAACACTGTGCAATACCCTGAAATACTCTGCAATACCCCGCAACACTGTGCAATACCCTGCAACACCCTGAAATACTCTGCAATACCCCACAATACTCTGCAATACCCCGCAACACTGTGCAATACCCTGAAATACTCTGCAATACCCCGCAATACTGTGCAATACCCCGCAACACTGTGCAATACCCTGAAATACTCTGCAATACCCCGCAATACTGTGCAATACCCCGCAATACTGTGCAATACCCTGCAACACCCTGAAATACTCTGCAATACCCCACAATACTGTGCAATACTCTGCAATACCCCGCAACACTGTGCAATATCCTGAAATACTCTGCAATACCCCGCAACACTGTGCAATACCCTGCAATACCCTGAAATACTCTGCAATACCCCACAATACTCTGCAATACCCCGCAACACTGTGCAATACCCTGCAATACCCTGAAATACTCTGCAATACCCCACAATACTGTGCAATACCCCACAATACTGTGCAATACTCTGCAATACTGTGCAATACCCTGAAATACTCTGCAATACCCCACAATACTGTGCAATACTCTGCAATACCCTGAAATACTCTGCAATACCCCACAATACTGTGCAATACTCTGCAATACCCTGAAATACTCTGCAATACCCCACAATACTGTGCAATACTCTGCAATACCCCACAATACTGTGCAATGCTCTGCAATACCCCGAAATACTGTGCAATACCCCGCAACACTGTGCAATACTCCACAATACTGTTCAATACTCTGCAATACCCTGAAATACTCTGCAATACCCCACAATACTGTGCAATACTCTGCAATACCCCACAATACTGTGCAATACTCTGCAATACCCCACAATACTGTGCAATGCTCTGCAATACCCCGAAACACTGTGCAATACTCTGCAATACCCTGAAATACTCTGCAATACCCCGCAACACTATGCAATACTCCACAATACTATGCACTGTGCAATACTTGTATTGTTTTAAGTATATTCTTGTTTTGAAACGACATTGATTCTTTATTAAAACCGGGGGGGGGCGCAGTTTGCCATCTTCGCCCTGGGCACCAAATGGCCTTGTCCCAGCACTGCGCCTGCCTACTCTATCTAACTTAAATCAAATGACACTGTCTCTCTGTCTATCTCTCTCCGCCGCCGAAGAAGGGGCACCGTAGAAGACGTCACGTATGACGAAACATGTAGGGCGTGGCCTCGCAGTGCTTGCCATCACGTGTTCCGAAGTTTTTATTTGCACGGGCGTTCTGCCTTTGTTTATGCCGGCTTTTTTATAACAATACTTTTCCCTACTGGAATCTTTTAAATGTATACTTGTGGTTTATTTTAACCAATAAAACCCCAAAACGTTATCACACTATTGGAGTCCTTCTCCTTGTGTTTTTTCCTGATTATGGACTCTTCCATTCCTGAGTCCCCCCTCTGATGTTGGAGCAGTTGGACTATCCAGACCATACTGGAGTCGGCGGTACATGCTGTCAGGACCCGGATACCAACATTCTGTCCCTGCAGAGGGTGATATCTGCAAGTCCATACGACCTTGCCATAGAGGAGGTCCAACAATTGGGGTAAGCGCACATCTATTACTCTCTTTTCTGCAATCAATGTACATCTGATAAGAATTACTTCGGCTCATCAGTTCTCATGGCTTAGTGATGAGACATATTAAGTGGACTTTTTCTTCTTATCCATTTTTTAATCCAATTATGGACTGGTTATAAGTGGTTTTGATGTATGTCTACTGATTTTCAGCATACATTGTTATTTGTTGGATTTTTGGATAAGGACTTTTTGCACTTATTGTTATTTTTGTTGGGATTCACACACTTATTGTGTCTCCTAAGCACCTTTTAATTATATTATATTATTATTGCCAGCGCAATTAAGTTTTATTTATATGTTTATCACTTCATGGATATTTGGAGTTTTTTTTTTTGCAGCTGCACTTTGTGAATACATATATTTTTTTATCACGTATTGCTCATTAGCGCAGGTTGATCCCACCACTTCATTAGCCAGCAATGCACTGCGATGCCGCAGTGATTTATAGGCCGTGACGCGCCACTCGAATTTGGCGCGAACGGCCCATAACGTTCGCAATTTGACGAACGGTCGACTCGAAGCTCCTCCCTAGTGATAATGGCATTGTATAAAATTCAGGTAGAACTTTTAATGCAAATTTTGCAAATTTTGAGGGTTAACCTTGAAGCCCTCAAGTTGCATGCAAGTTGGACCAAAGTAGTGCATAAACTACTTTGAAGTTACTGCAACTTTTTTTTTTTTTTAAATTGTTTATTTAGGACAAGAACACGGCCCACATGGGCCCACAGATACATAAATATACATTCGTTTGAACATATACATGATATAGTATCAAGATATAAATTCTTACACAATTATTTTCCAACATATCGATATCCAGCTTGTCATTCTAAGACCATACGTCAATTCTTATATGATTATAGTAAGTTGAACCATGGGGTCGAAGTGTACGAACGACAACAATCACTGCTGGTTCCATTGCGCCGGTCCTTTATTTTCTATATTACTTATTAAGAATAGAAATTAAAAGAAATTGAGAATAGAATGACAGAAAGGAGAGGGGGGAAAGTAAGAGATGAAGGAGAGTGTAGGGAGGGGGGTGAAGAAAGCGGTGGGTTAGTTGGAAGGTAGGGGGTGGGGGGGGGAAGGGACGTGGGAAGGTTCCCGCGGGCATGTGGGCCCATATAATATCCAGAGTACGATTAACTACGGTTCTGTCCACAGAGTGCTGGTGACACTACTCACGTGTCTGCACACTCACCGGGACGCGTCTACATCTCTCAGAGATTGGCCCGCCGCCGAGTATATAAACATCGTCCATAATTGCCATGTCTTTGAGAATGCTTCTTCCCTATGTTGTGCCGTATGGATCAGGTCCTCCATTTGCTTTATGTCTTCTACCTTGCCAAGCCACATGTCAATAGACGGTGGTGTGGTGAGCTTCCAGCAAAGAGGTATGCAAGCTCTGGCTGCATCTAACAAATGTCGTATGACTGATCGTTTGTATACTTTGTCTGGTATATCAGTGGCGTGTAGTAGAAAGAGTGCCGGATCTTTTGGAATTATCCTGTCTGTAAACAATTGTATCGTCTCGTGTACAACCTTCCAGAACCGTGAAAGCTTAGGGCATGACCAGAAAATGTGTAGCAGGGTTCCCTTGTCCCTCAGACACCTCCAACACTCTTCAGATGTGGTGGGGAATATTTTGTGTAGGAGTGTCGGGGTTTTGTACCACCTAGAAAGAATTTTATAGTTAGTTTCTTGTGTCTTAGCGCAGATGGAAGACTTGTGTGTGAAGCGAAGAATGCGTTGTCTCTGTGTGAGGTTAAAGCTGCATCCCAACTCTTCTTCCCACTTGGTCAGACCCGGGGGTATGTAGTCTGAGGGGGGTGTGATCAGAAGGCTGTACATTAGTGATATTGTATGTGGTAGAGTACCTGTGTTAGAGCAGATTTCTTCTAGGGTTGTGAGTCCTTGGTCTACGTCTGCGGGGGGTGTAATGGAGTGGAGGAAGTGTCCAAGTTGAAGAGTACGCATGAAATCCAGGCGGAATAACCCTTGCGGACTAGATAGTTCCATGTATGTTTTCCAAACCCCTCCTGTGCTGAAATGTAGTGCCGAGTGAATTCCAGATTCCCCTAATAACCGAAAGACTCTGTCCTGTAGTCCAGGGGTGAATAGGGGATGTCCTATAATTGGGACTAGAGGTGAGTTCCGAGATGAGATGTGTGGTTTGGAGATTAATTTAGCGCAGATTCTGGCTGTGTTCCCTATCAAAGGGTGTTGTTTAAGTTCCCTAGGTAGACTAGCGTAGCACCAAGGTGAACCTCCCAACGGAATACAGGTGTGGGATTGCTCAAGGTGGGTCCATAATTTAGTCTCCCTATGTCTGCGCCAGTCTATGAGTCTGCCCAGGTGTATTGCTTGGTGGTAAGCGCGTATGTCGGGTATCGCTAACCCCCCGTGCGATTTGGGGAGGACAAGTAATTTGTGCGGCAGGCGGGGTTTTTTCTTAGCCCATACAAATTCAGTGAATATTGTTTGGATTTGCTTGAAAAAACCGGGGGGAATACGTATCGGAATGGCTTGCATTAGGTATAATATTTTGGGTAAAATAGACATTTTCAGAATGTTACCACGTCCCACCCAAGAGTGAAGTCCCGATTGCCAAGAATTCAGCAGTGTTTTTATTTTCGTAATTAATGGGGGGAAATTCACTTCATACAGCTTTGCCATTGTTTGGGGGATAAACGTGCCCAGATATTTAAGGGCTTTGTCTGTCCATTTCAGTTTAAAACTGGCTTTAAGGGTCTTGAGCATTGAATCAGGGATACCTACGCTCATAGCTTCTGATTTGGCCCAATTGATTTTTAGGTAGGCTATGGACCCGTATTCGGAGAATTCTTTTAGCAAATTTGGAAGGGATATCATCGGGTTCGTTAAGGAAAACATCAAATCGTCAGCGTATGCTGAAATTTTATATTGAGTATCGTCTAAGATAGGGCCGGTTATGTCCGGGTTAAGTCTTATGTGGCAGAGGAATGGTTCCAGTGATAGTGCAAAAAGGAGGGGGGAGAGTGGGCAGCCCTGTCTTGTACCATTCGTGATCTGAAAAGCATCGGAAGTTACTCCGTTCACCCTTACTCTAGCCGTCGGTGTTGCGTATAATGCTGAAATCCAGTTTACCATGGAGTCGCCCAGGCCAATGTGTTTCAATGTGGAAAGCATAAACGACCAGTTCACCCGGTCTAATGCTTTTTCAGCATCTGTACTGAGCAAGACCATCGGTGTGGCTGTTTTAGTGGCGTGATAGAGTAGGTTCAGGACCTTAGTGGTGTTGTCCCTCGCCTCTCTGGTAGGGACGAATCCCACCTGGTCTAGGTGTATTAAGCTGGTTATGTGTTGTTGTAGTCTGGTGGCCAGGATTTTTGTGAAAAGCTTCAGATCTGTGTTTAGTAAGGATATAGGACGGTAGCTGCCACATTGGGTCGGGTCTTTCTCTTCTTTGTGGATTACAGTTATTTGGGCTTGTAGTGTGTCCTTGTGTAGAAGTTTCCCTTTGCCTATGTCATTGAATAGTTTAGTTAGGTATTGTCCTAGTGATGGGAGTAGTGTCTTGTAATATTGGAGTGTGAGTCCGTCAGGTCCGGGAGCTTTTCCTTGTTTAGTATTTTTTATCGCCAATTGTATGTCTGCCAGAGTAATGGGTTCGTCCAGTATGTCTCTCGTCTCAGTCGATAGGGATGGCAATTTGGAGTTCGCTAGGTATTCTGCAATTTTCTCTGGAGAAGGTTGAGTCATGTTTAGGTTATATAGGTTTTCGTAATATGATCTAAATTCTTGCGTGATTTGTTGGGGTAAGGCAGCTCTTCGTCCCGTAGGAGAGTTAATGTGCGGGATGTATGATGCCGTGTTTTGTGCTTTGAGAGATTGGGCTAGGAGTCTGCCACATTTGTTACCCGATTCGTATATTTTTTTCCGGGAGATCTGAAGAGCTGCCTTAGCTTTGAATTGGAGTAGGTCTGTTATTTGTGTGCGTATCGTGTCAAGTTCGCTACCCAGGGGTCTAGTCGGCGTCATTTTGTGGGCAGATTCTAGTTTATGGAGTTTGTCAAACAGTGATGCCAATTGTGCTGACTTTTGTTTTTTAATTCTTGACCCATGCTTAATAAGCACTCCGCGGATCACCGCTTTATGTGCTTCCCATGTTAGGCCAAAGTCAGTCTCTTCTACGGTGTTAGTGTGGAAGTAATGTGAAATCTCTTTTGTAACGTCTGCTACTGTGGCTGGGTCTTGTAAAAGACTTTCATTTAGTCTCCAGGGTTTCCTTTGACTCTTGAAAAAGTCTGTGAGGTCGTATTGCATGGATACTGGGGCATGGTCGGACCATGTAATGGAACCGATGGCTGTGTGTTTGATGGCCCGGAGTTGGTTGTGTGGGACCAGGAGAAAGTCAATACGAGAATACACCTGATGTGGTCGGGAGAAGAAAGTGTAGTCTCGTTCCCCGGGATGAAAGAGGCGCCAGGTGTCTATTAGCTGTGCCGTATGGAGGGCTAGGGACATTTCCCTGAGGGTGCCACGTGTGACAGAGGAAGAGCCTGTCGAGGTATCCTCTGCCGGGATCAAGGGTATGTTAAGATCACCACCCACAATCAGTTGGCCCTCAGAGAAATTCTGTAGTGTTTTGAGATGTCGTTTCATGAATGTGTCTTGGTGTTCATTTGGGGCGTAAAAATTAGCGATGGTCACCTTGGTGCTACCTATCAGGCCTTTTATAAAAAGGAACCTTCCTGCCTGGTCTGACTTTTTGTCTACCAATGTCCACGGTATGGATGCGGAAATCTGGATAGATACTCCCCTGGATTTAGCGGCTATGTGGGTGGAGTGATATGCAGTCGGGTAGTATCTATTTTTTAGAATTGGGAACTTGTCTTCCCTGAAGTGTGTCTCTTGTATGAGCACTATGTCTGCTTTCATGTGTCTCATTTCGTTTAGAAGCATTCTCCGTTTTTCCGGGACGTTCAGTCCCTTTGCATTAAGGGTGACCACATTGAGTACCCCCATGTCCGCGAGAACCGGTTATAGGTATAGGGAGGGGTAGAAGGGGGGGAGGTGAGGGGGAGGAAAAGTGGTTAATTAGAAAGGGAGGAGAAGTTTAGAAAGAGGCAAAGGTCCACTCTGTTTGCAGCAGGCGCCGAGGAGAAAGATCCTCCCGAACGTCCAATACAAAGAATGGATGATTACTATAAACTGAAGATATTCTTCCACGCACACCAGTATTAACTGGGTGTAGTCGTTTTCCTAAGTGGGGAAGTGTCAAGCCAGGGCCTCGGGAGGAGGGCTATGTCCTCCCCAAGCCCTCGGATCTATGATATAATTGGTACTCCAGGTATACAAAACTTAAACTTTCGTATCATATCTACAAACTAAAACTGTGAAGTTATGTATGAGAATACTTTCTGTGTGACATGAGCATCACTGTAGACCTTACATGCTAACGGTAAAACTAGCAGTCTATAAACAACCGTGTAAAACTTTCAATCCTACTCAACTAGTTGGGTTATGAACCCGCTTAACCGGCACTCCCACCCTGCATGAGTGTAATATTGGTGGTACAACCCCTCTGATGATTTACAGCAAACCCCGTACAAAATGTTGTTTTAACAGGTGATGGCTGCCGGTAATAATCCAGCGATGCAAGGACTGCGCGTTGTGCTGCTGGTTCCAACAGCAAAAAACATGTTATTTACTACATCCCCACTGCAGTCAGTGTAACGCACAGCCTTCATCTCTCCATCCTATTCAAGACACCACCTGTACGGGTCAACATCTTCTTACATATCATCTGTGTCCTACTACTCAGAGGCAATGCTATATTCCCCACTCAGTACCCCCTTACCAAGTCCCCCTCCCCCCTCCCCCCAAAAGACCAGCCAGAGACCCCCACGTCTCCCAAGGCCGACATACACCTCCGAAAGTTCACCGAACTTGTTTGTTGCCAGTAGATCTTGCAGTGTGATAACGTTCCCAGTGCAGCCACCCTCATCCCTCAACGTTGGTCGGGAGTAACCAATATGTCCTGACTTCACTGCTTATTTCAACCACAGGGTGAACGAGAGGGTGGGGGTGGGGGGGGTAGGACGAACACAACCCCCAAGCATATCGTCTGATCAGGTGACAGTCCAGGGTAGAAAGAGGGGGGGGGGGGTGGTGTGGGTGGTGCCGCCAGGTAGGTCCCAGGAATTTCCAGTTACCCCATGGACTTTTCCCAGGTCTATTTTGTCCCTTGCTGTGTCCAACCGGGGGGGGATGGGTGGTTCAGGAGAGGCTCTGGCAGGCACGCAAACGGAACACAGCATGCCTCCTGGGGCAGGGGAGCAGGCACAGCCCGGTCGCCCACAGGGGTGCAGGGGACAGTCGGCGGCATACAAACCACCTGGATCAGGAATGCATGCCAACTGATTCGGGGGTCACCAAACAAAATGGGTGTAGAATGCCCAACTGTAACTGATAAAAGGAGTAGGAGTGTGGTAAACACAATGACCACGGTAACTCACAGCAGACTCAAGACTCACGTGTACCGTTCTCTGGTCTGGCGCGGGATCTCCCTCGGGACCTCTGTGTGCGGGTAGACGGGTTGATTCTGCTCGTGTTCAGGCCCGAGCGGCCGGTCGGCCGTGGGATCTTCGATAGCCAATTCGGGATCTGTATCGGATCCGCTCCCATGAAGTCAAAGAGTGACGGTAGATCTGCTGGGGTGCGTAGTGTGTAGTGGGCCCGATCATTACGGAAAGTCACTGCTAGCGGGTAGCCCCATCTGTACGTGCAGCCATGTCTTCTTGCTAGTTCCAAGATGGGCTTCAGCATGGTGCGGCGCTGTAACGTAGCTCTCGACAGGTCAGGCAAAATTTGGATGCGGGCCCCGTCGAATTCTATCTCTCCCTGGTCCCAAGCTTTTCTCAGCAGAGTCTCCTTCTGTGCAAAGCGGTGAATACGACATAGAACATCCCGCGGTCTATCTGGGTCAGAGGGCTTTGGGCCTAGGGTGCGGTGGATCCTGTCGATCTCCAGATGTGGCGGCGGATGGTCCAGTAGGTTCTGGAAGATCGCTGTCGCCGTCGCCGCCAAGTCCTCCGGTCCCGTGGCCTCTGGTATCCCCCGTAGCCGCAGGTTGTTGCGGCGACTACGGTCCTCCAATTCCTCCAGGTGGAGCTGCATGTCTTGAGCTTCCAGAGTATGCGTCCGCTGTGAGTGCTCCATCGCCTGCATCCTCACCTCCAGAGCAGCAATCTTAGATTCGCCCGAGGTGACTCTGGCCTCCACACTTTGTAAGTCATCTCTTACTTCTTGAATGTCTTTCCTGTGTGTCTCCTCGATCCTTAGGATCATAGTTTCGAAGTCCGCTCTCGTGGGCAGGGCCTCCAGGTCCGCTCTTGTGGGGAGAGCCCTGAGCATGCTGCGGAGGTCTTCTTCCAGGATGGGTTGGCTGCTCGGGTGTCTCTCCATCTCCGTGCAGAGTAAGGCTGGCGTGCCCGAAAGGAGTAAGGGCGTCGGGTTCTGTGTGGAGGAAGCCATCGGGGTTTCCGTGCAGCGCGGAGGAGTTCTGGGCCCACGTGGCGCGGCAGCAATGGCGCCGGGAGATAGGTCCGTCTGACCTCTGAAAAAGTGTGGGATGCCCGTCTGGGTGGTCCGGTGATGGGTTCCCCGGGACGACGATCTCGTTCTGTATCGTTTGGGGTTGCTCATGCCGTGATTACTGGAGCAAAAAGGCGTCTTGTGATCCGTGCAGGCCGAGTTGGACAGGGAGCTCCTCCAAAGCACGTCTTCACTCGGCCATAGCTAAGCCACGCCCCCGAAGTTACTGCAACTTTAAGTCGCACATATATGAATGGTTTTCATTGGAAAACATAGGGACTGATTTGTCATGCAACTTTGATGTCCAAAGTTGCATGACAAGTTGCACAAGTGAGAATAGAGCCTTAGTGTGTATACACAATATGCAATTCTCTTTAGATTTTTCCCTTTAGATTTACAAAAACTATATAATATGAGGTCAAACCTAAACACTTTCAATTTGTAAACAATCACCCAGATAGCAAGGATAACTTGCCACTAATTTGTGGCAGTGTTGAATTGTAAGTCTGGTAACTTGCTGCACATTTTCACTGGCTTGTTGTACACTTGAAGAGCACTTGAAGCACAAGTTCTAGTTGACACATTTCCAATTTGTAGCGAATTGGCAAGTCTCTAGCAAGAACAAAGTTGCAGTGGTGAGTCTAAAGCAAGAGCTCTGCAAGTCACAGCATTAAAATTCAGCCACAGTGACCCCTGTGGTGGGATGACTATTGCACAACATAACTGAACCAGAACTTGCAGCAGACTTGCAGAATGTTTGTAAAGAAAGTTGATCTGGAGTCATGTAATGCGGACTTGCTGTAATTGTGCAACAAACTTGTGAAGCCTAGCAAGTCTAGCAATAGCTTAGCAAGTCATTTTCAGACTTGCAGCACAATAACTTGCTATCTGGGCCACTGGGCGGGCAGGCAAGCCCTTGCACTATATGAAGGTAAATCTAAAGGAAATCTAACAACAAAAGTTGTATAGTTTGTATCCAGCTTAAGGCTCCATTCACACTGCTGCATGACTTTGGAGTGCAACTTCGGTGCAACTTGGATGCAACTTTAACGCAACTTTGGATGAGTGAGACGTGGATGTGACTTGTTGTTCCTCTGCAAAGTCGGACCCACTGTTGCGTGTAAAACATTCAGGTACGACTTTCATGCAAAACTTGAGGGTTAACATTGAAGTCTATGGCCCTCATGTTGCACGAAAGTCAGACCAAAGTAGTGCACAGGGCTGGTGCAAGGATTTTTGACACCCTAGGTGAAACCCCATTTTGCCCCCCCATTTGGCTCCGCCCCTGACTCCACCCCCTTTGCCCTGCCCATGTAACAAATGTAACCTACCTGACTATTACACTGACCTACTAAAACTGACCTACCTGACCCCTACACTGGCCTACCTGACACATTCACTGACCTCTACACTGACCTACCTGACACATACACTGACCTACCTGACCCCTACACTGACCTACCTGACACATACATTAACCTACCTGTACCCTACACTGATCTACCTGTCCCCTACACTGACCTACCTGACCCCTATACTGACCTAGCTGACACATACACTGACCTACCTGACCTCTACACTGACCTACCTGACCCCTACACTGACCTACCTGACCCCTATACTGCCCTAGCTGACACATACACTGACTTACCTGACCCCTACACTGACCTACCTGTCCCCTACACTTACCTACCTCTCCTCTACACTGACCTACCTGACCCACTACATTGACCTAACTGACCACGACATTGTCCTATCCTGACCCCTACACTGACCCCTATACTGGCCTAGCTGACACATACACTGACCTACCTGACCCCTGCACTGACTTACCTGGCACATACACTGCCCTACCTGACACATACATTGACCTACCTGACCCCTACACTGACCTACCTGGCACATACACTGACCTACCTGACACATACACTGACCTACCTGACCACTACATTGTCCTATCCTGACCACCTGACAACTTCACTGACCTACCTGACACATACACTGACCTACCTGACCCCATACACTGACCTACCTGACCACTGCACTGACCTACCTGATTCCTTTTTCCTGCACTACTCACACTCCCCAACCCCCCACCCACACGATGTAGATCGGAGGATCCATCCTTCTCCTTACCTCTTCATGGCTTTATCGTTTATCTCATCAGGGCTCTCCTCAGCAGTGGGCTGGCAGTATTGTTTAGGAGTCCCCAGCAGCGCCATCAAGGCCGCTCTTTGGTGTCCCCCGCTGGCCAGGAGGTCAGCTAACAGCCGCTGCACCTCTCCGAATGCTCCCATGATCTCCACCGAGCCCTGCTCCACCCCCTGTGCTGTACTCACACACAGTACAGACACTGTACTCACACACAGGCCGCACCAGAGGGACAGGTTGGAGCAAAGGAGTCCCGGGGCTGGCGCTGTCAGGTATTACTGTGAGGAGATGTGACAGCAGGGAATTCAGCGGGACACATCGGGGGATTGGCAGCACCTGCAGCAGATGTGTTCCGGCAGTGAACGGGGCTCATAGTGACCAGGAGAGGAGAGTCGAGGTCACCCACGCCTGGGGCTTCACTGGGACAGAGGCCGTGGCTGTGCCCTAGGTGGTAGTACGCCCTAGAAGGCTTCCTAGATTGCCTAGTGGTAGCACCGGCTCTGGTAGTGCATGAACTAATTTGAAGTCACTGCGACTTTAAGTCGCATATATATGAATGGTTATCATTGGAAAACATGGGGTACGACTTGTCATGCGACTTTGATGTCCAAAGCCACATGACAATTCGCACAAGTGTGAATGAGGTGTAAAAAATACATTGTATCTAGTAACAATGTAGGCATTTTAAGACGCTGTAACAATTGTAGAAACTTTAACAATGGCCTATATCATGGAACAAAAGTTTCTAAAATGTCAGATTAAAAGCAAAATGCTCATTTTTTTTTATACATGAATAGTCTCCACCCAAAGCAGACATCAACACTTCTCATCATTCCAACCTTGACACTTCTCTTTTGGTCTGTACACCATGAAATGTGACCCTCCTGCCCAGGATTGTCTTGTCACAGCCGCTAACTCCATTGTCTCCACGTCCTCACTTAATAAGGATGAGTGCAATTGAATTTTTTGCGCCCACCTGTCCCATATGGCAGTTAATGAATAATTACACTAAACACATATCCTTTGCAAAAAAGCATATATGAAAGTAGATATGTCACTGTATTATTAAAGTGCAATATGACCATAAACATTAAATAGCATAAATTCAAATAAAGTGCAACTATACAGTGCACATATGATGAATTGTATTATACGCAACCAAAATATTTAGTTTTAGTGCGATCCCATGTGACAAAAGCAAGATGAAAACAAATTTGCATAAAAAACGCACAAAAGTGCAAACAGTATACAAATTGTAAAGTGCAACACTAAGTTTAGGCACAAAAAGACTCTGTGCATGAGAACATATGTGAAGAAAATATTTAGTTTTAGTGCGATCCCATGCGACAAATGCAAGATGAAAACAAAGTTGCATAAAAAATGCACAAAGGTGCAAACAATATGGAAATTGTAAAGTGCAACACTAGATTTGGGCACAAAAAGACTCTGTGCATGAGAACATATGTGATGAAAATAAACACAATAATGAATGTGTAATGTGACATTTACACATTTATTATTAATTATTGTGTTATATTTTCTTCACATATGTTCTCATGCACAGAGTCTTTGCTTTCATCTTGCATAGGAAGTTAGGAAGTACTGACAGGCAATCACTGATTGGCACAGAGTGCCATCCTAATGTGCACTGATAGGCATCCCTGGTGGGCACATCTAGTGGTCTCCAGTGGGCATCCCTGGTTGCCTCCAGTGGGCATTTTCAATGGGTCTGATAATCAATGCGCTGATTATCAGCGCAGACCCCCCCCCCCCATCAGGAGAGCAGCAGATCGGCTCTCCTCTACTCGTGTCTGTCAGTGCGAGGGGAGGAAGAGCCAATAAATGGCTCTTCCTGTTTGCACTTTGATCAGCTGTGATGAGCCTATGATGTAAGCTCTTTACCATGTGATCAGCTGTGTCCAATCACGTCATAGGCTCTTTACCTAGATCAATAAGTAAATAAACTGCGCTAACAATAATAAAGCAGCTGACATAAATTGTATGGTGAGAATAAAAAAGCATAAAGGTTAAGTATATGCAGCGCTAGAAGCATCAAATTATAAAATAAGCATCCATAGTGTTAAAACAAAGTCTTTGTTCAGGGGAAATACTGGAACCACCCACGGTGCAGACAGAGATACAATAAAGTGAACATGAGATTATCCTCCACGAACATCAACACACCGGTCCTCTTCGGGCTATACCCCCCCTTTTCTCGTCCTTCCTCCTCCTTTACACAGATCTACCATATAGGCTCTTTTAATTTACATGTTTTTTAATATCTATAGACACCTACCGCATACCTGCTCCTGAAGAGTGGCGGTCGCCACGAAACGCGTTGAGCCAATAGATGCCCCCGTATTCACACTACATTACTACTATCTTACTACCGTATCTATATCAATTGGACTGTACCAACCAATTCTAGCTACAACTATTTACTATGGAGATACACTTCAGTGAATCTGGCTATCTATAGTATGTATTAATATGAACCAATCATGTTGTTCTATTATGGGAGTATGAGCCAATGGTTGCCCCTATATGTTTAAAATTGCATTATTAATTTACTCTACATATCAATTGGATTTTACTCATCTACCCAGCTTACAATGAACTATCATAGAGACCTGTCTTTTATGGAATTGCTTTTTACAGTATGTACAATATGAACTAATCATGTCATCAGCTGTATTTTTGCTATATCTTATGTATAATTGAAGACCTGTCTCGTTATGAATTAGGGTTTTTTAATACTATCATGAACCATGTCATTATTATTCATACTTTTGTTACAATTTATATATCAATAAATTATATAATGCCAATTGAGATATGGGATGCTTCCATGCAACGTGTTTTTGGTTCTGTTGTATTTTGGGTATTTTCCATATTCATGGTTATTACGGTGATATCTCCTGGAGTGCATGTTTCATATAAAGTCCCACCTTTCCATTTCCTTTTTTGTTCAAATTGTCGGGGATGGAGACGCTTGGCTCTACCCACCTAGCGCCTCATGCAAAGTCCCACTCTGTTGCTCTGTTTTCAAAAATATACACCGGGCCTCTTACCAAAGAAAATGGAGCACTGAATTACAGGTGGTCAAACAAGCATGATATATCCACAGCGCCACAGAACCACTTCAATTGGATCATAGAAGGCTGGATCTTGTAGTCCCACTCAATGGTAATTCATAGGTACATGCATAGGATACAAGAAAGCAACTCCTCGTGGTGTAGTATTTAAAACCAAGGTAAATTTATTTCTTATATAAAGCCAGTGTACTCACATTTTGAGAAATAAAAACAGGCATTTCAAAAGTTGCAATTCGTCATGGATATCTTATGTTTCCAACCACAAAGATGGCCGCAGTCGGCACGTTACAGTGTCGTGACGTCAGAGCTCCACCTACATCGGAGATGCAATGTGTCAGAGTGACACACCACACCACCGATCTCTGCGCTGCGCGCCCCCCGCAGGCGCACACTAGCGGCTTATCCTGCTGTTAGTCACATGACATCCAGTCAGGATAATAGAACCACTTTCTGGCCGTCATTTTGCTATATGGGTGGCGGGAAGTGGTTGAAAGAATGCCATTATTTTTTTAAAAGTATTGCCATGAAATTAGAACCTGAAAGTATTACTAAACCCAGGACCCTGCATTCACTATATCTGGTCTCCCACAGTACACAGTACACAGAAATGCAATTATTTTAGTAAATATAAAAGGCTAAATACCTTTTTTCATCAGCAGTATACACTGTAGCAGTCTTGTGACTTCCATCAGTGTCTGGCTAAAGCTTGTAGGAGGAGTTTTCATTCTACTCTGACTGTTCTATGAGGCTGCATGACCCCTGACCATCTGTCTGGACAGTGCTGATTGGCCCTGTGCTGATCACATGCACCCTCCCAAAAAGAAAAAAATGTCTCTAGCAATACACTCCAAACTGAGCATGTGCAGCTTGCCCCAACGGCTCTGTACTATCAGCAGATGGTTCGGGGACAATAAAAGAATGGGAGGATCAGAGAAGACAGGATCAAACAGCCTTTTTACACAATGCAGAAGATTAACCCCTTAGGTTCCACAGTGAGTATAACACGCATGCTTTACTGCATATACAGACTGATTTTTACAGTTGTGGGTTTAGTAACACTTTCAGGGCCCATTTAGACATGTGCAACTGCATTGTGGTGCCATTCAAAATGAATTCACCTGCGTTGTAGAGTGCTGTAACACACAGTACTGCATTCGAAAAAAAACGGAGCGGGGGTGATTTTTGGTATGTTATGGTGCGTTGGCAGCCCATATATTTTTAAATGCTGCCTTAAAGCAACACACATTAATGTGTGACATAATACATGTGTGTTAACACGCCGCAAAGAGGCACATGGGCCCTATTTGTTTTCCATTACATTTTTCACACTCTAGGAAGAAATTTGATGCACTTAAAGTGTTACTAAACCCACAACAGTAAAATGAGCCTGTATATGCAGTAAAGCATGCTTGTTATACTTACTGTGGAACTTAAGGGGTTAATACTCCGCATTGTGTAAAAAGGCTGTTTGATCCTGTCTTCTTTGATCCTCCCCTTCTTCCACAGTCCCCAATCCATCTCCTGATAAAACAGAGCCTTGGGGACAAGCTGCACATGCTCAGTTTAGTGTGTATTGCTAGAGAGGATTTTTTGTTCTTAGGTGGGTGCATGTGATCAGCACAGGGCCAATCAGCACTGTCCAGACAGAGAGTCAGGGGTCCTGCATTCTCATAAGACAATCAGGGGAGAATGAAAGCTCCTCCTACAGGCTTTAACCAGACACTGATAGAAGTCACTGCTGATGAGAAAAGGTATTTAGCAGTTTATATTTACTAAAATAATAACATTTTCATGTTCTGTGTACTGTGGGAGACCAAATATAGTGAATGCAGGGTCCAAGGTTTAGTAACACTTTAACTTTTAACCAGCTGGGCAATAAAAACAGGTAGTTGAGCTGGTGTTTTACTTACTGCACAGATTGATAGGAGCAGGCGCCATTGGCTCCCACTGCTGTCAATCAAATTCTGTGATGAGCGAGCGGGGGGTGGGGGGTGAGCCTGCACGAGTGTCCCCATGGGAAGTGGCTCCTAATGGTGGCACTTGCCAAAGAGGAGGAGCCAGGAGCACAAGGGACCCCAGAAGAGGATCGGGGCTGCTATGTGGTGTAGTGGGTAGCACTCTCACCTAGCAGCAATAGGGTCACTGGTTTAAATCCTGACCACAACACCATCTGCCTGGAGTTTGCATGATCTCCCTGTGCCTGTGTGGGTTTCCTCCGGGTACTCCGGTTTCCTCCCACACTCCAAAGACATGCTGGTAGGTTAATCAGATCCTGTCTCTAAATTGGCCCTAGTATGTGTATGTGTGTATGTGTTTGTAAGCGCGTTGGGATCCTTCGGGGTAAAGGACCGCACTATATCAAGATGCAACTCAACTCTCAACTCAACTATGTGCACAGAGCAGGCAAGTATAACATGTTAGTTATTTTAATAGAAAAAAAACCTAAAGGGGTAATGTCGCTTTAAATTGATGAGGTTATTTTATTACTTAGTAAATGCATTTGAGACCGGTTTTGACTGCCACACAGGAGCCTTTAGACATCACAAGCAACTCTTTGGTTTTACAATGTTTACAAAAGCCATTGCCATGTATTATAGGCTTGTAAACAAGTCACGGGTGCCTTTTCAGTGAACAAAAGGATTCTTTTATAGTCTGTCTCTTAAGCCCCAGTTATTCTCCCATTAAATGCCGCCATATTGCCTCTCACATGTTATAGAGAGTGGCAGAGTGAAGGGTGTAGCAGAAATTATTCATCTCCTTTCTGAACTGCGGCTGAGTGCGGGTGTACCAAGATGGCGGTGCAAAACTTCTGCACAGAGCAGGTAAGTACAACATGTATGTTATTTTTTTTTAAAACATTGCTTTTAATATCAATTTAATGAACATCAAGTTTCTTTATTTTACCAAAAAAAAAAAGTGTTTTGTGGCTACAAATTGCTACTTCCTCAGTTCAAGCTGATACACTGATGTTAGGGATAATATGATAATGCCATAGGTAATTTTTCAACACAGATGACTCCGATCTATCCTTAGACATATAACAGCAGGTGCCACAGCCAATCGGACTACTGACAAGCTTTTTTCAAAACCTCCTGCATGAGAACTCCGCAGAGGAACCAGGATTGGGACCTCCATGGCATCAATAGCAACCAACTGAACAACTGATACACATTATCATACGTATAAACACAGAACACCTTCACACAATAGCAGGAGAGCACCAGTAGCAGACTATCCGTCTCCTACATTGTACAGAGGCCAATGTGATCAGCTCTTTCAATTAACATGTATAGTTCAGAATCAAATAAACCAGGAATAGTCTTTGTATATTTCCTGGGAGATATTGTGGATAAATATTAATGTCCATTTGCTTGGTCACCCTGTGCCCTTAATAGACACAGGGTAACTTATACATAAGAGGACACAGAGAGCTGAAACAAAGGTTTCCCTTAACAAACCAGGGCCCATAGTCAGTAGGCAAGAGGCTAGCATTCAGTCCCCTCCAAAAGCCTCTGTCAAGGTTGAGTCTGTCACACCAGGTGCACCCCATCCAGTTCCATACCCTCCTTCCCTATCTTCTAGGTCCAGCTGTTGTCTTTCTTTTTAATTTCAAATCCAATTGCTGTTTTTTTTTCAGCTGCATTTGATAAGGATTTCAATGCTTGTTGGAGGGAGCGACCCCTCACAAAGTTAAAGTTTTACTAAACCTAGGACCCAGCATTCACTATAGCTGATCTCCCACAGTACACAGAGCATGGACATGCAATTAGTTTAGTAAATATAAACTTCTAAATACCTTTTCTCATCAGCAATATATAGCAGTCTGAGACTTCTATCAGTGTCTGGTAAAGCTTGTAGGAGGAGTTTCCATTCTCCTCTGACTGTCCTATGAAGCTGCAGGACCCCTGACCCTCAATCTGAGCATGTGCAGAGTGCCTCCAAGGCTCTGGCCTATCAGGAGATAGATTTGGGACAGTAGAAGAAGGGGAGGATGAGAAGACCAGATCAAACAGTCTTTTTACAAAAGTGGAGGATTAACCCCTTACCTTCCACAGTGAGTATAACAAGCATGTTTTCCTGCATATACACACTGATTTTACTGTTGTGGGTTTAGTAACAGTTTAAGGTTGATAAAAAAAAGTACTTTTTTTTTTCAATGCCATAAATAACCAGTGCCAAGCTGTGGGTGCCAAAAATTAATGTAAACCCCAAAATTCCTTTAAAATAATTGTTGTCTAATTTTTTCCAGTACATCATTTTTTGTTTTTTTTAAGGTTTCTGCAAGTGTACATATAGGTATAGCTTGTCATGAGCACTAGGACTGACTCCTTGCGCTGTGTTTTTCATATTAGAGCAGAATCACATTGATATGTAGATACCTGGCTGGACTGACAGCTAGGCTCCCTGCATCCTCTATTCCTTCAATGTCCCGCAGAGCTGGCTCTATAGGCTTGTCAGCAGTGATATATCCCTACAGTCTGTCTCTTGATAGATGGCATGCTTAACCGCAGAACCCCAGAGAAATATTTCTGCATAAGGATTTGCAAGTTTTGACAGGGCCTGTTGACTTACATGATGCAATTAACTGTAACACGCATTTTTAACCCCATTCACATGTACCGCTCAGCAACAAGAGGCAGCTTTAAAAAAAAAAAAAGGTTGTTTAGGGACTGTAATGCCGCGTACACACGAGCGGACCTTACGGCATACTTGGTCCGGCGTACCGGATTTCGTCGGACAATTCGATCGTGTGTGGGCTCCAGCGGACTTTGTTTTCTCAAAAGTTGGACTTAGATTTGAAACATGTTTCAAATCTATCCGACGGACTCGAGTCCGGTCGAAAAGTCCGCTCGTCTGTATGCTAGTTCGACGGACAAAAAGCCACGCTAGGGCAGCTATTGGCTACTGGCTATGAACTTCCTTATTTTAGTCCGGTCGTACGTCATCACGTATGAATTCGACGGACTTTGGTTGATTGTGTGCGTAGGCAAGTCCGTTCATTCAGAAAGTCCGTCGTAAAGTCCGTCAAAGTCCGCCGGGCAAAGTCTGCCGTAAAGTCCGCTCGTGTGTACGCGGCATAAGGGTCTGTTCCTACCAAGTCTTTTGAGCTGCATCCATCTGCATAGATCAATGCAGGTCCAATACAAGAGCAAATAGAAAACAAATGTTTCTTGTGTGCCCTGTTCACACCCTTAAGCCTTGTACACACGATTGGATTTTCCGACGGGAAATGTGTGATGACAGGCTGTTGGCGGAAAATCCGACTGTTTGTACGCTCCATCGGACAATTGTTGTTGGATTTTCCACGGACAAATGTTGGATGGCAGGCTTTAAAATTTTCCGCGGACAAATGTGTGTTGTCGGATTTTCCGATTGTGTGTACACAAGTCCGTCGGACAAAAGTCCAAAGTACAAACACGCATGCTCGGAAGCAAGGACGAGCCAGAAGCGGTCGATCTTGTAAACTTGCGTTCATAATGGAGAATTAACATTTGTGACGTGGCAAATTATGAAATCTCGAAATGCAGCGCACAATTCTCTTCTTCTTTAATGGGATAATAATGAAGCTGCTTTGCTGGTGATACTGATGGAGTTATTGCAAACGAATTTTCAAAGGCTTTTTTTTCTAGTGATATCAAGAATAATATTATTATGTTTTTTTTTTTTTATTTGGGCAAGTTACCACAACACCATTATCCCGTAATTTACAAGATCAAAGATTCAACTATGTTGGTGTCCCTTGTCAATTTTACATTGTATTTTTTAAAATGTAACTGCCTACTCCCAAAATGTCATTTGAAGTAAAACACATAGCCAAGTATTATTCTACACAATTTTTTTTATTGTGCATTAAAAAAAGAAAACAAATAAAATTACACATGCTATCTGCCAATAGAACTTAACCAAAAAGTGCATTCTATGCATCCAAAAATATAAAAAATATACCAAATCAAATCATTATTCAACCAAAAAATAAAATAAAATCCTCATGCATGTGTCCTGCTTCTTAATATTTGGGGGGGGGGATCAACAATGCCAAGAGTTGGTGAAAGCAGGGGTCCGTCATTTGGAGATGATTCCGAAAATCATCCGGATTATTCTCCTGGAGCTCCCACAGCAAAGGCATATGACATAATTGGTCATGATTAATAAAGTAACCAATTTTTGGTCCAAGAAATCCTCCTCCTCCTGTTCCTGGACTGGACTTTGGTCAAAGCAATAACTCCAAGGCTAATAATAAAAAACACGTTATCTCCTCCGATTCCGCAACATGTCTGGTTGACGAACGGCCATTCAGAAACGAACTGAAAAGCGCAAAATGAAAAGCGCGAATCAACACTCGCCAAACTTCTACTAACACAAAATTAGCAGAAGGAGCCCCAAGGGTGGCGCTAAAGAGCTGAAAAACCACGTAGTGCGTCACTACGTTCGTGTTTGTTGTTTGTGTTTGCACAAATACAGAGCAATCTTAAAAAAAAAAAAAGCGTTTGGGAGACTGGAACTCCGCTTTAAGAGCCCTCCTGTAGTGATGTAATGGGCCAGTAACCCCACAAAAGCCAGGTTGAAAGGAGCCATATTACAGTTGGGGCACAGGATCCAGAGACCCCACCATCAGGCAGAAGTAGTCAGCTAGTGGAGGCCCAGAACAGGGCTGAAGGGCAGGGAGAGCTAGACCTGCACCCAGAAGAGCCAACTGTAGACATCCTGACCCTTATGGTGGTGGAGGCTAGAGCGGGTTGTAAAAGGGCTTTAAGGGCCAGACCAAGTATTTCCTGGAGTGAGGCTATCCCCCTGGATGACCTGGGAGAAGTGTACCCAAACCAGAGGTGACTGCAGTGATCCTGCCTCAGGAATGCTACCTGTAGGAGCAGGGAGCTGTATACAGACAGCCTAAAGCAAACCAGGACACTCTGTATGAGTACTGATGACCCCCAGAGGAGAGAGACTGAGTAGGGAAGATGGCTTACTAAAATGCACTGTATGCTGCTTTCACATGTGACTCCTGTGGATCGTCCACTATATGTGATGGACAAAATGCTATTAAGTGACCTCTGATAGTATTGTATGTCTATGTAATGTAATGGTAATACCATCTTAAAGTGGAGTTCCACTCAAAAGTGGAAGCCCTGCTTATTTGCTTCCTACCCACATTTGGTACCTTTCAGGGGGAGGGGGGAACGGGTACCTGTTTTTGACAGGTACCTGTCCTCACTTCCGGGAGACCTTTCGGCCCCCATCCTTCTTCTTCCGCCGCCGGGCCAGCTAGAAAGCGTATCGCGCTTTGCGCACGGGGAAACAGCCGTGAAGCCGAAAGATTTCCCTCACCACGAATGGCGGCGGCAGCACCCGAGAGCCGATCGGAAAATCAGCTGGGGGCCGACATTGTGGGATCCCTGGACAGGTAAGTGTCCTGCTATTAAAAGTCAGCTGTAGCTGCTGACTTTTAATTTTGGGAGGGGGCGGCTGGAGCTCTGCTTTAAAGTAACATTAAGTAAAGTACAGCAATCTTAACGTTTTTGTGTGGACAATCCTTCCTTAAAATATAAAGGTCAGAGGTCGGGAATGTCATGAGATGGGCACAAGATGGCAGAGGGTTAAAACCTCAAGCAGGAGGGCTGTTGTTCTAATAGCAAGAAGAAGCAGGACAGGGATTTGTGCTCATGGCGCCATTACCAGCCATTCACAAGTGGTGGAGGGATGGTGAAACTCTGCGGTTGAGTTTTTTATGCCCCTCTTAGCTGCAGAAGTTGGGGGTATACACATGCCATGGCTGCGATGCAATGCTATCACTTTCAGCAGGCATACGGCCCACTGAGCATGAGCTATTCCAGTGAATGGGGCTGCTCTGCAAGTGCCCTGCAACAGTGTTCAACATCCCACACCAGGGTGAAGGCATTTATTCTCATAGGCCAATGTGAACGAACCCTAAAAGTTTATTGATTGAAATGTTGTACAATATTTGTTACTAGTGTAGCGCTACCACCTAGGGTTGCCACCTGTCCAGGATTCACCCAGGAACCCAGACAGAGTATTCAGACAGGAATGTGGCTTTGAACAAGGTTTGACAGGAGGGTGAGGGGCACGATGTGCTAGGGTTGCCACCTGTCCGGGATTCACCTGGACAGTTCGGGTTTTGAATCATGTGTTCACCTGAAACCCGGACACCTTATTCAGACAGGAATGTGGCTCAGAACAGGGCGTGACAAGAAGGTGAGGGGGCACTATGTGCGCCGCATTACTATTCTCTTTGGAGTGCCCAAAGGTGTCCCGGGTCTGTTACAATCGTATAGAGCAGGGGTAGGCAACGGGGGGTCCTCCAGCTGCTGTGGAACTACATTTCCCGTGAGGCATTGCAAGGCTGGCAGTTACAATTACTCCCAGAGGCATGATGGGACTTGTAGTTCTGCAACAGCTGGAGGGCCCCAGGTAGGGTTGCCACATCATCCCTTTAATCCAGGACACACATTAATTACACAGGTTCTGTGGCTGATTAACGTGGTAATTAAACTCACTTGGTGCCTTATCTGCATTAAATCAGCCTCAGAACCTGTGTAATTAATGTGTGTCCTGGATTAAAGGGATGATGTGGCAACCCTAGCTCCAGGTTGCTTACTCCGGTTATAGTGTATAATGAAAAAAGAAATTGCTGTGCGCCGCTTAAGTTTTCGGGTTTGTCTTGAAGAAAAAGTGGCAAGCCTACTATGTGCGCCACAATACCTTTGGACTGTCCAAAGGTGTCCCAGTTCGGTTACAATCCTATAGTGTATACTAAAATAAAAATGAATTTACTTTGTGCTGCTAAAGTGTTCGGGTTTGGCTTGAAGAAAAAGGGGCAACTCTACTACCACCATAGGAGACACTAGAAAGATGACCAGAGTTCCTCTCTCCACTAGTTGCTGCACAGCCAGGCACATGGTAACATGGGGTTAGAGAATTGAGTGGAATACTCCAAAACTATGCACAAGTAGGACACTTATTTTCTATAGAACTATGAGCCTGTAGCAAACTTGAGGAGATTAACCATTTGCCTACTGGACACTTTCACCCGCTTCCTGCCCAGGCCAATTTTCAGCTTTCAGCACTGTCACACTTTGAATGACAATTGCGCAGCCATGCACCTCTGTACCCAAATTACATTTTTCAATTTTTTTTTTCACACAAATAGAGCTTTCTTTTGGTGGTATTTAATCATTGCTGGGTTTTTAATTTTTTTTCTAAAAAAACAAAATAAATACTGAAATTTTTTATTGAGGGGTATTAAACTTGGATGGGGTAAGGGAGTATGGGATGCCCACTTGATTGAAGAAAGTATACAGGACTCAAACTATATACACTTCCTGTATATACTCCTCTACACTTCAGGTCCAGCACAGCAATTTTCTTTGGGGGGGTGGAGCTGCATTAGAAAAACTGCCAGCTACTCCCCCCCCCCCCCGGCACTAACACCCCCCCTCCACCACTCGCTGTCCTTACCGTGGATGCAGGCAGTAAGGCCCCTTTCACACTGGGGCGGTTTGCAGGTGTTATTGCGCTAAAAATAGCGCCTGCAAACCGACCTAAAACTGCCGCTACTGTTTCTCCAGTGTGAAAGCCGGAGCGGTGCGCTGGCAGGAGAGAAAAAAAACTCCTGCAAACAGCATCTTTGGAGCGGTGAAGCAGTGCGGCTATGGGGCAGTGCGGCTATACCGCGGGCATAGCGCCGCTGTAGCGGCGCTATGCGAGCGGTTTTAACCCTTTTTCGGCCGCCAGCGGGGGTTAAAACTGCACCGCTAGCGGCCGAATACCGCCGCTAAAACGACGGTAAAGCGGCGCTAAAAATAGCGCAGTTTTACCGCCGACGCCCCCACCGTCCCAGTGTGAAAGGGGCCTAAGAGCAAAGGTCGGAGCTGCTGTGACCATCTCCCAGCGTGGCGGGCTTCGGTGTCCTCTCCTGGAGTCCCATTCTCTCTGCTCCTCCTGGCGCTAGGCGTCTAATAGGATCGCCTGACGTTTTTGGCAAACGGGATCTAATCAGGTGCATTAGATCCCGATTAGAAACCTGGCCGCTGTAATTCATGTGCCCGGTGACCCGAAAGGGGCCGGACACATGAATAGGGAGCGGCAGCAGTGGCCGTGGATAGATTCATGTTATGCACGAATCTATCCACTGCATATAGGGGGTGGAGAGGGAGGGGGCAGCGCCCGGGCTCCCCTAATAGACAGACTGCCCCTGTTGCAGACTATCTCTCCTTAACACCTTGCTTGTTCTTCCAGGACCAGCTAGCACTGAGATTTAGACCTGACACTAGCTCAGCCAGGCCTTAGCGGATGCCCTTTGCAGGCAGGGGCCACGGGCCCCTCTGGTGTAGCAAAAAATATGTAGGTAGTCCTGGTGGTATCTGTCCTCATGGCTACTGATCCCAGCACCACCTCTTCAAGCCCTGCCAGCCCTGCCAGCCCTCCTGGCTGCATCTGCCTCTCTCCACTGCGCCATCGCAGTCCACTCCACTGGCTCTGCACTCATCCCAAACTGCAATCTCCCAGTCCTCTCAGGCGTGCCTCCCAGACCTTACCGACTGTGTGTCACTCCCCAGCCCTCTTGGCAGCGACCTGTTGTTCCTCCCTGGAGATTTTGCCTGGCAGTGCTTTCTTGCTGTCCTCTCCTTGCTCCCATGCCTCCTGTCCAGGACACCTCAATGTTTTCTTAGAAGTTCCTGTCTTCACCCAAGCCCAGGCCCAAGGTCACCCCCCTCCCCCCCAGACTAGGGAGCTCCCTCAAGGCCACAACAGCCTAGCACTCCATCTCCAGCTTCCTTCCGAACAACTCCTCCCCAGCTGGGCTGAGCCTGGTCATTTAAGGAGGCCTGCCCCCTGCCAATCCAAATTGGGGATTGGCAAGGGCTCCTCAGAATACCCCAGGCAGCTCCACCTTTCCTCTCCTCCTGGAAAGATGCTAGAATATTCTGGAAAGAAGTAGGAGGTCTTGGTGATGCTGCCTGTGAGTCACCCAGCTCTGCCCTGAGTTACTCCCAACCCATATCAAAACAAACGCAGGCTTGGCTATAAGCCAAGCCTAGAAATGTACCTACTCTATCAAAAATCCTAGCCATACTATCTATAGCACACTAGAGGGTGCTACACTTAGTTTGTTTATCCAATTTTGCAATTTTTCTGATTCACTGATGGGCACTGATAGACTGCACTGATGGGCACTGATGAGGTGGCACTGATGAGGCGGCACTGGTGTGCATTGATGAGGAGGCAGTAATAGGTGGCACTGATGGGCACTGATAGGTGGCACTGATGGGCTCTGTGAGGCGGCACTAAAGGGCACTGAGAGGTGGCACTAAAGGGCACTGATAAGTGGCACTGATTGACACTGATAGGCGGCACTGATGGGCACTGGTAGGCGGCACTGATAGTTGACACTGATGATGGGTACTGATGGGCCCTGATTGGCAGCACTGATAAACACTGATAAGTGGCACTTGTCGGCACTGATTAGCGGCACTGGTGGGCAAAGATTGGGACTGATGTCCCTATAACAGAAGGCGGTTATCGGCTTTCTTCTTCTCTCCTCGCGCTGATCGTGAGGAGAAAAAAAGCTGATAACCGGCTTCTGTTTACTTCCATGAGCAGCTGTCATTGGCTGACAGCTGATCACGTGGTAAAGGGACGCTGTGATTGGCCCTTTACCCTGCTCTGTGATCAGCCAAGTCTGAAGGACTCGATGGTCATAGAGCGCGCTGCAGGGGGGATGCGAGCAGCGCGATCACAGGAGGACGTCGATAGACGCCCTTCTGGCACTGCCGTAGCCGTCTTTTGGCTATAACGCAGGCTGAAATTGGTTAATGTTTCTCTGGTGAACAGTCCACCCAAAGTCCTTTCGCTGGGTATTTTATAGCCAGCCATTCTCAACCAGGGTTCCGTGGAACCCTAGGGCTCCTCCAGAGGTGGCTAGGGGTTCCTTGAGCTGTGGCTGATTTACCACCTATGTGATGGTGCCTACATAGTTTTGAGCCAATGCCCCTTGGAGGAGCCAGTGGTATGACAACAATGATATTTATAGCTCTCTGTAAGGGGTCCATTCTTACCACCACTGTAAAAAAGGGGTATTCTTCTCACTGACCACCAAAGTAAGGGGCATTGTTCCCACTGACCCCCAATTAACGGGTTTTATCAGGGGTTCCCCGAGACCTGAAAATTACTTTAAGGGTTCCCCTGGGGTAAAATGGTTGAGAAAGGCTGGACTAAGCTCTTCAGGAATCTGGACACTTTGTCCCCTTTACACCTACACAGCTGGCTCTGACACACGAGGGATGGCCCCAGCCCAGAGTCTCTATGATTTGTGTGTCTTCACAAGTGTCCTTGGAAAGTTGGTTGCCTCCTTCCAATACCCGCGTACTGCAGCTTTGCCTGATGATACAGAAGAATTGGCCACTTGGGCCGAGTCCCTGTACAAATTCCAAGGCTTTTCATTTTGACTGCATTGTACTTTTAAAGCTGGACTCTGCAATGCCATGTGTGTATATAAAATGTATATAAAATGGCCACATAACAAAACCTCATTATAATTTCATAAAGTCTTTTCTAGTGCCCCGTCTTCTGACTGCCATCTGCACATGCAGCTGCTGTGGTTAGTAACTTCCCAGCATGTCCTAGCAGAGGATCTAATATCCATTCTAGGTAGAATGTCGCCCATCATGATGGACTAGCGGGATTGGGCACAGGCACAAGATTTTTTTTTGGGTGTCTGCATATTAGCTGCTCAGCTAAATCTAAAATGAATAAAGGGAAATGTTTTATTTCATTTTCTTGTAGGTTTCTTTTACATATCATTTTCTTTCTTTATTATATTTACTTTTTTTTTTTTTTTTAAACACATTACAGCCGTTTTTACAAAGGCAGCCAGATGTAGTTGGGCTGCAGTTTTGCCACACCCCACCCCCCAACCGATCACCTGAAACATAATATACAGCCGAAGAGAACTGTATGCATGCCATGGCCACAGAAAATTTGACACCACCTGTCATTGAAATCAATGGGGCCGCACCGCAACTGCAAGCCGAAAGCTTCTATACAAAATCACCATTTGGATGTAAAAAAAAAAAAAACCCAAATTTTTAGGAGTGGGCAACAAACCCCCAGAGGTCTGCTGCCCTCTGAAAAGTGAGCCACCGCAGATCGCTTTTCACAAGGTGGTAGAAACTACTGCCCATGTGAAACAGGCCTTCATTTGTTTTGAATTCTTAAACAAGGTGAATATGAAAAACTGCATATTAATATTAAAGCGGAACTTCACCCAAAAGGGGAATTTCCGATACTAAAGTCTTGGTTTTTTTTTTTAATTAACCACTTCAGCCCCGGAAGGTTTTACCCCCTTCCTGACCAGAGCACTTTTTACAATTTGGCACTGCGTCGCTTTAACTGGTAATTGCACGGTCATGCAATGCTGTACCCAAACACAATTTGCATCCTTTTTTCCCACAGATAGAGATTTCTTTTGGTGCTATTTGATCACCTCTGCGGTTTTTATTTTTTGCGCTATACACAAAGAGACTGCGACAATTTTGAAAAAAAAAACAATATTTTTAACTTTTTGCTATAATAAATATCCCCAAAAATGTTTTTTAAAAAACAAATTCCTTCATCAGTTTAAGCCAATATATATTCTTCTACATATTTTTGGTAAACAAAAATCACAATAAGTGTATATTTATTGGTTTGCACAAAAGTTATAGCGTCTACAAACTATGGGAAATATTTATGGCATTTTTAAATTTTTTTTTTTTACTAGTAATATGGGTGATCTGCGATTTTTATGGGGCGTACACACGGTCGGACTTTTCGTCTACAGAAGTCCGACAGCCTGTCCGACAGACTTTCGACTGACTTTTGGCGGACTTTCTTACGAACGGACTTGCCTACATACGATCACACAAAAGTCCGACGGATTCGTACGTGATGACGTACACCGGACTAAAATAAGGAAGTTGATAGCCAGTAGCCAATAGCTGCCCTAGCGTGGGTTTTTGTCGGTCGGACTAGCACACAGACGAGCGGATTTCTGGGTCCGGCGGAGTTACGACGTAAAGATTTGAAGCATGTTTCAAATCTAAAGTCCGTCAGATTTGAGGCTGGAAAAGTCAGCTGAAAGTCCGGGGAAGCCCACACACGATCGGATTGTCAGCCAGCTTTAGTCCGTCGGCGTCCGTCGGACTTTTGTAGACGAAAAGTCCGACCATGTGTACGCGGCATTAGAGGTATTGCAACATTGTGACGGACAGATCAGACACTTTTGACACATTTTTGGGACCATTAACATTTATACAGGGATCAGTGCTATAGAAATGCACTGATTACTGACTCTGGTAGGGAAGGGGTTAACACTAGGGGGCGATCGAGGGGTTAAATGTGTGTTTCCTCAGTGTTTTCTAACTGTATGGGGATAGGACTGAGTAGGAGAGGAGACATATCGCTGTTCCTACATAGTAGGAACAAACGACATGTCTCCTCTCCTCTGACAGCACAGGGATCTGTGGGTTGAGGTCAGGACTCTGTGCAGGCCAGTCATGTTCCTCCACCCCAAACTCGCTCATCCGTGTCTTTATGGACCTTGCTTTGTGCACGGGTGTGCAGTCATGTTGGAACAGGAAGGGACCATCCCCAAACTGTTCCCACCAAGTTGGGAGCATGAAGTTGTCCAAAATGTCTTGGTATGCTGACACTTTAATGCCTCGTTTCCACTGAGCGGATCGGTTCGGTACGCTATTTTGGGTGTTTCCATTATGAAAGCGGCCCATACAACCGAACCGAACCGTTCCATTCAGGGTCCTGCTTCAGATGTGGGGCCATAGAAAATGGAACGGTTCGGTTAGGGCGGAGCTACGATACATTCCACTGATTGGCTGACAGAATACCCTCTGCTGTGCTATGCTGAGGCATTTTTTCTAAACCCTGTATGGCCCCTTGTGGTCCCACTTGCAGTGGAAACGCTCACCAGAATAGACCGGACTATTCTAGGCCATTCAAACTGTACCGACCCGAAACGATCCGCTCAGTGGAAACGAGGCATATGAGTTCTCTTCACTGGAACTAAGGGGGCCAAGCCCAACCCCTGAAAAACAACCCCCACACCATAATCCCCCCTCCACCAAATGATTGGGACCGGTGCACAAAGCAAGGTCATTGGGATGGCATTGAAAACGAATCACCCGGCACATACACAGCATATTTCTGTACCATGTGTTAACATGCATGATGTAATGAAGTGTGAAAGCGCCAAAGAATGCGAGCAAGTGCTGGATTGATTGAATAGAATTGTTTGCAACGAGACCTCCAAGAATAAAAGTAAAAACAGATACAAGTAAATATCTTTTCACTTTACATGATGTATTTGTTGCAATGTTTTTGCCTATTTTTAAACATTTCATTCGATTTATTTTACCTGTCAAATGTGTACTGTATTATGTGACAGTGCTGGAAGGATGTAAAGCCATGGGTTGTCCCACACAATTCCCACCGAGCACAGTGGTGAAGGGCTCTCCTCTGGGACATCCACATTCGATCTGCTGCTGGTTTGAGATTTCCAGGCAAATTTAGAGGATTGTCCTCTTAGGTGTCCGTTTATGAAGCAGTGATCAGCGGTGATCCCGAGGATCGCCGCTGATCACTGTCCATAAACAGTTTATGAAGCAGTGATAATCGGGGGAGAACATGTTTGAACTTGTTCTCCCGCCTATTATCTCTACACACGGAGAATCCTCATTGACTGTCACAGTAACGGCCAGTTTATGAAGCGGTGATCTCACCGCTTCACTGGCGATCTGAGTCAGAATTCACACTCCCAGGTTCACCAGCTCAGAGGTGGTGAATCGGGGAGTGAAGAGGAAATCTGGGGGGATCTGAGGGGGAAGGAGGAAGATTTTTAACTTCCTTATGCCTCGTTCAGACCCCCCAACACTGTAAGCATGTCCCCCTGTCATATTTATGTGTATACATATATATACATATATACATATAATGTGTATATGTATATATATATCATATAATGTGTGTGTGTGTATACATATGTGTATAATGTAGGGGGACTCGTTATTTTATTAACATTAATCCACGCCGTTGAGCGGTGATAATTTATCACTGCTTGATAAACTGACATCTGGTGCTGTAATCTCGTAAAGTCTCACGAGATTCCAGTATCGGGGGCCGTTCTCCACTGTTTGAAGCATTTGTAGATCTCTTCACTCCTCCAAAGGTGAAGCGATCTACAAAGCTTCATAAACTGGCACACAGAGGAGAAGATTCTTCACTGTGAATGCCGGAGAACGAAGCAGTGAATAGATTTCACTGCTTCATAAACGGACACCTCAGTGACAAGTTCTTCAACAGACACAATATGAGAATGAACTAAAACCCACAAGTGTTATTCAGTAAACTAAGGATTAAAGAAAACCCAGAGGAACAACCAACACAGAGAGATACTATAAATGTCTATCACCCTCATGTTTAGGCAGTGTTGCTCCTAAATTTACCTGCCAGGTGTATTTGCCTTGGCCAATTCTGATGGATCAGTTGATTACACTCTAATGCCCCGTACACACGATCAGACATTCCGACAACAAAATCCATGTTTTTTTCCCCGACGGATGTTGGCTCAAACTTGTCCTGCATACAAATTCCGAATGTCAAGAACGCGGTGACGTACATCACGTACGACGAGCCCAGAAAAATGAAGTTCAATAGCCAGTGCGGCTCTTCTGCTTGATTCCGAGCATGCGTGGCACTTTGTGCGTCGGAATTGTGTACACACGCTCGGAATTTACGCAAACGGATTTTGTTGTCGGAAAATTTGAGAACCAGATCTCAAATTTTGTGCGACGGAAATTCCGATGGAAACTGTCCGATGGAGCCTACACACGGTCGGGATTTCTGACAAAAGGCTCCCATCGAACATTTTCCGTCGGAAAATCCGACCGTGTGTACGGGGCATTAGTCTGGAATTGGTTCACTTCTCTCTTCTGTCGCTAGATGGCCGGGTATCTGGTGGCATTAGATAAGACAAGGGCATTGCAAGGACAGATTAGGAATAGATAGAGTATCTCAGCCAATGGGCAGGGATTTTCTTGGGTCGCTTGGCCTGCTGGGAGAGCCTATTTATTTGGGTGAGGTCAGGTGATCAGGGTTCTGTGCCACCTGGACGGCTGTCTGGGTGGATGTGTGTTGTTCTGCCCTGGGCTGCTAGGCTGGAGTTTGGGCCTATCCCGGGGACATCTGGCTACTAGGCTGTCTGAGGGCCTATCCAGAAGCAAGAGAGCAGTGCAGGGTTGGGATTGCGGTTTGAACACCCCCCAGATCGGTTCGCACCAGAACATCCAAACAGGCCAAATTTTCTGCAGACAGCCTCTAGTGGGTGGGACTGCAGGGCCCCTCCCACTGCTTTGCGCACTGCAAAGGTCTTGTACAGCACAGAGATGATGTCACAGCTACTTTTACAAGGTAATATCTGGGGTTGAAATTTCTTGTGGCAATCGTGGTAAATAACTTTGCACAATGTGGTTTATTTTAGGTAGAAACTGACATCTAATATATATAATCAAAGGGATAAAACTTCTGTGTAAACAAATAACCTGCAATCTGCCAAGCTTTAAACAACGTGTAAATGCATTAAAGTCTAAATCTTTTTCTGACACTTCTTTCTTAAGTTAAAATCAATATTCTTTGCTAAAAAACTACTTGGAACCCCCAAACATTATATATATATATTAGCAGAGACCCTAGGGAATAAATGGCAATTGCTGCAATATTTTATGTCACACTGTATTTGCCCAGCGGTCTTTCAAATGCAATTTTTTGGGAAAAAATACACTTCAATAAATAAAAAAAATAAATAAAAAACACGAAACAGTAAAGTTAGCACAATTTTTTTGTTTTAATGTGAAAGATGATGTTACGCCGCGAGAATCACGAGAGAATCGTGATCTATCCTCTAAGCAAAAAAATTGTGATTCTCATTTTATCCAGAATCGTTCAGCTCTAAATTAAACCCTCAGCGTTTTTAGTTTAACACATCAAGAGCAATAAAATATTCCATTGCCATTTCAACTTTCAATGCTGCCGACTCTTGCTTTCTCTGTGCTGCTTCCCTGAACTTCCAGTCTTCACAGGAAAGGGTCAGTGGGCAGTGTATTCTCCAGTCAGTCTGTTAATTTGGAAAAGTGAGGGGGGGATGAGGGGGAAGGGAGAGAAGCAGGGGAGTGCTTCACCATCCTAGGCTATGGGGCTGTGTGTTTCTATTGATGCACACAGTGTAGGGAGCTGCAACAATAGGCCCTGCATACAAGCGTGGCCTTGTAGGATGCTGCAAGAGAAAGGGACCACCCTGACACAGGAAACTTCAGGCAGCAGACATGGCTCCAACTAAAACTGGAACATAAGCAAGGATTAAAAGGCTAAGAAGCTGCATACACAGTGAGGTTTAAATCAGCAGCTGAAAGTGCTTAAAGTGATTGTAAATGATCACCGTGTAAAACAACCCATTCAGTTTAAAATAGAAATGAAAGACAAATCATTGTATAGATATAAAAAAATATATACAAATATAAAAACTACAAATGATTTATCTCTTTGCTAACCATACTTTTTTTTTTCCTTTCTGTATTCGTATTTGATGTTACATCTAATAGAAACGTACAATGTTATATGTTAATACAGCCGGCATTTTTCATACCATTGTTTATAAACAATGTTTATACATCCTTTATATCTAATATAAATGTAGAATGTCTACTTTACTATATCTTCACATTTAAAAAATAAACCTTTATTGAGAAAAAAAAAAATAATAAAAATATTTTTTCCCCCTTTTTTGTAAGTGATCACATTCCTTCTGTTCTCAGCTGCATAGGAGCTGGGGGGAGGAGAAGCAGCAGCACACTGTGAATGGCTGTGCAGCAGGGGTGTGTCAGGGCAAGTCTCATCATTGGAGGAGTTCCCAGCACAGCTTGAGCACTGACCATGGTGTTCTTTCCTGCTTAGTGTGGTCAGTTTTTAATAGGAAAGCAGAGGGACTGGTGGGGACACCGGGGATTTCACACAAAGGAAGCAATACAAAGAGAACAGGATAATGTCTCATACAAGTACATGGCACAGCAGCCACATAGCAGGAATATGAAGTGTTGGGGTAACAAACGCTTTACAGGCAGGATTTTTTTTTTTTTTAATAAACATGTCATACTTACCTGCTCTGCTTTTTTTTTAATAAACATGTCATACTTACCTGCTCTGCTTTTTTTTTAATAAACATGTCATACTTACCTGCTCTGCTTTTTTTTTAATAAACATGTCATACTTACCTGCTCTGCTTTTTTTTTAATAAACATGTCATACTTACCTGCTCTGCTTTTTTTTTAATAAACATGTCATACTTACCTGCTCTGCTTTTTTTTTTCAATAAACATGTCATACTTACCTGCTCTGTGTTTTGCACAGAACAGCCCTCTTCTCGGGTCCCTCGCCAGCGCTCTTGGCTCCTCCTCCTTGAGCAGTGCCCCCAGAGCAAGCTGCTGGCTCTGGGGGCACTTGTGTGTGCTCCTGCCCCACTCCCTCCACACTGGCTGTGATTGACAGCTGCGGGAGCCAATGCCAATGAGAAGGCAGAGACCTGAGACAGCAGTCTCTCTAGTGCACATCACTGGATCGAGATCGAACTCGGGTACCTTCATGCATAGAATGCAAATGTTCAGCCGTTACAACCACTTTAAAAACCTGACTAGTATAGATAGAAGAAGGTGTCAGACTATTACTAAATATGTGTAACTATATTTTCAGCATTATCTTTAGCAAATAGATAGAACAAAGTGTTGCGATGGACTTTGCCTACTCTAGGCCTGCACATGTAAATGACACATCATTACACTGATAAGTGGGGTTTGCTATTACTTCTTTTTTTTTCACAGAAATCAATCCACTTTGCATTCCTCTCTCACACACAGAAAACGTTTATTATAGCAAATAAAAAGCTTTTTGTTGCTAGGAATGAGCAGTTATTTCTTTATTACGTTTACAACTGCATTCCTTTGTTGGGGATCAGGAAGAGTTTCTTGTTCCTGTCTCTGGACCTTCTTTAAAAGGTCTCATACATTCAGGAGTAATTAAAGAGGTTGTAAAGGCACAAAGCTTCTATGCATGAGGGTAAATAAAAAACTTCTGTGTGTAGCAGCCCCGCCCCTCCAACCCCACCTAATACCGTATATACTCGAGTATAAGCCATTTTTAGGCTGAACCCCCCCAGCTTATACTCGAGTGAGGGTGCCCATCTGCAGCCGTACCTTTGATTACTAAAACAGTCCCGCCTCCTTCTCGTCCATGATAGAGGAACACTGATACAATGCTGGGAAACTGTATCAGTGTTCCGTCTATCACAGACGAGGAGGAGGCGGGGCTTTGTTACAATGGACGGCCGCCGAACAGACTACAAAACACAGCGGGAGACACCCACTGTTTTAGTAATCAAAGGTACGGCTGCAGATGGGCACAATGAGGCTGCAAATGGACACAGTGAGGCTGCAGATGGACATTGTTTACCCAGTAGCTGCTGCATTTTCCCACTGTAGGCTTATACTCGAGTCAATACGTTTTCCCAGTTTTTTGTGGTAAAATTGGGTGCCTCGGCTTATATTCGGGTCAGCCTATACTTGAGTATATACAGTACTTACCTGAGCCCCCTCTCGATCCAGCAATGTCCACGAGAGCCTTGCCTCTCCGGGGACTCGTGCGCTTGATTTGCCTGATTGACTTTTGTCAGTCAATCACATCCAGTGAGCCAATATGGAGACGGAGGGGGCGGGGCAGGGCCGAGCCACGTCTCTGTGTGTCCATTCACAGCCAGTGAGCCAATCTGGAGACGAGGGGGGCAGGGCAAAGCCGCGGCTCTGTGTGTCCATTCACAACCAGTGAGCCAATCTGGAGACGGAGGGGACGGGGCTGAACCGTGGCTCTGTGTGTCCATTCACAGCCAGTAAGCCAATCTGGAGACGGAGGGGGCAGGGCCAAGCCGCGGCTCTGTGTGTCCATTCACAGCCAGTGAGCCAATCTGGAGATGGAGGGGGCGGGGCCGAGCTGCGGCTCTGTGTGTCCATTCACAGCCAGTGAGCCAATCTGAGGGGGCGGGGAAGAGCCGTGGCTCTGTGTGTAAATAGACAGATAGGCTCAGGAGTGTGTCTGCTTGGGTACCCCCACAGCAAGCTGCAGAAGGGAGGAGCCATGAGTGCTGGTTAGGGACCCCAGAAGAGGAGGACCTGGGTTGCTCTGTGCTAAAACATTGCATAAAGCAGTTAAGCCATAGCTCCCAACTGTCCCTGATTTCGAGGGACTGTCCCTGATTTGGAGCAATGTCCCTCTGTCCCTCATTCCTCCACATTTGTCCCTCATTTTGGTCTGATCTATATAGTTGTATATAATGCACTTTTTATCTTTCAAAAAGTGTTTCCCAGCGCTAAAACTTTCATCCAAATTCTAAATTGCTGCATTTATAAATTTTAAAAGCCAATATAAAGGAATATTCGTGGTAAAAAAAATCACTTGTGGATTTAATTACCGTATATACTCGAGTATAAGTCGAATTTTTCAGCACATTTTTTTGTGCTGAAAGTGCCCCCCTCGACTTATAGAGTCAAGCACTTTTCTGCAGCAAAAAATTTCATTTTCCGAACCGACTTTGGGGCCCCGTATCTCCCGGCCACTTGGTGCTAGGAACTCCAAATTTGGTGTGCAAACCCACTGGAACTGGTGCCATAACATATCCAAAGCTGGGGTTTCTAGCACCAAGTGGCCCCCTGAGATACGGGGCCCCAAAACCGGTTCGGAAAATGTCATTCTCTGCTGCAGAAAAGTGCTTGACATTTTCTGAACTGATTTTTGGGGCCCTGTATCTCGGGGTCACTTGGTGCTGGAAACCCCAGCTTTGGAAATGTTATGGTGCTAGTTCCACTGGGTTTGCACACCAAATTTGGGGTTCTTAGCACTAAGTGGGCCCGAGATATGGGGCCCAAAATTTGGTCAACTGTGTTCATCTGCAGCAATGTCATTTCGGGACCCTTTGGGTTCAGAGGCCCCAAATTTTGGCTGCAGCTAGGGGGCATCTAGGAACCCTTAACTACCGAGTTTGAAGTTCCGGGGGCCTATGGCTGCAAATGGGCACAGTGAGGCATGCAAATGGGCACAGTGATGCTGCAAATGGGCATTGTTGACCCTCTTTTCCACTTACAGTAGCTGTGCATTTCTCACCCTCGTCTTATACTCGAGTATATATGGTAACCTTTATTTTGATTATTCTCCTTTAAGGGGGTGTGGCAGGGGGTGAGTCCTATGCCTACATATGTTTGCTAGTACGTGTCCCTCATTCCCATTTTCAAATGTTGGGAGGTATGGTTAAGCATAACATGTTTGTTATTTTAGAAAAAGAAACAAGGCTTTAATATGTTACTGCATCTTTTTATATTCCTGATATGTGCCTGCTTTACCATGTACTTGTATGAAACAGTATCCTGTTCTTTGTATTGCTTCCTTTTGTGTGAAATATCTGGCGATCCTGCCAGTTCCTTTGCCGTTCTATTAAAAACTGACCACACTAGGTAGGATAGCACAGCGTGGTCAGTTTTCTAGCTGTACTGGGAACTCAGCCTGCTCTTGTTCAGTGATCAGACCTTTCCTGGCACTAGGCGCTTGTGCACATAAACACACCAAAGCGCACTTCCTTGAACATAGTGGGACCTGGGCACTTCAGTTTTAGCTAACTTCGCTTGCTTGCGGGTCCTGTGCTGAGCAGCTGGCCTGCTGCATTCTGAATACAGAATGCACAGGCGCCATTTAGAGAATATTTAGCATTTTCGCAATGAGTGCTAAGTGTCCTCCGATTGGATGAGGCAGAGAATGTGATGTCACCATCCTGCCTCTCCACCTTGTCCAATCAGAGGACACTTTGCTTTAATTCAGAAATTGCCTAAAGCTCCTCCCACAGCCCCCCCCCCCATAGTTTACCTGAGCCTCATTGTGATCCAGCGATGTGCACAAGAGCATTAGCTCTTCTGGGTCTCTCCCTCCTCATTGGCTGAGACTCAGCAGCGTGAGCCATTAGCCTCCACTGCTGTCAATCACAGCCAGTAAGGAGGGGGAGGGCCACGCCGCGTTCTATGTGTCTAATAGTCACACAGAGGTGACTTGGGAGCGAGCACACACCAGTGTCCCCAGAGCAAGCAGCTTTCTACGGGGGCACTCAGCAAAGAGGAGGGGTCAGGAGCGCCACTGCACAGAGCAGGTAAGTATGACATCTTTGTAATGTTATCTTTTTTAAATCGGAACTTTTAGTAACACTTTAAAGTGGTGGTAAACCGTGGGTTTTGTTTTACCTGCTGTGCAGGTAAATTATGTGCTTTGAAGAGCATTACAGTGCTACAGGTAAGTGGGAAAAAAACATAAATGGAGCAGGGGGAGTTGTGTAGCTGCTACGTTTGTAATTTTGCAAAAAACATATGCTTTGAAATGTAATTATTTCTTTGTAGATCTCGGACGCTCGCAGCCTGTAACAGGTGAGCGTATCGCAGATCTATTACCTTGTTATAAGATGGGACATTATTGCAGCTCTGTGCCCAACGCCGCTTTAATCAGCGACTCCCAATCTGCCGAGCGACTATGAATTCTCCTGACCTTGCTGCTACTCGGCTATGTTTAGCTCCAGTGACTCCGTTAATTCTCACCACCCACATTTATCCATACGTACTAACCGCACGAGTAGGTGGAAGGCACCTTTACATCTGCAAGCATTTGGCCCTTTTCTTCCACAACGCTGATTGCTTTCCAGTCTCCCGGAATAATATCCCCCGCGTCGTGTTCCTCTTTTCTTTTACATTTTAACAGCGGCTCACGTTTGCCAGGTGGGCAAGGAAATAGTGGCGCGAAGAAAGCACGATTGCATTTAAACGCTGTTTGATGGATCAGGTCATCACACGCGGCACATTTTATGCAGCGCGTGGCGATGCTGGAATCGATCCCTCGACTTTGAATGGCATCAATCGATACCAATCAACAGAGTAAAGGGAGCGACGTCTGTGTGTTACACCATAACTCCCGTAGATGACTGTCAGCAAAGATTGAGGGGCCCGGTCACGCCAGCATCCGCATTAGAATGCCGCCGCTGGTGTGCAGTGAGAAGGCTGCGGTGCTGATTGCACTGGAAATTGCGCATTACAAGAATTTTAATGAGGTGTCAAAAAAAGGACATTTCATTCAGTTGTACTGGCCGCAGTACAGTGTGATGAGTTGGGTCCCGTCACACTACGCTACATTTATTTTCAGCATCTCAGTAGTGTGAACTGTCCATTAAGGGCGCACGGGAGCGGCCCCCTCTATCCACGCCACCCCCTATATGTTTAATGGATAGATTCATGCATAGCATGAATCTATCCTCAGCCACTGCGGCCACCCCCTATTCATGTGTCTGGCCCCTTTCAGGATGCCGGGCGCATAAATTACAGCGGCGGGGGTGTTTTTTTAAGCACCTGATTAGAGCCATAGGCTCCAATAGTCTTCAAAATAGGGCGGACTCGGAACGCAGAGCATTGCGATCGGAGCCCACCCACGTGTGTTAGAAAAGCAAATTAGTATTCAGTTTTCTAACACTAAATCGCCCCCCCCCCCGCCAATCATAAAGCGGGGTCTGATACCCGTTTCTCGATTGGCTGAAAGGTCAGACGATCCTATTGGATGCCTAGAAGGAGGAGGAGGGGGATGCGTGGCGGAAGACGCAGTGATCCACACCACAGGAGAAGGAAGAAAGCTGCCGGACACGCTGACATCTTGGGTCGGCTCAAGCAGGGGCGGGGCGCTCCGATGACATCTCGGGTCTGCTCGGGCAGGTTGGCGGGGTGCTCGGCAGGGTGGTCTGCTGACCCGGTGCACACTGTGTGGTCACACAAAGGTGCCTTTTTCACTAATTTTAAATATACTGTTATATGTCCTGTTAAACCGCTGTATGGTCTTGGCCACCGTACTGCAGCTCAGTTTCAGGGTCTTGGCAATCTTCTTATAGCCTAGGCCATCTTTATATAGAGCAACAATTCTTTTTTTCAGATCCTCAGAGAGTTCTTTGCCATGAGGTGCCATGTTGAACTTCCAGTGACCAGTATGAGAGAGTGAGAGTGATAACACCAAATTTAACACACCTGCTCCCCATTCACGACTGAGACCTTGTAACACTAACGAGTCACATGACACCAGGGAGGGAAAATGGCTAGTTGGGCCCAATTTGGACATTTTCACTTAGGGGGTGTACTCACTTTTGTTGCCAGCGGTTTAGACATTAATGGCTGTGTGTTGAGTTATTTTGAGGGGAAAGCAAATTTACACTGTTATACAAGCTGTACACTCACTACTTTACATTGTAGCAAAGTGTCATTTCTCCAGTGTTGTCACATGAAAAGATATAATAAAATATTTACAAAAATGTGAGGGGTGTACTCACTTTTGTGAGATACTGTATAACATCTTTTTTTATTATTAAAAAAGTATCACTTTAAATGTTTTAATTTTTTTGTTATGAAAATATGTTGTGGATGTATATTGTAACATGCCAGGATTACATTCTTGAATACAGTAGTACTGGAGGGGGGGGGGGCACTGTGGACTGTCCATAGGTTAAACATAGATCTGCCCTGTAAATCAAGACATTACCTGGAAGTCTGTTCTCCATTTTGAGGACTATTTGCATAGTTGAAATTGAAATACTTTTTTTTTTTTGCAATATGCTCATCAATAAATGTTAACCTAAATATGTCTGATTATCAGTAACTGTTGGTAAAATGACATTTGGAATGCAGAAAAGAGTTTTTATTGTATGAGACTGATAAGCTCTGGTATTTACAAGGACAAAACTTTGCAGAAAGGAATCATTACTTAAATGAAAAAGTCCAGGAATCATTTTATAGGCATCGAAATAGCTTTTCCAGATGTGGCAATATACAAAACAAAACACTGGACTGGGCATATAAAACAACATTAAATATAAGATAAAATTCTCAGAGCATCGTATCTAATAGAAAAACAAAGCTCCCGCATTGCAATGAACTCGTGGTAGGATGTGGACTGATTACAGCGACTCTCTGAAAATGTAACCTTTGTTACCAGCCTGTACTCCTAGGCAGTAAAACCCGCTAATCTCTTTGTTATTAGGGTCCACAGGTCGTGTGCTGGTTTATATGCCCATAATCAGTTCATGTAAAAATTTACGACAACCCAATGGAAAATAATATGTCACTAATACTGCAACTAATGCCGCGTACACACGAGCGGACATTACGGCGGACTTTGCCCGGCGGACTGGATTTCGTCGGACAATTCGATGTGTGTGGGCTCCAGCGGACTTTGTTTTCTCAAAAGTTCGACGGAATTAGATTTGAAACTTGTTTTAAATTTATCCGTTGAAATCGAGTCCGGTCGAAAAGTCCGCCGTCTGTATGCTAGTTCGACGGACAAAAAGCCACGCTAGGGCAGCTATTGGCTACTGGCTATGAACTTCCTTGTTTTAGTCCGGTCGTACGTCATCACGTACGAATTCGACGGACTTTGGTGGATTGTGTGTAGGCAAGTCCGTTCATTCACAAAGTCCGTCGGAAAGTACGTCGAAAAGTCCGCCGGGCAAAGTCCGCCGTAATGTCCGCTCGTGTGTACGCGGCATAAGGAGGCTTTCAAATAAAGTATGCCTCATTTAACAGGCAAGTCCAAACGGTGCCAATTACTGGCCCCAAATTAATGTTTTAGACAAATATTTAGACCATGTATGGGTCGGCCCTAATATTTACAGCAGATTTACACTTCTGTGCTACGTTAATGCGTGGTCTGCTGTGCATGTTATCACAATGGAGTTCAGCTTTAAATATACAGTTGTGCTCATAAGTTTACATACCCTGGCAGAATTTATGATTTCTTGGCCATTTTTCAGAGAATATGAATAACACAAAAACTTTTCTTTCACTCATGGTTAGTGTTTGGCTGAAGCCATTTCTTATCAATCAACTGTGTTTACTCTTAAATCATAATGACAACAGAAACGACCCAAATGACCCTGATCAAAAGTTTACATACCCCAGTTCTTTATACCGTTTATTGCCCCCTTTAAAATCAATGACAGCTTGAAGTCTTTTTGGTATTTGTGGATGAGGCTCTTTATCCTCTCAGAGGGTAAAGCTTTCCATTCCTCTTGGCAAAAAGCCTCCAGTTCCTGTAAATTCTTGGGCTGTCTTGTATGAACTACACGTTTGAGATCTCCCCAGAGTGGCTCAATGATATTGAGGTCAGGAGACTGAGATGGCCACTCCAGAACCTTCACTTAATTCTGCTGTAGCCAATGACAGGTCAACTTATCCTTGTGTTTTGGATCATTGTCATGCTGGAATGTCCAAGTACGTCCCATGCACAGCTTCCTGGCTGATGAATGCAAATGTTCCTCCAGTATTTTTTGATAACATACGGCATTCATCTTGCCATCTATTGTGACCAAATTTCCTGTGCCTTTGTAGCTCACACATCCCCTAAACATCAGTGATCTACCTTCGTGTTTCACAGTAGGAATGGTGTACCTTTCATCATAGGCCTTGTTGACCCCTCTCCAAATGAAGTGTTTATGGTTGTGGCCAAAAAGCTCAATTTTGGTCTCATCACTCCAAATGACTTTGTGCCAGAAGGTTTGAGGCTTGTCTCTGTGCTGTTTGGTGTATTGTAAGTGAGATACTTTGTGGCATTTGCGTAGTAATGGTTTTCTTCTGGTGACTCAACCATGCAACCCATCTTTCTTCAAGTGCCTCCTTATTGTGCATCTTGAAACAGCCACACCACATGTTTTCAGAGAGTCCTGTATTTTACCTGAAGTTATTTGTGGGTTTTTCATTGCACCCCGAACAATTTTCCTGGCAGTTGTGGCCGAAATTTTAGTTGGTCTACCTGACCGTGGTTTGGTTTCAACAGAACCCCTCTGTGATGGATCCTATCCTACACTCCACTGAGTGCTTCTGTCAGTAACACCACTTCCTCCAGTCTGACCATCAGAGAGGTAATAGCTTGTATGAATCTTGAATGATTTATTGGACAGAATACAGCCTTTTTATACAGTTTTTAACACAAGGGGTTAGATAACGAGGTAGGGCTGTCTCATGGATACTTCCCTCCCCCCTCTAGCAACAACTTAGCTGACAACTATATAATTAACATGTTAATTAACACAACACTTAAGGCAGCCCAGGTAATTAGACTGTCCATCTCCGGAGGCCAATGTGGCCAGCTCTTTCAATGATCATGTATTGTTCAGAATTAAACAAACTAAGAATAGTCTTTGGGGAAATCCAGGAAAACAGTCTCTCAAAAATGTAACACAAAGAGCAATATAGCAATAACAAATAACAGGGTGAATGTGGGCAGAAAAGGTCCCTGCAGTCAGTGTCTGCGACACCCTCATTTTCAACTTCTTGATTAGAGTTTGTAAACTGCTAATTGGCATTCTAAATTCCTTGGATATTTTTTTATATCCTTTTCCTGTTTCATACAGTTCAGCTGCCTTTTCTTGCAGATCCTTTGACAGTTATTTTGCTTTCCCTGTGACTCAGAATCCAGAAACCTCAGTGTAGCACTGGATGAAAGATGCAAGGGTCTGTCAGGAGTCCAGAAACTCATTGATCTTTTATACACACACACTATTTACAAGCAAACAGATCACAGGTGAGGATGGTTACCTTTAATAGCCATTCAAACCCCTTTGTGTCAACTTGTGTGCATGTTATCAGGCCAAAATCACCAGGGTATGTAAACTTTTGATCAGTCATTTGGGTAGTTTCTGTTGTGATTATGATTTAAAAAGAGTAAACACCTATGATTGATAAAAAAATGGCTTCAGCCAAACACTAACCATGAGTGAAAGAAATGTTTTTGTGTTATCATTCAAATTCTCTGAAAAATGGCCAAGAAATCCTAAATTCTGCCAGGTTATTTAAACTTATGAGCACAACTGCAAGTGCACGCATTCAGTCAGTTCGGGCTCTGAAGAAACACGCCTGACGGGTGAAACGCGTCAGCGTGACGTCATTTAGACAGAGTATGTGATGTGTTGACTCAGCCAGCAGTCAATGGACCTGCCTTGCTGCTTTAGCTATTAAGCCAGGATTCAAGCCGGAGTAACAGGAGAAGTGTGGACGCCTTTGGTGTATTCGTGGACTGGTGAGATCAATTGGATTATAGTATCACCCTATACCTACACCTGCTATAACCCGACACAACCTTAACCTCCCTGTTGTACACCATCTTTATCCGCGGGAGCCCTCTGCCTGTCGGCTTTGCTCTGCATCAACTCGGACTTTGATTTCTGCACATAGAGCTCTGCCTCCAATGTGGAACCTTATCGATCTATGGCCCAGGATCTAACCCAGCATTATTTATCAGTTTTGATATCAAGCAGAATCTCTTCACTTCATATGAAATGGTGAAGGTTTTGTGGTTTTATTCATGTTTATTCAATAAAGCAATTTATTTATTTTTCTACCACCTGCTTTACTCCTTTTTGATGAGTCTCCTGAGGATCTTTAGTGCTCTTTAATTATATTCAGTCAGTTCAGGAAATATTTATGATGGCGGCATTTAAGTGCAGTAACTTGTGCATAGGGGGTGTTCCAGGGCACACTCTAATCCCTACATGCAGTGTCGACTCCCCATACTGCCCTGGCTTCCCCCATGTTGCCCCCTCCACAGTGCTGCTGGCTTCCCTCCTCTCTAAGGTTGCCACTTTTTCTTCAAGTCAAACCTGAACACTTCAGCGTCAAACAGCATTTTTTTTTTTCATTATATACATAGATAAACTATGCATAGATGTTGCTATTAAATGACATTTCTAATCATATGAAGTTAATCACAAGAGTCCCCCTTTACATCAGAGTCCACAGAGTTCCCCTTTTACATCTGAATTTGCAGAGTTCCCTTTCACTGTAAGGGGGGACTCTGCAGACTCTGATGTAAGGGAGAACTCTGGGGACTCTAACATAAGGGATGCTCTGGTGTACGGAGAGGACTCTGATGTAAGGGGGAACACTGTGGCCTCTAGTGTAAAGGGGAGCTCTGATGAAAGGAGTGCTCTGAGAACCCTGATTTACCTTAGTGTACCCACTTAGAGGCAGGAGAAAGGGGGGGGGGGGGAAACTTCAGTCACAGACAGGGATGGATGGTAAGCTCACTCACCCCTTGGCAGTCAGCACCTCTCATCCAGATGTATCTGGGGCTGCAGGGCTTCAAATTTCCATCCCCACTTTCCTTCTCTGAGGTACAATGCCGGGGATTGGAGTGTGGGCAGACAAAGGGGGGGGGGGCGGAGAAAGAGGTGCAGATCGAGCCCTCTCCCATCTGTGTGTGTGTTTGGGGGGGGGGGTGTTAGTTCTGGCTTTGTGCAGTGTGAAAGAGAGTGTAACAGACACTCTCAGCTTAGACAACTGGAGCCAGCAACCCTGCTGGGAAGCCATAGTCCTGTCTGAATAATGTGTCCGGGTCTCAGACAGTCTGAAACCCGGACGCATGATTCCAAACCCAAACTGTCCGGGTGAATCCCGAACAGGTGACAACCCTACTCCTCTCCTCTCCCCCCAGCTGCTCCGGGGGATGTTTCAGGATAGAGAGTGGGGGAAGGGGCTAGTAAGTATGTCATTTACCAGCGCCTTCCTTTTCTAAATAAACACAGTGAACACACTCACTCACTGTGTTCATTCATAACTGAAGCATAGTAAACCATGTTTACTATGCTTCACTTTATGAATGAACAGGAAGCCGCTCAGCACAGAGCACTTCCCATTCATTCACTGTCCAGTGCAGCCGAGGCTGCAGAGAGAGGCACGTGTGTTTGAGCTTTGAGGTGCACACCTATGACTTCAGCAAAGTGAGATATGACTAACTGCAGTCTACTGTCTCTGGAAACGTAGAGCTTGGCTCCACTTTCTCTCACCTCCATGTCTTTTCCAAAAAGTTGACCTGTACATCAGGGGGCAAAATTACATCCTGGGTCTCCATAGCAAAAAATGTGAGGCCCTCCCAGTGACCTCCCTACTGTCATTTAATTTAAGATAAAGTAGGTCTAATTCAAAGACAGGTAGCAGGAGAGAGGTCAGCATAGCAATATACTACGAAGGATCTGTGCTTTATACAGAATTTGTCAGGGTGGAGGGGCATCATTCCAGGGAATTAACTTTACACATTGATTTTACAGATAACCACAAGGCTTTTTCATCACCCTGGATCTCATTCACCTTCCTATATAGCAGTGATGGTGAACCTTGGCACCCCAGATGTTTTGGAACTACACTTCCCATGATGCTCATGCACTCTGCAGTGTAGTCGAGCATCATGGGAAATGTAGTTCCAAAAAATCTGGGGTGCCGAGGTTCACCATCACTGCTATATAGCCTGCAAAGGAAGGAGGTTAGTGTCAGCAGCAACCTCTGCAATCCGTAAAGTGGTTGTAAACCTCTGAACAAACAAATCACATCCTTCTATACATAGCTCCAAACTGTCCCTGATTTCGAGGGACTGTCCCTCATTCGGAACAAAGACCCTCTTTCCTCCTCATTTGTTCCTCATTTTTGGTCTGATCTATATAGTTGTATATAGAATGCACTACTTATCTATCAAAAAGTGTTTCCCAGCGCTAAACCTTTCATCCAATTTCTAAATTGCTGCATTTGTACATTTCAAAGCCAGTATAAAGGAATAAACTTGCAAGAGGTAAACAAGTTCCGCGCACCCCCCGGCTTGTTGTTACCCCACTGCGCTTCTGTATATGAGTATCCCTAAAGCTGCCAACTAAAATAAAACAAAGCTGTGAAGAGTACTTTACTGAAAAAATATTGGCGCTGTGTTCACCTCAATCTAGTGACTGACAATCTAATCTGCCGGTAATTTAGCACAAACGTGTATCCATATAAGGATCCAAATAAATGAATCCTATACCTAAAGTGAAATAAGTATAATAGTGATACAAAATTAGAAACAAATGAAAAATAAACAATAAACAAGTCCAAGCACAGAATAAAAATCAAAAAGTCCATGCAAAAATATTCCACACAGTGTTCAGTGAATACTCTTCTTATACATTTAGATTTTTCCTTCCACCACACCGATTGTGACTGTGAATCACTCCTTTGGAACCGCACTCACCACAAGACTATGCCTTGCACTCTCATGCTTGGCATATAAGCTGTTTTAACACCCCACCAGGGTTAATCAGGCTGAGTGAAAATCCCCGATCTCCAGCAGTGTTTCAACAACAGGATACGTCTCCAATTTTGACATGAAATGATAAAAGTGCCTCCAATAGCGTGATACCGTAAAATAATTTATTTAAAACACATACATACAGTTTTCAACTATTGCACTCACATGATTCCAATAAAAAAGGGGATATCAGGGTAACTCCTATAACTGAGTATTGGTGGTGTACTAAGGCCACAGCGGACCCGGGATGCCGTTGATAATGCAGTTGATAATCTCACCCTCCACTCGTATAGCCAGTCAGCGGAATAGACCCGTCTCAGCCGAACACCGCACAGCGTCTCACGCCATACATTAGACTAGGTTGCCGTATAGCCACGCCCCGACATGTTTCGTCACATCGACTTCTTCACGGGATTCTGTGTTTTAAATAAATTATTTTACGGTATCACGCTATTGGAGGCACTTTTATCATTTCATGTCAAAATTGGAGACGTATCCTTTTGTTAACACACTGTTGGAGATCGAGGATTTTCACTCAGCCTGATTAAACCTGGTGGGGTGTTAAAACAGCTTATATGCCGAGAATGAGAGTGCACGGCATAGTCTTGTGGTGAGTGCGGTTCCAAAGGAGTGATTCACAGTCACAATCGGTGTGGTGGAAGGAAAAGTCTAAATGTATAAGAAGAGTATTCACTGAACACTGTGTGGAATATTTTGCTTTGCATGGACTTTTTGATTTTTATTCTGTGCATGGACTTGCATGGTATAGGATTCATTTATTTGGATCCTTATATAGATACACGGATACACGTTTGTGCTAAATTAGCAGCATATTAGATTGTCAGTCACTATATTAAGGTGAACACAGCGCCAATATTTTTTCAGTTACCGTATATACTCGAGTATAAGTCGTTCCGAGTATAAGTCGAGGCCCTAATTTACCACAAAAAAAATGGGAAAAACTTATTGACCCGAGTATAAGACGAGGGTGAGAAATGCACAGCTACTGTAAGTGGAAAAGAGGGTCAACAATGCCCATTTGCAGCATCACTGTGCCCATTTGCATGCCTCACTGTGCCCATTTGCAGCCATAGGTCCCCTGAACTTCAAACTCGGTAGTTAAGGGTTCCTAGATGCCCCCTGGCTGCAGCCAAAATTTGGGGTCTCTGAACCCAAAGGGTCCCGAAATGACATTGCTGCACATGGACACAGTTGACCGAATTTGGGGCCCTGTATCTCGGGGCCACTTAGTGCTAAGAACCCCAAATTTGGTGTGCAAACCCAGAGGAACTAGCACCATAACATTTCCAAAGCTGGTGTTTCTAGCACCAAGTGGCCCCGAGATACAGGGCCCCAAAATTCAGTTCAGAAAATGTCAAGCACTTTTCTGCAGCAGAGAATTACATTTTCCGAACCGGTTTTGGGGCCCCGTATCTCAGGGCCACTTGGTGCTAGGAACCCCAGCTTTGAATATGTTATGGCACCAGTTCCACTGGGTTTGCACACCAAATTTGGGGTTCCTAGCACCAAGTGGCCCCGAGATACAGGGCCCCAAAATTCAGTTCAGAAAATGTCAAGCACTTTTCTGCAGCAGAGAATTACATTTTCCGAACCGGTTTTGGGGCCCCGTATCTCAGGGCCACTTGGTGCTAGGAACCCCAGCTTTGGATATGTTATGGTACCAGTTCCACTGGGTTTGCACACCAAATTTGGGGTTCCTAGCACCAAGTGACCCTGAGATACGGGGCCCCAATGTCGGTTCGGAAAATTTAATTTTTTGCTGCAGAAAAGTGCTTGACTCAGTATAAGTCGAGGGGGGCACTTTCAGCACAAAAAAATGTGCTGAAAAATTCGACTTATACTCGAGTATATACGGTAAGTACTCTTCACAGTATAAAGGAATAGTAGTGGTAAAAAAAAAAAAAGCATTTGGGGGGGTTTAAGCAATATTTTTTTTTGTACAATTCTCCTTTAAGGGGGCATGGCAGGGGGTGTGTCCTATGCCTGCATACTTTTGCTAATAATTGTCCCTCATTCCCATTTGAGAAAGTTGGTAGGTATGCTCTATAGTGTGTATTTGCCTCAATCCAAAGCACTTAGTGTGGTTCCTACTAGACATGTGCAGGATGAAAAAATTTGTTTAGTTTCGTTTCGTTCGATTCGTTATTTAACTAAATTCGTTTAGTTAAATTAGTTGCATTCGTTACAATTCTACCGCATTCGAAAAAAAACTATCTAATTCGAAAAAATTCTACCGCATTCAAAAAAAACTATCAAATTCGAAAAAATTCTACCGCATTCGAAAAAATTTGACCAAATTTGAAAAAGTAAACTATATATAACTATTTTGCGAAATTCGAATTTCATATAGAATGAAATCGAATTCCAATAGAAAAGTTTAGAATAGAACAGAAAATAAGAATAGCATAGAAAAATAATAGAACAGAATAGAAAAAAATATAATATATTCTATTCTAATCTTTTCTATTCAAATTCGAATTCATTCTGTACCAAATTCCAATTTCGGAAGATGTATATATCTTTTTTTTCCTATTCTGTTCTATTGTTTTTTCTATTCTAGTCTTTTCTATTAGAATTCGATTTCATTCTATTTCTATATAACCATTTTCTGAAATTTGAATTTTGTATAGAATGAATTTGCATTCAAATAGAAAAGATTAGAATAAAATAGAAAATAATAGAAAAGAATAGCATAGAAAAACCATAGACCAGCATAGAAAAAAAATAATAAATAAATAAATAAATATATATATATATATATATATATATATATATATATATATATATATATATAAAAACATCTTCCGAAATTTGAATTTCGTATAACATGAATTTGAATTCGAATAGAAAACATCAGAATAGAGTAGAAAAGAATAGACTAGAAAAACAATAGAACAGAATAGAATAAAACATAATATATATATTATATTTTATTCTATTCTGTTCTATTGTTTTTCTAGTCTATTTTCTATTCTAATCTTTTCTATTCAAATTCATTCTATACGGAAGCCATCTTCCGATATATATATATATATATATATATATATATATATATATATATATATATATATATATATATATATAATTCTATTGTTTTTCTAGTCCATTCTTTTCTATGATTTTCTTCTATTCTAATTTGATTTCATTCTATATGAAATTAGAATTTCTGAAAATGGTTATATATATATAATATTTTTATATATATATATATATATATATATATATATATATATATATATATATATATATATATATATATAACCATTTTCCGAAATTCAAATTCCGTATAGAATGATTTTGAATTTGAATAGAAAAGATTAGCATAGAATAGAAAAGAATAGAATAGAAAAACAATAAAACAGAATAGAATAAAATACAATATATGTTTTTCTAGTTTATTCTTTTCTATTATTTTCTTTTCTATTCTAAACTTTTCTATTCAAATTTGATTTAATTCTATATGATATTCAAATTTCTAGTCTATTCTTTTCTATTCTTTTCTATTCTAATTCAAATTCATTCTATACGAAATTTGATCTTCAGAAGCCACGTTCCGAAATTCGAATTTCGTATAAAATGAATTGGAATTTGAATAGAAAAGACTATTATAAAATAGGAAATAATAGAAAAGAAAAGAAAAGCATAGAAAAACAATAAAACAGAATAACAAAAAATATTATATATATATGTATTTTATTGCTTTATGATTTTATATTTTATTCTATTGTATTTTTTAGAAAATTGATTTCTATTGTTTTCAAATTTGATTCGAATTTGTTTTCGAATTTGATTCAAATTTGTTTTCAAATTCGATTCAAATTCATTCTCTTTTTTTTCGGATTCGTTTAAATTCATTACTTTTGTAATTCGGAAATTCGGATGCATCCGAATTTCCGAATTATGAAAAATTTGTCCGAATTTCGATTCGGAACGAAACGGAATGCACATGTCTAGTTCCTACCTGCTCTCTTTCTTCTCCGGTCAGGAGCTGATTAGCAGACCTTTTTTGGTCATGCCTCTTTGGCCAGCTTCTGTTGGGCCGGCTGCAGTACACACGAGTCGAATGTACTAGGACATTTGGCCCGTGTGTACTAGGCTTTAGTCTCTTGCTGACATAAGAGAAACCTAGAGGATGGCCCTGCCCCGTCCAGCATATAGAAGGTGATTGACAGCCTCAGCTGTGCAAGTTTCCCTATGAAACTGTATGGAAGAGGGTGTGTGCTTTCCCTCCACTCAGGTCTCAGGTTACACTGGGCTCCCTGCTCTGTGCTGTGCAATGTATGATATCAGATCCTCGCCCCCTGCCTTCTACAGCTCCGAGATGCTGTGTAATATGTGTGCTTTAGGAGACTGTAGAGGAGAAATGTCTGAAGATTAACAGATGCAATTTATGTAAAAGGATTTGTTTAATCTCTGTGTATCATGGCTGGTCACTTTACTGGGTAAATGTATGGGTTTACAACCTCTTTAATGATAGAGTACTGGATATATTTTATCTTCACATGCACACAGATGTTCTATGTTTAAATTCCTAACGGGGGCCCCTTCCACCCCCAGGCCTCATAGCAGCCAACATGGCTGCTATGGCTATTGTTATGCCACAGCTATACAGGGATACCTCGGACTGCGAGTAATGCGGTATACAAGCGTTTTGCAGGACGAGCTATAATTTTTTTAAATCCTGACTTGATTTGGGAGCGCTGTCTTGCAAGACAAGCAGGACTCAAGCCACTGGTGCATGTATTACCGTATAAGGCCACAGGTCCAGGGGAGCTGGAGGACTCGGAGACGCTCAGAGACACTCCCAGCTGGGTGGAGTGGGCGTAACGTGCATTGGAGCACCCAAAAGTGTCAACAGTTCCTGAGCGTCTCCGAGCGTCACCAGCGCCACCTCTGGCCACATACAGTACTACTTACACCAGCAGTGGTCTGTGGAATGAATCATCTGAGTTCCCATTATTTCTTATGGGGAAACTCGCTTTGATATACAAGTGCTTTGGATTACAAGCAAGCTTCTGGAACAAATTATTCTCGCAATCCAAGGTACAGTAATACCTCGGATTGCGAGTAACACGGTTTACGAGCATTTCGCAATACGGGCTAGTATTTTTTAAAAATCCTGACTCGGTTTGCGAGCGTTGTCTCGCAAGACAAGCAAGATTCAAGCCAATGGGGTGCACAGTACCGCACCTGGCCAGAGGTGAGGGAGCGCACTCGGAGCCGCTCGGATGCACTCGGAAACACTTTGAGCCTCTTCAAGTGCATCCGAGCGGCTCCGAGGGGTCTCCGAGTGTTTCCAAGTGTCTCCGGTGCCCCCACCTCTGGCCACATGCGGTACTCATACCTCCCAACATTTTGAGATGGGGATGAGGGACACCTACTAGCAAACGTATGTAGGCATAGGACACGCCCCCTGCCACACCCCCTTAAAGGAGAATTAACCAAAAAAAAGGACAATTAAATCCACAAGGGCTTTTTTTTACCACTACTATTCATTTATATTGGCTTTTAAAATTTACAAATAAAGCAATTTAGAAATTGGATGAAAGGTTTAGCACTGGGGAACACTTTTTGAAAGATAAAAAGTGCATTTTATTTACAATTTTATAGATCAGACCAAATTGAGGGACAAATGAGGAGGAAAGAGGGGCAGTGGGACATTGTTCCAAATTAGGGACAGTCCCTCGAAATAAGGGACAGTTGGGAGCTATGGGTACTGCATACAATAGCAGTCACTGTGGAATGAATTACCTGAGTTTCCATTGACTTCTATGGGGAAACTCGCTTTGATATATGAGTGCTTTGGATTACATTCTTCTGGAACGAATTATGGTCGTAATCCAAGGTACCACTGTATTACTGTACATGACTTTAGCTGCTTGATATACCCCTAAAACGTTTGACCATTTGAAATACATTTGTGTACCTTACATCCTCTGCTTTTTTAACCTTTTTAGTAACATAGCTGGCCAGAATCCTAATATTAGGTATGGAGGAACAAGGACACACCCTTTTCCCATGTTCCCACGCCCATGGTGGGTGGGGGGGGGGGGGGGCAGTTGTTTGAAGACAAGTCTGTTTTAACATGACTATTAATAATTCTTTTGTGCAACTCAGTTTATGCAACCCAAGTTTTTCATGTACATTTATTGACCCTTTTAGAAGTAGGCAGGCATGATCCAGCAAAAGTAACCGCAGTTGCCTGCAGTTGAAATAAAATGTAGATACCTCTAGTGCCATCTTGCTGGGGAGAAAGGTACTGCTGCTTATATATTATATAAAGAGTATAATAACAAAACAGTGTGATGAGACCTTAGTCTTTGAGAGTAAAGATGTTTTTTTTTTTTTTTTCTTTTTGATTGATTTGTGTGATCTGCTTGAGATTGAAATCTCAGTATTCTCGGTTAAAACCACAATTATGGAAATTGCTTGCTAACCATTCCCATCCTGTCCTGTTAAAACCAGGCATCAGGCAGCCTTCGCTTTGCATTCAGCTGCATTTGTAACCTGACACATGCTGATAAGCTCCGGTGATTGAGGGTTCGCAGGTGCACCAACCCATGCTTCTAGAACAAATCAAATTATCAATATGAGTTATTACAATAGATTGAGACTGTAGAGTGCTCACTATCCAGGATGATTTGAATCTGCAAAACACAACAGCTCTACTTCTCAGCAATTTAATACAAAATAATATAATCATTAAAGGATGGCTCCACCTTTGATTAAGGGCCCATTTATATCTTAGGCTGCTTTCACACTGAAAGCTCCGGCCGGTAAAGCGACACTCGCTTTGCTGCTGTTTAAGCGGCGCTTTTCGGCCACTAGCGGAGCGCTTTTAACCCCAAAGAAGGGGTTAAAAACTCCCATGTTGCGGCGCTTCTGAAGCGCTTTTTAGGCCCTTCGGAGGTGCTGCCCATTCATTGCAATGTGCAGATGCGTTTTGGGAGCGCTAAATACAGCGCTCCCAAACCGCCCCAAAGATGCTGATTGCAGGACTTTTTATAACGTCCCGCAAGCGCACCACCCCAGTGTGAAAGCACCCATTGCAATGAATGGGAGGCAGTTTTCAGGCGATTTGAAAGCGCTATTTCTAGCGCTAAAGCACCTGAAAACTGCCTCAGTGTGGGAGGAGTCTAAATTTGTGGTAACGCCCATTACATGCATTGTTCATGTAATGCATTGTTCATTTTAAATGTAGCGCTACCCACGTAGGAGCCGCTGGTGAATAGGGATCCCCCACCCTGCACAGTCAGGCACACCAAATTTTCCACAGGGTCACTGAGACAGGAAACAGTCCATGCAGCTTTGTTTTGTTTTTTATTAGGGGATTAATGACTTGGATGGGCATATTATGGGATGTCAGCTTGACTGGAACAAAAGTCAATTTATGGACACTCAACTACACTCCTCTTTTTCCAGCACATCACTTGCTTGCAGAAACACTCAGGCCCGGCTGGAACACTGTTAGGGGGATCTGACAAGCCTGATCCAGTAAAAGCCCCTTACAAGCAGGGACCGCGGGCCCCTTTGGTGTGTAGAAAAGTCCCAGTGTCCAACTACCTTCCTGTGGCTACTGATCCCAGCACCACCGCTTCAGGCACTGCCAGCCTACCTGGCTGCAGCTGCCCCTTTCACTAGCCCTCCTAGCTAAGCTTCCATAGTCCTCCCAGACTGGCTCTTCAGCCATACCAGCATGCCACTCTTCAGTCCTCTCAGGCTGTCTCTCAGTCCTCCCCGACTGTCTCACTCACCAGCCACCCAGCTGTCTTCTCCCTGGAGATTTCCTGGATGTGCTTGCTGGCTCCTGCTGTCCTCACACCTGCTCCTGTGCCTATGGACAGGACTCCTCCGTGTGTCTTAGACCCGAGTTTACTCCTCCCCCCAGACTAGGGGGGCTACCCTCAAGGGCCTCCGACAGCCTCCACAGCACTCCATCTGCAAACTTTGACCTGAACTCCACTGCCCCTTCTAGCCTGACCCAGAGTATTTAAGAGGTCCCTCCCCCTGCCAGCCCATTAGGCCGAGGATTGGTTGGGGCTCTCATCAATACTCCAGGCCGCTCCTCCTAAGCTCCCTCCAATTCTTCTGTAAACTTCTCCAAGGTTGCACAAGTAGGGAGAGGTACCAGAGGTGCTGCCTGATGAATCATCTAGCCTCCCTGAGTCACTCACCCTGACCCAAACAAAACACACAGGCTTGGCTGCAAGCCTAAATTTACCTACACTACAAAAAAGCTTATATACATTACCTAGCACTCTACAGTAGAGGGTGCTACATAAATGCCACCCCAACGCACTAAGGCAGTGGTTGTAAACTTGAGTTAAGGGGGCCTCAAATGTGACCCCTGACATCACCAAAGGGCCACACATAATGTTCAATATATGTAATGCTTGAGAGGACTGTCAGAAACTGCAGACCTAATAGAGAAAATGAGGGTCAGAGAGTGTGGATGTGCTACATTATTGGCTGGGATATTCCGCAGAAGACAATACTAAACTGGGACCATGTTACATGAGGCTTGTAGAGATTACTGCTATTACCCTTATCAATGTTCCCACTATAAACTGCTGCATTCTGAGGGCCACACATCATTTACCATAGGGCCGTGTTGAACCCCCCAGGGTGCAGGTTGGGTACCAGGGCACTAAGGGAATGCGCAGTAGTGCGTTGCATTGTCAAAAAATGGTACATGTCTGATTTATGGCACATTAGGGTGTCTTGACAGCCTGTTCATTTCAACAGGCTACCTAAGTTGAAAACGCATCCACACACTGTAAAAATCTACATGGGTCCTAAAAAATAAGTGAATTTTCACGCAAAGTACACTTATCCTTTTTTGCCCCATCCTAACTTATAGTACCTCACCCTCAACTGCATACTTACCTCCATCCCCCAGCTTCTCACAATGCTTGCATATTTCTGTGAAATTCTTCTCTGAAGATGTCATAGGGGATCTACTGCACAGGAACAGGTGGTTGGCTGCATGGCGGAGGTAAGTATTCATCTTTGGCCTGTATAAAATCCTTGTTTTTTTTTTATTGAAGAAAATGTCCCAGAAAGTATTGTAAGGGGAACGCTCAGTTAAAGCTTCCGTGTCTAACGTTTTCAATTATTTAAAACTGCAACTTTCTTTAAAAGTTTACCCAACAAATCCCCCAACCCTCTCACCCAACAAATGAAATTCAAAATGCTAACAACAACTTACAAAGCCATCCACAACTCAACCCTGAGCTACATCACTAACCTAGTCTCAAAATGCCAACCTAATCGTTCTCTTTGTTCCTCCCAAGACCTCCTGCTCTCTAGCTCCCTCGTCACCTCCTCTCATTCTCGCCCCCAGGACTTTTCCAGAGCCTCTCCCATCCTATGGAACTCCCTACCCCAATCCGATTATCTCCTACTCTGTTTGCTTTTAGACGATTCCTGAAAACCCTCCTCTTCAGAGAACCCTATCCTGCCCTCACCTAACAACTGTACTTTTATTTTCTCAGCTCATCCCCCACAGTTATTACCTTTTGTATCACTTGACCCTCCCTCCTAGATTGTAAGCTCTAACGAGCAGGGCCCTCTGATTCCTTCTGTATTGAATTGTATTGTGACGTACTGTCTGCCCTCATGTTGTAAAGAGCTGTGCAAACTGTTAAAATCCTGTATTATAATAATAATAATAATAATAAAAGAATACTTAGTGATCCTGCCATGAAGATCTTTGTTCAGACACTTCCTGTTGAGGGTTGATAACTTTATGTCCTTTTCTCCCACTTGTGCTCAGGTCAGATATTGTCCCCCTGTCACAAGCACCCCTGATCAATAACATAAATTGGTGTGCCTTTCATAAACAACTCCATTCCTCGATCTTTCACTGATTTTGAACAGCTGTGTTCTCTCTCTGAGCTCCCTAGGCACATACTATCTACGATCTACAAAATTCTCCAATCTCCTACTACTCAACACTCTCTTTATTTAAATACAGCGTGGGATAAGGACTTGGGCCGGAAATTGGACTCTGCCATGTGGGCTAATAGGGCGTACACGCGGTCGGACTTTGTTCGGACATTCCGACAACAAAATTCTAGGATTTTTTCCGACGGATGTTGGCTCAAACTTGTTTTGTCTACACACGGTCGCACAAAGTTGTCGGAAAATCCGATCGTTCTAAACGCGGTGACGTAAAACACGTACGTCGGGACTATAAACGGGCAGCGGCCAATAGCTTTCATCTCTTTATTTATTCTGAGCATGCCTGGCACTTTGTCCGTCGGATTTGTGTACACACGATCGAATTTCCGACAACGGATTTTGTTGTCGGAAAATTTTATCTCCTGCTCTCCAACTTTGTGTGTCGGAAAATCCGATGGAAAATGTCCGATGGAGCCCACACACGGTCGGAATTTCCGACAACACGCTCTGATCGGACATTTTCCATCGGAAAATCCGACCGTGTACGGGGCATTAGTCATTTCATTTTACACATAAATCTAGAATGTTACTCCCAAGAAAAAAATACAAGATACTTACAAAGTCTCTCCTGGTCTCTCTCCATCGACTATTTCCACAGGTCTCCGAGGCACTTACCTACACATCTGGTGGGATTGTAGTAAGATCAAGCCATTCTGGAAGATTATTTTTGACATTTATAATGATGTCTATGGTGACTCACCTGCGAAAATAATAAATTAAACCACTATAAATAAGCTGTAAAAACATACACGTGTAATATAATATACATAAGTGCAATATTTAACCTCAAAGTGCATGTAACATTGTACAAATAGCGATATAAACCATTGAAAGTGCACCGTGCATAAGTAAAAAAACAGGTGCTATCCTGTGTATTGCAAGTGTCCAACTCAATCCACGGGTTGAAACTCAAAAAAGTGTGCACAAACAGTGTCCATAAAATAAATGTTCCTCAGAGCTCTTCTGAAAGGTGCCCAAATCACAGCAAACAATACGTGCTCTCCCGTGACACCCCACATGTGTTTGCGCTCACCTCTGATCGTGTGACCCAGTAACTAAACTGTGTCAAACACGCAATGGGGCCACTCCTGGGCTCCCTCAGGATGGAATGATATGAATACAATCCTCACAGGTGCAGCCAGAATCCACATGTATAGAAGAGAAAGGAGAACTCCATGGTGTAATAAAGCAGGGATATTTTATTTAATTAAAAGAAAATCCTCCAGGAGGGTACTCACATTGAGTGGGTGCTCCAGTGCACCAAACTTAACAAGCATAGAAAACAAGCTGCAATTCAAATGGCGTGCGGTGTGGTGTATGATGTCTCCTCCACTGCTGACAGCTCCGTCCTACCCTCCCCGACGCGTATTCGGCACAGGGATCACGTGCCTTCCTCTGGGGGATCATCCCCCAGAGGAAGGCACGTGATCCCTGTGCCGAATACGCGTCGGGGAGGGGTAGGACGGAGCTGTCAGCAGTGGAGGAGACATCATACACCACACCGCACGCCATTTGAATTGCAGCTTGTTTTCTATGCTTGTTAAGTTTGGTGCACTGGAGCACCCACTCAATGTGAGTACCCTCCTGGAGGATTTTCTTTTAATTAAATAAAATATCCCTGCTTTATTACACCATGGAGTTCTCCTTTCTCTTCTATACATGTGGATTCTGGCTGCACCTGTGAGAATTGTATTCATATCATTCCATCCTGAGGGAGCCCAGGAGTGGCCCCATTGCGTGTTTGACACAGTTTAGTTACTGGGTCACACGATCAGAGGTGAGCGCAAACACATGTGGGGTGTCACGGGAGAGCACGTATTGTTTGCTGTGATTTGGGCACCTTTCAGAAGAGCTCTGAGGAACATTTATTTTATGGACACTGTTTGTGCACACTTTTTTGAGTTTCAACCCGTGGATTGAGTTGGACACTTGCAATACACAGGATAGCACCTGTTTTTTTACTTATGCACGGTGCACTTTCAATGGTTTATATCGCTATTTGTACAATGTTACATGCACTTTGAGGTTAAATATTGCACTTATGTATATTATATTACACGTGTATGTTTTTACAGCTTATTTATAGTGGTTTAATTTATTATTTTCGCACGTCATTTTAGTCTATTTTTCAGCGCAGGCACAATTATTTTTATGCATTATATTACACGCTATGAAACGTGGTTGAGTGTTTGCTGCTAAACAATTAATGGTTGTCACCCCTTAGAGGCATTGATCCATCTGTGGCTCGCAGGAAATTCCCATTTTTGTATGGTGACTCACCTTCCCCCGAAATTGCCCTTCTATCCATTTTACCGGGTCCTTTATGAAAAATAAAAACAAGTCTGCTTCGCTTTTTTTTAGAAGATGAAACCTCTGACAATTTTTTTACGTTATGGACAACTTGGATCATGTACTCATCCTCCGATTCATCCAAAAGTTGAATGCAGGAATATAAGGTTGAGGCGTGCCTCATTGACCCTCATCATTTGTTTTAGTTACGTCCCATTAATATATTCTTAGGGTTGCTACAGACTCTCCCATTTTTCTGTCTCGTCTTTTTCTTCTATTCTTTCCTATTTTTCTTTTCTCCCTTGTTTTTCCTCCACAACCCTTCAGGTACATCTTTAACCACTTGAGCCCCGGACCATTATGCTGCCTAAGGACCAGAGGTCTTTTTCCAATTTGGCACTGCATCGCTTTAACTGCTAATTGCACAGTCATGCAATGCTGTACCCAAACGAAATTTGCGTCCTTTTCTTCCCACAAATAGAGCTTTCTTTTGATGGTATTTGATCACCTCTGCGGTTTTTATTTTTTGCGCTATAAATGGAAAAAGACCGAAAATTTTGAAAAAAAATGATATTTTCTACTTTTTGTTATAAAAAAAATCCAATAAACTCAATTTTAGTCATACATTTAGGCCAAAATGTATTCGGCCACATGTTTTTGGTAAAAAAAATGTCAATAAGCGTATATTTATTGGTTTGCGCAAAAGTTATAGCGTCTACAAACTAGGGTACATTTTCTGTAATTTACACAGCTTTTAGTTTATGACTGCCTATGTCATTTCTTGAGGTGCTAAAATGGCAGGGCAGTACAAAACCCCCCCAAATGACCCCATTGTGGAAAGTAGACACCCCAAGGAAATTGCTGAGAGGCATGTTGAACCCATTGAATATTTATTTTTTTTGTCCCAAGTGATTGAATAATGACAAAAAAAAAAAAAAATATTTACAAAAAGTTGTCACTAAATGATATATTGCTCACACAGGCCATGGGCCTATGTGGAATTGCACCCCAAAATACATTCTGCTGCTTCTCCTGAATATGGGGATACCACATGTGTGGGACTTTTTGGGAGCCTAGCCGCGTACGGGGCCCCGAAATCCAATCACCGCCTTCAGGATTTCTAAGGGCGTAAATTTATGATTTCACTCTTTACTGCCTATCACAGTTTCGGAGGCCATGGAATGCCCAGGTGGCACAAAACCCCCCCAAATGACCCCATTTTGGAAAGTAGACACCCCAAGCTATTTCCAGAGAGGCATATTGAGTCCATGGAATATTTTATATTTTGACACAAGTTGCGGGAAAGTGACACATTTTTTTTTTTTTTTTTTTTTTTTTTTGCACAAAGTTGTCACTAAATGATATATTGCTCACACAGGCCATGGGCATATGTGGAATTGCACCCCAAAATACATTTAGCTACTTCTCCTGAGTACGGGGATACCACATGTGTGGGGCTTTTTGGGAGCCTAGCCGTGTACGGGACCCCGAAAACCAATCACCGCCTTCAGGATTTCTAAGGGTGAAAATTTTTGATTTCACTCTTCACTGCCTATCACAGTTTCGGAGGCCATGGAATGCCCAGGTGGCACAAAACCCCCCCAAATGACCCCATTTTGGAAAGTAGACACCCCAAGCTATTTGCTGAGAGGCATGGTGAGTATTTTGCAGCTCTCATTTGTTTTTGAAAATGAAGAAAGACAAGAAAAAACTTTTTTTTTTTTCTTTTTTCAATTTTCAAAACTTTGTGACAAAAAGTGAGGTCTGCAAAATACTCACTATACCTCTCATCAAATAGCTTGGGGTGTCTACTTTCCAAAATGGGGTCATTTGGGGGGGGGGGGTTTGTGCCACCTGGGCATTCCATGGTCTCCGAAACTGTGATAAGCAGTCAAGAGAGAAATCAAAAATTCACGCCCTTAGAAAGCCTGAAGGCGGTGCTTGGTTTTCGGGGTTCCGTACGCGGCTAGGCTCCCAAAAAGTCTCACACATGTGGTATCCCCGTACTCAGGAGAAGCAGCAGAATGTATTTTGGGGTATAATTTCACATATTCCCATAGCATGTTTGAGCAATATATCATTTAGTGACAATTTTGTGCAAAAAAAAAAAAAAATTGTCTCTTTCCCGCAACTTGTGTCGCAATATAAAATATTCCATGGACTCGACATGCCTCTCAGCAAATAGCTTGGGGTGTCTACTTTCCAAAATGGGGTCATTTGGGGGGGTTTTGAACTGTCCTGGCATTTTATGCACAACATTTAGAAGCTTATGTCACACATCACCCACTCTTCTAACCACTTGAAGACAAAGCCCTTTCTGACACTTATTGTTTACATGAAAAAGTTTTTTTTTTTTTGCAAGAAAATTACTTTGAACCCCCAAACATTATATATTTTTTTAAAGCAAATGCCCTACAGATTAAAATGGTGGGTGTTTCATTTTTTTTTTTTCACACAGTATTTGCGCAGCGATTTTTCAAACGCATTTTTTGGGGAAAAAACACACTTTTTTAAATTTTAATGCACTAAAACACACTATATTGCCCAAATGTTTGATGAAATAAAAAAGATGATCTTAGGCCGAGTACATGGATACCAAACATGACATGCTTTACAATTGCGCACAAACGTGCAGTGGCAACAAAATAAATACATTTTTAAAAGCCTTTAAAAGCCTTTACAGGTTACCACTTTAGATTTACAGAGGAGGTCTACTGCAAAAATTACTGCCCTCGATCTAACCTTCGCGGTGATACCTCACATGCATGGTGCAATTGCTGTTTACATTTGACGCCAGACGGCCGCTTGCGTTCGCCTTAGTGCGAGAGCAGGGGGCTACAGGGGTGCTTTTTTTTTTTTTTTTTTTTTTTTCTTTATTATTTTTTTGCTTTTTTATCTTATTTTTAAACTGTTCCTTTCATTTTTATTTTTTTTTAATCATTTTTATTGTTATCTCGGGGAATGTAAATATCCCCTATGATAGCAATAGGTAGTGACAGGTACTCTTTTTTGAAAAAATTGGGGTCTATTAGACCCTAGATCTCTCCTCTGCCCTCAAAGCATCTGACCACACCAAGATCGGTGTGATAAAATGCTTCCCCAATTTCCCAATGGCGCTATTTACATCCAGCGAAATCTAAGTCATAAAATGCTCGTAGCTTCCGGTTTCTTAGGCCATAGAGATGTTTGGAGCCACTCTGGTCTCTGATCAGCTCTATGGTCAGCTGGCTGAATCACCGGCTGCATTCTCAGGTTCCCTGTTGAGGCAGGAGAGCCAGAGAAAAACACGGAAGACGGTGGGGGGGGGGGGCATTCCCTCCCACGGCTTGTAAAAGCAGTCTAGAGGCTAATTAGCCGCTAGGATTGCTTTTACATGAAAGCCGACCGCTGGCTGAAAAGAATGATACCAAGATGATACCTAAACCTGCAGGCATCATTCTGGTATAACCACTCAAAGTTGTGAATGGCGTACCTGAAGACAAAAAAATGGTTAACAATAAAGCACAGTAAACGGTAAAGTATAAAAAATTGCATACCTGAAAAGCAAACATGATAAAGCATAATAACAATAAAACATTGCAGAATAGAATACAGTAAAAAAGAGCAGAACAATAGAGAGAATATAGAGAGAGAGAACAATAAAACGACAACTATTTTTTTTTATTTTATATATATATATATATATTTTTTTTTTTTTTTACACTTTTTTTGTAACTTACTTTTATAACTGTAACCGGTTCCAGGTTCGGGTCTCTCAAAATGCGATGGCATCTTGGGAGACCCTGTGAAAGTGTGCCTAGTCTGTGCAATGCTGTACCCTACGCTAATACTCAACTAGTGTATGGTAGCGTTCAAAACATTCACCAATGCAAAGACCAGGATTGTCAGGACAGGAGGGACAATAATAGCGGGTGTCACGCCTATATCCGCGCTAGCTGCAGACACAATATCTTTTTTGGGGGCGTTCGCTGGGTAGGGGTACTCGGGAGGACATAAAGAAAATGCCTCTCATGCAGCCGACTGCATTTGGTTGGGGATGTGAATGGGGGAAGTACGGGCGCTGCAGAAGCGGTGGGTTCCCAATTGGGATTGGCGAATGCAGTAGGAAGGGCATTATGGGCACGACGGGCCTGTGTTTGTCTTTTTGGTGGCAGCGGGACACTATTTGTGCTTGCCACCTCACCAGCTTGAACTGCACTTATGGGACTCGCCACGTCACCAAGTGTTACTGCAGTGCTGGTTTGACTACGACCGGGGTGTACTAGGCCGCTGGCGCTTGCCAGTTCACCAAAACGCTACCAAAAAATCTGTTAGCGATCGCAGGGATCAGGCCTGACTCTGCGAACGCTGCAGTTATGCGTTTTAGTCTTTTGTAAGTGACAGTGATCGATCGATACTGCACTTGGGTGGGCTGGGCTGGGCCGGGCGGAGGGGCAAAACGCAGGTGCTAGCAGGTATCTGGGCTGATCCCACTAACACTGCGTTTGTGAGAACCCTAAACTGCTGGGGATGCTAGTATAGATCTGATCGGATCAGATATTGATCCGTTCAGATACTATACCACTAAGGGTGGTGTACGGTGCGTGCGTGGGTGTTAGTGGTACTGGCGCTAACCTGACGCTGCCTGGGGCTGGTGCTTGCCAGTTCACCAAAATACTACCAAAAAAACTGTTAGCGATCGCAGGGATCAGGCCTGACTCTGCGAACGCTGCAGTTATGCATTTAGTGTTTTGTAAGTGTCAGTGATCGATCGATACTGCACTTGGGTGGGCTGGGCCGGGCGGAGGGGCAAAACGCAGGTGCTAGCAGGTATCTGGGCTGATCCCGCTAACACTGCGTTTTTGGGAACCCTAAACTGCTGGGGACGCTAGTATAGATCTGATCGGATCAGATATTGATGCGTTCAGATACTATACCACTAAGGGAGGTGTATGCTGCGTGCGTGGGTGTTAGCGGTACTGGCGCTAATCTGACGCTGCCTGGGGCGACGCATATCACCGCCGGGCGATCAGGGGGCTAAACCTTTATTCGGTAATAAACGGCGGGTGCCCTAACACTATAAAAAATAAACAAACTAACCAGCGTCAACCGTCAGTGGTGAAAGGGTTAACTAGGGGGCAATCAAGGGGTTAAAACATTTATTCGGTAGTATATGGGGGTCCCTGACGCTATAAAACGCTGACGGCGAACCTAAATATTTATGTCCCTAACTAGCGTCACCAGCGACACTAATACAGCGATCAGAAAAATGATCGCTTAGTGACACTGGTGAGGGGGGTGATCAAGGGGTTAAAACTTTATTAGGGGGGGTTAGGGGGGTACCCTAGACCTAAAGGGGGGTAATACTCACTGTCCCAACACTAACTGTCACAAACTGACACCAATGCAGTAATCAGAAAAAAAAAAAAACTGCTGGTGTCAGTTTGTGACAGGGGGGGGGGGGGGGGGTGATTGGGGGGGGATCGGGGGGCGATCGGGGGGGGGGATCGGGGTGTTTTGTGTGCCTGGCATGTTCTACTGTGTGTGTGTGTGTTGGTGCACTCACATTGATGTCTTCTCTCCTCGGGCCGGAACGGAAATTACCGAGCCGAGGAGAGATGACATCATTTCCTTTGCTGCTGTTTAGCATACAGCAGCAAAGGAATGATTCGATTGGCCGGCGGCGATCGCGAGGGGGGGGCCACGAACGGATGGTCTCCCCCTCACCACCGATCGCCGGGGCACAAAGGACGACCGCCTCGGGCACCGGGGGGGGGTCCGATCGGACCCCCCACCCGCGGAAGGCAAATCACGTACACTGTACGTGATTTTGCCTGTCTGTGCCACTTTGCCGACGTACATCGGCGTGAGGCGGTCGTCAAGTGGTTAAGGTGCGAGTGGCATTTGGTTGACCTGTTTTTACTGAGCCTCTCCCCCAATAGAGTAGGCAGTCTGATTTATGTAACGTTCCTCCTTATGCTGGAGTCTTCTAGGTGTATAGCTCAGCTGGAACTTCATGTTTGGGTCTCATGAGAAATATGCTATGTCTTTTATATTCTAGGGCAGGGATATGCAAATAGAGGACCTCCAGATGTTGCAAAACTACAAATCCCATCACGCCTCTGCCTCTGGGTGTCATGCTTATGGCTGTTAGTCTTGCTATGCCTCATGGGACTTGTAGTTCTGCAACAGCTGGAGGTCCGCTAATTGCATATCCTTGCTCTCTAGGGTATAGTTTTCTTTGTCAAGCATTGTATTTTCCTTTGTGACTTTTCTGGTCTGATTTTTGTCCCCCTTCCTTATACAGTAAGTGGGGAACTGTTAGTTTCTGTTTCACCTTGTACCTATTGGGGGTTATTTACGAAAGGCTAATCCACTTTGCACTACAAGTGCACTTGGTAGTGCAGTCGCTGTAAATCCGAGGGGGACATGCAAGGAAAATAAAAAGCAGCATTTCAGCTTGTACATGATTGGATAATAAAATCAGCAGAGCTTCTCCTCATTTCAGATCTACCCCTCAGATATACAGCGGCTGCACTTCCAAGTGCACTTGTAGTGCAAAGTGGATTTACTTTTCGTAAATAACCCCCATTGTGTCTTCGTTATATTTTATGCGGTTTCTGAATAAAACTTATATTCAGCCATAAATTGCTGTACCAACAAACATTGCATAGACATGGTCCATCATGGTCACTAGCAGGAATTTGATCCCGAGCAATGATGTTCATCCAATGCTGGAGCATGTTGATGTAGACAGGAAACGGCTGGAAAAGGCTTAATGAAATCACCAGCATTGAGACACAAAAAAAGCTTGACAAAAAAGGTAAAAAGTGAATTTTATGAAAAAAAGAACGTCAATGGTTTATAATGCTGTAGCATGCTCCTAGTATAGGTTGCTGGGCAAATTTAGCTTTTGCTCCTTCTATAGTCAGGGGAGCAGTGATTGACTGTGCTGGCCTATTCATGGTCTTGCAGACTTGGTGTTTGATTGCTTCCCCCACCTCTAAAAGAAGCTTCCAGAGCTTAGGGTGGGAGATTCAAATCAACTGGCCTGAGCAAATACTGGGTAACAGCCAATCCCTGAAGAGGAAGTGTGCAGTAGGGGGCTGGGATAAATAGTATGCAACCTTCCTGGGGAGAAGGAACCCTCTTCTCCGCTGTTTCAGAGGTTCAGGGGCTACTGCTCTTAGGCACCCCATAGACTGTAAAACTGCTGTAGAAGCCTCAGTGGTGCTGGGACTAAGAACTAGAGCTGATTGCAGAACCATACCACAAAATATCTGGTCCTCAGAGGTGCTGTCTCACTCACTGGACTGGGTTCAGAGGGAGCTGGAAGGAGGCAGTGGTACTCGGGACTTGTGAGCAGTGACCTTAAATTGATCCCTGCGACGGTGTGCTGGAAGCTGCACTGGATACCAGTTGTTGTGCATAGGGGCAAGGTAACCGGATGCCCAAGGACTTGCCCTATGGTTTTCAGCTGTGGAGCCTTGGTCTGTTCTCTGCTGGCTACTACTACTACTAGGAGAGACTGTCCTATAATTATTAACTATTGAGTTTTGAAGTACCCCAAGCCCAAGTTTCCTTTTCCCTGTTGGAGTTCTTCAAGCAATAAACTTTAAAAAGACATTCCCTAGACGGGTTATTGAAGCCAGTGTGAATGGACTGTTACATAGTTACATAGTAGGTGAGGTTGAAAAAAGACACAGGTCCATCAAGTCCAACCTATGTGTGTGATTATATGTCAGTATTACCTTGTATATCCCTGTATGTTGTGGTCATTCAAGTGCTTATCTAATAGTTTTTTTAAACTATCTATGCTCCCCGTTGAGATCACCGCATGTGGAAGGGAATTCCACATCCTTGCCGCTCTTACAGTAAAGAACCCTCTACGTAGTTTAAACTTCCTTTCTTCTAATTTTAATGAGAGGCCACGTGTCTTGTTAAACTCCCTTCCACGAAAAAGTTTTATCCCTATTGTGGGGTCACCAGTAGGGATGAGCTTCGTGTTCGAGTCGAACCCATGTTCGACTCGAACATCGGCTGTTCGACCGTCCGTCGAATTGCGAACGATATGGGCCGTTCGCGCCAAATTCGTGTGGCGCGTCACGGCCCATAATTCACTGCGGCATCGCAGTGCATTGCTGGCTGATGATTGGCCAAGCATGCACTATGACCCGCATGCTTGGCCAATCACAGCGCCGTCAGTAGAGAGAGCTGTAATTGGCCAAAGCCAGGGTGGCTTTGGCCAATTATGGCTCAGGGGATTTAGTACACACCCCACACTATATAAGGCCGCCTGCACGGCGGCCCTGTGTAGTGTGTGTTCCGGTGTGCTGAGAGATAGAGAGAGAGAGAGACAGTGTCATTTGATTTGAGTTAGATAGATTAGGCAGAACAGTCAGTCAGTTAGCTGCACTTACAGTGTATTGTGTATATATATGCATCCCAGGTGTTGCATATATATATATACACTGTATTCAGTTTAGCTAGATCCGTTCCTGTTATCTTCTATCTAGACTATTTAGTGCAGTGTGTCCTGCTCACAGTGTTCAGCTAGATCCGTTCCTGCTATTTACATTCAGTGCAGTGCGTCCTGCTCACAGTGTTCAGCTAGATCCGTTCCTGCTATTTACATTCAGTGCAGTGCGTCCTGCTCACAGTGTTCAGCTAGATCCGTTCCTGCTATTTACATTCAGTGCAGTGCGTCCTGCTCACAGTGTTCAGCTAGATCCGTTCCTGCTATTTACATTCAGTGCAGTGCGTCCTGCTCACAGTGTTCAGCTAGATCCGTTCCTGCTATTTACATTCAGTGCAGTGCGTCCTGCTCACAGTGTTCAGCTAGATCCGTTCCTGCTATTTACATTCAGTGCAGTGCGTCCTGCTCACAGTGTTCAGCTAGATCCGTTCCTGGTATTTACATTTAGTGCAGTGCGTCCTGCTCACAGTGTTCAGCTAGATCCGTTCCTGCTATTTACATTCAGTGCAGTGCGTCCTGCTCACAGTGTTCAGCTAGATCCGTTCCTGCTATATACATTTAGTGCAGTACGTCCTGCTCACAGTGTTCAGCTAGATCCGTTCCTGCTATTTACATTCAGTGCAGTGCGTCCTGCTCACAGTGTTCAGCTAGATCCGTTCCTGCTATTTACATTCAGTGCAGTGCGTCCTGCTCACAGTGTTCAGCTAGATCCGTTCCTGCTATTTACATTCAGTGCAGTGCGTCCTGCTCACAGTGTTCAGCTAGATCCGTTCCTGCTATTTACATTCAGTGCAGTGCGTCCTGCTCACAGTGTTCAGCTAGATCCGTTCCTGGTATTTACATTTAGTGCAGTGCGTCCTGCTCACAGTGTTCAGCTAGATCCGTTCCTGCTATTTACATTCAGTGCAGTGCGTCCTGCTCACAGTGTTCAGCTAGATCCGTTCCTGCTATATACATTTAGTGCAGTACGTCCTGCTCACAGTGTTCAGCTAGATCCGTTCCTGGTATTTACATTCAGTGCAGTGCGTCCTGCTCACAGTGTTCAGCTAGATCCGTTCCTGCTATTTACATTCAGTGCAGTGCGTCCTGCTCACAGTGTTCAGCTAGATCCGTTCCTGCTATTTACATTCAGTGCAGTGCGTCCTGCTCACAGTGTTCAGCTAGATCCGTTCCTGGTATTTACATTTAGTGCAGTGCGTCCTGCTCACAGTGTTCAGCTAGATCCGTTCCTGTTATCTTCCTACTGACAGGCAGGCTTGTCTGGTTACAGTATATAAAGCTACCTGAAGAAAATTACAGGTGTTCTTTTTGATCCTATTAGTACCACGGTCAGGCAGCTAGACTATTTACATTTAGTACAGTGTGTCCTGCTCACAGTGTTCAGCTAGATCCGTTCCTGTTATCTTCCTACTGACAGGCAGGCTTGTCTGGTTACAGTATATAAAGCTACCTGAAGAAAATTACAGGTGTTCTTTTTGATCCTATTAGTACCACGGTCAGGCAGCTAGACTATTTACATTTAGTACAGTGTGTCCTGCTCACAGTGTTCAGCTAGATCCGTTCCTGTTATCTTCCTACTGACAGGCAGGCTTGTCTGGTTACAGTATATAAAGCTACCTGAAGAAAATTACAGGTGTTCTTTTTGATCCTATTAGTACCACGGTCAGGCAGCTAGACTATTTACATTTAGTACAGTGCGTCCTGCTCACAGTGTTCAGCTAGATCCGTTCCTGCTATATACATTTAGTGCAGTACGTCCTGCTCACAGTGTTCAGCTAGATCCGTTCCTGTTATCTTCCTACTGACAGGCAGGCTTGTCTGGTTACAGTATATAAAGCTACCTGAAGAAAATTACAGGTGTTCTATCCCAGCTTAGTGCAGCTACAGGCCATTAGTATGTCTGGAAGGCCAAGAAGGAGAGGCAGACAGTCACAAGCCAATAAGAGAGGGCAAGCAGGCTCTGTGTCTAGTGCTGGTCGTGGAGACGGTGCATCCTCATCAGCACGTGGCCATGGGACACGCTTGGCCTTTTTTTCGGCAGCTGGCCGTGTTGAGCCGCAACATGCGGAAGACTTGGTCGAGTGGATGACCAAGCCGTCCTCATCCTCCTCATCCTCTCTCACCCATGCCCAGGGTGCTTTGTCTGGCAAAGCAGCGGCCTCTTCCCTCAGCTCAATGTCATCAGTGACTCCTTCCCTAGCTCCACCATGTCCTCATGAGGATTCCCTCGAACTGTTTGACCACAGTGTTGGGTACATGCTCCAGGAGGATGCCCAGCGTTTGGAAGGCTCTGATGATGATACTGAGCTCAATGAAGGCAGTAACATGAGCACGGACAGAGGGGGTGCCCAAGAAGGACAGCAATCTGGCAGTCATGCTCCCCCTGCTGCAGCATACTGCCAGGTTTGCTCCAGTGATGAGGAGGGAGGGGATGATGAGGTCACTGACTCAACGTGGGTGCCTGATAGGAGAGAGGAGGAGGAGGAGGAGGAGGAGGTGGCACATCACCAACTAGGCAGGATGCCCTCCAGGGGCCAGCCTAAGGGCAGCACATTGACTGCATCACACCCCAAAGCTCCACATGTGCAGGGCGCTGCAGTCTCTGCGCGTTATTCAAAAAGTTCTTTGGTGTGGGCCTTTTTTGAGACGAGTGCATCAGATCGCACCGCTGCTATTTGCAACATATGTCTCAAGCGTATCTCGCGTGGCCAAAACATCTCCCGCTTGGGTACCACATGCTTGACCAGACATATGTTGACCTGCCATGCAGTTCGTTGGCAAGCGTATCTGAAAGACCCACACCAAAGAACAAAGAGGATCTCTCCTTGCTCCTCATCAGCTGAGATTTCCAACCCCACTAGACCTTCAGTCCTCTCTGAGACCTGCACTGAGAGGAATGAAGGTGTAGAATTAGGTGTGTCACAGCCAAGTACTTGTGGGCAACCTGCTTTTGGTACACCGACGTCAGATTGTACCAGGCAAATTTCCCTGCCCCAGCTGCTGCACCGCCGAAAGAAGTTTGCTCCCAGCCATCCACATGCCCAGCGGTTGAATGCTAGCTTGGCAAAATTGCTAGCACTTCAACTGCTGCCTTTTCAGTTGGTAGACTCTGCCCCCTTCCGTGAGTTTGTGGAATGTGCGGTTCCTCAGTGGCAGGTACCCAAACGCCACTTTTTCTCACGGAAGGCGATTCCGGCTCTCTACCGGCATGTGGAAGGCAATGTCCATGCCTCGCTGGACAGGGCGGTCAGCGGTAAGGTGCATATTACCGCTGACTCATGGTCCAGCAGGCATGGACAGGGACGTTACTTAAGTTTCACGGCGCATTGGGTGACTCTGCTGGCAGCTGGGAAGGATGCAGGACAAGGTGCAGTAGTGTTGGAGGTTGTTCCGCCACCACGCCTCCAAAATGCTGATTGTGACACACCTCTCTCCTCCACCCCCTCCTCTTCTTCTTCCTCCATGGCCTCTTCCTCGGAACCAGCGGTGCTCCGTAGGCGTTCAAGGGGCTACGCAAGTACGCAGGCCAAAAGATGCCATGCGGTGCTTGAGCTGGTGTGCTTGGGGGACAGGAGCCACACTGGGGCAGAGGTTCTGTCAGCTCTGCAGGGGCAGGTTCAGAGGTGGTTGACGCCACGCCAACTTAAGGCAGGAATGGTGGTTTGCGACAATGGCACCAACCTCCTCTCTGCCCTCCGACAGGGACAACTGACCCATGTGCCCTGTTTGGCTCACGTCCTTAACTTGGTGGTGCAGCGGTTCTTGGGCAGGTACCCGGGCTTACAGGATGTCCTGAGGCAGGCCAGGAAAGTCTCTGTGCATTTCCGCCGGTCATATAATGCCAGTGCTCGGCTGACGGACCTCCAAAAGGAGTTTAACCTGCCCAAGAACCGCCTAATCTGTGACATGCCCACCAGGTGGAACTCGACGTTGGCCATGCTGCAGCGGCTGCACACGCAGCAGAGGGCCATCAATGAGTACCTGTGCGACTATGGCACCAGGACAGGGTCAGGGGACCTTGGTTTTTTTTCCCCACGCCAGTGGGCCATGATCAGGGATGCATGCACTGTCCTGTCACCATTCGAGGAGGCCACGAGGATGGTGAGCACTGACAGTGCATGCATCAGTGACACTGTCCCCCTTGTCCACCTGTTGGAGCACACGCTGCGTGGAATAATGGACAGGGCACTTGAGGCAGAACAGAGGCAGGAAGAGGAGGACTTCCTTAGCTCTCAAGGCCCCCTTTATCCAGACAGTGTTCCTGCGTGCCCGCCGATCACACAGGAAGAGGACGAGGAGGAGGAGGAGGAGGAGGAGGAAGATTGTGTCAGTATGGAGGTGGAGCCTGGCACTCAGCATCAGCAGTCTTTAAGGGATCAGTCCCAAGGAACACATGGACTTGTACGTGGCTGGGAGGAGGTGGCTGCGGACGTTGTTGTCCTTAGTGACCCAGAGGACTCCGGACCGAATGCCTCAGCAAACCTACGCTGCATGGCCTCCCTGATCCTGCAAAGCCTGCGTAAGGATCCTCGTATTCGTGGTATCAAGGAGAAGGACCAATACTGGCTGGCAACCCTCCTTGATCCACGTTACAAGGGTAAGGTTGCGGACCTTATCTTGCCATCGCAGAGGGAGCAGAGGATGAAACATCTTCGGGAGGCCTTGCAGAAAGGTCTGTGCAACGCGTTCCCAGAGACTGGGAGGTTACAAACTCCTGTTTCTGGACAACGTGTTGCTGAGGCTTCGGTCAGTCAAAGAAGGAGCGGTGGAGAAGGTGGCCGTCTGACCGATGCGTTCAGACAATTTTTTGGTCCGCAGCCCCAAGGTATGATCGGTTCCAGCAACCATCGCCAGCGTCTGTTTTACATGGTGCAGGAATACCTAGGGGCAAGATCAGACTTGGACACCTTTCCCACCGAAAATCCTCTGGGTTACTGGGTCTTGAGGATGGATCACTGGCCAGAGCTTGCACAGTATGCAATTGAGCTACTGGCCTGTCCTGCATCCAGCGTTCTTTCGGAACGTACATTCAGTGCTGCTGGAGGCGTGGTAACCGATCACAGGGTGCGTCTGTCCACTGACTCGGTCGATCGGCTGACCTTCATAAAAATGAATCAGTCTTGGATCACCACCAGCTACCAAGCACCTGATGCTGATGTAACTGAATAATTTTTTTCAGATCCCTTCAAAGACTGCCTATGCTGATGCTGAGTGATTATCCCTGAGTAATTATCCTCTTCCTCCTCAATCATCACGCTGATAGCTTGTAAGAACATTTTTGGTTCTGGGCGCCACCACCAGTGCCTAAGGCACAATTTTTCAGCCCCTGTATAACAGGGGCGTGTAATTACAATTTTTGATGTAATACTTTGCAGCACGGCTCGTTCCTGCATTCCAACTAGAGTGTCTGTGAGGGGTTGCAGTGTTGTGGCACCAGCACCAGTGCCTAAGGCCCAATTTTTCTGCCCCTGTCTAACAGGGGCGTGAAATTACAATTTTTGATGCAATACTTTGCAGCAGGGCTCGTTCCTGCGTTCCAACTAGAGTGTCTGTGAGGGGTTGCAGTGTTGTGGCACCAGCACCAGTGCCTAAGGCCCAATTTTTCTGCCCCTGTCTAACAGGGGCGTGAAATTACAATTTTTGATGCAATACTTTGCAGCAGGGCTCGTTCCTGCGTTCCAACTAGAGTGTCTGTGAGGGGTTGCAGTGTTGTGGCACCAGCACCAGTGCCTAAGGCCCAATTTTTCTGCCCCTGTCTAACAGGGGCGTGAAATTACAATTTTTGATGCAATACTTTGCAGCAGGGCTCGTTCCTGCATTCCAACTAGAGTGTCTGTGAGGGGTTGCAGTGTTGTGGCACCAGCACCAGTGCCTAAGGCCCAATTTTTCTGCCCCTGTCTAACAGGGGCGTGTAATTACAATTTTTGATGCAATACTTTGCAGCAGTGCTCGTTCCTGCGTTCCAACTAGAGTGTCTGTGAGGGGTTGCAGTGTTGTGGCACCAGCACCAGTGCCTAAGGCCCAATTTTTCTGCCCCTGTCTAACAGGGGCGTGTAATTACAATTTTTGATGCAATACTTTGCAGCAGGGCTCGTTCCTGCGTTCCAACTAGAGTGTCTGTGAGGGGTTGCAGTGTTGTGGCACCAGCACCAGTGCCTAAGGCCTAATTTTTCAGCTCCTGTTCAACAGGGGCATGTAATTACAATTCTTGATCTAATATTTCACAGCAGGGCCCTGTGAGGGCTTACAGTGTTTTGGCCACAGCAACACCTAAGGCCCAAATTTCTGCTGAGTATATAGGGCAGGACCCTACTTTCAAACATCTAACTTACAAACGACTCCTACTTGCAAACGGAAGGAGACAACAGGAAGTGAGATGAAATCTACCCATAGGAAGGGAAATTCTCTCATGTAAGAGTTAATATGGGAAAACAATTTCTCCTTTCCACTGATGCTTTCCAATCCTTGTTCCACAAAAAAACCCAAATTTTCAAAAAACATTTTTCATTGGGACAAAAAAGTGAGGTGAAATCTTCTGAAGAGGAGGAAAGACGCAAAACAAATGTCACAGGGGTGATAACCCTTCCCTATGTTTTCCAAAAAGCTTAGAAAAGATTTTTTGGCTGGAGCTAAACACATTAAAAATGTTCAAAATTACAAACAGATTCTACTTAACAACAAACCTACAGTCCCTGTCTTGTTTGCACCGCCTGTATACTGCTGTTCAGAGTATATAGGGACCTTTCCTTATTTTAATTTGGGTGCGGGGTTCCCCTTAATATCCATACAAGACCCAAAGGGCCTGGTAATGGACTGGGGGGTACCCATGCCGTTTGTCTCACTGATTTTCATCCATATTGCCAGGACCCGACATGACATTAAACCCGCAAGCAGTTTTAAATGAGATTTTTTCCTTTAAAAATGACATTTGGTGCAGGGACTGTTCTAAACATGGGAAACACGCGTCACTTTACAGGCATACTATAGACACCCCCCAGGTACGATATTTAAAGGAATATTTCACTTTTTTTTTTTTACTTTAAGCATCATTAAAATCACTGCTCCCGAAAAAACGGCCGTTTTTAAAAGTTTTTTTTGCATTGATACATGTCCCCTGGGGTAGGACCCGGGTCCCCAAACCCTTTTTAGGACAATACCATGCAAATTAGCCTTTAAAATGAGCACTTTTGATTTCGAACGTTCGAGTCCCATAGACGTCAATGGGGTTCTAACGTTCGTGCGAACTTGCGGTCCGTTCGCGGGTTCTGGTGCGAACCGAACCGGGGGGTGTTCGGCTCATCCCTAGTCACCAGTATGGTGTTTGTAAATTGAAATCATATCCCCTCTCAAGCATCTCTTCTCCAGAGAGAATAAGTTCAGTGCTTGTAACCTTTCTTCATAACTAATATCCTCCAGACCCTTTATTAGCTTTTTTGCCCTTCTTTGTACTCGCTCCATTTCCAGTACATCCTTCCTGAGGACTGGTGTCCAGAACTGGACAGCATACTCTAGGTGCGGCCAGACCAGAGTCTTGTAGAGCGGGAGAATTATCGTTTTATCTCTGGAGTTGATCCCCTTTTTAATGTATGCCACGATTCTGTTTGCTTTGTTAGCAGCAGCTTGGCATTGCATGCCATTGCTGAGCCTCATCTACTAGGACCCCCAGGTTCTTTTCCATCCTAGATTTCCCCCAGAGGTTGTCCCCCCAGTGTATAGATTGCATTCATATTTTTGCCACCCAAATGCATTATTTTACATTTTTATATATTAAACCTCATTTGCCATGTAGTTGCCCACCCCATTAGCTTGTTCAGATCTTTTTGCAAGGTTTCTACATCTTGCGGAGAGGTTATTGCCCTGCTTAGCTTAGTATCGTCCGCAAGTACAGAGATTGAACTGTTTACCCCATCCTCCAGGTCATTTATGAACAAATGAAATAGGATTGGTCCCAGCACAGAACCCTGGGGGACCTCACAACCCACCCCTGAACATTATGAGTACTCCCAATTTATCACCACCCTCTGAACTCGCCCTTGTAGCCAGTTTTCAATCCATGTACTCACCCTATGGTCCATGCCAACAGAACTTATTTTGTACAGTAAACGTTTATGGGGAACTGTGTCAAATCCTTTTGCAAAATCCAGATACACCACGTCTACGGGCCTTCCTTTATCTAGATGGCAGCTCACCTCCTCATAGAAGGTTAATAGATTGTTTTGGCAAGAATGATTCTTTATGAATCCATGCTGATTACTGCTAATAATACAGTTCTCATTACTAAAATCTTGTAAATAGTCACTTATCATCCCCTCCAAGAGCTTGCATACTATTGATGTTAGGCTAACTGGTCTGTAATTCCCAGGGATGCATTTTGGGCCCTTTTTAAATATTGGTTCCTCTTTTATCTTTTCTCCAATCAGCTGGTACCATTCCAGTCAGTAGACTGTCAGTAAAAATTAGGAACAATGGTCTGGCAATTACTTGACTAAGTTGCCTAAGTACCCTTGGATGCAAGCCATCTGGTCCAGGAGGTTTTTTAATGTTAAGTTTCCCAAGTCTAATTTTAATTCTGTCCTCTGTTAACCATGGAGGTGCTTCCTGTGATGTGTCATGAGGATAAACACTGCAGTTTTGGTTACTGAAGCCCCCCGATTCCCTCGTGAAGACTGAGGAGAAGAATAAATTCAATACATTCGCCATCTCCCCATCCTTTGTAACCAGAGGTCCTTCCTCATTCTTTATGGAGCCAATATGGTCTGTCCTCCCTTTTTTACTGTTTACATACGGTACTTAAAGAATTTCTTGGGATTTTTTTTGCTCTCCTATGTGTCTTTCGTGTTCTATTTTAGCCACCCTAATTGCACCCTTACATTTTTTGTTGCATTCTTTATAAAGTCTGAATGCTGATGATGATCCCTCAACTTTGTATTTATTGAAGGCCTTCTCCTTTGCTTTTATATACATTTTTACATTGGAGTTAAGCCATCCAGGACTTTTGTTCACGCTTTTAAATTTATTACCTAATGGGATGCATTGGCTAATGCCCTTATTTAATATGCTCTTAAAGCGAACCCATCTCTCCTCCGTGTTTTTTGTTCCTAAGATTTTATCCCAATTCATGCCTTCTAGCAAGGTTCGTAGTTTAGGGAAGTTGGCTCTTTTGAAATTCAGTGTCTTTCACTTATGGTTTTAGATATTTAGCTTAATTTTCCTCCTCTTACCTATGTTAATGTTGGCATACTAAGGGTCTGCTCCTACTCCCTTTTAACCCAAAGACAGTCTGTAAAAAAAACAAAAACTTGCCAACCTGTGTGCCATCTCATGACAGAAAGTGGCAGGAACATATGTTGGCATGAAGATAGACCAGGAACAGAAAATTACTGTAAGTATCTAACGCTTTCCAACCAACAGATTTTCCACTGACATCCACAAATAGTGGTCTCATCAAACTTTGGACAGGAGAAAGATTAGCTGATTAACTGAGCTCCTGTCCTATTGCTGCAGAGAACACACATGTAGTCGTATCAGATGAAATTGGGCCTGTTGTACTACAGGGATGAAAGAAGACCTCTTGCCCAGCAGATAAAGGCAGAACCTTGCTGATAAACTATAAATGAAAGCGAGAAAGCCCTGGCATAATGTAGAACCCCCCAAAAATCTTTAATTCTTTTAACTTTCCACATAACAGTTTGATAACAATTAATAAACTTTAACAAAAGAACATACAATCCACATTAATAATAATGCTACCAAAATTAGTGTGTGCTGTAAATTGCCTCAAGTATTGCTCCTGTTTCTTCTTGTTGGAGGCCGCCATCTTGTTGAAGCCCAGAGCAGTCACTTCCTTATTGGAAACTCTCCCCCTCTCCTTGGTCTCGAAAGTTATATGTCACTTTCTGTAATTAAAATGCGTGCATTTACCGCCTTGATTGTATGTCTTGGCTCAGCTAGAGAAGAAGGCTGACAGAAGCTTTCCAGTTCTGAATATCATAGCTCTGCAGCTGAGGTAAAAAGAAGACAATACCAAGTTGATAAGATAAGACACTATCTGTCAGGGGCCTTACCTCGGCAGGCGGGGCGCCCGCGGTGGTGTGTACGTCAGGGTGCGTCGGCGCGCGTTGGCGCGCGCGTTCCTGCGGACCTCACCGTGCGTGTTCCTCGCGGCGCCGGCGTGTGTGTCCAGGATCGTTCCACTGTGCACGCCGGTGTGCGGGGGCGCGCGCGCGGGCGTTGGCGGGCGCGCGTGCCTGTGTGTGCCGGGGCGCGCGCGCGCGTGCACGTCGTTTGGCGCCAAAAGCCCCATTTAAGCCAGTGAGTTCTTGTGACCAGTGCTGCCTAATCAACAGCTAGTCGTTCCTGAGCCTGACCGTGTACCTTGTCTGTTCCTGCTATACCTATTGACCCGGCCTTGTCCCCGACCTCTCTCTGAACTCTGCCTGCACCGACCTCTGCTTGTCTGACCATCCGCTTGCCTGTTCCACTGTACTTCTGCCGACTGCCTATTGCCAAACCCGGCCTGCCTCCTGACCATCCATCTGCCTGCTCCCTAGGATCCTATCTGCCTGTCTGCAGACTTCCTGCCTGTTGTCCACACTAGCCTGCTCAGCTCAGTGACGGTGCTCCAGCCTACTCCAGTCTTTCCAGCTATTAACCCTGCAACTTCCGGACTGCAATACCTGGACAGCAACACAGGCCTTCATACCACTCCGTACTTTCGCGCCCTCTGTTTACTCTACCAGGGGGCCGATAGTCGGAGGGTAAGGGAGCCTACCCTCTGCCCGACAGGACTCGCCGGTCTGGTAAGTAGGAGCCTGATAGTATTAGGCAGCCATGACCGAGTCCGGGCAGGGGGCCTCCCCCATGGACGAACTTTGCCGACATCTGGCGGGTCTAACCCAGGCTGTGAAGAGCCTACAAGAGGGATACTCCAGCTTGGAAGAGCGTGTACAGGCCTTGTCCGCACCTTCCGGTCCACCAGGGTCCGCAGCAGCCACCTCAGCACCCTCTGTGGTCATGTTACCTCCTGAGCCAAAAGTACCAGTACCTGAAAGATTTCTCGGAGACCGAAGTAGGTATCGTGCCTTCCGGAATGCCTGCAACCTTTACTTCGCCCTACAGCCACGTACGTTCTCCCTTGAAGTCACGAAGGTGGGCTTTGTTATTTCCTTACTTTCTGGTGAACCACAAAAATGGGCCCACCGACTTTTGGAGCAGAAATCAGTCGTCTTGGATAGTCTGGAGGCCTTCTTTGGTGCCATGTCCCAACTATACGAAGACCCCCAGCTCACTGCCACCGCGGAAGCCACCTTACAGGCCCTTCGTCAAGGCCGTCGAGCAGCAGAAGACTATGCCGTCGAGTTCAGATGCTGGAGTTCTGACACGGCATGGAATGACGCCGCGTTGCGCCATCAGTTCAGGATGGGGTTGTCAGAACCCCTCAAAGATGAGTTGGCACGAGTAGGGGTACCACAGACCCTGGAAGAGCTTATCAATCTGTCCATCCAAATAGACCGTAGACTGCGAGAGCGACGTACTGAAAGAACCACCAGTACCTTTCGTCCCACCTGGATGATTCCACAAGTACCCTGTCCTCCCAGCAGATCTCCCGCTCCTCCACCTGCCTCGACCTATGATGCACCTGAACCAATGCAGCTCGGTCTGTTCCGCCCTTCTTTGACCCAGAGGAGAAGACACGTAGACGGGCACACAACCTCTGCCTCTACTGTGGGGAATCTGGGCACTACGCCAGCGGTTGCCCCAACAAGATGCGTAAGTGTCGCTCTGATGTTCGTACCTGTGCTACTATTGTACCCACTATTGGCACGCACCTAACCATTTCTGTCACTTTACAGCTTCCCAGAAAGGCCATCCAAGTCCCAGCTATCATTGATTCTGGAGCCTGCAGCTGTTTTATCGACCGGACCTTTGCCTCCCAACATGCCATTCCTCTCCAAACCAAAACTCAAAGCCTTGCTGTTCATCTTGCTGACGGTTCTGCTCTCCGCTCCGGCCTGGTCACTCAGGAGACCGTCCCCTTAGAAGCCATCATGGGCCAGCGACACCATGAATATCTCTGTCTGGACGCCATCTCGTCCCCTCTCTTTCCAGTCATTCTTGGAATACCTTGGCTACAGGTGCACAACCGCCAAATCAACTGGGCTTCTGGTAATGTCGAGTTCCTCTCTGGATATTGTCTTCAACACTGTATGCAAGGGACAGGCCGTGAGGTTACCCAACTCCTCTGTCTACATCCAGATGTTGATCTGCTTCAAGCTATCCCTGAGCCTTACCGAGACTTTGCGGATGTGTTTAGTAAAAAGGGGGCAGAATTGCTACCTCCACACAGGCCCTACGACTGTCCAATTGAATTTCTTCCTGGAACCGAGGTACCTTTTGGCCGGATCTTCCCCCTGACTGAGCAGGAGCTGGACACCCTGAAGCAGTATTTAGATGAAAATCTAAAGAAGAAATTTATCCGCCCGTCCACCTCCCCGGCCGGTGCGGGCTTATTCTTTGTGGAAAAGAAAGATCATTCTCTGCGGCCATGTATCGATTACCGCGAATTGAATAAGATAACGATTAAAAATCGCTACCCGCTCCCTCTGGTACCTGAGTTATTCCAAAGGCTGGGCACTGCCAGAATCTTTACTAAATTGGATCTCCGGGGTGCTTACAACTTAATCCGCATCTGAGAGGGTGACGAGTGGAAGACTGCGTTTCGCACTCGTTTCGGGCATTTCGAGTACCAGGTCATGCCCTTCGGTCTTTGTAATGCCCCAGCTACGTTCCAGCACTTTGTGAACGACATCTTTAGAGAAATCCTGGACCTCTACGTCATCGTTTATCTGGATGACATACTCATCTTCTCCTCTTCTTTGGCTGATCATCGCAGGCACGTCAGGAATGTTCTCGTCCGGCTCAGGCAACATGGCTTATACGCTAAACTGGACAAGTGTGAGTTCGAACGGCAGAGTATCCAGTTCTTGGGACTCATTATCTCTGTTGAAGGAATCAAAATGGATCCACAAAAAGTATCGGCCATCCTGGACTGGCCTGCTCCTACAGACAAGAAAGGGGTCCAACGTTTCGTAGGATTTTCCAACTTCTACAGGAAATTTATTAAAGACTTCTCTAAGATCATTTCAACAATAACGGAACTTACTAGACAGGGGGCACGATTCTGTTGGTCGTCCCGAGCACAGGCAGCATTCGAGAAATTAAAGGGACTGTTTACTTCTGCTTCTATCCTCAAGCACCCGGACCCTGCGTTACCGTTTGTACTGGAAGTGGATGCTTCAGAGATCGCAGTGGGGGCAGTACTTTCTCAACGCCAGGGCCCCAAAGCCCTCTTTTTTCCTGTAGCATTCTTTTCCCGTAAACTCTCGTCATCTGAGAAAAATTATGATGTGGGAGACCGGGAACTGTTGGCCATCAAAGCGGCTCTGGAAGAATGGCGCTATCTACTGGAGGGTGCTGTACATCCGGTTCTCATCTTTACCGATCACAAGAACTTGGAATACCTAAGAGCAGCCAAGCGACTCAGACCACGACAGGCTAGATGGGCACTTTTTTTTTCCCGCTTCTCCTTTCATATCACGTACAGACCCGGATCCAAGAATGGAAAACCTGATGCCTTATCACGAATGTTTCACGATTGCAAGGAAAGTACTCCTCCTGATACTATTTTGCCAGCAGGAAATTTCTTACTTCTCCAGGGAGATTTAATTTCCAGGATTAAACAGGCTTCCTCTGAAATTCCTCTACCTACTGGAACCAGTTTAAGTGATGGGTTGCTCTGGCATGAAGGCAAGATTTTTGTACCTGAAAAATTTAGGGTGCTGGTACTGGAACTATGTCATGACCACAAGCTGGCGGGTCACTTCGGAGCCCGGAAAACCTCGGAATTGGTGCTACGCACCTTTTGGTGGCCATGTCTCCTGGAGGACTGTAAGAGGTATGTGGGTTCTTGCCACACTTGTGCCCGGAATAAATGCAACCGCTCAAAGGCCTGGGGTTTATTGAGACCCTTACCGATTCCTGACAGACCTTGGAGAATGTTATCAATGGACTTCATTGTGGAGCTACCCCCCTCTGAAGGTTTCTCAACCATCTTTGTGGTGATCGATAGGCTATCCAAGATGGCACACTTCATCCCTATGAAGGGTACTCCCACAGCCGTAGAAACGGCGAAGATATTCGTCAAGGAAGTAGTAAGGTTACATGGGGTACCCGCGAATATTGTATCCGATCGGGGTGTCCAATTTACCTCCCGGTTTTGGAGAGCACTGTGTGCCGCCCTGGAAATTGAATTAGCGTTCTCCTCGGCCTACCACCCTCAGACGAACGGCCAGACAGAAAGAACTAACCAGACACTGGAGCAATACCTCCGTTGTTTTTCTGTATTTACGCAAGATGACTGGGTGTCCTTGTTACCAGTCGCTGAATTCTCGTATAATAACTCCCTACACTCTGCCATCAACCAGACTCCTTTCTTTGCGAATTATGGATTCAACCCTTCTTTCCTTCCCAGTTCTATCCCGGAATGTACTCTACCCGCAGTAACGGAAACAATGGAGTTCTTCTCTAGTAACTGTAAAATCTTGCAGGAAACCATGGCCCAATCCCAGGCTTCCTTCAAAAGGATGTTCGACAAGAAAAGGCGAGGAGAACTCGTCCTTGAGCCTGGCAACCAAGTGTGGCTCTCTACAACTAACCTAAAGTTGGCTTGTCCCTCCAGGAAGTTAGGACCTATGTTCCTGGGCCCGTTTCGGGTGAAAAGAAAGGTGAATGATGTTGCCTTTGAACTTAGTCTGCCAGAGTCCCTTAGAATCCACCCGGTCTTTCACGTTTCGTTACTGAAACCAGTTATCCACGATCCCTTTCCTGACCCGTAAGGCCAAGCCACCGGAGGCTGTTTTGGTCAACAATGAGGAGGAGTTCGAAGTCGAGGCAATCCTGGCTTGTAGGAAGAGGCAGAATCAGCTCCAGTACCTCATTAAGTGGAAGGGGTATGGACCCGAGGATAATTCTTGGGAACCCGAAGGTAACCTCCATGCCAACGAATTGCTACGAGCCTTCAAGAACTCCCATGCACCCAGGTTGGCCCAGCTGGGCATCCGGAGGCTGCCCTTGAGGGGGGGGCACTGTCAGGGGCCTTACCTCGGCAGGTGGGGCGCCCGCGGTGGTGTGCGTCAGGGTGCGTCGGCGCGCGTTGGCGCGCGCGTTCCTGCGGACCTCGCCGTGCGTGTTCCTCGCGGCGCCGGCGTGTGTGTCCAGGATTGTTCCACTGTGCACGCCGGTGTGCGCGCGTGCCTGTGTGTGCCGGGGCGCGCGCGTGCACGTCGTTTGGCCAGTGAGTTCTTGTGACCAGTGCTGCCTAATCAACAGCTAGTCGTTCCTGAGCCTGACCGTGTACCTTGTCTGTTCCTGCTATACCTATTGACCCGGCCTTGTCCCCCGACCTCTCTCTGAACTCTGCCTGCACCGACCTCTGCTTGTCTGACCATCCGCTTGCCTGTTCCACTGTACTTCTGCCGACTGCCTATTGCCAAACCCGGCCTGCCTCCTGACCATCCATCTGCCTGCTCCCTAGGATCCTATCTGCCTGTCTGCAGACTTCCTGCCTGTTGTCCACACTAGCCTGCTCAGCTCAGTGACGGTGCTCCAGCCTACTCCAGTCTTTCCAGCTATTAACCCTGCAACTTCCGGACTGCAATACCTGGACAGCAACACAGGCCTTCATACCACTCCGTACTTTTGCGCCCTCTGTTTACTCTACCAGGGGGCCGATAGTCGGAGGGTAAGGGAGCCTACCCTCTGCCCGACAGGACTCGCCGGTCTGGTAAGTAGGAGCCTGATACTATCCTTATAATTTTAACTCTTTTGTTTCTCCCTGGCAGCAGAGTTTGTCCTGTCACTTCTCCTTTTTTTTCTCTCCCTAATCTGTCCTCAATTGGCACAGTCTGTCATGTTTGTTTCCTCTCCACCTCTGCAGCAGTAAATCCTGAGCCTCTCAGCAGATTGGCTATGCAGAGCAGTGTGAGACAGGCCATTAGTGGATTTTAACCACTTGCCGGCCGCCCATAGCAGATTTAATGCTACAGGGTGGCTGCGCTGTGCAGAATCACGTATATATACTGTGATTTTAAACAGTGGTAGCTGATCGCCGGGACCCGATGATCATTCAGTACACTGACAGAATGACAGTCCACCTATGTAAACAAGGCTGATTGTCATTCTGTCAGTACCGAAGACATGGATCCTGTGTTTCTGTAAAGCAGAAACACCGATCCATGTCTTCCACTAGTAAAAGCACCTCCTGATGTTAACCCCTTTCCTGCCAGCATCATTAGTACAGTGACAGTGCATATTTTTAGCACTGATCACTGTAATAATGTCACTGGTCCACAAAAAAGTGTCAAAAGTGTCAGATGTCCAATTTGTCCGCCTCGGTATCGCATTCCCGCTATAAGTCGCTGATCGCCACCATTACTAGTAAAAAAATAAAATAATTCATAGTTTGTAGACGCTGTAACTTTTGTTCAAACCAATCAATATACGCTTATTGGATTTTTTTTTATTAAAAATATGTAGCAGAATACATATTGGCCTAAATTGATGAAGAAATTCGATTTTTTTACATTTTTATTATTAGATATGTTTTAGTGCAGAAAGTAAAAAATATTGTTTTTTTTTTTTTTTTAAATTGTCAGTCTTCTTTGTTTCTAGCGCAAAAAAATTTAAAAAGTGCAGAGGTGATCAAATACCACCAAAAGAAAGCTCTATTTGTGGGAAAAAAGGACATCAATTTTATTTGGGTAGAGCATCGCATGATCGTGCAATTATCTGTTAAAGTAATGCAGTGCCATATTGCAAAATATGGCCTGGTCAGGAAGGGGGGAAAACCTTCCGGAGGTCAAGTGGTTAAACAGTATAGGTACTTATTTTTAATATCTTACATAGCTATGCCTGCAAAAGGGGCCATCATGAAGTAATCTATCAGGATTTTATTTTCTGACTAAAGTTCCACTTTAATTAGTTAAAATAAACATAGCGTACTAACAAAAGTGGTATGAGGACATGCTTCTCACAGAATTCCCATAAGGAACGTCTCATCCATCCATTAGTGCTTCATTCAAAGACCAACCTTGAATATCCTGGCTAACATATTTCGAGGCAGCGCCTCTTCATCAGAGCCACCTTACCTTACCCTTGATCCTTGCTGATACACAAGACACCAATAGGAACATATTGGTGTGCTGGATCTGGTCCTCGATCTTCCTGGATATTCTTATATAGTATATATAGTGGTGGAAAATGCCACATCTACCAATAATTAGAAATCATGAAATGAGAAAAGCTCAGACTTTTGAGGCACCACACAACCAGTGTATGAAGTTTTAAAATTTTATTTTATTTATACATCCATTAAAATAGTTAATTAAAGAAAATCTTCCCATTACATCCATGGGATATCGTTGTGTTTCTGTTGGATTTTATAACAAACCTCTATTATTTTTTAAACCTTCCCGTTTATTACTGAATAGCTGTCATTTTATATGTCCAAATGGGTCCTGAAGCTGGTTCCACAGTGAGGCAGGGATGGCTTAACCTAACGTGTTTCGTAGTCAATTAGTACTGCTTCATCAGGTGTGTCATTGGGGGTAATATCTACAATAGAAAAAAATAGATGCAAATAGATGTATTCTTTGTATATAGATATGTACTTTGTACATCTGGAAGTTGTTATACTTTACCTTGTGAATTAAAATAAATCTTACTTCCAGTGACACTCTTCGTGAAGCAGTACTAATTGACTGCAAAACACATTAGTTTAAGCCATCCCTGCCTCACCGTGGAACCAGCTTCAGGACAAGTTTTGATATGAAATGATTTGAAATGATAGCTGAACAGTGACAAGGAGGTTTAAAATAATGAAGGTGGTTTATTGTTGTAATATCGGAGAGACAAAGATATCCCAGGGTTTTATATGGGGATTTTTTTTAATTAGCTATTTTAACCCCTTCATGCCTAAGCCTTTTTCTGACACTTGATGCTTACAAGTTAAAATGATTTTTTTTTAGCTAGAAAATTACTTTGAACCCCCAAACATTATATATATTTTTTTAGCAGAGACCCTAGAAAATAAAATGTCGATCCTTGCAATATTTTATGTCACACTGTATTTGCGTAACGTTCTTTCAAATGCAATTTGTTTGGAAGAAATACTTTCATGAATTAAAAAAAAAAAAAAACGTAAAGTTAGCCCAAATTTTTTTATAATGAGAAAGATGGTGTTACGCCAAGTAAATAACATGTCATGCTTTAAATTGCGCACACTCGTGGAATGGCAACAAACTATGCTAGCTAAAAGTCTCCATAGGCGACGCTTTGAAAATTTCTACAGATTACCTGTTTAGAGTTACAGAGGAGGTCTTGCGCCGATTTTGGCTTTGTCCAGGTCTCTGGCCAGCCAGCGGACGTGCTGGCTGGTCACCCAGGCCTCCCGGTGGGACAGGAAAGTCCGGGCAAGCTGTGGAAGGCGGCGGGATGGGGGGGGGGGGGTGTCCCTTACCACTGCTTGTAATAACAGCCAAATGGCTCCTTAGCCACATCGGTAGTTATTACAAGAAAGCTGACCGTCTGCTATAAAAAGACAGTACCGGGGTGATGCCTGCAGCTGTAGATATCACCCCGGTACAACCCCTTGAAACCAAAGGAAACCATATTTGTGTTATGTTGGCATCAAGTAGTTAATTGATGTATAATAAAAAGTTTACTCAAAAGTCCAAGCTTTTCTTGTTTTATGATCCTCCTGGATGGGAGAAATACTCTGCCAATTTGAATATTGAACAGTACTTTCAGTTATTCCTTCAAATGTATTGGGAAAAAGTGTCTTTTCACCCTGTTGACTATCCAACCGATGTTAACTAGAGTTTAGAGGACTTCTGACATATGTTTTTGAAGCTTGATTGGCGTATCTGTCCAAATGCAAATATAGCCCAGATAATGAAAAAAATTGAATATAATGAAGTCATAGTAACACCATGACTGCTAGCAGAGTCTTCGAACAGGTCTGCAGCAAGGTCTCCAGACTGAAGGGGAGACGAGAATTGGTAATGGTTGGTCTCTGCTGCAAATTACAGTAACTTCTAGTGAGGCACAGCCACTGGCACATGGGAGCAGGCCTAGCAGAGATCTAATGAATACATCCCATCTTTTTCCACAACTGTTGATAATTTGGCCTCCAGAGACTCCATTCTGAAGTGTTTGACTTTTATGTAGCGATTCAGTCTTTTCAAGTCCAGGACTGGTCTGAACTAGTTACTCCATCTTCTAGGAGATGGATCAGAATGTCTAGAAACTGTGCTTTTCCCCTAAAGCCATAATGAACAGGCATGTAAGACAATAGCATGTATACACCAGAAGCATATACTCCCACCTGGAATCCATGTGCTTCAGTACCTCAGGCTCAGATGGTTGGATCATAGCTGTAGGGCATCCACAAAATAATAACAATGACATTTAACCACTGAACCAACCAAAAAGGCAGCGTGAGGATAACAAACTAAAGACTTCCAAAAGGTACCTGCAATCAAAATACATCCTGTGGGTCAGTGCAAAAATACATATCCAGTGCTCCATATTAAACTAAACAAGTGTATAATGCAATATATTCCTGTTCCATACATGCATGAAAGTGCTACTGTGCTAGTGACATAAGCAATATATATAATTACACATTTAGAAACGTATTAAATAAATAAAATGTTCTGTCCCATATGTGCACTAAAGTGCTCAATATTGTAGATCCATCAATAGATATCCTTAAAGACTTTCAGGCGAAGTGGATCCTTGTGATAGTGCTCCAAACGTATTCAAAGTGCCAACACTCTTGTGCTCCCCCCATGTGATTATCCTCACCTCAGGGCGTGTGACCGCACAATTAATTTTGGTCAAACAGCGCTGTTGAACCACCCCTGGGCTCTATGGTATATGGACTCTGCAGGTTCCTGAGCCTTTCTTTGGATATATCATCGGTGCATATATAAAAGACAAGCTACATAGTGCTTTATCATTTAAAACCACATTTATTTAAAATATTCAGTCAAGGTACTCACACATTGAAGTTGCTTATAGCGCACCACACTATGTCAAACAAATCTGTGTATAACCCAAATGAAGCCGTATGTCCGTTTGTTTGTCCACAGCTGCCCGTCCTAGCAAAGCTGCTACTGATTACACCGTCATGTCCCCTCCCCAACACGTGTCGACACAGGGATTACTTGTATTCCTCAGGGGGATTGTTATTGGACAGTTAGTTAGGGCAAACAAAATAGTGTATCGGCGACCATCTGATGGCCGCTGATACACTATCTAGTTTGCCCTAACTAACCCTCCAATAGCAATCTCCCTGAGGAAGACACGTGATCCCTGTGTCGACACGCGTACACTCACTACTTTACATTGTAGCAAAGTGTCATTTCTTCAGTGTTGTCACATGAACAGATATAATATAATATTTACAAAAATGTGAGGGGTGTACTCACTTTTGTGAGATACTGTATATGGGACTGTGAAAAGTGTCAGCAGCTGAAAATGATTGCATATATAATAATATCTAAAGTGATTATTTCTGGTAGCTCGCAAGATCTTTTTATCTCATTTCCAAAAAATACCTGGCAGGTGCGCAGAGTAGGAACAGCTGCAGAGTAGAGCAGAACATTTTCTGGACAGACCAGGCATGGACACAGAGCACGCCAGGAACAGCTCGCATAACATCACTTCAGGCTAGGCAATAGGCCGTACCTTTTTGTGAATGTATTACACTATGTGAAGTCCTCTGTTTTATTTAGTGACACACATCCTGAGGCATTGTTTGGAGACCTGGTCCTACCTGCTCCTTGAAGGTTTGCTGCAATTATATACACCCAGGTGTCTGGGACAGCTTTGTTTGACCTTACCACTAAGTAGGTCCACTGTTGAGGTAAGCGGCAGAGGAGACTGGTGGTGGATACAGAGAGGTGGAGCACTTCTGCATCTTATTTTATTATTGTGTACAAGAGATCTGGAATTTGGGCACGTTGGATATTATATGTCTTTTTACCCATTACTAATGCAGGATGATTGCACCGAAATGTACTTTTTTTTGTTCTTTATTTAATTGCACTGTTTGTTTAGCACATTGATATTCTTATATTGTTTATGCTTTTTGTCAAAATAAGTGCTATTTTTCTTCCATTTAAAAAAACGGAAAGGTGAAAAACGGATGTAAATGGACAAATCGTCTGTTTTTGCATTCATTTTTGCATTAGTAGTGGATATAAAAAAACTGATGAAATACTGACGGAAAACTGATGGTAAACTAAATCCATTTTTTTTTAAGAAAAAAGTGACTGAACTGATGAAACAAACAGAACGCCCGTGTGAAAGGGGCCTTAGTGTCCAGGAAAGAAAAGTTTCCGTAAATAGAGACATTATAGCCTGTATTGCATCATAGGAGCCAAACTTTTATTTCTTGGCTAAGGCGTATTCATCAAAGCCACGGCATGCTGAGAAGAAGGCACTACCATGCACAACAACAGAAAATCAAGTCAATGACATATAGATATCCATTTAGAAAGGACATCTACCTCTATGTGAAATGTGATCATGATACCGTAGCACTTACCCCTGCAGGAGCTGCTGGATATGATGGGTTCTTTATTCTGCCTGTCCCCACGGACACACCTGTGCAACCTAAATGTTATTATGCTACCACTCTATAATAATACACATAAAATAGGCCACAAGCAACTTGGTAGTAGATTAATTAGATGTATTACGGCAAGGCAAGTTAGACACTGCATGAGTCAGTAAACAGGCAAATGAACATGTTTAACCACCTCAATCATGGGCACTTTCACCCCCTTCCTGCCCAAGCCATTTTTCAGTTTTCAGCGCTGTCGCACTTTGAATGACAATTGCACGGTCATGTTACACTGCACCCTAATGAAATTTTTATCATTTTTTCCCCACAAATAGAGCTTTCTTTTGGTGGTATTTGATCACCTCTGCGGTTTTTATTTTTTGCGCTATAAACAAAAGAAGAGGGACAATTTTGAAAAAACACAATATTTTTTACTTTTTGCTATAATAAATATCCAATTTATTAATTTTTTTTAACAAATTTTTTCCTCAGTTTAGGCCGATATATATTCTTCTACATATTTTTGGTAAAAAGAATCGCGATAAGCGTATATTGATTGGTTTGCGCAAAAGTTATAGCATCTACAAAATAGGGGATAGATTTATAGCATTTTTATTTATTTATTTATTTTTTACTAGTAATGGCGGCGATCTGCAAATTTTATTGTGACTGCGATATTGCGGCGGACACATCGGACACTTTTGACACATTTTTGGGACCATTCACATTTATACAGCGATCAATGCTATAAAATTGCATTGATTACTGTAAATGTGACTGGCAGGGAAGGGGTTAACACTAGGGGGCGCTCGAGGGGTTAATGTATGACCTAGGGAGGTGATTCTAACTGTGGGGGGAGGGGACTGACTGGGGGAGGTGACCAATCGGTGTCCCTATGTACAAGGGACACACCATTGGTCTCCTCTCCTCTCTGACAGGACGTGGATCTGTGTTTACATGCACAGATCCACGGTCGTGCTCTGTTACCCGGCAATCGCAGGGCACACGCACTGGGTCCCGAGCGACGCAGCGGGCACGCGCGCCCCCTAGTGGCTCGGGAGGGCGATCACGTCATATGGCGTCCGCCCAGAACAAGAGAAGCCTCGTCCCGCCGTCATATGACGGTGGCCGGTGGCTTAGTGGTTAAAGATGCTGTACTGTAAACAAGGTGGGATTGCGCCTCATATGAGGGGTCTGAAGGCTCCCTAGCCATTGACATTGTGTATGCTCTCAGTGATGAGGGCATGGTCTATGACTCAGGGATTGAGCCTGCCTAGTCCAACCAGGTTTTCCCCCAATCTCCCTCTGTGGAGAAATCCTAATTTAATTCACTTTTTCGATTACCCGGACCCGGTAGTTTGGACTAAATATGGAATTAAGATTTTACACCACATTGTATTGAGCGGTACCCTAATGTCATTCAGTGAATTAAAACTTCGTTATGACTTGCCTAATTCACACTTTTTTAGATACATTCAATTGAGACATGCTTTTTTGCTCGCAATTTGGCAGAGAGCCTCTTGACTTTGAGCCCAGTGACTTAGAACTATTGACACGCAGTGAATCTTTACGTAAACCGGTCTGTAGCCTATATAAAGACTTCTTTCTGGAGACGGCCCCACTGATGGAGCCCTGCAGGTGGGCTTGGGAAGCTGTAGCCCCAGGGTTGGACAGGGATGACTGGGATGACATGCGGGGGACTGCATTTCAGTACTTAGTTTCTACCAGAGACAGACTGATTCATTACAAATTCTCACATAAAATTGATCTCACCCCGGCTAGACTAGCAAAGATGTTTGGAAATCAACAATCTTTATGCTGGAGGTGCTCTGCACCCCTAGCAAACTTCATGCACATATTTTGGGATTAAGCCCTATTGGCAAGCTATTGCACACTGTATCAGGTCGATCATTTCTATCTCGATTCCCATGTCTGTTGAAGTGTGTCTATTGCATCTGGTGAAACCTCTGGCCACTACCATGGCTATATGGAGTCTTCTTACCCTATTGCTATTTTATGCTAAAAAGCAGATTATCCTATCGTGGAAGAGCTCTGTTACTCCAACTTTTGGAGTCCTGGTCGTGGCAGTACCCTTTAATAAAGCTACCTATCTGAGCAGGGGGGCACTGACTAAATTCGACAAGGTTTGGAAGGGGGGGAGGGGTTGGATGGCTTCTTTGGACACGGCATCAGATTAACTTCAGGAAGGTTATAGCTACTGATCCTTGGTATGGAATATAAAGCTGGGAGTTGACTGTAACTGGGGTATTGGATGATTACAGATTGCCCAACAATTGATGTACTGACCATTTTGGGGTGGGGGATTGTTTCATCTTTATTGGATCTTCAATTCTTCTGATGGGGGGAGACGAGGGAGCCGCATTACTGGCATTATCCGGTAGGACTGCACAGGGTGTCACAGAGCTATATCACTGCATCACTATGTGCCTACCTCATGCCATGAATGTATCTGTCTAGGCAAAAGTTCTGTTGTTCTAGGGGGGGGGGGGGGGGGTTATATTTTTGGTTTTTGGTTTTCTTTCTATGCTTTCCTTGTTAATGTACACTGGTAATTTTACTGTGGCCGGTTGATTTCCACAATCTGCGGCCTGCTGTTGTCTGTATTTTATAAAACAAAATAAAAAGTAATTTACAAAAAATTATTTTTATTTTTGTTATAAAACAAAATAAAAAGTAATTTACAAAAAAGATGCTGTGCTGATTAAGGGGAACACTTGCCTATAACATGGCAATCAACTACCTGCAATAAAGTTAAAATAAATTTCAGCTGGTATAAATAGTGGGCAATATAATGACAGTCACTAACTCAAAGAAAAATCTAGTGCACACTAGGCATACAGATATAAACAAAGCCTGGGGAATGCCCAGGAAAAAATTCCAAGCCTACTTACCACCAGCTCGCAGACAACCAAATTAACCTGTCTAACAGTATGCATTAAAAACAGGGGTTTAGTCCGCACGCATTTGCAAACGCATGCGTAAGCCACAGAGCCTCGTCACGGCACCCTGATATCTGTGGTCCTAACACTAGGCATACAGCCCTAATAGCGGGTGGTTACATGCCTTCCTGACAAGGGTATCCCTGGAGGTGGCTATAAAGTACCTGGCACCTATTTTAGCAGCATTAAAGGAGTTGTAAAGGCAGAAGGTTTTTTTTGTATCTTAATGCATTCTATGCATTAAGATAAAAAACCTTCTGTGTGCAGCAGCCCCCCCAGCACCCCCTTAATTACCTACTTGAGCCCCTTCTCTCTCCAGTGATGTCCACGATCCCCTCAGCCATCCAGGACACTCCTCCTGATTGGCTGAGACAGAGCAGCAGCGCCATTGGCTCCCGTGGCTGTCAATCAAAGTCAGTCAGCCAATCAGGGGAGAGAGGGGGCGGAGCCAGGTCGGGGCACCATGTCTGAATGGATACACAGAGCTCTGACTTGGCTTGGGTGCCGCCTGTAGCAAGCTGCTGGCTAAGGGGCACTCAAAGGAGGGCGGGGCTAGAAGCAGCAAAGAGGGACCTGAGAAGAGGAGGATCAGGGCTGCTTTGTGCAAAACCAACTGCACAGAGGAGGTAAGTATAACATGTTTGTTATTTAAAAAAAAAAAAAAGAGCCTTTACAATCACTTTAAGCTGTCTATTGTTGGGGCCTGTCTGTAAGGTGGTGCACATGAAGCCGTCCCTTTAAGATTGTAATAAATGGATGGCTAATGGGCTGTTGAGTAGAGTGCAGTCTCCCATGGTGTTAACTGTGGACAGTAAGGGATTAAGCATGGTAATTCCTCTCACTTTTCAATACTTATGACGGTCAGCTATTCCAGAAAGCTCCGTCCTCACTATCAGGTCCTCTCTGATGTGGTACACACGGCAACAGGTCTCCCCAGCTTGGTTCCCAAGACACAGTGACTCTCTTCAGTCTCTAGTCTCCTGGGTGCCCAGAAGGGCTTAGTCTCTCACAGGTGGTGGTACACATGGATCCAACGTCTGCCCATCCTTTTCCTGGTGTGGTATACAGACCCAAGCAGTAGGTTTGTACTCCCTGGTTCCCCACGCTAGACTGCCAGACCTGAATTGCCCAGGAAAAGACTGATCTTTCCTCCTTTTGTTAGCAGGTCATCCTAGGTATTGAAGCCCAAGCGCCCATTGCCGTCATTGTACAGTGCTCCTTTAAGGACTACATGTCTTGTGATCCTTCTTCAGCCTCCCACTGATTGGTCCACTGCCACTACTACTAGGGGAGAGGGGAGAGGAAGTAGTCGGGGGATTTCACACAGAGCCTCACCTGTCAGCGGTTGCCTCAGCAACACAGCAGTGGCAAGAAGAGAGGAGGAGAACAGGCGCAGAGCATATAGCCCACTCTGTAGCACAACAGGGAAGTGGAGGGAGATTGGCCGGCTGGAAGACATACAGCCCAGTGCTCATCTCAGTCAGCAACAGTAACCTGGTACAATAATTTAGCACAGAAATAAAAATTAGAAAAGCTATATTATATATATAAAAGCATATTTCAGGTAAAGTAAAAGTAATAACTCAAAATGGGTACACAGTGAAAACATATAACAGTTTCCCTTTAACTTAGCAGTGAGCCTGAGTTTGCATCAGAGCGTTTTGCCAAGTGTTTACAGGATGCGGGTGGAATAAGCAGAAGACAAACAGCCCTTGCATGATGTTATCTGCAATGAATTTTAGAGGAATCAGCAGCCTGACCACGGAGTAAAAAATCAATCAGTAAAAGGTGCCCTGCTCATGTTATGTTTACCAGAGTTGACGGACTATCTCATTGCTGCTTAGCTCATTGTTACTCTGCCAAATATAATATTTTATACATCTAATACTGCCATGATCTTCCACATATTCATTTAAAGTTTAATGCCCTGTACACACGGTCGGACATTGATCGGGCTTTCCGACAGCAAAATCCATGGATTTTTTCCGACGGATGTTGGCTCAAACTTGTCTTGCATACACACGGTCAGACAAAGTTGTCGGAAAATCCGATCGTTCTGAACGCGGTGACGTAAAACACGTACGTTGGGACTATAAACGGGGCAGTAGCCAATAGCTTTCATCTCTTAATTTTTTTCTGAGCATGCGTGGCACTTTGTGCGTCGGATTTGTGTACACACGATCAGAATTTCCGACAACGGATTTTGTTGTCGGAAAATTTTATAGCCTGCTCTCAAACTTTGTGTGTCGGAAATTCCGATGGAAAATGTGTGATGGAGCCTACACACGGTCGGAATTTCCGACAACAAGGTCCTATCACACATTTTCCATCGGAAAATCCTATCATGTGTACGGGGCATAACTGTGGCAGATGAGCAGAAGGTGTTGCCGCTTTCTTTATACATACGTATATATATATATATATATATATATATATATATATATATATATATATATATATATATATATATGTTTATATACACAGTATCTCACAAAAGTGAGTACACCCATCACGTTTTTGTAAATATTTTATTATACCTTTTCATGTGACAACACTGAAGAAATGACACTTTGCTACAATGTAAAGTAGTGAGTGTACAGCTTGTATAACAGTGTAAATTTGCTGTCCCCTCAAAATAACTCAACACACAGCCATTAATGTCTAAATCGCTGACAACAAAAGTGAGTACACCCCTAAATGAAAATGTCCAAATTGGGCCCAATTAGCCATTTTCCCTTCCTGGTGTCATGTGACTCGTTGGTGTTACAAGGTCTCAGGTGTGAATGGGGAGCAGGTGTGTTAAATGCAGTGTTATCGCTCTCACTCTCTCATACTGGTCACTAGAAGTTCAACATGGCACCTCATGGCAAAGAACTCTGAGGATCTGAAAAAAAGAATTGTTGCTCTACATAAAGATGGCCTAAGCTAGAAGAAGATTGCCAAGATCCTGAAACTGATCTGAAGCACGGTGGTCAAGACCATACAGCAGTTTAACAGGACAGGTTCCACTCAAAACAGGCCTCGCCATGGTCGACCAAAGGAGTTGAGTGCATGTGCTCAGCATCATATCAAGAGGTTGTCTTTTGGAAACAGACGTATGAATGCTGCCAGCATTGCTGCAGAGGTTGAAGGGGTGGGGGGTCAGCCTGTCAGTGCTCAGACCATATGCCACACACTGCATCAAATTGATCTGTATGGCTGTCGTCCCAGAAGGAAGCCTCTTCTAAAGATGATGCACAAGAAAGCTCGTAAACAGTTTGCTGAAGACAAGCAGACTAAGGAAATGGATTACTGGTACCATGTCCTGTGGTCTGATGAGACCAAGATAAACTTATTTGGTTCAGATGGTGTCAAGTGTGTGTGGCGGCAACCAGGTGAGGAGTACAAAGACAAGTGTGTCTTGCCTACAGAAAAGCATGGTTGTGGGAGTTTCATGGTCTGGGGCTGCATGAGTGCTGCCAGCACTGGGAAGCTACAGTTCATTGAGGGAACCATGAATGCCAACATGTACTGTGACATACTGAAGCAGAGCATGATCCCCTCTCTGTGGACACTGGGCCGCAGGGCAGTATTCCAACATGATAACGACCCCAAACACACCTCCAAGACGACCACTGCCTTGCTAAAAGAAGCTGAGGGTAAAGGTGATGGACTGGCCAAGCATTTCTCCAGACCTAAACCCTATTGAGCATCTGTGGGGCATCCTCAAATGGAATGTGGAGGAGCGCAAGGTCTCTAACATCCACCAGCTCTGTGATGTCATCATGGAGGAGTGGAAGAGGACTCCAGTGGCAACCTGTGAAGCTCTGGTGAACTTCATGCCCAAGAGGGTTAAGGCAGTGCTGGGAAATTATGGTGGCCACACAAAATATTGACACTTTGGGTCCAATTTGGAAATTTTCACTTAGGGGTGTACTCACTTATGTTGCCAGTGGTTTAAACATTAATGACTGTGTGTTGAGTTATTTTGAGGGGACAGCAAATCTACACTGTTATACAAGCAGTAAACTCACTACTTTACATTGTAGCAGTGTCATTCTTCAGTGTTGTTATATGAAAAAATATAATAAAATATTTACAAAAATGTGAGGCATGTACTCACTTGTTTGAGATGCTGTATGTTATACACTCATCAGCACTATGTTTAGGGCAAAGCATTGCGTTCACTTTAATTTCAACCTCCCCAGCAGCATGTACGTAAAGCCAAATTTAGGCAGTTATATTTTAAAATGGTGCCACAAGAGGTGTGAATAAAACAAATATAAAAAAAAAAACAGCTTTGGCAGCGGTACTGACCTCTTCTACAGAGCTGCCCCTACACTATTACCTTTTCACCACTAGATGTCCCCATTTTTTTGGTTGAATGATGTCCATTGTTATTCAACTCAGAAGATTAGGGACATTCTGTAAGTATAAAATGTATTGGAAATACATACATTGGAAATGTTATCACAGTGGTGCGGTGGAGGAATCATTCACTTATCTAGTGCATCTAATACCACTATGAAGATTGGGATCTGGGCCTAAGGCCTTTTCACATATACTTTTATGGACTATTTTTGATTTATTTAATGCTGGTTTATTCATTTAGTATTGTTTCTATTTTGCTATGTTTATGGCTATATACAATTTATATGGTTAAATCACATATCTAAGCACCAATTAATTACTTTTTGGAGTATTAGCGCTGCTATCTTTGTATAACATTCTGTAAGTACAAAGCTTCATGAACCTGCCCCCTGTAGAAGCTTCAACATGGTACCCTGCACTCAGATAAAGCAATTCAGAGAATGCCATTGAGGACAACCCACCACCAGAGAAAAGGCAAAGGGGAAGAGGACCCTGCAAGTCATGTGACTGACATGAAGATTTCTGAGAAAAGGTTTGTTTGGCCTCCAGGAGCAAAGAAAGGACAGCCCTTCATGCAACAGCGTTGAGTCAAACACCAGCACTGTAACATGGAGGGAGTGAAATGCTCCTCTTTACTGAGCGATGGCTTCATTCTTATCAGCAGAGCAGAGCAAAAGAAAGAATGTGCTGGTGGGGAGAGGGGAATGGAAGCAAACCTGTCGACTTGCTCAGCATCCCACTGGGCCTGGGAGCGTACTTCTCCACGACTATCCTGTGTAACTTGGTCTCCTTTTGCTTTCTGTATGTCACCCATATTCAAGCATTCATAGTAGGTCTGGCTAAAGGCTGTGATAAACTTCTCAGTTCTTTTGTACCCTTTAATACATTTGGCTATTTTTTAATTTGAGACAGCAAAGGGCTTGCAGTGGGCATTTCTGGGAATTTCTTTCTTGCAGCATGAACAGGGGTTCTTAGATTGCTGGATAATTTATAAATGATAGTGGAATGGACTGGTGCACCACTATCTGGATGAAAAAAATAAGCGCTGAGCAGGTAGACTATGCTCCCTCTATGTATTTTTCAGTGTTCATTGTAGCATACCCATAGCAGGCACTATAAGTTGCCAAATGGTACCTTTAACTTTTTCAGGTTGTAGCAGCCAGCAGAATTTCCTATGCAAATATTGACCTTCTCAAAGACTTTGCATATGCTTTAGCATTTCCCCATGTGATAGTTTTTGCACTGAGTGCATATGCACTGAATGCTGACACATTGGAAGGTGGAAGGGGACATGTTTGCCTACACCTACCCTCATTTTAGGAACTATTGCTTGAACTTTGCGGCCTGTGCTTGTACCCTTCCGTGCTCCTAAAACTTCCAACTTGTGATTAGGGTTGCCACCTTTTCTTCGAGCCAAACCCGAACACTTTAACGGGGCTTGGCATTTTTTTTGTAGCATACACTATGAGATTGTAAAATACCCGGGACACCTCTGTGTGCCCCAGGGGGATAGTAATGCGGCATGCGCAGCAGTGAACAGTGGGTGTAGACAACTGCAAATAGTGCAGGCGTGCGTAAAGTACAATATAGTGTATATGTAGTGTGTAATGTTTGGTGGGAAGCCTCCCAGTGTAATATTGGGGGGTGGGGGGAGGTCTCCTGGTGTGTGTGTGTATAGATAGATAAATAGATAGATATATAGATAGATAGATATAGATAGATATGGTGGGGAGGGGGAGTGGTGAGGACTGTATGTATGTGTATAGGGGAACTCTGATGTAAGGGGGGGCTCTGGTGACGAGATCACCTTATATCAGAGTCCACTACATTCTCCTTTACATCGGAGTTCCTGTTTATGTAATTGTCCACAGAGTTCCAAATTGCATTTAAAATGGAACTCTAATGTGGGGGGGGGGGGGGGGACACGGGACTCTGGTCACCATAGAGCACCTTCCACAGAGTGAATGCACTAAGGTAAGGTGGGGGGTGGGGGGGTTACTGATATAAGGGGTAACCTTTATATCAGTGCCCCTTTACCTTACTGCATTCACTGACTGCCCCCTACATCAGTGATCCCCCCTCAGACTGGCCTTGCTATGCTGTCACTGACCACCACTCAGGTGCACCGTGCAGGGCTCAGTCAGATAGTCCTCTCTGGGCTCCAGCTTGGTGGCTCTCGTTTCATCCTATATTACACTACGAGACTGTGCGGCCATAATACAAGAGATGATCAGAGGCTACAGACATGATACAAAAGATGGTCAGAGACTGCAGACATGATACAAAAGATGGTCAGAGACTGCAGACATGATACAAAAGATGGTCAGAGACTGCAGACATGATACAAGAGATGTCAGAGACTGCAGACAAAGTACAGGAGATGGTAAGAAACTGCAGATATAGTACAGGTCGGAGATGTTAAAAAACTGCATACATGATACAGGAGATGGTCATAGAGTGTGCAAACATAGTACAAAAGATGGTCAGAGCCTGCAGACATAGTACAGGAGATGGTCAGAGACTGCAGACATACTACAGGAGATGGTCAGAGACTGCAGACATGATACAGGAGATGGTCAGAGAGTGCGGACAAAGTACAGGAGATGGTCAAAGATTGCAGACATAATACAGGTGATTGGTCAGAGACTGCAGACATGATACAGGAGAGTGTCAGAAACTGCATACATGATACAGGAGATGGTCAGAGAGTGTGTGGACAAGGTACAGGTGATGGTCAGAGACTGCAGACATACTACAGGAGATGGTCAGAGAGTGCAGACATGATACAGGAGAGGGTCAGAAGCTGCATACATGATACAGGAGATGGTCAGAGAGTGTATGGACAAGGTACAGGTGATGGTCAGAGACTGCAGACATACTACAGGAGATGGTCAGAGAGTGCCGACATGATACAGGAGAGGGTCAGAAGCTGCATACATGATACAGGAGATGGTCAGAGACTGCAGACAAAGTACAGGAGATGGTCAGAGAGTGTGTGGACATGGTACAGGAGATAGTCAGAGACTGCAGACAAAGTACAGGAGATGGTCAGAGACTGCAGACATAGTACAGGAGATGGTCAGAGAGTGTGTGGACATGGTGCAGGAGATAGTCAGAGACTGCAGACATGATACAGGAGATGGTCAGAGACTGAAGACATGATACAGGAGATGGTCAGAGACTGAAGACATGATACAGGAGATGGTCAGAGACTGCTGACATGATACAGGAGATGGTCAGAGACTGCTGACATGATACAGGAGAGGGTCAGAAACTGCATACATGATACAGGAGATTGTCAGAGACTGCATACATGATACAGGAGATGGTCAGAGACTAAAGACATGATACAGGAGATGGTCAGAAACTGCTGACATGATACAGGAGATGGTCAGAGACTGCTGACATGATACAGGAGAGGATCAGAAACTGCATACATGACACAGGAGATGGTCAGAGACTGAAGACATGATACAGGAGAGGGTCAGAAACTGCATACATGGTACAGGAGATGGTCAGAGACTGAAGACATGATACAGGAGAGGGTCAGAAACTGCATACATGGTACAGGAGATGGTCAGAGACTGAAGACATGATACAGGAGAGGGTCAGAAACTGCATACATGATACAGGAGATGGTCAGAGAGTGTGTGGACATGGTACAGGAGATGGTCAAAGACTGCATAAATGATACAGGAGATGGTCAGAGAGTGTGCGGACATGGTACAGGAGATGGTCAGAGACTGCAGACAAAGTACAGGAGATGGTGAGAAACTGCATACATGATACAGGAGATGGTCAGAGAGTGTGCAGATATCGTACAAAAGATGGTCAGAGACTGCAGACATAGTACAGGAGATGGTCAGAGAGTGTGTGGACATGGTACAGGAGATGGTCAGAGACTGCAGACAGACTACAGGAGATGATCAGAGACTGCAGACATACTACAGGAGATGGTCAGAGACTGCAGACATACTACAGGAGATGGTCAGAGACTGCAGACATACTACAGGAGATGGTCAGAGACTGCAGACATGGTACAGGAGATGGTCAGAGACTGCATACATGATAAAGGAGATGGTCAGAGAGTGTGTGGACATGGTACAGGAGATGGTCAGAGACTGCAGACATGATACAGGAGATGGTCAGAGACTGCAGACATGATACAGGAGATGGTCAGAAACTGAAGATATGATACAGGAGAGTGTCAGAAACTGCATACATGATACAGGAGATGGTCAGAGAGTGTGTGGACATGGTACAGGTGATGGTCAGAGACTGCAGACATACTACAGGAGATGGTAAGAGAGTGCATACATGATACAGGAGATGGTCAGAGAGTGTGCGGACATGGTACAGGAGATGGTCAGAGACTGCAGACAAAGTACAGGAGATGGTAAGAAACTGCAGATATAGTACAGGAGATGTTAAACTGCATACATGATACAGGAGATGGTCAGAGAGTGTGCGGACATGGTACAAAAGATGGTCAGAGACTGCAGACATAGTACAGGAGATGGTCAGAGAGTGCAGACATAGTACAGGAGATGGTCAGAGAGTGTGTGGACATGGTACAGGAGATGGTCAGAGACTGCAGACATACTACAGGAGATGGTAAGAGAGTGCATACATGATACAGGAGATGGTCAGAGAGTGTGCGAACATGGTACAGGAGATGGTCAGAGACTGCAGACAAAGTACAGGAGATGGTAAGAAACTGCAGATATAGTACAGGAGATGTTAAACTGCATACATGATACAGGAGATGGTCAGAGAGTGTGCGGTCATGGTATAAAAGATGGTCAGAGACTGCAGACATAGTACAGGAGATGGTCAGAGAGTGCAGACATAGTACAGGAGATGGTCAGAGAGTGCATACTTGATACAGGAGATGGTCAGAGACTAAAGACATGATACAGGAGATGGTCAGAAACTGCATACATGATACAGGAGATGGTCAGAGACTGCTGACATGATACAGGAGAGGGTCAGAAACTGCATACATGATACAGGAGATGGTCAGAGAGTGTGCGGACATGGTACAGGAGATGGTCAGAGACTTCAGACATAGTGCAGGAGATGATCAGAGACTGCAGACATAGTACAGGAGATGGTCAGAGAGTGTGCGGACTTGGTACAGGAGATGGTCAGAGAATGCAAACATAACTGGGCTGAAATTGCACCCGGGTCACATATGAATCGCACAGAATGCACAGTGCGTTCCTGTGTTTTCATAGTGTGAACCTGCCCTGTGACCTGGAACCCACACTTTGCTCCACTAACTTGCTTGGAAGTGTGGCACTAGTATGGGCACCTGGTTGTGATGGGCATGGTCACTAAGAGGAAGACAGAGGTTTGATCTGTGTCAGGCTTGTGTGTAATTAATAATAATGAATACAGAGTAAATGAACAACAGAACTCCTGGACTGGATCCTACATAAATAAAGATGTTTTCGATTGGACAATGGCTCTGGAACTGCTTATCCAAGAGGGGAACATGACCAATTGAAAAAGGTTTTTATAACCCGTCCTAATACCATTCCACCCCCCATTGTGGGTGTCTGCTTGAGCCCACAAAAAAAAGAGATGAAACTTGACCTGGATGGAAACAGCTGGACATGGGCGACTGTCACACTTACCCCTAACGCATGTGGTCAGGCACTATAGCTGGCTTCTGTGTTTTTCACCTATAGCAGCCCCCTTTCCTATAAGGCAAGCAGGCCTACCAGTACTCGGTTGCCCCCAGGACCTATACACAATGCTATAGTGCCTGGCTACCATGCCGGAGCAGGTGTGAACTGAGCACAGCAAACGGGTACTTGCAGTTGGCAAACAGACAGAGTGGCTCTATGACAGTCAAGGTACAAGGCAGACAAGGTTCAGAATAGGGTCAAATCCGTGGTCAAAAGGCAGGCAGAGTTCAAAGAGTAGTCGATATCCGATCTGAGGTCATCAATGAGGGAATGCAAACTAGCAGACGTGACAGACAAACAGAGAGCTTGGAGCACGTGTTACAAACACAAGCATGAGACTGCAGGCTTGGCTGACTTAAATCAGGTTTGGTCTCCTCCCAGAGACTGGCTACATTATTCAAACAGATAGGGAGAATGTATCACAGCCAAACCCAGGATGGTGGAATAGGACCAGCAGCTATCAAGGATCAGGAACGCTGCACGCTCGTCTCATATCTGTAGACAGCCTTATATTTTTTAAGTGCTTTGCCTTCTTTCTACTTCTTATGGCTAATTTTGTTTTGTTCTGAATCTTAAATTACTCATGTTGTGTTCCCTGTATGTTCCCCCCAGTGCTGTGTTCATAAGTTTGCTCACATTTTAATTGCTTAACAATAAAACTACCTTTCTCTTACTTAACTTCCTACTTCTACTTCTGTATGGCTATATTAACTGGTTTCATTATCCAGAAAGTTTTACTGTGTGGGGAACCTAAAATGACACCTAAAATTGCGGTGCAGGTCTGCCGCGGTTATCGTGTGATAAATCACGGTGCAATCACGGCAACCCGCATCGCGGGAAGCATGTCGCCCAAAAATACAGTGTTTAGAGGCCATTAGTTGCCTTTCAAGTGGAGGGAGACCTAAGAAAGATGCGTGAGAAGACGATATGTTGGTCAGCTGTCACCAGAAGCAGCCAACTAACAAATAATAATAAGCAGTGCACACAATAACAACATGTGAAAAACATAATAAAATACTCTGTATCTCTGTCTGCAATCTTGAATAATCAATAAATCCACTGACGTGTATTACTCAGTATTCCAGGTGCAATCTAACCATTTGCTAGGCTGGAGCTCACAGTGAAGCAAGGGAATGCTGCCCTGCTAGTAAGTCCTGTCTTTCTGAGTGATTAGTCCCCTGTTTTTCTTGGAAGGGGTCTGCCCACTTTCTATTTAAGGGGTAGGAGTAGCTAGGATAGGGATTGTCTGTGGGAATTGTAGTAAAGATGAACCAGTGGACACATACATGCTTTCTTCTTCGGTGGTAAGTGGATGGGGCTTAAACTCGAGGCCTGGCAAAGGAGAGCACATGAAATTAGGACAATCACCTCTGATCAGTATCGCGCGCACCACAAAGCCTCTCCTATGGTACCTCACAATTGGGAATGGTAACCACCATAATTTTGATACACCCTGCCATCTTTTTGGACTTAGTCATTCTATGTTTTTGGACTGTAACTTGCCTATGCTGCCTTTGGTTTTGTAAACTGTTAAAATATTCAGTACAATATATAAAATCAAGAAATATCTTGCTTACGTGTTTGGTGAAAAAAAATCTGCATTTGAAGTAAGCTCATCTAGGTGAAATCTTGCAGCAGCCAGGTCTAGTCCATGGTGCTGTTGTTAGCTATGCCAGATTGGTCGTACGTACTCTATGAGATGCAAGGGTACAGCCAACAACCTTAGTGAAAGTGAAATTTAGCAGTTAGTTCAGGTTGGGAGTGGTGGTTTAGTGACGGAGGTTCGCCAGAGGACCTCTTTGCCTATGGTCCTCAGGTGTTGGACAGGATCCCCTATATAGACTAAACTTGGAACCTTTGGTAAGTTGCGGCCTCATGATCAAAGTGTCAATTGTTACTCCAGACCAGGCGTAGATCTGAAGTTAAGTGAACCTGATTATTTATGGAGCTGACAGGACGGAGTTGGAGCCTCAGCTCGTTGCCTCTGCAAAGTTGAACAATGCACCCAGGGCTTAACAACCCATACGCTAAGGGGCCCTGTAAAAGTGGTGTTTTTTCTGCCTAGTGTGCATGAGGCAAAACAGAGGGGTTGATTTACTAAAGGCAAAGAGACAATGTGCAGTTGCACTCTGCAAGCGCAGTTGCTCCAGAACTTAGTAAATGAGGTAAAGCTTCACTTTGTGAAGAATACCCAATCATGTGCAAGGAAAATTTAAAAAAAACTGCATTTTTGCTTGCCTATGATTGGATGATGGAAGTCAGCAGAGCTTCTGCTCATTTACTAACCTCTGTAGCAACTACTCTTGTAGAGTGCAACTTTGCAAAGTGCACAGTGTATAGGCCTTTAGTAAATCAACCCCAGAGTGTCCAACTGAGTAATAGTGTTGATTTACTGAAGGCAAATCCACTTTGCACTACAAGTGCAATGCAAGTGCACTTGGAAGTGCAGTCGCTTTAGATCTGAGGGGAAGATCTGAAATGAGGGGAAGCTCTGCTGATTTTATCATCCAATCATGTACAAGCAAAAATGCTGTTTTTTATTTTCCTTGCATGTCCCCCTCAGATCTACAGTGACTTCACTTCCAAGTGCACTTGTAGTGCAAAGTGGATTTGCCTTTAGTAAATAAACCCCTATAGTGTCTCCAAGCCTTGTGATATAATGTACACGAATAGTGTGAATAGTTACATAGTAGAGCAATGTTACTATATACAACATGTATATTAGAAACAGCCAACTGTTCTTCAATATTTTGGGAAAAACCCAAAAGAAAAGTCATACCACCACTTATCTGGCACTTATCCAATAACCATTTACCCCATGTACAGATACTCCAAGGGTGCAAACGATGAGACGATCTGGCGTGGCGTTATCAGAAGCTGTACATTTAAACATAACTAACATATTGCGAATCTCTCTCCCTTTTACATCTTCTGCACCTGTTCAATTAAACATGGGAATAGCTGCACCATCTGCAGTCTACCAAAAAGCAGATCAGTCACATTAATGATAGTGTCAATATGTAATTGTCGTTAGGTCTTAAAAGCGGCTCTCGCTGTTGTCTAATGCAGCTGCTCTTACTTTTATCTTCCATTAAAGATAAGAAAGTTCAAGGCCCACTAGAACAAGAAATATTTGGGTAACTGTATGGGGTAATATCTGTAGAATTCAGTATATCAATTCCTTTATTTATATTTTTCTGTATATTCGGAAACCATGCACATGGATGCCAAAATGCAGCATTTAAATCCATATGGCAGATCTGAACGTAGCTTTATGAGAGCCAATGAATCAATACATATGGCAGCCAGGGGCGGATTAACAACTCATGGGGCCCCCCGGGCAATAGGAGATTATGGGGCACCCGGACAATAGGAGAAGATTATGGGGTCCCCGGGCAATAGGAGATTATGGGGCCCCCAGGCAATAGATTATGGGGCCACACAGTATGCACACACAGACACACAATATACACACACAGTATACACACACAGAATACACATACACACACTGAAAAGGTACTGGAAAGGCGGGGCAGCTATAATTTGGGGATTTAAAAAAAAAAAACACAGACTTTTACATACTGTCCCAGGTTTTATTGAGGCTGGCAACCCTGATGGGGCCCCTTAGTGGCATGGGGCCCTCGGACAGTGCCCGAGTGCCCCAATGGTCAGTCCGCCCCTGATGGCAGCTTTTGGATCTATATTCTAGAGCAGCATTCATACCTGTAAAAACATTCAGAGAGAAGGTTTTTTTGCATATTTTATGCTGTGTGCATTTAAATATAGGTGTTAGCATTTATATGTGCATAACGTACAGCGCAAAAATGCATTCTTTTGAAGCCACCTGGCAGTGAAAGATGTTAGGCAGCAGGAGCTAGGAGTTAGGTAGCTAGTTTGTTGCTAGGAGGCAGGCGGCACTATTGGCTGTTCAGTGCCAACATGTAAATAATAGTGTGTAATCACTCAATAACTGAAGCCTGGTCACTTTACGCATTCAACAATTGCCTATGAATGAATTACTTAGGGCTGATATGCATACTGCGTTGCTAGGATGCAGGCAGCTCAAGCCAATTGGCTTCCTTCGTTGCTAGGATGCAGGCATTTTCAGCCACCTAGAATGCTTTGTTGCTGGGGGTAGACAACACTATTGGTGGCAGCCACTGTTTAGGCTGACATGTAAATAATAGTGTGTAATCACTAAATTAATGAAGGCTGTTCATTCTGTGCATGCACAGCTGCCTATGAATGAATGATTCAGGGCCGATATACATCCTTTGTTGCTAGAATACAGGTGATATGAGCCATCTAGCGCCCTTTGTTGCTAGGAGGCAGGGGTCACTATTGGCCACTGCCGCTGTTCAGGGCCAACATGTAAATAATAGTGTGTAATCACTGCATAACTAAAGTCTGTTCATTCTGCACATGTGCAACGGCCTTTGAATGACTCATTGAAGACCAACATGTATCCTTCGTTGCTAGGATGCAAGCGACTTTAGCCATCTAGCATTCTTTGTTGCTAAGAGGCACTATTGGCCTGGGCCACTGTTGGGGGCCGACATGTAAATAATAGTGTGTAATTACTGAATAACTGAAGGCTGTTCATTCCTCACATGTGCAGCTGCCTATAAATTATTTTTTTAGGACTGATATGTATTCTTCATTGCTAGGATGCAGGTGGCTTGAGTCATCCAGTGTCCTTTGTTGCTAGGAGGCAGATGGCACTATTGGCTGCAGCCGCTGTCCAGGGCAGACATGTAAATAATAGTGGGTGATCACTTGATGACTGAAGGCTTTTCATTCAGTGCATGCACAGTTGCCTATGAATGAATGATTCAGGGACTATATACATCCTTAGTTGCTAGGATACAGGTCATATGAGCCATCTAGCGCCCTTTGTTGCTAGGAGGAAGGGGGCACTATTGGCCACTGCCGCTGTTTAGGGCCAACATGTAAATAATAGTGTGTATTACTGAATAACTAAAGTCTGTGTCAGGGCTGGGCTCAGCCCTTCCTTCTCTGAACTGGCCGCTTAACTGCCGGCTAATTGCCAGCTCCTATCTCTCTACAGTTACTCAGCTGTTGATGATATCCTGCTCGTCAGTGCTGCCTATTTAAGCCGTCCAGTCCAGAGGACCTCTGCGTTCGCCTTGGTCAACATCACAGAAACTATCTCCTGCGATCCTGTTCAAGACTTGCTTTGCTGACATCTCTTCTGGCTCAGCTCCAGATCCTGCTTGCTGTTCCACTACATTGATCCCTGACTTCTGGCTTGGCTGACTATGCGTTCCGGTTACTGAACTTTGGCTATGTTTTGACTACGTTTGTTCCCTTTACTTTTATTATTAAACAAGTGTGATTTAACTGTACTTCTGCGGCCTGATTTCATGGTTTCTGACAGTCTGTTCATTCCACGCATGTGCAACTGCCTTTGAATGACTCATTCAAGACCAACATGTATCCTTCGTTGCTAGGATGCAAGCGGCTTGAGCCATCTGACACTCTTTGTTGCTAAGAGGCACTATTGGCCTGGACCACTGTTAGGGGCCGACATGTAAATAATAGTGTGTAATTACTGAATAACTGAAGGCCGTTCATTACTCACATGTGCAGCTGCCTATGAATGAATTAGTTCAAGTTGCCTATCGTCCTTCATTGTTAGGATGCAGGCAGCTTGGGTCATCTAGTATCCTTTGTTGCTAGGAGGCAGATGACACTATTGGCTGCAGTCGCTGTTCATGGCAGACATGGAAATAGTGTGTAATCACTGGATGACTGAAGGCTGTTCATTCCGTGCATGTGCAGTTGCCTATGAATGACTCATTCAAGGCCAACATGCGTCCTTTATTGCTAGGATGCAGGCAGCTTGAGCTATCTAGCGTCCTAACAATCAATAGTGTACTTTTGTGTGCATGCACAAGTTACTCCAACAGCTTATCTCACACCTTCACTTGACACTTCTCGTTACATGTTACACCCTTGGGCACACATGGAAGCCACCATACTTCACTCTGCAAGGCCTTGCATATCATGACCGCAGGTTAGGCCCCCAGGCAGGCCCTGTACTGCAGCGGCCTCCAGTATGGAGACCCAGCCACTAAGTGGAAAACATCAGGGTCTCTGTCACCTGCCGCTGTCACCACTTCCATTGTCAGCTGGCTGCTACTTCTGCTTGTTGATTCACACACACAATTGCTCATAACAATTAACTTGGTGACACTTGCTACTGTATAATTACTCTTCTTCTTAACCCAGAGGGTTGAACATGGCTTGCTCCCAGTTTTTCTGAATACACCATGAATAACCTGTAGGTGTGGCTCAGGTTCACTGCCCGCAGGGGAAGGAAACTCACACAGAGACTGGATGATGCAGAAAAGTAATGTGGAGAGAGAACAGTGAACTCTGCAGAAACGGCCATACCAGGCCTGAACATTTACAATGAACCAGTGAACCAGAGTATGTTATACACTGGAGACACCTGACAGCATCCAGCAGGGGAGTCGGCTGGAAGGCAGACCAAAAACCAGGCCCAACACAGGAAGACTACTGTTGGTGCACAGCAACAGTCCCTTCTCTGTCCCTTCTCCAAAAAAACCTATGCTACTCCAACTGTCTCTAGCCATTGAGATATCTATCCTTAACCTGCCCACATGCTGAATGCACACCAACCTAAAACGGGACAGTGCGTTTTATATGCACTACCCACCTCAAAGATGGCCGCCAGGTCAACTAGGGCAGCAGCGTCCAATCAGACAGTTGCACATGTATGTAAAAGACAAGGAAAGAGCACCACCGACTAAGTGTGGTAGTTTATTAGGTTTAATAAAAGCAAAAAAAAAATGCAATGCAAAAAGCAACATGTAAAGCAATTATATGTCAGCCTTTTTCCAGCCAAGGCACTTCCTCATGCAGATAGCCTCTTGCCAGGAACCAGAAGGGCCACTGTGGACTACATGGAGATCGTCAGAGTGGAAGCAGGACACCAGAATGGCGTTATAATGTCAGAGAAGGCATGGCAACATGTTTCGGGGCGTTCCTGCCCCTTCCTCAAGCCTTATTCTAGTGGAATTGCACTACATGCTGCTTTTTGGATCACACACTAAGTTTATATTATCTTTGTTTTTTTGAGAGCTAATTAAACTACTACACTAAGTCGGTGGCGTTGTTTCTCTTTCCTTGTCTTTTACGTACATGTGAGTCTACAAGCAGGAGTCACCCTAATTCTGCCATCTGGAAAAAAAAAATCTTCTGATGCTGACTGTATACATCCTTTATAGTCATGAAGGAATATGGACTTTTGGATTATGGATTTGTATAGGATTTTATTACATTTATAATTTCCCTCATCTCTGGTCACATTTTTATACACTTTGGTTGAGCCTTCTGGTGTATTGTTCATATTTGTGCTGGGGAGTAGACATAGGCCGAACTCCCCCCTGTTCGGTTCGCAGCAGAACTCCCAAACAGGGGAAATGTTCTAACCTGAACAGCGAACCCCATTGAAGTCTATGGGAGCTGAACAGGAAAAATCAAAAGTGCCCCTTTTGAAGGCTTATATTCAAGTAATTTTCCATAAAAGGAATGTGGGGGTCTGTCTACTGCCCTGGGAGGACATGTATGAAAGGAAAATGTTTTTTTTTAAAACGACTGTTTTTTCTGGAGCAGTGCTTTTAATTATGCCTAAAGTGCAATAATAAAAATGAAAAATTCCTTTAAATATAGTGCCTGGGGGTACCCTTAGTCTGCCTGTAAAGTGGTGCACCTGTAGCATATACAGAACATGCTACAGCAAAACTGACATTTCTAAAAAAAAAAAAAAACAAGTCAAATCACATTTAAAATGACTCGCGTTTACAATTGCCGGAACTCCACGGCAAAATTGTTTTAAATAACGCTCTTGGCCCCCCAAAAATCCATGCTAGACCCTTATCTGAGCAAGCAGCCTGGCAGGTCAGGAAAGAGGGGGACGAGCGAGCACTCCCCCCCTCCTGAACCATACCAGGCCACATGCCCTCAACATGGGGGGGGTGGGTGCTCTGGGACAGGGGAGTAAAGGGGGCCCCCAGATTCCAGCCCCCCCATGTGAAGGAGTATCAGGTAGATAGTACCCCTACCCACCCACCAAAAAAGTGTGCAAAAAAAAATAAAAACAGGAGACAAGTGTTTGACAAATCCTTTATTAAAAAATAAAAAAATAGTGTCCCTTGATGTAAATCCATCGTCAATCATGCTGCCCGCCGACCTGAGTTTCTTAAAAAAACGCTCCGCCTCCTAGGACAGCTGCCCGCCAAATGCCTCCTCTGTGCTTTGACAGTTCTTATATAGGTAAGGGCGGGGCCACCTGGCAACATCACCTGGTGGCTCCACCCCCCTTATAACGTCACGGACCAGGGCCACCAAGTGATGTTGCCAGGTGGCCCCCGCACTTACCTATTTAAGAACTGTCAAAGCTCAGAGGAGGTATTCGGCAGGTGGCCACCTGTCCCAGAAGGCAGAGCATTTATTTATGTTTATTTTTTTTCGGGATGGCGGGCGTCGTGATTGTCGATGGATTTACATTGAGGGACACTATTTTTTTTATTTTTAATAAAGGGCGTGATATGTACTGAGTTTTTTTTTTTTTTTTAAACTGCACTTTTTTTTTTTTTTTCCAGCTGTCAGCAAGGAAACCCATTGTCAGCTGATGACTCATCCGTTGTTAAGGACACCTCGGCCGGCTTCCCGGTCCGCAAAGCTTTGCCCAGTCAGGGTCCAGAATGCACTGAGCAGCGCACAGTGCATTGCATTGTGTTCAGCGGTGCGAACACCCTGCAAATTCAGGTGTTCAGCGAACAGGCAAATGTTCGGCCCAAACTCATGCTCAGGCCGAACCGCTCGCCCAACACTACTGGGGAGTTGTGCATTTGCATGCATTTGCAGGTACATACTGCACATTTATATGGTCTGGTTACCGACAGGGTAGCTTGGTACAGGTCTTCTCATGACCACTCCTATGCCTGAAAATGAGGCTGATCTTTCCATGTATTTATGTGTAGCGCCCTCACTGTTGCTTGTGTAGGTAAATTTATTTTTAGCTCCCCTTCAGGCAGTGGAAGAAAAAATAATTGTGTTTAGGAGACTGTGCAGAGCTTCATAGGCTGTGGCTCTGTTACCTTCTGGAACTCTCTGGTTATTTCCAGGACATTGTGGGTGGAGGGACAGAGGCTGCAGCCTGAATATTTATGGCGTTTTCACCAATCCCTGGGGAGGCTGGCCCAGAAGGTGGGGAGACAACCCATAAATACTCAGAAGCCTGGAAGTCTGGGAGCAGAGTCCAGGGTCCAGCCATCTTGGAGGTGACCCCTGTGCTGGGGGCTCTAGCCCCTGGGGCAGAAGAAAGGGAACAAGAAGAAAGAGAGAGAGAGAAGCAGGAAGCTCCAGGACACCAATTAGCCATAGTCTCAGCTAGGCCTAGCTGTAGATCTCAAAGTAAGCCAGAAGCAAACTGTGCAGCAGAAAGGCCAGTGTAGTAACTTTCTGTTGAGTGGTGGTGAGTACACACCAGTCATCACACCCAAAGCAACAGAGAAGGCAGTGTAGTGCAATATTGCACTTGTCTGAGACCAAGAGGACAGTTTTAGAGCGGTGCAAGACAGCCAGGAGCACCCAAACATCTCTACTTTGGGACTAGAGCAGGCAGGTGCTGTTCAATACAGACATGAGCTGACTCTTCAACGTTGACTTTTTGCACTTTATCTTTATTTCGCCGCACCATTACTCCCACTGGTGTGCAGCATAGTTCAGTTGGACTTTAGTAGCCAGAGACTTGAGCAGTTACTCATTCATTTGTTTGGAGTTTACAAGTTTCTTCAGTTTGGGGCATCCCATTGTAGCCGTACCCCCATAGGGGCTGCTGAGTGAATGTGGCCCACCTGTCACCCTGCCCAGCCTGGCATTCACTTCCAGACACTCCAAGACAATGAACCAGTCCATCAGCTTTATTTTTGTATTTTTATTGAGGGATTAGAACTTGGATGGGGTTAAGGAATTCATGTGATGCCCAGAGAATTATTCTTGCATGGTTTGGAACAAGTTAGATATTTTCCTCCTGCACAACACTTGCTGCAGACTATCTCTCCTTCTCCCTCCAGTACAATTCTTCAGGCGCAGCTAGCACATGGTTAGGCAGCTAGCACTCTGGTTTCAGCCAGGCCTTAGCAAAGTTCCTTAGAACAGTCAGGGACCGTGGGCCCCTGCAGTGTAGAAAAAAGAAAGTACTGGTGCTAGCTGCCCTCTTTGGTGGACTACTGATCCCAGTCAGCCCCGTGCAGACCCTGAAAGCTTTCCCAGCTGAAGCAGCCCGACTTCACTGCCAGCAACATCACAGTCTCTCCTGCTAGCTCTACATCCATCTCAGACTGCACACTCCCAGTCCACTGCGGCTTGCCTCTCCCAGCTTTACCGAATGTGCCTGCCACTTACCGACACCTGATGGATCCCTCCTGGGGACTTGCCTGGCAGTATTCCCCGCTGTCCTTTCCTGCTCCTGTTCAGGACACCCCTTGAGTTGTGTGGGGTTTCCGTTCAGCTCCGAGCCCCTGACCCAAGGTCACCCCCCCCCCCCCCCCGAGTAGGGGGCTCCCTCCAAGGCACTGACAGCCTTATACTCCACCTCCAATTCTTCCACCCGAACAACTCTTCCCCAGCTGGGCTGACTCTAGGTATTTAAGGAGGCCTTCCCCCTGCCAATCCAGGTTGGAGATTGGTCAGGTCTCTTTAGAACACTCCAGGCAGCTCCACCTTTCTTCCCCACCTTCCTTCTAGAAGCCTCTAGAAGCAGAAGGGAGGTAACCAAAAGATGAAACTAGCTGTGAGTCACCAGCCTACTCTAAGCCACTCCCAGCCCACAGATCAAAACAAACAGGCATAGCTTTTGGCTAGGACTGCTTAAATTTACCTGCACTAACAAAACAAAAATCTCACTCTAGCTCTTACTCTAGGTAGAGGGTGCTACACTATGTACCCCAATCCCTATCCAAGCATAGCGCCCAAATGTCCCTGATTTTGAGGGATTGTCCCTTGATCTGGAACAAAGTCCCTCTGTCCCTGTCCCTCTTTCCTCCTCATTTGTCCCTCATTGTCCACTTCCCGACCGCCCCATAGCAGATTTACTGCTAAAGGGTGGCCCTCCTGTGCAGAATCACATTTAAAAAAGGTACGGGATTCTGCACTTCCGCCTACTGGGGGCGCGCGCACACTGCCAGCAGGCCGCTTCTGCTGTGGTTAATCATAGTAGAAGCCGATCTGCAGATGCCGAGCACTGGATGTCCGCCGTCACCCACCGTTCGTTGGCAGAGACTCAGAACAGAGCTCTGCCTATGTAAACAAGGCAGATCTCCGTTCTAACAGGGGGGAAAGTGATGGACTTTGTGTCCCTGCTAAGCAGGAAATAAAATCCATCACATCCCATAGTAAAAGCAGCACACATAATACACAAAAACACTGGTTAGACACATAATAAACCCTTTGATCGCTCTAGATGTTTAACCTCTTCCCAGCCAGTGTCAGTACAGTGACAGTGCATAAATTTAGCACTGATCACTGTAGTAGTGACACTGGTTCCCACAAAGTGTCAGTTAGTGTCCGATTGTCAGCCACAATATCGCAGTCCCGCTATAAGTCAATCTCCGCCATTACTTGTATATAAAAAAAAAGATAATAAAGATTCCAGTATACTAGTTTTGTAGATGCTATAACTTTTGTGCAAAACAATCAATATATGCTTTTGGGTTTTTTTTGTAGCAGAATGCATATTGGCCTAAATTTATAAAGAAATTTAGATTTTTTTTTTTTTTTTTTTTATTGGATTTGTCTTTGTTTTTTTTTGTTTATAATGCAAAAAAAATTAAAAATGCAGTGGTCATCAAAAGCCACCAAACGAAAGCTCTATGACATAAATTTTACTTGGGTACAGAATTGCATGACCGCATAATTGTGAGTTAAGGTAATGCAGTGCCGTATTGCAAAAAATGGCCTGGTCATGAAGGGGGGTAAATCTTCCGGAGGTCAAGTGGTTATTTTACATTTTTGGTTTTGGGTTAAGACATCCTTCAATAAGGGTATTCTGTCTCTTCTTTGTTACATAAACCTGTCCAAGGTTAAAATTGAGAGAGCGAGGTCCCCTGCACCTTCATGCTGCACCTATCATCCACTAGTTAATCTTGCAGAGATTCAATAAAGTACTAATGCGTGGGATTCTCAGAGATTCCCATGCTACAATTCCCTTATTCCTATTGGTTGAACTCTCATCGCATTATTTTTTTTCAGTATTTAGTATTCTGTCCCCCCCAGGGGACAAAGTACATATAGAATTTTTGTCTCCTGTTCTTATGTGCTTTGTAAGCCTAGCTACAAGATTGGACAGGGCGCCTCTCTTTCCTCCCTGGCTGTCCATTACCAGTGCCTGTCTTGACTCTACGCACTGCTGCAAGAAAAGCACAGGCAAGAGAAATGCAATTGGATTGGAGGCTTCCTCTGCATTCTTCTTGCCATGGCCTGTCCTCGTGCAAGTGCTTGGAACCAAGACAAGCGCCCATTATCAAGCAGCTGTTGTCAGATGGCCACAGGGGAAGGAGGTGGTCGCACCCTGTTTCACCTTATAGCTAGGCTTACAATGAAAGTAGGAACATAAGGCAAAGTGCTAGAGCCAATAGAAAGAAATACCCACAATACCCACGTTCAACTGCAAGTACAGATTCTTGTGGCCGGGAACTGGTGCTCTGGCTGAACTGTCTCAACAAACAAGGTCCATAAAGACATGGATGAGCGAGTTTGGGGTGGAGGAACTTGACTGGCCTGCACAAAGTCCTGACCTCAACCCGATGGAACACCTTTGGGTAGAATTAGAGTGGAGACTGCGAGCCAGGCCTTCTTGTCCAACATCAGTGCCTGACTTCACAAATGCGCTTCTGGAAAAATGGTCAAACATTCCCATAGACACACTCCTAAACTTTGTGGACAGCCTTCCCAGAAGAGTTGAAAGTGTTATAGCTGCAAAGGGTGGGCCAACTCAATATTGAACCCTCCGGACTTATGCCCCGTACACACGGTCGGACTTTGTTCGGACATTCCGACAACAAAATCCTAGGATTTTTTCCGACGGATGTTGGCTCAAACTTGTCTTGCATACACACGGTCACACAAAGTTGTCGGAAAATCTGATCATTCTGAACGCAGTGACGTAAAACACGCACGTCGGGACTATAAACAGGGCAGTGGCCAATAGCTTTCATCTCTTTATTTATTCTGAGCATGCGTGGCACTTTGTGCGTCGGATTTGTATACACACGATCGGAATTTCCAACAACGGATTTTGTTGTCGGAAAATTTTATATCCTGCTCTCAAACTTTGTGTGTCGGAAAATCCGATGGAAAATGTGTGATGGAGCCCACACACGGTAGGAATTTCCGACAGCAAGGTTCTATCACACATTTTCCGTTGGAAAATCCGACCGTGTGTACGGGGCATAAGACTGGGATGACAATAAAGTTCATGTGCGTGTAAAGGCAGGCGTCCCAATACTTTTGGTGATATAGTGTATGTTAATCTTGACTTGTTAAGATCCCACCCCAGTAGGGATGAGCCGAACACCCCCCGGTTCGGTTCGCACCAGAACCCGCGAACGGACCGAAAGTTCGCACGAACGTTAGAACCCCATTGACGTCTATGGGACTCGAACGTTCGAAATCAAAAGTGCTCATTTTAAAGGCTAATTTGCATGGTATTGTCCGAAAAAGGGTTTGGGGACCCGGGTCCTACCCCAGGGGACATGTATCAATGCAAAAAAAACTTTTAAAAACGGCCGTTTTTTCGGGAGCAGTGATTTTAATGATTCTTAAAGTAAAAAAAAAAAAAGTGAAATATTCCTTTAAATATCGTACCTGGGGGGTGTCTATAGTATGCCTGTAAAGTGACGCGTGTTTCCCATGTTTAGAACAGTCCCTGCACCAAATGTCATTTTTAAAGGAAAAAATCTCATTTAAAACTGCTTGCGGGTTTAATGTCATGTCGGGTCATGGCAATATGGATGAAAATCAGTGAGACAAACGGCATGGGTACCCCCCCAGTCCATTACCAGGCCCTTTGGGTCCTGTATGGATATTAAGGGGAACCCCGCACCCAAATTAAAATAAGGAAAGGCCCTATATACTCTGAACAGCAGTATACAGGCGGTGCAAACAAGACAGGGACTGTAGGTTTGTTGTTAAGTAGAATCTCTTTGTAATTTTGAACGGGTACATTTTTAACGTGTTTAGCTCCAGCCAAAAAATCTTTTTTAAGCTTTTTGGAAAACATAGGGAAGGGTTATCACCCCTGTGACATTTGTTTTGCTGTCTTTCCTCCTCTTCAGAAGATTTCACCTCACTTTTTTGTCCCAATGAAAAATGTTTTTTGAAAATTTGGGTTTTTTTGTGGAACAAGGATTGGAAAGCATCAGTGGAAAGGAGAAATTGTTTTCCCATATTAACTCTTACAGGAGAGAATTTCCCTTCCTAGGGGTAGATTTCATCTCACTTCCTGTTGTCTCCTTCCGTTTGCAAGTAGGAGTCGTTTGTAAGTTAGATGTTTGAAAGTAGGGTCCTGCCCTATATACTCAGCAGAAATTTGGGCCTTAGGTGTTGCTGTGGCCACAACACTGTAAGCCCTCACAGGGCCCTGCTGTGAAATATTAGATCAAGAATTGTAATTACATGCCCCTGTTGAACAGGAGCTGAAAAATTAGGCCTTAGGCACTGGTGCTGGTGCCACAACACTGCAACCCCTCACAGACACTCTAGTTGGAACGCAGGAACGAGCCCTGCTGCAAAGTATTGCATCAAAAATTGTAATTACACGCCCCTGTTAGACAGGGGCAGAAAAATTGGTCCTTAGGCACTGGTGCTGGTGCCACAACACTGCAACCCCTCACAGACACTCTAGTTGGAATGCAGGAACGAGCCCTGCTGCAAAGTATTGCATCAAAAATTGTAATTACACGCCCCTGTTAGACAGGGGCAGAAAAATTGGGCCTTAGGCACTGGTGCTGGTGCCACAACACTGCAACCCCTCACAGACACTCTAGTTGGAATGCAGGAACGAGCCCTGCTGCAAAGTATTGCATCAAAAATTGTAATTACACGCCCCTGTTAGACAGGGGCAGAAAAATTGGGCCTTAGGCACTGGTGCTGGTGCCACAACACTGCAACCCCTCACAGACACTCTAGTTGGAATGCAGGAACGAGCCCTGCTGCAAAGTATTACATCAAAAATTGTAATTACACGCCCCTGTTAAACAGGGGCTGAAAAATTGTGCCTTAGGCACTGGTGGTGGCGCCCAGAACCAAAAATGTTCTTACAAGCTATCAGCGTGATGATTGAGGAGGAAGAGGATAATTACTCAGGGATAGTCACTCAGCATCAGCATAGGCAGTCTTTGAAGGGATCTGAAAAAAATTATTCAGTTACATCAGCATCAGGTGCTTGGTAGCTGGTGGTGATCCAAGACTGATTCATTTTTATGAAGGTCAGCCGATCGACCGAGTCAGTGGACAGACGCACCCTGTGATCGGTTACCACGCCTCCAGCAGCACTGAATGTGCGTTCCGAAAGAACGCTGGATGCAGGACAGGCCAGTAGCTCAATTGCATACTGTGCAAGCTCTGGCCAGTGATCCATCCTCAAGACCCAGTAACCCAGAGGATTTTCGGTGGGAAAGGTGTCCAAGTCTGATCTTGCCCCTAGGTATTCCTGCACCATGTAAAACAGACGCTGGCGATGGTTGCTGGAACCGATCATACCTTGGGGCTGCGGACCAAAAAATTGTCTGAACGCATCGGTCAGACGGCCACCTTCTCCACCGCTCCTTCTTTGACTGACCGAAGCCTCAGCAACACGTTGTCCAGAAACAGGAGTTTGTAACCTCCCAGTCTCTGGGAACGCGTTGCACAGACCTTTCTGCAAGGCCTCCCGAAGATGTTTCATCCTCTGCTCCCTCTGCGATGGCAAGATAAGGTCCGCAACCTTACCCTTGTAACGTGGATCAAGGAGGGTTGCCAGCCAGTATTGGTCCTTCTCCTTGATACCACGAATACGAGGATCCTTACGCAGGCTTTGCAGGATCAGGGAGGCCATGCAGCGTAGGTTTGCTGAGGCATTCGGTCCGGAGTCCTCTGGGTCACTAAGGACAACAACGTCCACAGCCACCTCCTCCCAGCCACGTACAAGTCCATGTGTTCCTTGGGACTGATCCCTTAAAGACTGCTGATGCTGAGTGCCAGGCTCCACCTCCATACTGACACAATCTTCCTCCTCCTCCTCCTCCTCCTCGTCCTCTTCCTGTGTGATCGGCGGGCACGCAGGAACACTGTCTGGATAAAGGGGGCCTTGAGAGCTAAGGAAGTCCTCCTCTTCCTGCCTCTGTTCTGCCTCAAGTGCCCTGTCCATTATTCCACGCAGCGTGTGCTCCAACAGGTGGACAAGGGGGACAGTGTCACTGATGCATGCACTGTCAGTGCTCACCATCCTCGTGGCCTCCTCGAATGGTGACAGGACAGTGCATGCATCCCTGATCATGGCCCACTGGCGTGGGGAAAAAAAACCAAGGTCCCCTGACCCTGTCCTGGTGCCATAGTCGCACAGGTACTCATTGATGGCCCTCTGCTGCGTGTGCAGCCGCTGCAGCATGGCCAACGTTGAGTTCCACCTGGTGGGCATGTCACAGATTAGGCGGTTCTTGGGCAGGTTAAACTCCTTTTGGAGGTCCGTCAGCCGAGCACTGGCATTATATGACCGGCGGAAATGCACACAGACTTTCCTGGCCTGCCTCAGGACATCCTGTAAGCCCGGGTACCTGCCCAAGAACCGCTGCACCACCAAGTTAAGGACGTGAGCCAAACAGGGCACATGGGTCAGTTGTCCCTGTCGGAGGGCAGAGAGGAGGTTGGTGCCATTGTTGCAAACCACCATTCCTGCCTTAAGTTGGCGTGGCGTCAACCACCTCTGAACCTGCCCCTGCAGAGCTGACAGAACCTCTGCCCCAGTGTGGCTCCTGTCCCCCAAGCACACCAGCTCAAGCACCGCATGGCATCTTTTGGCCTGCGTACTTGCGTAGCCCCTTGAACGCCTACGGAGCACCGCTGGTTCCGAGGAAGAGGCCATGGAGGAAGAAGAAGAGGAGGGGGTGGAGGAGAGAGGTGTGTCACAATCAGCATTTTGGAGGCGTGGTGGCGGAACAACCTCCAACACTACTGCACCTTGTCCTGCATCCTTCCCAGCTGCCAGCAGAGTCACCCAATGCGCCGTGAAACTTAAGTAACGTCCCTGTCCATGCCTGCTGGACCATGAGTCAGCGGTAATATGCACCTTACCGCTGACCGCCCTGTCCAGCGAGGCATGGACATTGCCTTCCACATGCCGGTAGAGAGCCGGAATCGCCTTCCGTGAGAAAAAGTGGCGTTTGGGTACCTGCCACTGAGGAACCGCACATTCCACAAACTCACGGAAGGGGGCAGAGTCTACCAACTGAAAAGGCAGCAGTTGAAGTGCTAGCAATTTTGCCAAGCTAGCATTCAACCGCTGGGCATGTGGATGGCTGGGAGCAAACTTCTTTCGGCGGTGCAGCAGCTGGGGCAGGGAAATTTGCCTGGTACAATCTGACGTCGGTGTACCAAAAGCAGATTGCCCACAAGTACTTGGCTGTGACACACCTAATTCTACACCTTCATTCCTCTCACTGCAGGTCTCAGAGAGGACTGAAGGTCTAGTGGGGTTGGAAATCTCAGCTGATGAGGAGCAAGGAGAGATCCTCTTTGTTCTTTGGTGTGGGTCTTTTAGATATGCTTGCCAACGAACTGCATGGCAGGTCAACATATGTCTGGTCAAGCATGTGGTACCCAAGCGGGAGATGTTTTGGCCACGCGAGATACGCTTGAGACATATGTTGCAAATAGCAGCGGTGCGATCTGATGCACTCGTCTCAAAAAAGGCCCACACCAAAGAACTTTTTGAATAACGCGCAGAGACTGCAGCGCCCTGCACATGTGGAGCTTTGGGGTGTGATGCAGTCAATGTGCTGCCCTTAGGCTGGCCCCTGGAGGGCATCCTGCCTCGTTGGTGATGTGCCGCCTCCTCCTCCTCCTCCTCCTCCTCTCTCCTATCAGGCACCCACGTTGAGTCAGTGACCTCATCATCCCCTCCCTCCTCATCACTGGAGCAAACCTGGCAGTATGCTGCAGCAGGGTGAGCATGACTGCCAGATTGCTGTCCTTCTTGGGCACCCCCTCTGTCCGTGCTCATGTTACTGCCTTCATCGAGCTCAGTATCATCATCAGAGCCTTCCAAACGCTGGGCATCCTCCTGGAGCATGTACCCAACACTGTGGTCAAACAGTTCGAGGGAATCCTCAGGAGGACATGGTGGAGCTAGGGAAGGAGTCACTGATGACATTGAGCTGAGGGAAGAGGCCGCTGCTTTGCCAGACAAAGCACCCTGGGCATGGGTGAGAGAGGATGAGGAGGATGAGGACGGCTTGGTCATCCACTCGACCAAGTCTTCCGCATGTTGCGGCTCAACACGGCCAGCTGCCGAAAAAAAGGCCAAGCGTGTCCCATGGCCACGTGCTGATGAGGATGCACCGTCTCCACGACCAGCACTAGACACAGAGCCTGCTTGCCCTCTCTTATTGGCTTGTGACTGTCTGCCTCTCCTTCTTGGCCTTCCAGACATACTAATGGCCTGTAGCTGCACTAAGCTGGGATAGAACACCTGTAATTTTCTTCAGGTAGCTTTATATACTGTAACCAGACAAGCCTGCCTGTCAGTAGGAAGATAACAGGAACGGATCTAGCTGAACACTGTGAGCAGGACGCACTGCACTAAATGTAAATAGCAGGAACGGATCTAGATAAACACTGTGAGCAGGACGCACTGACTGCACTAAATGTAAATAGCAGGAACAGATCTAGCTGAACACTGTGAGCAGGACGCACTGACTGCACTAAATGTAAATAGCAGGAACGGATCTAGCTGAACACTGTGAGCAGGACGCACTGACTGCACTAAATGTAAATAGCAGGAACGGATCTAGCTGAACACTGTGAGCAGGACGCACTGCACTAAATGTAAATAGCAGGAACAGATCTAGCTGAACACTGTGAGCAGGACGCACTGCACTAAATGTAAATAGCAGGAACGGATCTAGCTGAACACTGTGAGCAGGACGCACTGCACTAAATGTAAATAGCAGGAACAGATCTAGCTGAACACTGTGAGCAGGACGCACTGCACTAAATGTAAATAGCAGGAACAGATCTAGCTGAACACTGTGAGCAGGGCGCACTGCACTAAATGTAAATAGCAGGAACGGATCTAGCTGAACACTGTGAGCAGGACGCACTGACTGCACTAAATGTAAATAGCAGGAACGGATCTAGCTGAACACTGTGAGCAGGACGCACTGCACTAAATGTAAATAGCAGGAACAGATCTAGCTGAACACTGTGAGCAGGACGCACTGCACTAAATGTAAATAGCAGGAACAGATCTAGCTGAACACTGTGAGCAGGACGCACTGCACTAAATGCAAATAGCAGGAACGGATCTAGCTGAACACTGTGAGCAGGACGCACTTACTGCACTAAATGTAAATAGCAGGAACAGATCTAGCTGAACACTGTGAGCAGGACGCACTGCACTAAATGTAAATAGCAGGAACAGATCTAGCTGAACACTGTGAGCAGGACGCACTGCACTAAATGTAAATAGCAGGAACAGATCTAGCTGAACACTGTGAGCAGGGCGCACTGCACTAAATGTAAATAGCAGGAACGGATCTAGCTGAACACTGTGAGCAGGACGCACTGACTGCACTAAATGTAAATAGCAGGAACGGATCTAGCTGAACACTGTGAGCAGGACGCACTGCACTAAATGTAAATAGCAGGAACAGATCTAGCTGAACACTGTGAGCAGGACGCACTGCACTAAATGTAAATAGCAGGAACGGATCTAGCTGAACACTGTGAGCAGGACGCACTGACTGCACTAAATGTAAATAGCAGGAACAGATCTAGCTGAACACTGTGAGCAGGACGCACTGCACTAAATGTAAATAGCAGGAACAGATCTAGCTGAACACTGTGAGCAGGACGCACTGCACTAAATGTAAATAGCAGGAACGGATCTAGCTGAACACTGTGAGCAGGACGCACTGACTGCACTAAATGTAAATAGCAGGAATGGATCTAGCTGAACACTGTGAGCAGGACGCACTGCACTAAATGTAAATAGCAGGAACAGATCTAGCCTAATCTATCTAACTCAAATCAAATGACACTGTCTGTCTCTCTCTCTATCAGCACACCGGAACACACTACACAGGGCCGCCGTGCAGGCGGCCTTATATAGTGTGGGGCGTGTACTAAATCCCCTGAGCCATAATTGGCCAAAGCCACCCTGGCTTTGGCCAATTACAGCTCTCTCTACTGACGGCGCTGTGATTGGCCAAGCATGCGGGTCATAGTGCATGCTTGGCCAATCATCAGCCAGCAATGCACTGCGATGCCGCAGTGAATTATGGGCCGTGACGCGCCACACGAATTTGGCGCGAACGGCCCATAACGTTCGCAATTCGACGGACGGTCGAACAGCCGATGTTCGAGTCGAACATGGGTTCGACTCGAACACGAAGCTCATCCCTACACCCCAGCCTTGGAGCATTCCTGTTGATCCATTATTATGATGGGTGCCCTCATTCCCCAATAGGGAGACTGGGGATGTAGGAAGAAGGAGACCAAGTTTGGGTTCTATATGTAAAGAGAGATTTGCATATAACTTCAGCTACCGATTACGCTGCACCGGTTTGTCATTTTGACAGATTGTTTTCACTGAATGTAACCTCTGCTCTGCTTACGCACATTTTCATCTTGCTTTATTTGTCTAGGCTTGTGACGGATTTATTTTTAACTCATCTGGATGGGTTTGAACTAGAGAAAAACTCAGCCCCCCCCCCCCCCCCCCGATGCATCATAAAGCTTTTCCATCATCCAGATGTAGAAGTGGGTGAGATAGACACACAAACCTAATGTTAATTATCAGGTACCCGGATACAAATAGTTGCTTTCCTACTATTGGAAAGAGGGACTCTAAACAAGCAAATACACGTAGCGCACCGCCTAAGGAGCCGCTGGAAATGTTGGCCCTATTTCCTCTTTTAGAGCACACACAGCCAGGCACACAGCATTTCCTGCATTCTTCCACTGGCTCCAAAGAACAGTCTAGGGGTTTTGTTTTTGGGTTTTTATTGAGAACGATGAACTGGGATAGGGGGAGGGAGCATGGGATAACCCTAAAACTGTAAGAATGGATAACTTGAGGACTCCTCAACTTCTGGCTGAATTTCTCAAACTGCTGGCTCATCTACACTGCACAAAGTTGCTGAGTGCTCTGCACACACTGAATGTCCTACAGGATCTCTATGCTGGCTGTGGCATAGCTCCCAACTGTCCCTGATTTCGAGGGACTGTCCCCGATTCAGAACAAAGTCCCTCTGTCCCTCTTTTGTCCTTATTTGTTTTTATTAGGTACACCTTGCTAGTACCGGGTTGGACCCCCTTTTGCTTTCAGAACTGCCTTAATTCTTCATGGTATTGATTCAACAAGGTGTTGGAAACATTCCTCAGAGATTTTGGTCCATAGTGACAGGATGGCATCACGCAGTTGCTGCAGATTTGTCAGCTGCACATCAATGATGAGAATCTCCCGTTCCACCACATTCCCAAGGTGCTCTATTGGATGAGATGTGGTGAGTGTGGAGGCCATTGGAGTACAGGGACCTCATTGTCCAGTGGTGAGATGATTGGATCTTTGTGACATGGTGCATTATCCTGCTGGAAGGAGCCATCAGAAGATGGGGACACTGTAGTCATAAAGGGATGGACATGGTGAGCAACAATACTCAGGTAGGTTGTGGTGTTTAAACGATGCTCAATTGGTACTAAGTGTGCCAAGAAAATATCCCCCACACCATTACACCACCACCAGTCTGAACCATTAATACAAGGCATGCTTTTATGTTGTCTACGCCAAATTCTGACCCTACCTATCTGAATGTCGCAGCTGAAATCGAGACTCATCAGACCAGGAAACGTTTTTCCAATCTTCTATTGTCCAATTTTGGTGATCCTGTGCAAATTGTAGCCTCAGTTTCCTGTTCTTAGCTGACAGGAGTGGCACCCGATGTGGTCTTCTGCTGCTGTAGCTAATCTGCTTCAAGGATCGATTGTAACGAGTGGCTATTTGAGTTACTGTTGCCTTTCTATCATCTCAAACCAGTCTGCCCATTCTCCTCTGATAAAGTGTCAGGTGAGTGTATATAGTTGTATGAAAAATGCACTACTTATCAAAGAGTGTTTTACAATGCTAAAATTTTCATCCAGTTTCTAAATTGCTTGCTACATTTGTAAATTTCAAAGGCCAGTATAAAGGAATAGTAGTGGTAAAAAAGCACTTGTGGATTTAACCAATCAGTTTTTCTATAAAATTCTCCTTTATGGGGGGAGTACGCAGGGGGTGTGCCCTATACCCAATGGCGACCCTAGGGGGGGGGGGCAGAGGGGGCCTGACCCCCCCAACATTTTGCTGGGCCCCACCATGTGCCCCCCCCCCCCCCCCCCCCAAAAAAAAAAATTTTTTTTTTTTTTTTTTTACAAAAAGGCAATTTCTTTTTGTTTGTATTCATATCGGATGTGCCGCATCTTACTCGGGCCACCGCTGGGGTAACACAGTCTCTATTGAGAGGAAGAACATCCCCAGTCAGCTCCTGCGGGTGATTCCTCCCACCTCCCTCTGCTCGCTGACACTGCATAATGCGAGCGCTCACACAACCACGGCCGCCCGATCTGCTCCTTCCCCTGCATCCTCATTGGCAGGGAGAAGAGCGAGTTGCAGGAAGGACTCCACCAGGACTCTCAGTTACTGAAAAAACAGACTGATTTCTCCCGTCTGTAGGACAGGAGAACGAGCCTGTAAATTCCAAGAAATGCTAGACCAGCGCTGTTAATAGCAGGGGCAGGACAGCAAGAGGAGGCTGGGGAACCCCACAGTGACAGAACACCAGGGCCCGGTGGCAAGACAACCTTTGCAACCCTGATAGTTCACCCACTGCTTTGGACCCTTATATTTTCTTGGTATGCTGGTGACATATATCTCTTGTTCTCTGTCACCCTGGGAGGGCCCCAGTAGGAAGGGAGCTCACTGCAGAGCATGTGAAAGGGCCGTTGTGGGATCGTAGTAAAGGGGTAAAGGGCCCCAGGATAGATAAAATCTATCTATCTATCTATCTATCTATCTATCTATCTATCTATCTATCTATCTATCTATCTATCTATCTATCTATCTATCTATCTATCTATCTGCATTTTATATTGCCCCCCTATTTTTGTCCCTGTCCCCCCATGTGCCCCCCCTAAACATGAAAGCTGGAGACGCCACTGCCTATACCTACATACTTTTGCTAATAGGTGTCCATCCCTCCGTGCTATCTCGGAAAGTTGGGAGGTATGCGTTGACCTGTACTCCTTCCAGAGTTTAAACGCTACACACAATCACTAACTCCTCAGCAATACGGTTGTCACAGGATGATCGGTTGCCTCTTGTCGATATCCACCCGGCTCTTTCCAGTGAGGGAGATTGCAAAAAAATAGATATATATATAGGACACTCTAATGGTCACGAAACTCCAAAGAACAGTCTGGATGTGGACAAGGAATCAATGGGTAGAGGATCTGTAATGCACTTTTGGGTGCTTGAGTTCCACGCTGGTTCCGGAGGTGCCACGATCACCTTGTCTTCTGGAATCACTACTGGTCAGCTGTGAGACATGCCACAGGACTGTGACAGGAAACCGGCCGGACGTCTGCTTTTGAGATTGATGAGCTTATTTACTTAATGCTTCCTGTAAGTGTTTTTAACCGTTTTCTTATATTAAATCCTTGTCATACTGCACTTAGAAGCGCCTTCTTTGTTTTATATCTAGTGAGGGAGATGTAGACTCACATAAGCTGGACTCTTTCCCACCAACTTCCTCCTCTCTCTCTCCAGTGAACTTCTCCAGACCCTACTTGATCCTTGATTCTCGGCTTGTGATTAGGCTCCCCAGCTAAGCCTAGCTGGGAACTTGGTGTCTTCCTCACAGATCCTTCCAGAAATTTGCCCCTGTACAGGGGTCTCCTCCAGCAGGACTAGATGCAGTACAGCTTCTATGAATGGGGTGAAGTGGGTTCATATTAACCCCCACAGCTCCAAATGATTAATGCTGTGAGGGTATGGGTGGGCAGAGGACAGAAGATTATTCAATTAAGATGGCAACCACCAGCACAAGGGACACTTCTCCTTCCAGACAAATGGCCACTGCCCTCACCTATAGCTGGCCTTTGCAGCAAAGAGCACATGGAAAGGCAACACATGCAAAACAAAAAGAAAAATTGGTGTATATCGCACTGACCTGCAAACGTATATCAAATAGCAGCCAGCACAACACATATGCCCCGTACATACGGTCGGAGTTTCCGACGGAAAATGTGTGATAGGACCTTGTTGTTGGAAATTCCGACCGTGTGTTGGCTCCATCACACATTTTCCATCGGCTTTTCCGACACACAAAGTTTGAGAGCAGGCTATAAAATTTTCCGACAACAAAATCCGTTGTCGGAATTTCCGATCGTGTGTACACAAATCCGACGCACAAAGTGCCACGCATGCTCAGAATAAATAAAGAGATGAAAGCTATTGGCCACTGCCCCGTTTATAGTCCCGACGTACGTGTTTTACGTCACCGCGTTCAGAACGATCGGATTTTCCGACAACTTTGTGTGACCGTGTGTATGCAAGACAAGTTTGAGCCAACATCCGTCGGAAAAAATCCTAGGATTTTGTTGTCGGAATGTCCGATCAATGTCCGACCGTGTGTACGGGGCATAAGACAAGTGTAAATCAAGGGCTATGTGAAAGGTAAAATTTTGTGCAGCGCTCAAAAATTAATGGTGATAAAAAGTCATATATATACGAACTAATGTACACTGTGCAATGACCACAAAAAAACTGTGAAAAGTGATGTGAAATTCACACCCAAACTAAAGTCCATGTGCCATCATATAAAGATTTTTAAACCATAAATATAACAGTATGAGATAGAAACAAGAAGGACCAACATATAAGACACCACATCCCGTATATAAATGGATAAAGAAGAGGGGGCTTTAGGCATAAAGCCTAGGGACTTTAGAGGTGTCAGTGTTTACAATAGCTATTGAAACCACATTGAAGTAAAAAAGAAATTTTATTACAAATTGATTAAAAAAGAGCGTGGTAAAGGCCACATATAATACAGTATTTTTCAAAATGTAAATATAAAATGTAACAACAGTTTATATTACAGATACCACTTGTTTTCTCAACATGTTTCGCTCTGTGGAGCTTCTTCAGGAGTCATGTGGTACCGTTAGTAAGAACTGGAATTTGCATAAAGAAAAAATAAAAATAATAATCAGTACAGTGTAAGATCATAAATTTCAGCAGTTATTGATAATGAGGGAAATTGATAGATCAAATTGAAAGTTTATAAGACATTGCAAAATGCATATATAAGTCTGTATTGATGTATTGCAATTATTACTGCAGTAAAAATATATATATATAACAAAGAAGAAAATTCTCGAGCTTACCTAAAGCATAAACTCTGTGACCAAAAATATAAATTATAAAATGAAGCTGAAGATCACCAGGCAATGAAAAAATTCATCCATAAAGGAGCCCTCTCTCAGTCCTTGGATAAACGGTGAAAACAGATTATGTAACCAGAAGTGGAATTCCACGTGACATGGTGTTGAGGTGAAGACACAGACAATAGGACCACCACCGTTAGTGAGGAGGCTTACTGGAGTAAGAGGACTCAAATGGGCATATGCTCAGTGAGTCAACAAGACATATGGTGTAAACACCAAAGTATGGGACCTCCACGTCTGGGCTCCAGATCAAGATGGAAGACAGTTCATCTTGAAAATGCCCCAAAACAGGCCACCAAGGTCTGAAGTGGGCCTAAAACAATATCCTGCTTGTTGATTAGACTGGAACTCCTCCATTAGAAGGGAAGAATCTGCACTGAACTTCCTGTTCATGCCTTCAGTCCCATACAGAGAGATGGTATTTATTTCCAAACTCAAAGTCTGGGAATAATTAGGATCTGTTTGCCCTGTCCTTGGTTAAGTAGTAAAAATGTCACATGATGTTAATGATTCCAGCAGTGCTCCTGCTTAGCTAGGCATATTGGAATTGCAATAAAGGCAAAGCATAGGCCAATAAACACCTCCTCGATAGATAATATGTTTTATCACCCAGTTAAAGTGGCTATCCTCCCCAAATGCAACTTTCCATCAGACGGAGGCCTCTTTATTTTTTGTTTTATCCGGTTAGAAATGTGTAATCTTTCGCCCTGTGCAGTTGCTAGGCAACACGTGCGTTCTGTATGTGTGGCTTGAATACGCAGAGGTGATATGTAGTTTTTCTTTCTTCCTCTCCTGTCAGACAGTATTGCAATTATCTGGGATGTTGAGGAAAAATAGCTTTCAAAGGAAGTCTCAAGTGATTCAGTTTCCTCGTCCTCCTCAACAAGGCATTAACAGATATGCATGTATATAGCGATATAACATATATACCGCTTAGATATAGGTTTTTTGGCCTTGTACACGCCAAGAAAATGTGCACTTAGTGCTTATTGCTTAAAATTCTAATGCAGGACCTCTTATCACTCGCTGTCTTCACAGGAAGGCATATCCAATCAAGCCACTGTTAAAAAGTAGTGCTCTAGCAGTAAAAGGAAATGGTAATGGTTTCCGGTTAATTTTATTACAGTTGTAATGTTTAATGTTTAAACGTTTATACATTTTTACACCATATTCATTGCTCATATAGCCTTGTTATTCATGAATTAACATTTAATTCAAACTACATCCACAATACTGTGTTTGCAGGGAATGCAGGGGTGTGGTTGCCTGCTTGCTTTATGGCTGTCTTTGTCTAACTGAAAATATGCATAGCTGTATATGAATCAGCAGGGGTAAAGACTTGAGGTGATCATTCTTTCCCTGATATCTGCAGGTGCATGTATGTAGCACCCTGATGTTTATGCAGGGTTGCTATTACATTTATTTACCAAGTGATAGTTGCCTTGGTCAATTGTTAGGAGGTCAATTGAATTCGCCCTAATTCTGTAATTGCTGCACTTCTCTCTTCTGTCGCTAAATGGCCGGGTATCTGGTGGCATTAGATAAGAAAAGGGCATTGCAAGGACAGATTAAGAATGCATGGGGTGTCTCAGCCAATGGGCATGGATTTTCTTGGGGCCCTTGGCCTGCTGGCAGAGCCTATTTATTTGGGTGAGGTCAGGTGATTGGGGTTCTGTACCACCTGGATGGCTGTCTGGGTGGGCATGTGTCGTATTGCCCCGGGCTGCTAGGCCAGAAACCTAAGGCCTATCCCGGGAGGGGGATCTGGCTGCTAGGCTATCTGAGAGCCTATCCAGAAGTAGAGCAGGGTTGGGACTGTGGGCTTGTAGTCCAACCAGAAGTAACGGTTCCTCCAGCCGGGGAACCAGTCGTGGTCAGAGGTAGGAGGGGAAGCAGTCACCACTAAGGGACCCTGTTACCGGAGGTCATTGTGAGTAAGCCAAAGCCAGTACCAGAGCAGACTTCTTGCCAGCCAGGGATGGTGAAGAAGTGGGAAAGCATCAGTGAGTGCCAAGCGAGGGATCTAACGTGTCAGCAGGGGTGAAGCTTGAGGAGTATCTGTGAGGGCCAAGCCAGGGACCCAGCAGGGGTGATGCTTGAGGAAGATACTGAGTTCTACAGTGAAAGAGCTCAGGGGATCCAGTGGCTAGTGGATCTGAAGTCTAGTGAGAGAGACTGGGAGCTCGTTGAGTTAGGACCCACAGTGAGTAAGTGTGGAGTAAAGTGAACTGTTCGTGTTGCAGTTGAATACCTTTACTGTTAGTAACAGCTACAAGATTGCTGCCATAGGAGACAGCAATCCTACCCATACAGAAGTGGTGTCCGGCTGGAGGCCTGTCTGCCTCTAGAAGTCTCGGAGTCTGCCAAGTAACATTGCATCTACCTAAGGGTGTCCTGGCCCTAACCCTCTCTCCCACAGTTCTGTTTAAGAGACAATAAATCTCTTTGCATTCAAAAAGTGTCTGGCGCCCACGATTTCATCTTGCATCACACCCACCATACCTTGTAACCCACTCTACACTGAAGGATGTCAGCTGTACCTAACTCTGGAGGTCACCATTAGGCCTCAAGGGCCCCGTGACTTTGCTACATGTGTATTAAGAAAGTAAACAACATGGTAGTAAATGACTCCGCAGATGTGATAGAGAACTGCCTTGAGTGTACCGATTGCTTTATGCAAGTAGGAAATATTCATATGCAATATTTTGATATTTTTCTGCAAAAAAATGTTTTTTTAGGGTCGAACAAACTAAAAGAAGAAAGTAGCTTTTGCTCTTTGAAGTAAATAGATTCTGCAGGCAATGTTCAGTTTGCCATGGCAGAGCACCTAGTGATTCAGGACCGCTGTGACTTCCTGTGCAATTAACATATGATCCGGATGTAGTGCGATTTCAGTCTATTCATTTGAATGGGCTGAAATTACACTGGACTGCACAAAAAGTAGTGCATGCACTACTTTAAAAAAACACACTGCAACCAAATCCGCTGCATGCAAAAACACTGTGTTTGCGACCTGTGTTTGGGGTGTCTTTAGGTTAACACTATAGAATACTTGTGCAATCCGCACTGCCAAATATTATACACCACTCAGAAAAACATAAATATTGTGCACATACAGTATATTTATGAATATGCTATCATCAAATCTCTATTGTTGCCAGCTATAACACTAACAAGATGTTTTTACCATACCCACTTATATTAATGCTCATCAGATATAGTGAAGCGCAACACTTTAAACACAAAGCAAACAAAAATAAAAAAGAAATAAAATAAAGTCTAAGCGTGATTCTAATTTATAACATAGACAGTCCAGCACCCAGTGCTCTATATGTACAACATATTCCAGCTTCTTGTGACAAATGATCATCACCATCAGCTGAAATGCCTGCTCACCTCACACAAGGTAATTAAACCATCAGATCAATCTCATCTGACAGATATTCCTTATTGAAGGCAGAAAACTCCTCACTCCTCTTCCAAGAGACTCTGGAAATTGGATCCTTTCTCCTCTCGCCAATTCCACAACATATTAAATGGAACAAAAGTACAACAACATAGTGCTCTCCATTTAAAACAAATTTATTATCCCCCTCTTACAATACACTTACAGGAATATCAAAAATGCTGCACTTATATTACTACTTGCCAGCCAGTTCACCACTCCAGACTCGACCGCGGTGGTGGCATGATGTCACAGGCTCAGCTCCACCCTCGTAGACACGTTATGCCCTCCTTATTGGGCTTCTTCAGTAGTATATTTTAAAGTGGGGGATAATATATTTGTAGAATATATATATAGAAAACAATATGTTGCTGCCCTTTTATTCCATGTAATATGTTGTGGAACTGACAAGAGGAGAAGGATCCGATTCCCAGAGTCTCTTGGAAGAGGAGCGAGGATGTTTCTGCCTTGAAAATGGAATACCTGTCGGATGAGAATGATCTGATGAGCGTTCAATTACCTTGTGTGAGGGGAGCAGGCATTTCCACTGGTGTTGGATGATCACTTGTCACAAGAAGCTGGAATATGATGTACATATAGAGCACTGGGTGCTGGACTATCTATAAATTGGATTCACACTTGGACTTTATTTTATTTATTTTTTTATTTTTCATTTTTGTTTGTTATGTGTAAAGTGTTGCGCTTCACTATATCTGATGAGTATTTAGGTTAACAGTTACACCCACTGCAGATCACAAGTGCAGTGTGTTTTAAACATGGTGCGGGAAACATGCACGGAGCGCGTGTTTCCTGCACCGCGTTCTAGTGTGAACTGGCCCCCAAAGTTTAGGCTTTCTAGGCATCTCTAGCTGCATGCTCATTCCAGGTCAATGGCTCACTAGATACTGAAGCCCGAATCAATACCTGGGAGCCTGTACCTTCTTTCCTTACAGGTACCTCTTAATACTTCCTGACCGTTACCTGATATCAGGGCTAAGAGGAACATATTGAGACAAACAGCTCAAAACATATAAACACTAAGAGGTTCATTTATAAAAAAAAAAAACATCTTTTGAATGTCTCAGGCATTCACACAGCTGTCATGAATATTCCCTGAATTTTGCCTATTTTGTTTATGATCATCAGCTCCATCTAATGGCTATAATGTGGTGTTTTCCTGATTGAGGTATTTCAAGAAAATACTGCACTATGGCCACTAGATGGAGTTGACGATCATAGGAAATAAACATATTAGACACATTTCAGGGATTATTCGTGATGGCTGTGCGAATGCTGGGACATTCGCACAGTGCATTTTTATAGATTGAAACCTTAATGTTCATATGTTTTGAGCTGTTTGGCTCAATGCACTCTTCTTAGCCCTGGATATCAGGTAATGGTCAGGAGATGTTAAAGGGTACCTGTGAGGCATTCTTTCCCATTTGGGCTTTTCTACTTAGTGAGCCATTGACCTGGAATGAGCATGCAGCCAGAGATGCCTGGAAAGGCTAAGATTTCACTCATTGGTTAGTAAAGCAAGTTTCAGGATGTCAGCCCAAAGACAGCAATAATAGCTTTTTACTTCTGGTCTGACCCTAAATCCATGGTCGACGCAGGTTTGTTGTGCCCCAAGACTAAAATTGGCCCAAGCCTTATCATTGTTGCCCCATAAATGCCCTCTAGCCAGGTTCTCGCCAGTGCATTGCATGGTGGCTCTTTCCCTTACATGCCTTGAAAAGGGGATCATTTGGGGTCCTGAAATGTCAGCCTGTAATGTCTGTTACCTTATGTGAATAAAGGACAAGAATATCATTATACCAAGGTGTGCTGGTGAAGATCCCTGTTTTATGATGGTTATGTGGTGGAGTCATCCACCAATTCACTACAGCATCCTACTGAAACGGTGGGTGAGCCGGTAAGGAGTGTGACGGGTGCAATACAACTTCCCCATTTACTTTGTTTCTTGTGTTGTAAGTCTTGTTCATGTGGTGTTCCACCATTTTAATGTGGTGTTCCACCAAATCACAAAACCCTGAAACCCCTCTTGCTGTGTAGTGGGCACGCTCCAAGGCCTTTACTTATTGCCTCCACTTTCGTCCACCCCTCCAATTGCCTCTACAAAGACTGGTGCAAATCTCTGTTTTTCCTGAAAGGTGATATATTGCAGCCTGCTATCTATGCATCCCCCCCCCAATGTGACAGCACTTTAGCTTGGTGAAGTGCTACACACCCCAAGGTGTGAACAGTGAGGGCAAGGGACCGTACATATCGAGACTTTCAGCAGGTCACTGCCAGTGGGAGAAGTTTGTGCACCAGAGGATGACCAGTAAGCTTGGAGAAGGGATTTTTCACATTTTGGTTTACTAGAGATGTGCTTTAAAGGTCAATTCCAGATTTTTTTTTTTATCATCTTATCATTTTAACAAAACATATAAAATACCTGCTTTTAGACACTGTCTCCTGCAGAGGTGGCCCATCCAGCACTAGCCTTCCCCAAGGAGAGCCAATCAATCCATTTCCCATGAGCTCAGGGCATGAAGGACCCAGGGCTGGTGCAAGGATTTTTGACACCCTAGGCGAAATCCCCATTTTGCAGCCCCCCCTTGACTCCACCCGGACTCCACCTCCTTTGCCATGCCCATGTATACCCCACCTTTTTAATGCAGCCTCACCAGCTCCCATCAAATGCAGCCTCACCAGCGCCCATCAAATGCAGCCTACCAGTGCCTATCAATGCAGCCTACCAGCATCCATCAATGCAGCCTACCAGTGCCCATCAATGAATGTTTGCTTGCTTCCATTCCAGTCCTCCACCGCCTTTGTGCCTCTGACACTATGTGTGAAGGGAGTGGCTGCTGCCTGCTGATGCTGAGACTTAGTTGCTTGCTGCAGAGAGAAGAGAGTAGGAACACCAGTGGCCGGGCGCCATAGACAGCAGTGCGCCCTAGGCAGCTGCCTAGTTTGCCTAGTGGTAGCACTGGCCTTGGAAAGACACACCACCTGAGAGTGCACCATCATGCCAGCCTGAGCTCACAGGAGAATGCTGCAGAGAATGGAGCTCATGTCCCTACATGAGCATTGTACTCTGTAGCATTCAAAACCAATCCACTGCTTAGGGAAGGAGAGGATGGCCCATGACATCACGTCACTGCACAGAACAACTATGATCAAAAGAGATGCAAGTATAGCCCCCTTGTCCTAAACAGGGGCTACTATGTCAGTTTGGTTTTTGGCTGGGCTGTAGATAGCTCAGACTGACTGTATAGTATTTCACCTGATTTTTCGCTAAGCTTAAAGCGGTTCTCCAGTCATATTACTGTAAATTAAAAGTCAACAGCTACAAAAACTGTAGCTGCTGACTTTTAATAAACAGACACCTGTCCCAGGATCCAGCGCTGTGCTCACATAGAGACTGACACCAGCATCTTAACTGTAGGCACCCGGCTGTAATAGCTTGTGGCTTCACAGCCGGCTGCCCACTGCGCATGCTAGTCACGCTGCGAATTGTGAATGGTCCCGCAGTCTTCTGGGACCTGTGATGTGTCCCTGAAGACTGCTGGGGGGGGGGGGCGGGGGAACTTGCATTTATGCAATCAGCAGGAGTGGGTACCTGTCAAAACTAGGTTTCCGCTGACTCTGCAAGAAAAAAAAAAGTCTGCCAAATGTTAAAGAGGAGGAGAGAAAGAGGCCTTAAAGTGGAACTTCCCCTTTTGGGTGGAGTTCTGCTTTAAGTTGGCTTGTGATTTCTCACTGTCGCCAGTAGATGTGCCTCATATCACTGGTCATAGTATGACATTTCACAAACAAAACTAAGGTATGAATATTTACATTTTCTTCAGCCAATCCAATAGGAGGTTTAGGCCACTGGTGCATGCTAGGAGGAAGATATAAATATTGGGAATAGGCCATGCGCTTGCTCTAGTCCCCTGGGCTAAGGCCTAGGGAGGTGCTGCTGGATGGATCTCTGCTGTTAGGACAATATTCTGTTTTGGATCCTAACATGTACTGAAGTGGTCCTGAGGCTGTCCTACCTGGTCTGGAGAAAGCTGCTCCAAGGAGGAGGCCCATTGCTGGAGAGAGACAAGAAGAAGGCTGGTCTCTCAGAAGGGTCTGCTGACTCACTTGGGCATACCTCCCAACATTTTGAGATGAGAATGAAGGACACCTACTAGCAAACGTATGTAGGCATAATGTTGGCTTAAAGGTTCTGACACTGTGAAGCTAGACATTGATCTGGAGAGGCTGTAAGTGATCTGCTACGGTATCTGGGACCCCTAACCCTCACCTCCTTAATCACTCTGCAATAAAACTTTAAAAAGACAAAAGTGACTGTCACCCAATATCCTTTCTCCTTCCCCCCCATTGCATACCTCCCAACTTTCTGAAATGGGAATGAGGGACACCTACCCTGTTTCCCCGAAAATAAGACCTAGCGTGATTGTCGGTGATGGCTGCAATATAAGCCCTACCCCCCAAATAAGCCCTAGTTAAAGTCCTTGTAGGTCTTATTTTCAGGGTAGGGCTTATTTTCGGGGAAACAGGGTAGGGTTTATTTGGGGGGGGTAGGGCTTATATTGCAGCCATCACCGACAATCACGCTAGGTCTTATTTTCGGGGAAACAGGGTAGTAGCAAAAGTATGTAGGCATAGGACACGCCCCCTGTCACGCCCCCTTAAAGGAGAATTGTATTAAAAAAATGATTACGGTAGTTAAACCCACAAGTGCTTTTTACCACTACTCTTCCTTTATATTGGCTTTTGGTATTTACAAATGCAGCAATTTAGAAATTGGATGAAAGGTTTAGCGCTGGCTGGGAAACACTTTTTAAAAGATAAGAAGTGCGTTTTATATACAATATATAGATCAGACCAAAATGAGGGACAAATGAGGAGGAATGAGGGACAGAGGGACATTGTTCCAAATTAGGGACAGTCCCTCGAAATCAGGGACATTTGGGAGCTATGACCACTGGTCTCGGCCCTGGGGGGGATGAAATGCTAGCCCACCCTGCCTCTGGAGGTGCTATCCTGACTTTGGGTTGTCAGAGGGGTGCTACATAAGCAAATAAATAAATAAAAATGAAAAAAAAAAACATTTCATTGATGGGCTAGGAAGCTGGAACTGGGCTTTGTTTCTGAAACTACCGTATCTCTATCCCCTGATAGAACAACCCTAATTAGCCTCTTGTCCTCGGAGGCCCTTATGCGGCAATACGAGCACAGACAATATGTCCATCACTGTCTTCTATGAAAGGTTCCCCTTTTGTTCTGACAGCTGAGTAAAGAGGATATCTATAAAAGAAGCTGCCATTTATGCATCCAGTTATGTTTTGCATAGAATTAATGATTTAGGGGCTTTAAATTGTCAAACACGATTAGAACATTGCTTTCCAGCTAGGCAAAAAAAAAACGTACTTCATTAGCTCACTGCTATCTGGTAAATGAGCAGTGTGCTGCAGTACATTCTAGGTCTAATTGTCAGAGGAGACATGCAGACAGATCTTGGAGATGGGTTAGCAGTGCGTCCTTTAGGAGGATGAATGCTTTCACTATATAAGTGGTGCATTGCAGCAAGCTGGGTGGAATGAGCACTCACAGCAGACAGGTGCAGCAGCAGCAGCGTCTCCTATAAAACCATTGCAGGGAATGTACTACGGGAGCCATTTACAGCAAGGACACCTGACTGATAGAATACTGCTGTGGTTTTTTTTTTTTTTTTTTTGGTTTTGTTCCTTGTCCTGCAGGCATGACTTGCAGATTTAATAAAAGCTAGGCGTTCGGTGCCATTTTAGTACTAATTCCAAGTGTCAGCACAAGCTGTCATATTAAAGATACACTCCAATCAAAAAAAGGGAAAAACATTTTTTCCAGCCAGCTACTGTCATTCTGTCTTTTTTTATTACTGGGCAAACATACTTCGGTTTCTGTCAATGGCCCTCATGCCACATACTTTACCCTGAAGACTGTTTCAGGAAATTAAAGCGGTATTCAACCCAAAACCAAAAATGTAATATAATGCAGCTTACCAATTATTAAATGTGGTGGCTGCATTCGTTTTAATTTTTTAGGCGTTTCCCCTAATGCCCCGTACACACGGTCGGATTTTCCGACGGAAAATGTGTGATAGGACCTTGTTGTCGGAAATTCCGACCGTGTGTAGGCTCCATCACACATTTTCCATCGCACAAAGTTTGAGAGCAGGATATAAAATTTTCCGACAACAAAATCCGTTGTCGGAAATTCCGATCGTGTGTACACAAATCCAACGGACAAAGTGCCACGCATGCTCAGAATAAATAAAGAGATGAAAGCTATTGGCCACTGCCCCGTTTATAGTCCCGACGTACGTGGTTTACGTCACCGCGTTCAGAACGATCGGATTTTCCGACAACTTTGTGTGACCGTGTGTATGCAAGACAAGTTTGAGCCAACATCCGTCGGAAAAAATCCATGGATTTTTTTGTCGGAATGTCAGAACAATGTCCGACCGTGTGTACGGGGCATTATAATGGATGAAAGAGCACAGTGGGAACCTTTGGACAGCAGCATTGTCATACTGGGGGGGGGTAGCTTGACTAGCAGGTTTAGCATAGCTCCCAACTGTCCCTGATTTCGAGGGACTGTCCCTGATTTGGAACAATGTCCCTCTGTCCCTCATTCCTCCTCATTTGTCCCTCATTTTGATCTGATCTATATAGTTGTATATAAAATGTACTTTTCATCTATCAAAAAGGGTTTTCCAGCACTAAACCTTTCATCTGATTTCTAAATTGCTGCATTTGTAAATTCCAAAAGCCAATATAAAGGAATAGTAGTGGTAAAAAAAACACTTGTGGTGTAACCAATCTTGTTTTTTTGTACAATGCTCCTTTGAGGGGGCGTGGCAAGGGGTGTGTCCTATGCCTGCATACTTTTGCTAATAGGTGTCCCTCATTTCCATCTCAAAAAGTTGGGAGGTGTGGATTTAGATACACTAATGCCCCGTACACACGAGTGGATTTTTCGTCGGAATTCCGCTCAAGCTTGCCTTGCATACACACGGTCACACAAAAGTTCTCTGAACTTTCAAGAACGCGGTGACGTACAACACTATGACGAGCCGAGAAAATGAAGTTCAATGCTTCCAAGCATGCGTTGAATTGTTTCCGAGCATGCGTAGGAATTTTGCCCGTCGGAATTGTTACAGACGATCGCATTTTCGGATAGGAACTTTTCCCGACCGAAAAATAGAGAACATGCTCTTAATCTTTTGCTGGCTGGAATTCCGCCAGCAAAAGACCGATGGAACATACACACGGTCGCATTTTCCGACAAAAAGCTCTCATCGGAGTTTTACAAATTAATCTGAGTTAGGGACCTTAGATTGTAAGCTCCTGGAGGGCAGAGACGGATTTGAATGTACAATATATTTTTTTTTTCATTCACCCTCTGCACTCACACGCTGCCATTCTTATTCTTTGAGGGGGAACACACACTCATTCATTCATTCACGGTAATCAGTTGATCTCTTCCAAGGACATGTTGAGACCTTTAGGGATATACATCTTCACCCATGCCATGTCTGTCCTCCGGCGGTCCCCTCTTGGGGGGTACCATTTGCTTCGCCTCCTCGGCTCCTGAGCTGAATGTTTGTTGCAGCCTCTGTCTGGGAATCTGACATTTGGTGACTTGGCCAAAGTCTATTGATATATCATACACGCATTCACCACTGAAGAAGCGAGCCTTGTCTCATGAAACGCGTAGGGTAGTATTGATGCCTGTATTTGTATTAATTATTATGCTATTGTGCTTGGAATGTCATTTCTTATACTGTATGTTTACTTACATCGGCTGGGTTTGACTGTTCATCTTGCATGGTAGCTTTCAATAAAAACTTTATTGTATTTATTTTGGCATGTTTATTGGCTAATCATACTCACCTCATATAAAGTCCCCTGGGTGACTTCCTTGGGTTTTTTTAAGCACCTTTGGACAGCTGCATTGTCATACTGGGGGGGGGGGGGGATATTGTTAGCTTGACTAGCAGATTTAGATACACTAACAATTTAATCTGAGTTAGGGACCTTAGTTTGTAAGTTCTTGAGGGCAGAGACTGGTGTGAATGTACAATATATATGTAAAGCGCTACGTGAATTGGCGGCGCTATATAAGTACCTGTAATAAGTAACATAAATAAACATAAATAAATTAGGGCTGTACTCCAGCTAAGGCCTCATGTACACTGCAGCTGCTAAACTCACGTTTACGAGCATTTGGGCGTTTTTTTCAGCAGCCCCTGAACTCTCCTCAATGTTATCTTATGTGTACATCTTACACTCAGTCGTTTATAGTCGTTTAGAGGCAGTTAAGTTTACAGAAGTCTGCGATTATAAGCGTTTTTAAAGGGGAACATGTAAAATGTGGAAAAAAAAACAATTTTCACCATATGCTGTTGCCTGCAAGCAAGGGGAGAGGGAGAGAGAGGGGGGGGAGAGAAAGAGAGGAGGAGAGAGAAAGAGAGGAGGAGAGAGAGAGGGGGGAGAGAGGAGGAGAGAGAGGAGGAGAGAGAGGGGAGAGAAAGAGAGGAGGAGAGAGAGAGAGGAGGAGAGAGAGAGGGGGGGAGAGAAAGAGAGGAGGAGAGAGAAAGAGAGGAGGAGAGAGAGAGAGGGGGGAGAGAAAGAGAGGAGGAGAGAGAGAGAGGGGGGAGAGAAAGAGAGGAGGAGAGAGAGAGAGGAGGAGAGAGAGGGGGGGAGAAAGAGAGGAGGAGAAAGAGAGGAGGAGGAGGAGGAGAGAAAGAGAGGAGGAGGAGGAGAGAGAGAGAGAGAGAGAGAGAGAGAGAGAGGGGGGGGGAGAGAAAGAGAGGAGGAGGAGGAGAGAGAGAGAGAGAGAGAGAGAGAGAGAGAGGGGGGGGGGGGAGAGAAAGAGAGGAGGAGAGAGAGAGAGCAAGAGGGAGATAGGGGGAGAGATAAAGCGAGAGGGAGAGAAAGAGCGAGTGGGGGAGAGTGAGGGAAAGAGAGAGAGGGAGATAGGGGGAGAAACACCTGTTTAGGGGACACTTAACCCCTTGATCGCCCCCTAGTGTTAACCCCTTCCCTGCCAGTGACATTTATACAGTAATCAGTGGCTATTTTTTAGCTCTGATCGCTGTATAAATTTAAGTGGTCCCAAAAAAAGTGTCCGATCTGTCTGCCACATTGTCGCAGTCCTGCTTAAAATAGCTGATCACTTTCATTACTAGTAAAAAAAAATAATAATAAAAATGCCATAAATATATCCCCTATTTTGTAGACGCTATAACTTTTGCGCAAACCAATCAATATACGCTTATTGCGATTTTTTTTTTTACCAAAAATATGTAGAAGAATACATATTGGCCTAAACTGATGAAGAAATTTGTTTTTTTTTTGTTTTGTTTTTTGGGGTGGGGGTGGGGGGAATATTTATTATAGCAAAAAGTTAAAAAAGATAGTTTTTTTTTTTCAAAATTTATAGTGCAAAAAAACCCAAAAAAAACCACAGAGGTGATCAAATACCAACAAAAGACAAACATTTTGTTTGGGTACAGCGTCTCATGACCGTCAGTTAAAGTGACGCAGTGCCGTATCGCAAAAAATGGCCCGGTCATTAAAGAGGAGTTCCACCCGAGGTCCAGTAAAAAAAAAAAAAGAAATTAAAAGTCAGCAGCTACAAATACTGCAGCTGCTGACTTTTAATTGGACACTTACCTGTCCCAGGGTCCAGCGATGCGGGGGATCGAAGCCCCACTCGTCTCCCCCTCCGTTCAGTGGCGCCGGCATTGCAACTGTGGGCGGCAGGCTGTGGCTTCACAGCCTGGCACCCACTATGCATGCGCGAGCGGCGCCGCGCGCCATGATTGGCCGCTCAGTCACCTGGGACCTGTAATGGGTCCCAGATGATTGACAGGAGGGAGGGAGCAGAGCTGAGCCCTTCCTGTGCCGAGGGGAAAGTGATGTCACCAGCCCAGGCACCGGAAGAGGCAGACTACGAGGGACCCCCTAGCAACAGCCATTTAGAGGTAAGTAAAAAAAAAAAAAATATCCAAATGTTTTTTTGTATTTTTTTTTTACATTTTTTTTTTTGGGTGGAACCCCACTTTAAGGGAGCAAATCCTTCCAGTCCTTAAGTGGTTAAATTAAAAAACAATTAGTAACATTAAAAGCTACAAAATGATTCTCAGACCTGCAGAGAAAAGACATGACATTTATATGACTTTCTAATGCCGTCTATTGTTTTATGTTAGCTGCCACGATAGGAAAAGGAAAACGTCAGAATGACATTTGGTTCTGCAGGATTACTGGACAGTCATTGTCTGCAAATATCACTCTCCACTATATCCCTGGCATAAGGTACACATCATATTGTGCCCCAAGGGGATAATAACCCAAAATAGTTTTTTTTTTCAATGGACAGATTTTTATAAACACATGACCTTTTTTAATGTGCTTTAACCGCTTCAGCCCCGGAAGATTTTACCCTCTTCCTGATCAGAGTACTTTTTGCGATGCGGCACAGCGTCGTTTTAACTGACAATTGTGCGGTCGTGCAATGTTGCACCCAAACAACATTATAGCAATATGGTGTGACCAAATCCCCATATTTTTGAAAATGTCTTTTTGAGAACGTTTAGGTGTTTTTAAATTAGCCTTGCTGGAGGTGAATGTTTATTTGCATGTGTGCGCTGTACAATTTTTCTTCTATTGTATGGTCTTATGGCTGCACCAGCTTTAATGAGAAGGTGTGCCCCCAAATATCTTGTTTGTTTCAGAAACTGCTCAGGGTGCATAGCAAAAGAACATGCCCACAACGGGATCAAACCGCCGGGACCACAGCACAGGCAAATCAAAGCATCCTGAGCAGCGATAACATGGGCGCCGCACATGGAAAAAGAGGAAAGAGCAAGGAGAAACCGCAAACACCCAACCCAAATATATATCAACAATGGTCACTATTATGTAGCTGATCAAAAAAGTCCTGAAATATAATGAACAAGCCAAAGCCAAATGAGACCTAACATGAAAACATCCAAGGATAAAGGAGGAGAAAGAAAAAAAAGAAGGGGGGAAGAGAAAGGGGTAGGGGAAAGGGAAAGAAGGGGGAAATAAGGGGGGTGAGTTGTAGAAAATACTCCTTACCTATCAGGGGGCGCACAGTCTTTACACACTCTATATGGAATATATATTCCCATAAAGGAAAAGTAAATATAGAAATTGGGAAGGGAAGAGGAATAACAGGAATAGAGGAAAAAGTCAAGTACAGGGGGTCCCCTAGTTACAAACATCCGACTTACAAACGACTCCTACTTACAAACGGAGGGAGACAACAGAAAGTGAGAGGAAATCTACCCCTAGGAAGGGAAATTCACTCCTGTAAGAGCTATTATGGGGAAAAGATACCTCCACTGATGCTTTATCACCAAGACTTGTTTCCACAACAATCCAAAATGTTCAAAATCCAATTGTCATAGGGACAGAAAGTAAGGTGAAATCTTCTGAACGGGGCACAGACAGCAAAACAAATGTTACAGGGGTGTTAACCTCTCCCTATGCTATCCAAAAAGCTTAAAAATAGTTTTTTTGGCTGAAGCTACACTTAACAAATGTACCTGTTCCGACTTACAAACAGATTCAACTTAAGAACAAACCTATAGTCCCTAACTTGTTTGTAACCCGGGGACCCCCTGTATGGAGAAAAGGGGCATAATTTACAAACTCATTTAACCCAGGGGGACGATCAGCTCTAAGGGCGAAGATCCATCGTGATTCAGAGCGCAGAATAACATTATTAAAATCATCCCGCAGGGTTGGGATGTATTCTATCATTGGCCTGGAACCCATGATTGTCCAGATTGCACATATGGCAATTCTTAAAATGTCTTGCAATGGGACTCTCAGGGATTCCATCACTGATATCATCTACATGTTCTTTAACACGTTGTCACAGCATACGTTTGGTTTTGCCTACATAAAAGGCATTACATCCCCCCATTAAGAGGTACACAATGCCCTTTGTTTCACAATTTGTGAAATGTTTGGGCCTAATGGTAGTAGATCCAATCACTATGGGGTCCTTATCCACACGTATGTAGTGACAGTATCCACACTGGCCACACCTATAGGTCCCTGGTGGTCATTACCCACAGGAAACAGAGCCCCCAGTTCTATCAAAGCATTTGATAGTCTTATCCTCAGTCCATAAATTCCAATATTCCTGTAAGACAGTCATTATCTCATTGTGTTGTTTATTGTATTTGAGGATTGGTCTAATTTTAACTTCTTCCAGTTGGGGATCCCCCTGAAGAACAGAAGTTCACACAGGCTCTCAAGTGCCCTTTTGTAGGCTTGTTTCAGGGCTCTGTGAATATAGCCCCTCTTAAGGAATCTTTCCTTCAAAGCTTGAGCTTGTATTTTGAAATAGCTGTCAGCACTGCAATTCCTCCGGACCCATAGGTATTGCCCTACGGGTATGCCCTTAATAAGATGACGGGGGTGAGCACTCCCTGCATGCAGTAGGGAGTTCCCTGCCGTAGATTTCCTAAAAAGGCTTGTTGCTATACATCCATCTGGACATTTGGTGATCATGAAGATTCAGATCAATAATATTGAGTCTGTTCACATACTCAAATAGCACACCCTTAGGGCCATTTCAGAATATAAGGATATCGTCGATGTACCTCTGCCATAATGAAACGTAGCGAAAGTACATTGACAAGTCCTCAGATCCAAAAATGGTCCGTTCCCACACCCCCAGATACAGCTTGGCATAAAAGAGGGCACATATAATGCCCATAGCCACCCCCTGAATTTGGAGGTAGTGGAAACAGTAAAAAATAAACGCATTGTGCGTTACAATAAACTCCAGTGATTTCAAAATAAACATGTTGTAATCCTGATGGATGTTAGTTCTCTCATCCAGAAAGGATCTCACCATTGTTAGCCCAAGTTGGTGAGGGATGCTGGAATATAAGGCTACAACATCAATGCACACCAAAAGAGTATTGGTGTCTACGTGCAAGTCATCAAGAATATTGAGTAAATGAATGGTGTCCTTGAGGTAGGTGGGCAGGCTTTCCACATGTGGGCGTAAGTGATCATCCACATTGATGCTGGCTCTAGAAGTAATGTTCCCTATCCCTGACACAGTGGGACGACCAGGAGGATTTACTATATTCTCATGTGTCTTGGGAAGAGCGTAGAATGTAGATATGGTCGAATGTTTAATGATTAAATTGTCCCTAGTGTCACGACAGAATACCACGACAGAAAGCCGAATTCACCAATTTACTGAACGTATCCTGAAACAGAATTGTTATTAGGGGGGAATTTTTTTATACCAAGATGAGTTGGACAGAATTTTTTTAAAACATCAATAAATAGGAATCCTGAGTTAAAATAACAATGCTGCCCCCCTTATCGGAGGACTTAATAACTACATTATCATGTTCCTGGAGCTTTTTAAGGGCTTCTCTCTGTTCTTTCTCTGAGTCGGATTTATATTTTGTACGCAAATTAAGCTTATCCAAATTCCTCACTACTACTTGTAGGAATAGAATAACTCTGGGGTTGTTATTAGTGGGAAAGCGTGTCGAAATGTTTTTATAATTTGCTTGCCAATTAGGTGATTCACTATCTAGAATACCTAAATCATCAAAATGCTCATCTCTCATCAGTGCTTCAAAGTTCACTTCACTGCTTTCCCTAGCCAGTTCCCTTGGAGCTTTTAAGGCTCTGCACTCCGAGCGAGTGAACTCCCGTCACTCAAAACGCCTTTTGCCTTCTGAGAGTTTATCACTCGAGGGTCCAGAGCCTTCGAATTGGTATTTAAAGTTCAATTTACGAGCAAATAGATTTAAATCCTTCACAATGTCAAAGTGATCCATATCACTCCCAGGACAGAAATTGAGTCCCAGCTTTAACATAGCCAGTTCCTCTGGTGAAAATGTATAGGGTGTTAGATTGATGATTTCAAACGCATTATCCTCCGTTATTCCGGGCGTGTCACAAATGCATCCATCTTTTCTTGTACTATGTTTGTCTGTAAGGTTTGATCGACTGGAGGTAGGAGTAAAAAAATCATCATCACTGTAATTTGGTTATAAGGGAAGGGTCCTATTGTCAGGGATATCTTTCCTTCTAACTGAGCCATCCCCTCTGCCCATACCTTGATGTTTTTGTGATCGATCAGGGCATCCATCCCCAGATGGAGGGTCCTTGTGTCTTGTAGGGATAGGTGTGCAGTTGTAGTCCCCACGTGAGATGCTGCCACCAGTTCTACCCCAATTAACCCAAGTGCGGCGGCCAGATCTGCAATCCCTAGGGTGGGGTATTCCCTGAAAAGAAACAACTGACCCTGTTTTTGCTACACCACAAGGGGTCTCGGGTTCCTGCCTGTAATGGGCCATCGCTCAAACATCTGACTGAGAGTTTTGTCAGATATCCAAACAGTGATTCAGGTGGGGTCTGCAAGCAAGTGTGCTGGAGGAAGAAGTTGGAGCTGTATATAGACTGTATATAGAGACTGCATATAGAAAGATGTCCCTGAAGATGTTACTGAAGTTTTGCTAAAGTCAAGTGGGCATCCCATAACTTCCCATCCCTATCCAAACTATTAACCCTCAATAAATAACAAAAACAAAGTCGTGGACTGTTCTTTGTCTCTGGAGTGACTGTGGCAATTCGGTGTGCCTGGCTTTGTAGGGTGGGGGATCCCAGTTCATCTGTGGCCCTTAAGGGGGGTGCGCTACATGTGTTACACCTGCAGGACCAGCATGAAGCAAAACTTTGCTCTGTCAATCACATTGACTATTTTTAATCCTTATGCTGCTGGCATTGGTAAATAGATAGGAAGATATATTATATTTACTTGTTTTAATTACTTAATTATTTATTAATTTTTCAGTTGCTTCCTGGTTTCCATGCCTAGGCCAAAATGATGTCATACATCCCAGGAGTCTTTAGGAGGGGAGAAGGGCCTTTCTCATATAAACTGTAGGTTTCTCAGGGGGTCTGGCGCCAATAAAAGAGCAAATGAACAGTACAATCCATGAAGTTCCCCATAGCTGCTGGAAATAAAAGCACTTGGGAGTAGGCAAGAAACACAAACAAATGATATCTCTATAAAAGTGCTTAGGACCCTCAATATATCGCAAAACTGACTCTTGAAGTATCCATTATCATGGGTCGGTATTAGTAAATGTAATTGACTGGAGGCTCGATAGGATTGATAAGACCATAAGTTTATTAAACATCGTTAAAACTACACAAAGCTATTTCTCAATAGTGTGGACAACTTAATTCCAAAGAATCTTAAATATGATCATTGAATAAAAATATGTAATGGCCCCTTCAGTATGTTGGTGCATCAGTAATAGCGCTTACATCATCCCTAGTGTGGCTGTGATGGTGTATTATACCTTTGGCCAAAAACAGTCATCCAGATGTCAAGACCGCTGTAAGTTCCACCGTGCAGCAAGAAGCTCCGTGGAATCATTGAGCTGGAGGCGTGCACGCCGGAACTGACATGCTGGAGGTTATGTAACCTGGCTGCTCTGATTGCCGGAAGAGAACCGCCAAAACTCCAATGTACAGGAGATTAGAACACACCGGTAATGATGTATGCCTCTTTGATTCGCCCGACGGAAGGGTTTTTTCCACCCTTCCTTTCCAAATTGGAGGCAGACCTAGGCACCCAATTCAATGACTCTCAGAAGGAGAAGTTCCTCCATTTTGCCCAAAAGTCCTCCATAACCACTAGAGTTCTGGAGACCTGTTAGAAGATCTTGACCAGATGGTACAGGGTGCCTACCGTTCTACACCAGTTTTTCCCTCAGGTCCCCAGCTTATGCTGGCGATGTGGCAATGCTGAGGGAATGATGCTGCACATCTTCTGGGATTGTCCCAAGCTTGAGCCTTTTTGGCGCAAGGTGATCTGCACAATCAAACACCTGACAAATGTTGATCCAGAGGGGAACCCTGCGGCTTACCTGCTTCATCTCTCAAAGAGACTGATTAAGAAATACAAGCCCTCCCTTACAATCCAGTTGCTCTTTGCTGCGATGGCATGCATCCCCCTCTGTTGGAGAACCCCCCTGCTATATCCCTATGGTTTGCTAAAGTAAATATACTAAGAGATATGGAGGATCTCACCGCTACCTTGCACAACCAGAAGGAGACCTACGTGAGACCTGGAGACCCTGGCACCATTTTTTATAAGATTCAAACTGTGTCTGAACCAAGGAGGTGCTGCGGGTGTTTCACACTGACCTCAGTGCTCCTTCAAACCATAGTCAGTGTGAAACGCACGTGGCACCTCCTGGGTTCGAACACTGTGTCTTTGTTGGCTGTCATTTGCTATTTTTGGAATAAAATCGTTGGAACATTCCTGTGGTGTGCAGCTGTTCTTTTCTTACCATTTTGTATACACAGATGCCTATCTTCAAGAGATGGCGCAATCAGACTAACCTTCTGGAACTAGTCCTATTTCCTGGGCAAGATGCCCTACCTGTAAACTTCCTCTATATCTCTCTTGCTTCCCTCTCTTTTGCACTCGGGGCACACCTGATCCCCGGACCCCCTTCTTTTCTGGTAATCACCCCTTCCACGTATCCTTGGCTCGGTAATAGGCTATATCATCTGGACATGGTGCGTATCCTTTCTTGCATCACACCCTCCTCATGGTCCCATTCCCGGCATAAGTGGGCCATCGGGTTGTAATGTCTCCCGATGTATTGTAAAAGTTCTATTTTATTTTATTTCACATTGTTTTAGTATGCTGATTTGCTGACAATGATTTTGGGTCTTGGGTCTCCCCTGTAGTTACCTGTTTGTCTCCTCAGCTTTGCACACGGATAATTACCTCCAAAACCATAATGTTTTCTCATGACCACCCGTAAGGTGCAGAGCTGGGCTTGTTGTTATAAACCTTTGACTGTGTGACCCCCTTTTATGCCACTTGAATCTGTCATCTGTTATCAGTGCATACCTTAACTGTTTAATGCAGATCTCTTTGAAAAAAAAAAGAATTACAAAAAAAAGAACTCACCAGTATTCATGGGTGTTTTTATGACAACGTGTTTCGCGCAAATACACCTTTTTCAAGTCATGTGATCATAATGCTGAAGCAGGGGTCCGTCACCCAGAGATAATTCTGAAAATCATCAGGATTATTCTCCTGGAGCTCCTGCAGCAAGGGCATATGACATAATTGGTCACAATTAATAAAGCAATCAATTTTTGGTCCAAGAAATCCTCCTCCTCCTGTTCCTGGACTGGACTTGGGTCAAAGCAATAACTTCAAGGCCAATAATAAATAACACGTTATCTCCTCCGATTCCGCAACATGTCTGGTTGACGAACGGGCGTTCAGAAACTAACTGAAAATCGCAAAATGAAAAGAGCGAAATGAAAAGGGCGAATCAACACTCACCAAACTTCTACTAACCCGAAATTAGCAGAAGGAGCCCAAAGGGTGGCGCCTGAAGATTGAACTTCCTGTTTATCGGCTCGTAGTACGTCTAGTACTACACTACGTTCGTGTTTGTTGGCCGACAATTGTGTGCCGTTTGTATGCAAGACAAGTTTACGGCACACTCCCTTCGGACAAAAGTCTGATGCTTTGTCTGCGAAAAATCCGATCGTGTGTACGAGGCTTTAGTCTGTAGGGTTCATTATTGAGTTGGCCCACCCTTTGCAGCTATAACAGCTTCAACTCTTCTGGGAAGGCTGTCCACAAGATTTAGGAGTGTGTCTATGGGATTGTTTGACCATTCTTCCAGAAGAGCATTTGTGAGGTCAGGCACTGATGTAGGCAAAAACAACAGCAATACTCCTGCATGAGTAAATTGACTCAATAGTGGCTGTTCTGCCACATTCTGTTTGCAGTCTCCGCTCTAATTCATCCCAAAGGTGTTCTATCGGGTTGAGGTCAGGACTATGTGCAGGCCAGTCAAGTTCCTCTACCCCAAACTCGCTCATCCATGTCTTTATGAACCTTTCTTTGTGCACTGGTCCAAATCATTTGGTGGAGGGGGATTAAGGTGTGGGGTTGTTTTTCAGAGGTTGGGCTTGGCCCCTTAGTTCCAGTGAAGAGAACTCTTAAGGCGTCAGCATATCAAGACATTTTGGATAATTTCATGCTCCCAACTTTGTGGGAACAGTTTGGGGATGGCCCCTTCCTATTCCAACATGACTGCACACCAGTGCACAAAGCAAGGTCCATAAAGACATGGATGAGCGAGTTTGGGGTGGAGGAACTTGACTGGCCTGCACATAGTCCTGACCTCAACCCCACTGAACACCTTTGGGACGAATTAGAGTGGAGACTGCGATCCAGGCCTTCTCGTTCACATCAGTGCCTGACCTCACAAATGCGCTTCTGGAAGAATGGTCAAACATTCCCATAGACACACTCCTAAACCTTGTGGACAGCCTTCCCAGAAGAGTTGAAGCTGTTATAGCTGCAAAGGGTGGGCCAACTCAATATTGAACCTTGCAGACTAATGTCCTATACACACGATCGGACATTCCGACAACAAAATCCATCTGATTTTTTCAGACGGATGTTGACTCAAACTTGTCTGGCATACACACGGTCACAAAAAGTTGGTCGGAAATTCCGAACGTCAAGAACGCGGTGACGTACAACACGTACGACGAGCCGAGAAAAATGAAGTTCAATAGCCAGTGCGGCTCTTCTGCTTGATTCCGAGCATGCGTGGCACTTTGTGCGTCGGAATTGTCTACACACGATCGGAATTTACGCGAAAGGATTTTGTTGTCGGAAAATTTTAGATCCAGCTGTCAAACTTTGTGTGTCGGAAATTCCGATGGAAAAAGTCCGATGGAGCCTACACACGGTCGGAATTTCCGACAACAAGCTCCGATCGCACATTTTCCATCGGAAAGTCCGATCGTGTGTACGGGGCATAAAGACTGGGATGCCATTGAAGTTTATGTGCGTGTAAAGGCAGGCGTCCCAATACTTTTGCTAATATAGTGTATATTCCTTTATAAATACTATACATTTTTTTATATTACACAGTTTAATTAAATTTTGTAATATAGATAGTTAAGTGGCAAAGGTAAGTTGCATACAGGTTTTGTGTTTCTTTAAGCTTCAGAAGGCTTCCCACCAAGCAGAAATTCCCTGTGAACTTTCTCTAGTGTGAAGTCGTTCTTCTTGCAGAGACATTTAAAAATACCTTATTTGCAAAAACAGAACCCGCATTAGTTGAGGTTGAGCGTAAAGTCCTCCCACATGGAGTTCGTTGTAGGGTTGAGTCATTGGAAATCCGGCACTTTTGTTGTCCAGACTGACCTTGCAGTTATTGTCTGAAAACACGGTGTACAATGCGCGGCGTGGCTTCTGATTGGCTCCCGCAGTTGTATGCACAAGACATGCTGTATGCAGAGCAGCAATTACTGGGGGGGGGCTTCTCAGGAAACCTGCAGAGCAGTAATGGAATGCAGCACAATATTCAGGCGAGGAGCTGGTTGGCCAGGCACTAAATTGATTGCCATTATAAATTTAGAACTGTCATTCAAACACGTTTTAATTTGTCTAATGCTGTACTGTATTTTCCATCTAAAAGCCTTGCAGCAGCACAAACACTCCTCCTTTTCTCTGTGCATTAGTGAACGGAACTGCGCTGTAAACTGTTACCTTACAAAAAATGATGCCTGTGCATTTAACTCATTCCTCGTCTCCTAGAAATACATTTTCTTGCGGCATTGGAGATCCCGTGATGAGAATGTACATAGAAAATCTTTCAAACGAGCCAAAATCTGGTCCATTCAGCACCCTCGGGAGTCAGAAAACTAAAAACGAATTTTGTAATTACACTATATTACCAAAAGTATTGGGGCGCCTGCCTTTACACGCACATGAACTTTATTGGCATCCCAGTCGTATGGCGTGTATAAACGACCGGACTTCCCGTCAGTATAGACTCCGGCGGTCTTTCCGACGGAGTTCCGCTGAAACGGACTTGCCTACACACGATCACACCAAAGTCTGATCGTTTAGAACGTGATGACGTACGACGGGAAAAAGGAAGAAGAAAAAGGAAGTTCAATAGCCAGTAGCCAATAGCTGCCCTTGCCTCGTTTTTGGTCCGTCGGAATAGCATACAGACGAGCGGTTTTCCCGATAGGAACTGAGTCCGTCGGTAAGATTTGAAACATGTTCTATTTCTAGGTCCGTCAGAATTTTAGAAAGGAAAAATTCAGATGAAGCCTACACACGATCGTAGTGTCCTATCTGACCTTTTCTGCTGGAAAGTCCGGTCGTGTGTACGCGGCATTAGTCCGTAGGGTTCAATATTGAGTTGGCCCACCCTTTGCAGCTATAACAGCTTCAACTCTTCTGGGAAGGCTGTCCACAAGGTTTAGGAGTGTGTCTATGGGAATGTTTGACCATTCTTCCAGAAGAAGAGTGGGGTCAGGCACTGATGTGGACGAGAAGGCCTGGTTTGCAGGCTCTGCTTTAATTCATCCCAAAGGTGTTCTATCGGGTTGAGGTCAGGACTATGTGCAGGCCAGTCAAGTTTTTCCACCCCAGACTCGCTCATCCATGTCTTTATGGACCTTGCTTTGTGCACTGGTGCGCAGTCATGTTGGAAACAGGAAAAGGCCATCCCCAAACTGTTCCTACAAAGTTGGGAGCATGAAATTTACCAAAATGTCTTGGTATGCTGACGCCTTAATGCCGCGTACACACGATTGGTCATTCCGACAACAAAACCGTGGACTTTTTCTGACGGATGTTGGCTCAAACTTGTCTTGCATACACATGGTCACGCAAATGTTGTTGGAAATTCTGAACGTCAAGAACGCGGTGATGTACAACACGTACGACGAGTCGAGAAAAATGAAGTTCAATAGCCAGTGCGGCTCTTCTGCTTGATTCTGAGCATGTGTGGACTTTTGTACGTCGGAATTGTGTACACACGATCGGAATTTCCGACAACAAAGTTTGTTGTCGGAAAATTTGAGAACCTGCTGTCAAACATTTGTTGTCAGAAATTCCGACAGCAAATGTCCGATGGAGCCTACACACGGTCGGAATTTCCGATAACAAGCTCACATCGAGCATTTGTTGTCGGAAATTCCGACTGTGTGTACGCAGCATAATGCCCTGTACACACGACAGGATTTTCCGATGGAAAATGTGTGATAGGACCTTGTTGTCGGAAATTCCGACCGTGTGTAGGCTCCATCACACATTTTCCATCGGAATTTCCGACACACAAAGTTTGAGAGCTTGCTATAAAATTTTCTGACAACAAAATCCGTTGTCGGAAATTCCGATTGTGTGTACACAAATCCGACGCACAAAGTGCCACGCAGACTCGGAATAAATTAAGAGACGAAAGCTATTGGCTACTGACCCGTTTATAGTCCCAACGTACGTGTTTTACGCCACCGCGTTCAGAACGATCGGATTTTCCGACAACTTTGTGTGACCGTGTGTATGCAAGACAAGTTTGAGGCAACATCCGTCTGAAAAAATCCATGGATTTTGTTGTCGGAATGTCCGATCAATGTCCGACCGTGTGTACAGGGCATAAGAGTTCCTTTCCCTGGACATGGATGAGCGAGTTTGGGGTGGAGGAACTTGACTGGCCTGACCTCAACCCCATAGAACACCTTTGAGATGAATTAGAGCAGAGACTGCGAGCCAGGCCTTCTCGTCCAACATCAGTGTCTGACCTCACAAATGTGCTTCTGGAAGAATGGTCAAACATTCCCATAGACACACTCCTAAACCTTGTGGACAGCCTTCCCAGAAGAGTTGAAGCTGTTATAGCTGCAAAGGGTGGGCCAACTCAATATTGAACCCTACGGACTAAGACTGGGATGCCATTAAAGTTCATGTGTGTGTAAAGGCAGGTGTCCCAATACTTTTGGTAATATAGTGTATGTCACAGTGAAGTGGGTGCACTTAGTATTAAGGATAATCACCAGCACAAATATATTGGAAACATTTTTTATATAGACTGGATATTTTCACTTGGATGATTAATTATGCACTGTATTGGAGATTGTTTTATTTATATTCATTAATTGTGGTTCAAATATTGCATATCAATATATTTTACATTTTATATTATATTACATTTTTTTTTTTTTTTTTCCAACGCCAGACCTTCTTATTTCATTGATGTCACCGCTTGGGGTCACAGTCAGACAGCAGCCGTCATTTATTTAGTGACTTGCTGAAGTTGCTGTGCACAGTGACAATTAATGGGAATGATGTGCATGGGGGCGCTGGGGCGGAATGACTGGCGATGAGAGGCAGACATGAAAGGAATGACAAGTATATAGACAGACAAAAATAAATCATTAATGGCAAAATCCCTCTAATTATTTGTGAGTGCATTTTGTTTACCATATTCTTGGAGGGCCCAATGAAGGATCCTCGGGTCTTCCGTTGAGCCATTCTTTCCTCTGTTTAGGGTAGCTGCAGAGAATTATCTGTTCCTGGCCATTTTAGCCATGCGCTGAAAACTAACCGCACTGGGAATCAACATTTCATACTTTGTTCTTGAGATTTTGACTGGGGAGTAGATTTAATGTTATCCAAGAAACTTTGCCAAATGCTTTTGCTGACTAGAGAAAATGATTGGACTGGAAGTAAGATGTGCAGAAAACTGGGAGCAGAAGTTTTATCCTAGTTATCTGGTCCTTTCACACTGGGGCGGTTTGCAGGCGCTATTGCGCTAATAATAGCGCCTGCAAACCGACCCGAAAGTGCCGCTGCTTTGATTCCAGTGTGAAAGCCCCGGGGGCTTTCACACTGGAGCGATGCGCTGGCAGGACGGTAAAAAAAGTCCTGCCAGCAGCATCTTCGGAGCGGTGAAGGAGCGGAGTGTATACCACTCCTTCACCGCTCCTGCCCATTGAAATCAATGGGATGGCGCGGCTATACCGCCGGCAAAGCGCCTCTGCAGAGGCGCTTTGCGGTGGTTTTAACCCTTTCTCGGCTGCTAGCAGGGGGTAAAACCGCCCCGCTAGCGGCCGCATACCGACGGTAAAGCGCCACTTACAATAGCGGCGCTTTACCGCCGACAACGCCCCCGCCCCAGTGTGAAAGGAGCCTAATTGTTCTCAAACTCCAAACATATCTACATTTGTAAACATATTAAACATTTTTTTAAAAATGTATTTTTATTACTTTCTTCTAAACAAGATTCAAAGAAAGTCCATAATCCTCTTCAGGCGTCAGGAAGTCAAGTCCAACTTGTGCTTTCAACTTTGGCATCCGAACATCTTTATCTTTGGCAGAACTATTGTTTAACATCCTACTGTCCATCCCGTGTCCATGATGTATCTTCTGTGCTTCCTGACCATAAACCTCCTCTCCGTCTCCCTCATACACAGTTTTCCTGGCTGCAGCTATTTTGATGACCTCAGCTAACCGTTAGGTCTGCAAGCCAACAAATGCTGCAACTGGGCTAAACCAATATACCTGAGTTCTCTAAACTAAACTACAGCCAGACTCCAAGGAGCTTCTCCCACATTTGGTGGTTGAGTTTGCTTCCTAAAGCATGTGCTGTACAAAGTCTTCTTTTGTCTGCTTACCATATTGGCAGACTTGTGCTTAGGCTGGATTTAATCTAGACGAGGGACTGTAAATCCTTAGTACTAAAGCCGGGTACACACCAATAGTTTTTGGGTTGAACGGAAAAAAACTGACAGCTCTGGTCAGGGCCATTGTACTAACGATCAGACATTAGTACAGCGATCTCCACCGCTGAGCTGTTGCGTTCTGACAGGGGGAAGCCCCCCCTCGCCAGAACAATCCGATTAGCTCTCTCAGACATTGGAATTTTCCCATAAGAAATAATGGAAACTCAAATGATTCGTTTCACAACCATTTACAGTGGCTTGCGAAAGTATTCGGCCCCCTTGAACTTTTCAACCTTTTGCCACATTTCAGGCTTCAAACATAAAGATATAAAATTTAAATTTTTTGTGAAGAATCACCAACAAGTGGGACACAATTGTGAAGTGGAACGAAATCTATTGGATATTTTAAACTTTTTTAGCAATTAAAAAACTGAAAAGTGGTGCGTGCAAAATTATTCGGCCCCTTTACTTTCAGTGCAGAAAACTCACTGCAGAAGTTCAGCGAGGATCTCTGAATAATCCAATGTTGTCCTAAATGACTGATGGTGATAAATAGAATCCACCTGTATGTAATCAAGTCTCTGTATAAATGCACCTGCTCTGTGATAGTCTCAGGGCTCTGTTGAAAGCGCAGAGAGCATCATGAAGACCAAGGAACACACCAGGCAGGTCCGTAATACTGTTGTGGAGAAGTTTAAAGCCGGATTTGGATACAAAAAGATTTCCCAAGCTTTAAACATCCCAAGGAGCACTGTGCAAGCGATCATTTTGAAATGGAAGGAGTATCAGACCACTGCAAATCTACCAAGACCTGGCTGTCCCTCTAAACTTTCAGCTCAGACAAGGAGAAGACTGATCAGAGATGCAGCCAAGAGGCCCATGATCACTCTGGATGAACTGCAGAGAACTACAGCTGAGGTGGGAGAGTCTGTCCATAGGACAACAATCAGTCGTACACTGCACAAATCTGGCCTTTATGGAAGAGTGGCAAGAAGAAAGCCATTTCTCAAAGATATCCATAAAAAGTCTCGTCTAAAGTTTGCCACAAGCCACCTGGGAGACACACCAAACATGTGGAAGAAGGTGCTCTGGTCCGATGAAACCAAAATCAAACTTTTTGGCCACAATGCAAAACGATATGTTTGGCGTAAAAGCAACACAGCTCATCACACTCAACACACCATCCCCACTGTCAAACATGGTGGTGGCAGCATCATGGTTTGGGCCTGCTTTTCTTCAGCAGGGACAGGGAAGATGGTTAAAATTGAGGGGAAGATGGATGCAGCCAAATACAGGACCATTCTGGATGAAAACCTGTTGGAGTCTGCAAAAGACCTGAAACTGGGACGGAGATTTATCTTCCAACAAGACAATGATCCCAAACATACAGCAAAATCTACAAAGGAATGGTTCACAAATAAACGTATCCAGGTGTTAGAATGGCCAAGTCAAAGTCCAGACCTGAATCCAATCGAGAATCTGTGGAAAGAGCTGAAAACTGCTGTTCACAAACGCTCTCCATCCAACCTCACTGAGCTCCAGCTGTTTTGCAAGGAAGAATGGGCAAGAATTTCAGTCTCTCGATGTGCAAAACTGATAGAGACATACCCCAAGCGACTTGCAGCTGTAATCGCAGCAAAAGGTGACTCTACAAAGTATTAACGCAAGGGGGCCGAATAATTTTGCACGCCCCACTTTTCATTTTTTTATTAGTTAAAAAAGTTTCAAAAATCCAAAAGATTTCGTTCCACTTCACAATTGTGTCCCACTTGTTGGTGATTCTTCACAAAAAATAAACATTTTATATCTTTATGTTTGAAGCCTGAAATGTGGCAAAAGGTTGAAAAGTTCAAGGGGGCCGAATACTTTCGCAAGCCACTGTATTCGTAAGTCCTTCAGTTAATAGTCGGTATAAAAAGATTATAGCAATGTGATGTCGGACCAGCTGACATACACACGGGCCCAATGTTGGATGGTTTTTATTGTCTCCTGACACTTGGCCCGTGTGTATGGGGCTTATTCGTTCAGGGGAAACATGCTTGTAATTCAAAGCACTTGTATATCAAAGCAAATTTTCCTATAAGAAATAATGGAAACTCAGATGATTTATTCCACAAACATTTTTTCATAAGTCCTTCAGGTAATAGTCAATATAAAAAGATTATAGCAATGTGACCAGGTTGTGTAACCATAAAATGTCCATCCACAAATGGAAGCCTCCCCAAGGGGATTAGAAGCAAAATCCAGCAGGAGCTACAGAGTATAAAAGAGAAGAGAGGCGCCTCCAAGTGTAGGAATATGGATCTCACTGCTGTCAGTCTGCAAATGTGACCGGGAAGACTACCCTGCAGTAGAGCGATCTGAAAGCGAGGCTTGAAGCGCTCATGGAACACAGTGTGGAAGGGATGACGTTGATGGCAGTGCGGAGGATGGTCTATGTGGACAGCGTTACCCCGGATGCCTGCATACTTAGATGCGCCTGTTTTAATCATCAGCCATGTGAGTTGCTAAATGTTGTACCTTCATTAAATGTATGGTTACACGATCGGACATTCCGACAACAAAATCCATGGATTTTTTCCGACGGATGTTGGCTCAAACTTGTCTTGCATACACACGGTCATACAAATCTTGTCGGAAATTCTGAACGTCAAGAACGCAGTGATGTACAAGACGTACGACGAGCCGAGAAAAATTATGTTTAATAGCCAGTGCGGCTCTTCTGCTTGATTCCGAGCATGCGTGGAACTTTGTGCGTCGGAATTGTGTACACACGATCGGAATTTACGACAACAGATTTTGTTGTCGGAAAATTTGAGATCCAGATCTTAAATTTTGTGTGACGGAAATTCTGATGGAAAATGTCCGATGGAGCCTACACACGGTCAGAATTTCCGACAACAAGGTCCCATCAAACATTTTCCATCAGAAAATCCGACCGTGTGTACGGGGCATAAGAGGCTCCTCTCTTCTCTTTTATACTCAGTTGTGACATGACGGTACTTGTATATCAAGATATCGCTTGTTTATCAAGTCAAAATGTATTTTAAAAATGTGCTGGTCTTGCAAAACGCTCTTAAACCAAGTTACTCTCAAACCAAGGTTTTACTGTATATCTGCCGTCTTCACCTTTCCATGTTCTTTGGAAAGTGCAGATCATGTTAGAAATCTTGTTTCCTCTTTCAGCAGTGGGAGGGGATTCTGGGCTTACACTGTGTGAGAGCTGATTGGAGGAAAGGCACACACCCTTCCACATAGGCAGAGGAAGGAAGGAACATGCAGAGCTGTATTCTGAATAGACAAGCTCTCTGCTTATCTCCCTTTAAGCTCCCTCCCTGACACAAGTCATCAACTGCTGTTATCTCATGTGTCGGAGAACTTGTCAGAAGTGACTTTGCTGATAACAGAGGAACGGAGCAGCAGAAAGAAACAGCACTTAGAGCTTTGGAGAGAGATAAGTAAACACTACATATATATATATGTACTTAGGTCAAATTCAATTAATGGGATTTACGACCACTTTAACTTTCTGCATGTGAGAGAATGTAAGGAACCCAAAATGGGTGTGTCTGGGAATAACTAGTGCATCACAAACAAGTGAGCAAAGGGAGGTTCCCAGATTCTTAGAATACAAATACTGGGAGTGAGGTGGACATGTGCACTACAGCTATGGCTAGGTAAATAACCCAAGCAGGCAGATTGTATGCCATACCTGAGATTTATGCTGGGTAGTTGTTGCTATTGGGAGACCCAAGAAGACATAAAAGAATCCAGGGACTGGGTAGGCCCATCAGGATCTATGTATAACTAAAATTCTATTAACTCTTTAAAGCGGAAATACACTGCATCTGAGCACCACAAACCAAAAACGCCTTTTTAATTCATTTTTAATCTTCAATGCAAACTCCACCATCCACCCATGTCTACATGCGTTATTTTGTTCAGAAATCACTTTAAAACACCCCCTTGCATTTCTTGTCATGGCCATATCATTTACTACCTGGAATCCATCTGCCCTTAACATGCATGCAGGCAGGAGGTCTGCCTAAAGTGGAGTTCCACCCACTTTTACAACTCTTCAGCATCCCTCACTAAACTGTGCACTGTAAACGAATTGAATATTTTTTTATTTTTTTTCTCAGCACCTACTGTATATCTGCTGTATTCATCTTTCACTTCCTCCTCCCTGGCCATGGCCCATCGCATCATTTCCTGTTTGCAATGCCTTCTGGGAAGGGGCGGCAACTTCCTCTGACACTGCCGTTGCTATGGAAACCTGACCGGAAACCTATTACACTGCTTGTGCTGCACTGAGCATGTGCGAGATCTGCAAGGATGGGATCCAGGAAGAAATACAGTCTGGCTTCAGATGCCCACACTTAAGATGGCCACGGCCTGCTGTAAGTTTATAAAATAACAAACTACTGCTATAAACTAACAAAAAGGACCTTAGTTTAAAGACTAACTTTACTACAATACATTAAGCTTGTGTATTATAGGGCTATTTTTATTTAAAAAGTATAATTTTGGCCGGAACACCACTTTAACTGCTAAAAACCCTCCTCCCTTCCTGCAGACTCCTGGGATGTATGACATCATTTGCCTAGGCATGGAAACAGAAAGTATGTGAAGAAATGTAAAAAAAAGTTTAAAACACATAAATCTTATATACCTTCCTATCTATTTACTAATGTTAGCAGTATAAGGATTAAAAATAGCCAATGTTGATAGAGAGAGTGAAGTTCCACTTTAATGTGAACTCGTGAAGTCCAGAGTCAGATCCCAACACACCGATTCTGCTCGTAACTTGCTCATTTTTAGGTGAAGTTTTAAAATGAAACTTTTCTTTCAAAAGTGTGTGGGGTTTTAGTTGGTATGTCAATCTAAGGAAGAGTCAAGTTTGTGCCAGAAATACCTAGGAGGTAGTATTTTTAACCAGATATAGTGTGAAATATGGATAAGCTCGTAGGCAGGTTGCCTAAAGTACTGTGTGTTTAATTAGCTGGTTACTTGGCTGCCTAGGTCCTGGCGAAGGGGGTCATATTTCTTGCCGCCTTCTCTGATCAGTTTTGTGGGTGAAAGCGGGTGTAGCAACCTCTAGTGTGCTAGGTGTAGGTAGGTTTGTGTTAGTGTAAGAAATCTTTTTTGGTTCAGGGCTAAGCCTGAGCCGCTGAATCTGGGTCAGGGTTTAGTGACGCAGGGGCTGGATGACTCATCTGGCAGCTCTCTCTGGCACCTCTCCCTGGTCTGGGAGTTTGTAGAAACTGCCAGAGCTGGAGGGTGGGAGTAAGGAGAGACTGCCATGCATATTTATAAGGTCTCAGCCAATCCCCAGCATTGGGTCGGCAGGGGGTAGAACTTACCTCATAAAATAGACATGAGCCATGCCAGCAGGGGCAGTTGGGTGTAAGATGGAGATGGAGTGCTGAGGAGGCTGTCGGTGGCCCTTGAAGAGTGCCTCCTAGTCTGGGGGGGGGGCTAGGAATTGATGCTTGAAGGATCCTACCAAAACACCTGAGGGAAGCCTTTCCTGGAGTTACAGGAGCAAGGGGAGAGGACAGCGGGAGCAGGACAGCACGTCTGGGAGATCTCCTGTATGGGCTGGTGAGTGTCAGTCTGGAGGACTGTGGGGAGAAGTTAGCCTGGAGGGCTAGTAAAAGGGGCAGCTGCAGCCAGGTGGGTTGGCAGTGCCCACCAAACCCCAATTTAATTACACTAAACCCCCAATGTTATGTATGCAGTTGGCCCACAATGTTATAAATCCCCCCAAGAAATCCTCCACTTTTTTAGATCAAGTAGGGATTTTTTAGTTGTGGGAAATGTGCAATTTGTTGGATCTCTAAGTATAGGAAAAGGAAAACCATGCATTTAGAGTCCCATTCTTATCTAATCTTTTGAAATTAAGAAATTCATCACCTGTGGAACCACACGTTACCTATCTCTTGGCTTGTTCTTGTGGTCTCCAATATGTGGGAAGAACCACAAGGAAGCTGGGGATAAAGTAAAAAGAACATGTCAACAAAATCAAAAAGGGTTATTGGAACCACAGTTTGTCCAATCATTTCAGATTATTCCACAATAGAGACCCGAGAGGTTGACCTTTTGTGGAATAGATAGGAGTAGAGGCACACTGGTGAGGGTTAAATCTCAAGAGGCCATTTCACAGAATGAAACCCAATGGATCCATTGGCTGAGTACTATGAGTCAGGTTGGGTTGAATATAGAACTTGATCTTAATTGTTTTTTATCAAATCAATTATACATAGCGTATTGATTTTGATTGAAAATGTTTTATTATTATATTTTCACTCATGAATTTACACTTCAGATATTGTTATTTTCATTTTAATTTATATTTTGTTTTCATGTTTATATTTTATGTTTATGTTATTTTAATTTTCACTTTCATTTTATTTATATTTTTATGTTCATATCCATATGTTACAATTGTTGTTACATGTAGGTGTAAGAGGTGTCCACATATGTATAGTGTAGTCATTTTATAGTGTATTATTGCAAGGATACAAATTGTAAATTATACCCAGGAAGTGATGCCAATTGGGTAGAGGAAGTTGGAGTCAGTACACCCATTATATTTGTCATCACTCTATTGGTTAATTAGAGAGGAGGATCTATCTCAGCGGATATAAATTTGATCATCCGGAAATGTGATGTCCTTGTGGACGCCCTGGTGGAGGGGCGAAGCACGTTGACATTTCTGTTTTCCTAACCAACGACGCCACTTCCGTCCTCCGTGGAAGCACGCGGATCTGTGGCGAACCCAGAAGAGCTTCACATTTGTCCCATGCTCATTTTATTTGGTATCTTGTAAGTTTCGCTTTTGTTTGTGCAAATAAATACATTTTTACAATACTTCACTATGAGCATCATTTTGTTTTGTCGAGCCTGGTGGATATCATAGCTACCCCAAAGATCTTCTTTGATCTCACCAAGGAGGTCCAGAGGCCCATCTTCCCAACATCAGAAACAAGCGTGTTTGACCCCCAGACTTCAAAGCTGAGGGTCCATTTTTTCTGGTGAGTGGGGATACGAGAGGGGAGTGTGGGACATGGCACAGCATGTTTACATGAAGCACTTCAGTACCTTTAACTTTTTTGGAGCACCGAGCACTTTATAAGAGACTATTTTTGCAATGCACTTTTTTGCCACAAGAATGATTTGAGTGTTATTGTATACTGTAAGCGCTGTATTATTTTGATTGTCATTTGAGGTAATTTAGCACTTGGTGGACAGCAGCGGCAGGCTATTTACTTAATTTATTTTGTTTTCACGATTTGACACTTAGCGGGAGTATTTGTTTTATTGTATTTAGGGAGAGTTGTCCCTGCAGTTTGTTCTGAAGTCAAATGGACATCCCATAACCTCCCATCCAAGTTATTACCCTCAATAAACAACAAAAACAAAGTCACGGAATGTTTTTTGACTCAAGAGTGCCTGTGAAAATACGGTGTGCCTGGCTGTCCAGGGTGGATGATCCCAGTTCATCCGTGGCCCTTAAGGGGCAAAAGAACGGGAACTTTGCAGAAGCTTCCTGGGACCTGTGGTCCACCGTTGAAGCACTGACTCTTTGGGATCCCCGTGACCATGGACACATCTACTCTGGCTCTTCCAATCATGGACTACACCCAAAAGAATTTTTACCTATGCAGGTATGCTGGGGCAGCCACAACTAGTTAGGGAAAGGAAGCTTATTCTTGTTGTACATGTTATCCCAGGTCTTCAGTAAAAGCTGTGCAACTGCCACTAGCCTGGTCTGAAGTTATTCAGGGGTGCATTTTGGATCATTCCTAGGGAACTTGGGTCTGTAATAGCACTATGGGGTTTGTGTAGCACCACAACAAAAAGGGTAACCTACAAGGCTAAGAAGAGGAGATAGTTGCCATGAGTAACCGAAGAGTAAATAGCTACAGCAACCAGTCGCTTAGTGTAGTACCGGGTTAGATGATGGGTCCTCCGGTAGTAAGGGAATCAGTGCTCCAGCTCCCTCTCTAGCTATCCGTCTCCTCCGTTCACCAGGACAAGACTAGTATTACGGAAATCTAAGGCAACCAAGAGCTGCATGGCCCAGCCACCAGCATTCTAGCAACCAGCTCACTAATGCTGCCTGATGTATACAGGCCATTATTACTGAGCAGCAGTGAACCGCCTGCACCATAACAACCAAAGACACTGAATGAACTGGCAGCCAGTGTCAAAGCAACCGAAAATGCTGAGCGACTATGTGTCTTCAATTGCTAGGGTGCTGTTGGCTGGGCCACTGAGCTTCATTGGTTGGTAGGAAACAGGTGGCTGGGCCATACAGTGTCAATGATTACTGTGGTGTAGGTGGTTGCCTGCACCATAACAACCAATGAAGCTGCACGGCCCAGCCACCCGCATACTAGTAACGAGTTCACTAATGCTTCCCTGTGTATACAGGGCAAAGTGTCTGCACCATAACAACCAATGGCACTGTATGACCCTACTGCCAACATCCTAGCAACCAACCTAGTAACACTGCCCTGTGTATACAGGGTAACATTACTGAGCTGCGGTGAGGACAAAGTATCTGGTATGGACAACCTCGGTGTCGCCTGAAGCAGTAGCCTCACTTTGCCTCATTGGTGGCACACCCCTGACAACATGGTTGAACTCCTTCTGTAAATACTTGGTGTCAAAAGGGAAAAGAAAATACTGACTGCTACATAACTCCCAAGTGCCCAACTCTATGATTGAACCTTTTATGGGTGAAAGTAAGGCTTGGTCTCGGATTTAGTCCTGGAATAAAAAAGCTTTGTGAAGGTTGATGTCATTTCAGTGCAGTGAACTTGTTTGCCCATGCTCTGCAACCCTCTGCTGAAAGTTAGGAAATCCTTGACCCGAATCAGTCTGGTCACAAAAAAGCACCAATACCCCCGGGCAGTCAAAGAGTGGATAAAGATAATGAAGGCAGTTTATCAAGACTTTAGCAGACAGAATCTGGAGCAGATGTGTGTGGCAACCAGCCAGCATCTATCTTTCATTTTCAAAGCTTAATTGAACAAACAGAAGGTATAAGCTGATTGGTTAAGATGCAGATTCTGTGTGCTCAAATCTTGATAAATCCCCACCAATGTTTGCTCATGACTCAGGCTGCATGTGTGAACCGGGTGGCCTTTGGGCCACCATGTGTCCATCTGTAATGTACAGAGCAGTTAGCTGTAATGTGAGATTTATGCAGTGTCAATGATTGGTATGGTATACCAGGCATACCAGGTATGGCTGTCTGCACCATAGCAACCAATGAAGCAGCACGACCAAGCCACCAGCATCCTAGTAACCAGCTCACTGATGCTTCCCTGTGTATACAGGGCAATGTTACTGAGCTGCAGTGAGCCGTCTGCACCATAACAACCAATGGCACTGTATGACCCTCCTGCCAGTTAGAAGCTGATTGGTTGGCATGCAGATTCTGTGTGCTCAAATCTTGATAAATCCCCACCAATGTTTGCTCGTGACTCAGGCTGCATGCGCGATCCATCAGCGCCCCATGTGGCCTCTGGGCCGCCATTCGTCCATCCGTAACGTACAGGGCAGTTAGCGGTAATGTGCGATTTATTCATCACTTTGCCTGTGTGCTGTGTAAACCTTGTTTTCCCCACAGTGACTCAGCTCCATGTTCTGTGTATCTTCTTTAATTGTCACAATTAATTCCGGCATCTTTTACACAGCCATTTAAATGCAGGTTGCCTTGGCAACAACACCTTGTATGATAAGTCTGCCGGGATTACTGCAAGGCTGATGGCTGCACAGTGGTATCCCATTACCAACCCGCCAAGTGGAAATCACCTCCTCTGCAAATAAAATACACCCCGATCTATGGGAGAAATGACTGTTTATAGCTCATCCGTGACATCTGGCTGTGTACAGTCCTGCAGATAAGCCATATCACACACAGCGAGCAACGCAACAGCTGCATTATGAAGGGTGTAATGTATGACTAGTAATGCCGGATATATTTATATCCTGCTTATTACTTGTGTGTTATTAGCATTGCAAGAAAATGCATCAATTTTAGGAAATCAACAGAGAACCAGTACAGTGAGCGAACAGTTTACCCTCCATATACAATCTATTGCTGCTAATACTGCCACCTGCTGCTTTGTGTTGGTATTAGTTCATTGCAGAGCATTTGAAAAGCATTGTGTTATAAAAGATAACTTCACTTATTGTTCTTTTTATTTATTGTAACTATTTAAATAGTGAAAAAAATGTATGTTCTATTTCAAGTAACGCTTTCTGTATCGACATACTGCCTGTTTGGACAGTATGGTCATCTGCTGACTTGGCACCCTCCACAGGCAGCTTAACTCTTCATTAAGACGCAGAAGTTTGTAAGCGGGGCTTAATCGGTGTACCCGAGGATTGAGAGGAGTCAGCAGGGCTGCTGTTAGAAATCACAGGGCCCCATACAGCCTACCTGACAGTCACTTTCAGGCCCTAAGGACCAGTGGCGGACCATCCATAAGGGGCGCAGGGGCACTGCCCCTCCTAAGCCATGCACCCGGCCCCCCAATATCCATGCAAGGCGCCGGACGCATGGATTCCATTTTTGTTTTTTTAGAAGCACATGATTAGACCTGAGGCTCTAATTGGCTTTAAAAAAGGGTGGGCTAGGGGCGCAGAGCACTGTGCCCTGAGCCCACCCAGTTGTGTTGCTTGGAGGAGAATCAGGAAGACAGTAGCGAACATTAATTTGCTATTGTCTTCCTGATTCTCCTCCAAGCCAATCAGGAAGCGGGTCTTAAGACCCAATTGGTTAAGAGAAGACGCTACTGTATTGGCAAGGGAAGGAGGGAAGCCGTAGAGGAAGAAGCCGCCGTGAAGCCGGAGATGCAGGGTGCCGGCAGGAGAGGAGGGAAGCTTGTAACGCTGTGGGGGTAAGGGGCACACAGGGGGGCCCAGATAGCAGTTGGAATGGGTGCATGTGCTAGAACCTATCCCTCTGCAGCCGGAGGGAGAAACAGGAGTAGAAGCTGGCAGCCCTTGCGGCAGGAGGCAGATAAGGATTATTGTCTGTAATAAGACAGTACAGCCAGACCTTCTGCTCAACAGCTGCCTGGGCCCCTCTTTTGAACTGATGTTGCAATAGCAGACACCAATGCTGGAGATTAATATTGCAGCCACTGACATCAGTGCTGGTGGTGGGTATTATTGTGGCCACTGACACCTATGCTGGTGATTATTATTGCGGCCACTGATATCAGTTCTGGTGGTTATTATTGCAGCCACTGACACCAATGCTTGAGGTTGATATAGCAATCACTGCCACAGGGGCGTAACTAGAAATAGCAGGGCCCCATAGCAAAATGTTGTATGGGGCCCCCCTGCAAACAGCCCCCCCCACAGCTGCCCTAGTGTCAATGCAGCGTGACCTGTGCCACATACAGCGTGACCTGTGCCCAATGCAGCGTGACCTGTGCCCAATACAGCGTGACCTGTGCCCCATACAGCGTGACCTGTGCCCCATACAGCGTGACCTGTGCCCAATACAGCCTGGTTTGCCTGTGCCCCATACAGCCCCACCTATGCAGAGGAAGAGGCAAGCCACCCGGATCAGCAGAGAGCGGGATTGCCCGCTGTAATAGCTTTCATTTGAATTTCCTGTCTTCCCGGGGCTCATCGTCACATAGCCCCACCTCATGGCCCAACGCCTTTGATGACGTCACATGTCCCGCATTGGATCGGCGTTCTGTCTATCAAAGGCACCGGGCCAAAAGGTGGAGCTATGTAACGTGAGCCCAGGGAACACTGGGAGTTCTAATGAAAGCTCTTACATCGGGCAATTCAGCTCTCTGCTGATGCGGACAGCTCACCTCTTCCTTTCCTCTCTCTTCCCCTGGCTGGGAGACTGTGCTGGCAGTGCTCTTATCCTTACTGGGCCCCACTCGGCTGCGGGCCCTATAGCGCCCGCATGGGTCGCTATGGTGGTAGTTACGCCCCTGCACTGCCACCAGTGCTAGGGGTTTTCTTTGCAGCCATTGCTACCAATGCTGTGGGCTATTATTGTGGTCTTTGACACCAATGCTGGGGGTTATTATTGCAATCACTGACACCAATGCTGGGGGCTATTATTGTGGTCTTTGACACCAATGCTGGGGGTTATTTTTGTAATCACTGACACCAATGCTGGGGGTTATTATTGCAATCACTGACACCTATGGTGGGGGTTATTATTGAAGGCACTGACACCAATGTTGGGGGGGTTATTATTGTGGCCACTGACACCAGTGCTGAGGATTATTATTGCAGCCTCTGACACCAATGTTGGGAGTTATTAATGCGGTCTTTGACACCAATGCTGGGGGTTATTATTGCGGCCACCGACACCAATGCTGGGGGGTTATTATTGCGGCCACTGACACCAATGCTATGGGGTTATTATTGCACCACTGAAAACAATGCTGGTGGTTTATAGCGCCATCACGGACACCAATGCTGATGGTTATTTTGCAGCCACTGACACCACAGCTGGGGAATAATATTTCAGTCACTGATGCAAATGCTGGGGGTTATTATCGTGTTTACTTATGCCAATGCTGGCGGTTACTAATACTGACACCTACGAAGAGGCTTATTTTACTGGGTGAGTTCAACCATAGATTGAAAGGTGGAAGAATTTTCCATTACTGTACATAATGGCTGATAATACACGCAGGTGATGATTAAACATTGTTTAAAGTAGATGAGGTCTCTTAAGACACATATAAACTTCCCTGCATGGACACCAGGGACGGCGGCTCTTACTAAACTATTATGCGTACATTTGTAATTTTGGAAGACATAACACTAATTTGTAAATGCCCGGCTCATTAAAATACCTGACTGTGTATCTACACCCTCAGCAAGGATTAATTAGCAGCTAGATTAAAGTAAATCTTGCTGAACATGGAAATAGATGATTTACAAATGGCTGCATGGAAAATGATCATGTTAGGAGATGTCAATCACTGTGATTATAAGTCCTAGCTCATTTTGATCACACGCTTCAAAAAAAACAAAAATGATTTATGTTAGGATTTCCAAAAATGTGAACAATGTTAAAGGATTTTTGTCATGAAAAATATTACATTCCATATGTTAATAAAGAAGAATTCCAGGTATGGATATTTTATTAGACATGTGCAATTAGTTTCTTTCCGAATTCGTTTTTCAATGAAATTTGACAAATTCGGAAATATTTGAATTAACCAAAACCCATTAAACTAATTTTTCCAAAAACCCGAAATAATAACTAATACATTTTAGGTATTGGAATTTCCTTTCAAATTTGGCTGTTAGTGAACATAACAAATACGAATTTATCCGAAGTTAGGAATTATCCGAAATAATGAACGCCGCATCTAAACGAATGGAATGTAACAAATAATAAAAACTTTTATTATTATTAATTCTTATTAATCCGTTACGTTCCATTCATTTAGATGCGACATTCGTTATTTTGGGTCATTTATAACTTCGGATAAATTTTTATTAGTTACTTTTATAAACAGCCAAATTTGAAAGGAAATTCCAATACCTATAATTTAATAGTTATTATTAGTTAGTTAGTTATTTCGGATTTTCGAATTTCTGAATTTACGAATACTGACGTTACGAATTTATTGAAAATAACGAATTTCAATCATAGCGAATGACCCCAAAAACAAAACAAATGAAACAAAAACAGTGCACATGTCTATATTTTATACAAGGTTATGTTGGTCAAGCTTGGATCAATGTAACTATGCATATACCATACCTGTGGGATCCCCTGGAAGCTGCAGATCACTGTAGTAGAGGTTGCTAATCCAATGATCTCCTCTAGCTTCTAGGGTTCTGTACCAAGCAGCTGTCCTGCTGCAGTCTGAATATAGGAGGTCTGCCATTCCGAGAACACATTTTCTGAATGAATGCATGCAAAGTGTTCTCTGATTGGATGAGGAAACAGAAAAAAAATGCAATGGTCATTGGACTTTAAATGAGGCAGGTCACTCAAAAGTAGTAAACCTATACTGTATAAAGTACAAATAATTTCACATTTATCAAAACTCCATAATTAAACAGTACATGATGACAGTTTCCAACATAAGGACATATTTTATTTATGGTACTTATATAGAGCTTTACATATATATTGTACATTCACATCAGTCCCTACCCTCAAGGAGCTTACAACCTAAGGTCCCTAACACACATTCATATACTAGGGCCAATTTAGACAGGATCCAATTAACTTACCAGCATGTCTTTAGATTGTGGGAGGAAACTGGAGTACCTGGAGGAAACCCGCGCATGCAAACTCCAGGCAGGTGGTGTCATGGTCGGGATTTGAACCAGCGACCCTTTTTGCTGCTAGGTGAAAGTTCTAACCACTGCACAACTGTGCTGCCCAAATATGTTAAATATATAAAAGAGCTGACATATAAGAAATTCATATATTATTTGATAAAGTAAATTCATATTACTTCTGATACATGATGATATATACATAAAAGATTGACATGATTGCCATAAATTGTAACGGACAGAATATCTTGACATCCTAATACTCAACACGTTTCGTGGATCCCTGTCCACTTCATCAGGAGTTTTGATGCAAAGTGGTTTGATTACTACTTTTGAGTGACCTGCCTCATTTTGTCAGAAACAAGCCAAACGTCAGGGAGCCAGAGATGAGCGTAGTAAAACAGCAAGCAGGATCTGGAGCAAGTCTTTTAACAGGAATGCAGGAGAGCGTCTCTGTGATGTTGATTAAGGCGAAGGCAGAGATTCTCTGGGCTGGGCGCCTTAAGTAGGCAGGACTGACGAGCAGGATATCATCAACAGCTGAGTACCTGTGGAGAGATAGGAGCTGGCAATTAGATTTGCAAATAGACCTTGAGTAGTTCACAAAGGGGTGTTGTCAGTAAGCAGTTTCGGCCGGTGCACAAGGACCGCCCCTCCTCCCCCCTGGACCAATAGGTTTCTACCAGGTCCGTCACCCCCCCCCCCCCCACAGGCACATGACCACATCCCAAAGCCCCAATTGGCCAGTTTAATTTTGTCCTCGGGGCGCAGTGCTCTGCCCTCCGCCCCTGTTATGCCTGCGAATCGGCATCAGCTTCTGGCTTCCCGGCCATTCAGAACCCAGAAAGAAGACCGGGTGAAGACAAAAGGTGCGGTGTCGGACATTCCAGGGGAACTCCGCCGTAGCGTGAGTACAGATCTGGAGAGCGCCTCCCACACCCCCCCCCCCCCAAAATCTTCCAGCACCAGCCACCACTGGCAGGAAGCCTGAGCAATGGTGTGCAGGTGACACTGAAACAACTTTGTTTATAATACACTTTAGCTGTTACACTGTTTGCATGTTCTCCCTGTGCTTGCGTAGGTTCTCTCAAGATACACAAGTTTCCTCCCACACTCCAATGGCATGCTGATATGTTTATTGGCTTCTGTCTAAATTGGCCCTAGTATATGTGTGTGTGTGTGTGTGTGTGTGTGTGTGTGTGTGTGTGTGTGTGTATGTGCGGGATCCTTGATTGTAAGCTCTTCAAGGACAGGCACTGATGTGAATGTACAATATGTAAAATTATTGGCGCTGTATAAATACCTCTAATAAATACAATGCCGTTAGGCTGCTTTCACACTAAGGCGCTATAAATAGCGCCTGGATAGTGCCTGTAAAGAGCCTCTCCTCTCACTCCAATCTGAAAGCCCGAGTGCTTTCACACTGGAGCGCTACGCTGGCAGGACGCTAAAAAAAGTCCTGCAAGCCGCATCTAGGCAGTGCTGTAGGAGCAGTGTATACACCACTCCTAAAGCCCCTCTGCCCATTAAAATCAATGGGCAGCGCCGCCGAAGTGCCGGCAAAGCGCCACTGCAGTGGCACATTGCGGGGGCTTTTAATCATTTTTCGCCCGTCAGCGGGGGGGGGGTTAAAAGCATCCCGCTAGCAGCCGAAAAGGATCGCAAAAGCGACGGTAAAGAGTCGCTAAAAATAGGGGCGCTTTACTGCCGACGCCCCCAATGCCCCAGTGTGAAAGTAGCCTTAAGGTTTAGATCTACTCTAAGGGGTCTATATATAAGAAGATTGCCATGTGGAAGTCTTAAAGAGGAACTGCAGTCTGCTCACATAATTTTTAATAAAAACATCTTTGCCATTCTGAGCCATTCTGAAGCTTCCCTCCAACCACTTTGCATATTATTTTATATATATTGTGATTCTGTACTTGCCGAATATGCTGCATAAATTTCTCTCCACTGAGTCTGGCTGCAGCCATTTTAACTGTGGGCAGCTGAAGCTGCTGCCTGTTCGCTTCCTGGATTTACACAGAGGCACACCTCCAGCTCTGCAGCTCTCATTGGCCCTCCTATGACTCACCCCCCCTCCCTTCCTGGCAAACTCTCATGAGTGAGAGAGAGAGAGAGAGAGAGAGCTGTGCATGATGTCATAAGCCTAGGCTTTTTTACCAGACAAGAAACAGGAAGTGGGCTGTATGAGGTATTTCCCGGCAGAAAAAAAAATGTTTTAGTATCCAAAGTTAAAACAACAAGGGCAGAAGATTTAATAAGATGGAAAGTTTGAAAAAAAATGACTGAAGGTCTGCTTTAAACATTGGCACAGGCATGACGAATGATCGCCGTATTGTTTGTATTTTGATCATCTTCTATGGTCATCAGCTCCATCTAGTGACCATAATGTGGTATACATACACCATGAAAATATGCTTTATGGTCACTAGATGGAGCCGATGACCATATAGAAGATAATCAAAATACAAACAATACGGTGATCATTTGCTGTGCCTGTGAAAATTATTTATACACAGCCCCCCCCCCCCCCCCCCTTAGGCCTCGTTTACACAAGTGGTGCTCTCTCATGAGTGATCAATGTTTGGATCACTCTTCAGAGAGCATTTGAGGAGATGCCAGGGTTGCTAACCTCACAAAATGAAGTTTACTGACACAACACAAAAAAAAAAAAATTACACGTCCACTCCTCCAGTGATACAGTCCCGGCCGGCCGGCGGTGCTCCCGATCCTGAGTCCCGGCTCCCCCTCCCGCAATTCATAAAAGGCACCATGAGGTCACTGTGCGCCTGCATTTTTTTTATTTTTTTTTTGTAAAATCTTTATTTAACATCATTTTAGTAGAAAACTACACACATTTTAGAGATGCGGGTTAAAACACATATACAACTTGTCCAAATACCTGCTAGTGCAAATAAGTATTTCGGACCTGCGGCGGCGGCACTATCTTTAATCTATAATACACACCCTGAATCAGGATGAACATGCGGCGGTGTGCCGGTTAACCCAACCACAGCCGCATTCAAAGTGCTAAATGATCAGGAGAGCCAGCGGGCGAGCACCCCCTGTCGACGGTCCGAACAGAGGGGGGTAGATACCTCCAACAACCTTGTCCGTCTCACCGTGTCCAGGGAGGGCACACCCTTCACATCCACCCACCCACCAGAGGCGGAAAATAAAAAGGTCCACCTCCAAGTGGGGGTCTGTGCTCCCCTTTGTTGTCTGCCGCCGCCCGTGTCCAGGTAGTGCAACATCTGCATCTTATGACCGCAGCCTGGTAACTGGCAACCGGTATGCAGTCTAAAAAGTAAAATTAGAAGGAAGAGAAAGATAGGAAATAGTTAGAGTCAGGTGGGGAACAGGTATGAAAGGATGAGGAGGAGGGGAAAGGGTAAGATGGGAGGGGGGAGTGGTGTGGAGCATACCTCAGAGTCTGAGAAGGTCTTGTAAATCCCCGCCGAGCGAGTTCCGCCACCGACAGGTTATCACCATAGAAGGTATCTATGAAAAATGTCTATCAATGGGCCTTATTACTGTTGTCCAAGCGGGATCTCAGGGTTGGTTCTGCTAATTCCAGTAGGGCCAGATCTAGGCTTGAGGGTATGAGATTCGGGTCAAACATAAAGTCTCTCCATGGTCCCCATATGAGCTCAAAACGTTCCAACTTTCCTTTACAGGATGCTATCCAGTGTTCAGCTTCTCTAATATCATTGACTTTTTTAATCCAGTCTTCTCTAGAAGGGACCCTGGATTGTTTCCAATAAATTGGGAGGAGACGTCTAGCCGCATTTAAAAGGTGTGGTAGGACGCTTTTTCTGTATCTACTAATCGGCATCTGAGGGACATGCAGGAGGAAGTAGGCTGGGTTCAAAGGAACATCTAAGTCTAAAATTTCTTTTATTAGAGACTTGATATTTGCCCAGTATGGCTGTATCAAAGGACACTCCCACCAAATGTGAAGGAGTGTGCCTCTCTGTCCACACCTCCTCCAGCATTGGTCTGACACCGAGGGGTAAATACGGGCTAAGTCGGTTGGTACTCTGTACCAGCGCGACAGGAGCTTGTAATTTGTTTCTTGGGTTCTAGATTCAATAGAGCTTGAATGAGTGAGCTGGTAAAGGTGTGTTAGCTGGGATGTGGAGAAGTCAAGTTGTAGGTCTCTCTCCCATGTCCGTATGTAGGTCGGTCTAAGGTTGTCATTAGCAATGCTTAATAAGCGATACATTTCAGATATCAAATGTGGGATCGGGTCCTCCTCTATAAAAAGTTGTTCGAAAGGGGTAAGAGTGGAGATGTCTCTTATGGATTGTCCGTGAGTTTCGAAAAAGTGATGGAGCTGTCTATAGCGCCAGAAGTTCATTTTGGAGCCCCTGTGTCTACTCTGTAGGGATTCAAAACTCATCAGCTTACCATTGCTCATCAGTTTCCCACAGCTGGCATTACCGTCATCCACCCAAGGGGCGAAAAAGGCCAATTGCTCACCCGGCAAGAACCAAAGAAATCCCCCTAACCGGGCTAGCGGGGACATGGGCGGAGATAAGTTTAAGGTCAAATTCAATTTGTCCCAAGTGGAGAGAGCGTGTCTCGTCAGTGGGGATGTTGAGTCTGATAGCCCGCGATATTCACTTGGCAGCCAGGGAGCAAAGGCCAAATTCCTGCCAGCTAGCCATTTCTCAAGAGAGACCCATATTTTGGATTGGGTGTGGAAGCGCCAGTTGAGGATCCTCTGAAGAGCAATTGCTTTGTGATATTTCAATATATCTGGGATCCCTAGGCCACCCGCTAGTTTTGAGCGTTTTAATGTCCCCATGGCTATTCTAGGGTTACGTGCATTCCACACAAATCCCGTTATGATGCTATTAATCTGGGAAAAGAATTTGGTAGGTAGTGGGATTGGTATCATTTGAAGAAAAAAGAGTATACGGGGTAGAACATTCATTTTTATAATGTTAATGCGGCCCATCCAAGTGAACGCAGTCTTGGTCCAGAGGGAGAGATCTTTTTTAATTGTACTAAGTAAGGGGGGAAAATTTGCGTCATAGAGGGAATCAAAACTATCTGTCAATTGAATCCCTAGGTACCGAATGGAGGATTTGGCCCAGGTGAAGGGAAAGGAGGCTTGTAAGTTACTAATCAGAGCAGGGGTTAGGTGAATAGGTAAAATTTCAGATTTGGAATAATTAATTTTGAAATTTGAAAGTGATCCGAATAGTTTCAGTTCCTTCATCAGGACTGGCAACGATATCAGGGGTTCTGAGAGGTGGAATAACACATCATCAGCGTAGGCGGATAGTTTGTGTTCAGTGTTTCCTACTCGCAAACCCCTTATGTCTGCATTCGCCCTAACTGTGCATAGTAATGGTTCAAGAACTAGAGCGAAGAGAAGGGAGGATAGGGGGCACCCCTGTCTCGTGCCATTCCGAATCGGGAATCTAGAGGAGAGCACTCCGTTCACCTTGACCTGTGCACAGGGAGTAGAGTAAAGAGCCAGGATAGAGGTCAACATGCGTATTTTAAGCCCTAGAGCCTCCAACACCGCTTTGATGTACGACCAGTCAACCCGGTCGAAGGCCTTTTCGGCGTCCGTAGAAAGAATAATGTAAGGTTTGGAATCAGGGCTAGTACGGGCCCAATGGATAAGTTGTATGGCCCTAATGGAATTGTCCCTTGCCTCCCTCCCCTTAATAAACCCAGTTTGGTCAGGATGAACTATATTGGGCAGAAGATTCCCGAGCCTGTTCGCTAAAATCTTGGCTAGTATCTTAACGTCCACGTTAAGGAGGGAAATTGGGCGGTAGCTTTGAGGGAGCGTCGGGTCTTTACCTTCTTTTGGCAAAACTGTGATGTGAGCCAAGAGTGCTTCTGAAGGCATGGGGGCCCCCTCCGCTATGGAATTAAAGTAGGCGCACATGTGAGGCTTAAGGAGGGGTAGGAAGGTTTTGTAGTATAATCCCGAATAGCCATCCGGTCCCGGGCTTTTCCCTGTAGGAAGGGATTTCACTATCAATTCAATCTCTCCAAGGGAAATCGGAAGTTCAAGGTCAGTACACTGATCTACACTCAATGCTGGAACGCCAGCTGCGGCTAAGTAGTCTCGAATGGCAGTGGACCTGGATTGCTGGGCATCTAGAGGGTTGTCAGGGTGTAAATTATAAAGGTGCGTGTAGTAGTCTTGAAACCCTGAGGCAATTTTGGAGGACCGAGCCGATACCTCCCCAGAAGGGGAACATAGTTTTTGTATGTGAGTCTGCGCGTGTTTCTTACGAATGGCTCTAGCAAGCATACGACCACACTTGTTGCCGTGTTCGTAATATTTGTGCGATAATCGTCTGGCTTGCTTACGAGTCTGCCGATCAAGCAGGCGCAAAAACAAGTCTCTTAACTCAGTTAACCTCCTCAACGCCTCAGGGCCTCCATTTTGTTTATGTTTGAGTTCCGCGTCCTGTAGGGCAGCCAACACCCTTTCAAAGTCCGCCTGAAGCATCTTTTTAAGTTTAGCCCCCTGGGATATTATCTCTCCTCTGATCACTGCTTTGTGGCCTTCCCACACTATGCCCATGCTGATATCGTCCGCCACATTTTCATTGAAATAATTTGTGATGGTCTCTGATACTTTGGCAACTGCCGCTGTATCATCCAACAAATTTTCATTCAACCTCCACGTCCAGGCTCCACGGGAACCTGAAGGGAGTGTTAGGTTCACCCCCACTGGTGCGTGATCGGATAAAGTGATGTTCCCAATGAACGCGGACTGCACGAGCTCTAGTGTGGGGCGGTCTACATAGACATGGTCTATGCGGGTGTATACATCATGGACTGCCGAGTGATAGCTGAAGTCTCTCTCCTTTGGGTGGAGGACCCTCCAGTTATCAAGTAGCAAGTGGGACTGAAAAGACTTTCGGAAGTGTTTTAAGAAAGCATAAGAGTGTGAATGTCTAGAGCTGGAGGTGTCTAGCAGAGGGTCTGGGCTAACATTGAAGTCCCCTCCCAAAATGACATAGCCTTCCCTAAAGTCTGCTAGTAGGTCGAGAGCACGATCAATAAAAGTAATTTGGTTAGAATTCGGCGCATATATCGAGGCAAATGTATATTTTCGTCCCGCTATGATTCCTTTCAGAAATACATAACGGCCTAGTGGATCTATTTTGCTGTCCGAAAGCTGGAAGGGGCAATTCCTGTGAATCGCAATCGTGGTGCCTTTAGATTTAGACGTGGGGGAGGTGCTATGGAACCATTGGTTGAATAAATGGGTAGGTAATCTAGGCAAGGAATGATGGGTAAAATGGGTTTCCTGTATGAAAACCACGTGAGCTTTTAATTTCTTAAGTTCCCACCAAAGTTTGTTTCTTTTCCCCGGGGAGCATAGGCCTCTTATGTTGTATGATATTACCTTAATAGTAGACATACCAGAATAAGTGGTAGGAAAGATGTCGAATGGTCTCATTCGCCCGGCGCAGCATCTGAAGTCCTGGGTTGCTCCTAGGAAAGAAGGAAGGAGGGGAACAGAGCTGGGGGGGGGGGGGGAGAGAAAAGTGAGTGGAAAAATGAACAAAGAAAACGAACTGTTAAAGTAACATAAACAATGCGACAAAGCATTAGCAAAGTCTGTAAATAATACATCTATAGGTGGGAGGTCTCCCTCGGAAAAAAGCGCCTGCATTTTTATACGGGCAGCCGCTGTCCGTAATGAACATTTACAGACAGTTTGTAAATCGCCCAGTTTTTACAAACTGTCCGTAAATTTACGAACGGTTGCCAACCCTGCACCGCCTGCTGTAGCTACTATGCCGCATCTGTGTGCATTGCAGATGGTTGCGAGCGGTTGCATCGTGGCTCCATTTATTTGAATGAGTAGTGTTCGATGGGCAATAGTGCCCGCCAAATGCGACAGAAGTATAGTTCCTGCCGTGACCATGGCATATATATACTGCCTTTCCAACTAAAGAGAGAGTGGTTGAGGGGCAGTAAACATGGGGCTCAACCACAAGAGACCTTAGGCCAGGAGCAAATTTTTGTCCTGAAACCCGTGAAAAGTTTTGCTGGATTCCCCCATCAAAACAGACAGTGTTGACAGGGGACTCCCTCCCGCTGAGCCATTGTGTTCTCCTGGTGGCAGGGGAAGCCGTCCCCGCCAGGAGAAGACAGTGATTATTGCTAGCATCTTGTAACAATCGCATTTAACATCCGGCAGGCTGGTTGTACCAACTTGGGTACATTCCACCTGCCCATACATGGTTCGAATCTCGAACCCTCTATGGCCATCTTTAAAGCTAGAGTATGACAAAGAAATTGCATTAAGAGCTCCCTCTGGTGGCTGATCTGCAGTTTTCTTTGTTTAATATTGCAAATAAAATATGGAAGAGCAAGCTTGTAAAAAATGTAAAAAACATACATTGAGAAAAAATTCTGCCGTAAAAAAACAAAAAACAAATATGAAATCACAGAAATACAGTATACTGTCCATTTCACGTCTATTTTATTTTTCCTGGCTGGTGTATTTTCCTTTCTAATAATACTGAAGTTAGTAAATAGGGGGAAAAAAAATGCGCAAGTCCATGCAACAATGGAACAATCAGCTAGTACAGAAAACAATGCGGCGGTATCTCTGCGGGTCACAGTCACATTATACACAGATAACAGCTGCCTAGCAACACAACCTCCTAAGTTGAGGTGATCTTCTAATTATTGCTTGAAAACACCAACTATAAACAGAACATAAACAGCGAGATCACAACACAGAGGCCAATGTGGATGCCGGGGTCATTTATGATGAAAAGAGCTGTACGCACCACATAGAGGAATAGACGCCAGAAATCAGTTTCTGCATTATAAAGAAGAACTCTAATGGTGGTCATGCACGCTTTCATAAACGATCAAGTTCTTTTCCGATTGAGCTCCTCCAATAGGAATAATAGTGGACAACCCAAATGATTGATATGCCACACATGAAGAAAGGGATTTCCATCGAAAGCCCTACATGCTTTGGCTTTATTATCCGATTGATGGGTGATTCAACCAAATTGTTCTCTTTTCCAATCGATCTTCAGACTTTGCAATAATCTATCTAATGGTGGCCATACACACATCGATAGATAATCAATTTCTTTTCCGATTGATCTCCTCTGATAGGCAAAGACAATCTATAGTCAACAACCCATTCAATTGATATGCCATGCAGAGGGAAGGAAAGATATGATTGGAATTTTTGATCATAAATGATCAATCGCATATCTATTTTCACCATGTAATCTCATAATCTGACTGATTGAAACACACTTGTATTCAAGAACGAAGTATCTCAGTGCTGCAGAGGGCTAAGGGGCCCGGTGTTACTACTGCTGGCAGAGACTGTGAATTTGATTTACTACAACTGAAGAATGCAAAATCTGGTGCAGCTGTACATAGTAGCCAATCAGCTTCTAACTTCAGCTTGTTCAATTAGGCTTTGATGAAAAAACCTGGAAGCTGATTGGAGAGCTGAACGAGATTTTGTACTCTCCAGTTTTAGTAAATCAACCCCTTAGTGTGTTACTGAGGGCAAGACACTTATTACAATTCTCACATGTTGCATTGCCCTAGCCCAGTGATGGCGAACCTTGGCACCCCAGATAGGTTTGCCACCTCATCCCTTTAAAACCGAACACATATGAATTACATTCTGTGGCTGATTAATGTGGTAATTGAATTCACTTCTTGCCTTATCTGCATTAAATTAGCCTCAGAACCTGTGTGATTCATATGTGTTTGGGTTTAAAGGGATGAGATGGCAACGCTCACCCCAGATGTTTTGGAACTACATTTCCCATGATGCTCATGCACTCTGCAGTGTAGTTGAGCATTATGGGAAATGTAGTTCCAAAACATCTGGGGTGCCAAGGTTCGCCATCCCTGTCCTAGCCTAATGCTGGCCATAAACTATACGAAAAAAAAAAAAAACGGGCAAAATTCGGTCATTTAGACAGTTAGTTTGTTTCTCTGCCAGTTAATGGGCACAAAAATCGATAATCGTTGGGATGTTTTTGAGCCAAAAAAACGAAGGGTGAGTTTGGAAATTTTCTGCCGAATGAACGATAAATTGAAAGGTTAATGTGTTTCCCGTCCGAACTGTCTGCACCAGGTATATGTAAAAACAAACAAACAAAAAATGCATTCATTTATGTCCACTGAACGATTTATCGGTCATTACATGATGGCACTATTGTTTGCGCTCACAGCCGAATGTTCGTTTTTCGAAAATGTGTTCGGCCGATTTTTCGTATAGTGTATGGTCAGCATTATTCAGCATCCCTAGCAGACTTACATTGCACCCATAGTAGTTCTATATCATGATTCTACTGAACTATCACTGTTGACCTGCACTTACTTTCCACCTGTCCAAGAGACTACTTTACATCAATTTCATGCAGTGCTGCTGGACTGTTGTAAAAGTGCACCAACTCTTTTTAAAGGGCCCCTACGCTAGCCGGCAAAAGAAACATCTAAAGGACTGCCTCGTCATGTAACATACCCATTAACCCGGTCCTGCCACCGCTCATCTATTTCTCTTCTAATTACAGTATTAGCAAGTATGCCGTTGGGTTGGCCACTGAGAAAATAAACTCTTGCGTAGATGTGTGAACATTTTCTAGCAATTTCTTTTTACACAGAAAAAAAAAATACTGTATTGTTTTCTTTTTTTGCAGTAAAGACATACAAAGTCTAGTCCCCCAAAAACTCTCCACCTAATTCTACCTAAATTAAAAATGTTGTTTTCAGTGGCTTCCTATTCCCCCTACATTTCCTTGGGATTAAAGCGTTTGTTACCCCAGCACTTCATATTCCTGATATGTGGCTGCTGTACCGTGTACTTGTATGAGACAGTCTCCTCTTTTCTTTGTATTGCTTCCTTTGTGTGAAATCCCTGGTGTTCCTGCCAATCCCCTTGCTTTCCTTTTAAAAACTGACCACACTAAGCAGGAGAGCACACTGTGGTCAGGTCTCTAGCTATGCTGAGAACTCAGCCTGCTCTCCCCCAATGATCAGACTTGTCCTGACACCCCCCCCCCCACATGCACAGCCATTCACTGGGAAGCTCAGTGTGCTGCTGCTCCTCCTCCCCCCAGCTCTTATGCAGCTGAGAACAGAGGGAATGTGATCACTTATAAAAAAAACAAACATTCTAAATACTTTTTATTTTTTTTATATCTACACACAAATGATCGTTTACAATCACTTTAAAATTTGTTTTTCATTTTTCTTCGTTCCATGGAATGCTCACTCTTATGTACCAGTTAGAAGACATTCTCTTAAAGAAGTTGTAAAGTCTCGTGGTTTTTTGCCTTAACGCATTCTGTGCATTAAGATGAAAAACCTTCTGCGCTGCAGCTGCCCCCCAGAGCCCCCCTTCTTTTTTTTTACAAATCTTTTATTTAATCAAAGGGAGAGGTCCATGGACTCTTGACATAAAATAAACATCAAATCAATGTGTACAGAACTTACAAGAATCAATACAACAGAGAAAAAGAAAGAAAATAGGTGGTAAGACATCAATTTGTCCAGCTCTAACATGAACTACATTGTTCAGTACAGTAATTCCATGTGACCGTCTCCTCTCATTTTTTTTTACTAACAATAAACAATTGCAACTGTGGGATCACAGAGCACGAAAGAAAGAGGAGAAACAGAATAAAGGAACTAGAAGAGTAGGAAATAGAGTAGGTAGAAAGAAGGCGGCAGGTAGGATGAAGGGGAAGGGGCGGGGGAGGGGGGAGGGGAGACAAAAACTGTGGGGAAGGGAGTTCAGATCTCCAGAGCCTTATTGTCGTACTACTACTATTTAGTCTGAGATCAAGCTTCCAAATAAATTGCGACCCTCCTCAGAATAGACAAACATGTTCCAAAGTGACCACGTCTTGGAATATCGTTCTTGTTGGTGCCGTGCTGTTAGGATTAGGTCTTCAAATTTATTGATTTGTTCTACTTTCCTGAGCCACATCCCAATAGTCGGAGATTGTGGGGTTTTCCATTTTAGTGGAATGCATGATTTGGCCGCGTCAAGGAGGTGACGAATAATTGATTTTTTGTAGGATCTCGCCGGAACAGCCGAGACGTGGAGGAGGAAGAAGGTAGGGTCATCTGGAATTTGCCGATCTGAGAATTTCTGAGTAATATTTTTGACCTCTGACCAAAATTGTGCTATGATAGGACATGTCCAAAAGACGTGTAGTAGTGTACCCCGTTCCTCCTGGCACCTCCAGCATCTATCCGAAGTTGCGGGGAAAATTTTGTTTAATCTCGCTGGTGTTCTATACCATCTGGTTAAAATTTTAAAATTGGTTTCCTGCGTTTTCGTACAGATTGACGATTTGTATGTGAAATGGAGGAAGCGTTGTTTTTGTTGTGGACTAAATGTTCGATTCAGGTCACGTTCCCAGTCAGCTAAGCAACTTAGTGAATGGGAGTCCGGGAGAGTGATCAGAAGATTGTACATGCTCGAGAGCATGTGTGGAAGTGCCCCTTTCGTTGAACATATTTCCTCTAAGGTGGTGAGAGATTGTTCGAAATTGGGGGGGGGGGGGAGCCCTGAGGAAATGGGAAAGTTGGAAAGCGTTCCAAAACTTCAGGCGAAATGACCCTAAAGGATCCATTAGGTTATGCAACGAGGGCCACCTACCCTGTGTTAGAAAGTGCGATGCCTGCGTATAACCTGAAGCTAGTAGGTGTTTCAAGGATTCATCCTGATAGCCCGGCGAAAAGCATGGGTTCCCCAAAATCAATAATATATTGGCGAAGTCTCAGATGAGAGGGATCCTTTTTTGAACAAAGGGGAGCACACCCTTGCAGTCTGGCCCAATAGTGGGTGTGACTTTACCTTATTGGGCAGGGAGTCATAGCACCATGGAGCTCTATTCAGAGGAATAGGGCTCTGATCTTGTTCAAGCTGGCTCCACAGTTTTAAGGACCCATGTCTGCACCAATCGACCAGTCAGCTGAGGTAGACTGCCTGGTAGTACTTGTGTACATGTGGTACTGCCAATCCCCCATATTGCTTTGGCAATGTGAGTTGGGATCTCTGCAGTCGGGGGTGTTTGTGGGCCCATATAAATTCAAAGAATACTTTTGTATCTATTGGGGATAATTAGATGGGATGTGGATGGGTAAAGCCTGTAGGAGGTATAAGAATTTAGGAAGTATACTCATTTTAAGAATATTGCAGCGGCCGAGCCACGAGTGTAAGCCGGAATTCCATTTATTGAGAAGCGTCCGGACCTTTGTAACTAACGGGGGGAAATTCAGTTCAAATACCTTTGATGTGTGGACTGGAATAATTGTGCCCAATATGTCAATGCCTTGTCTCTCCATTTCAATCTAAAGTTCGACTGAAGTTGTACCTTAAGTGAATGTGATAGATCAGGGGTCTCAAACTCAAATTGCCTGAGGGCCACATGACAAGTTTTCATATCCCATGGGGGGCCGCATGCAAACTTTTAAAACTTCAAAAGCAATAAACTATACCAGCAATAATATACTATACTATACCCAGCACTGGTGTCAGCAAACGCATTATTAACCCAGCATTGGTGAAGCAAACGCATTATTAACCCAGCATTGGTGAAGCAAACGCATTATTAACCCAGCATTGGTGTCAGCAAACGCATTATTAACCCAGCACTGGTGTCAGCAAACGCATTATTAACCCCCAGCATTACCCCTCCCACACTGCACAAATAGCCACACACTGCACAAATAGCCTCACACTCCATAAAATACCCCACACACTCCATAATTACCCCCACACTACACAATTACCCCCCACACTGCACAATCACCCTCCACACTGCATAAAATACCCCCCACACTGCACAAATTTCTACCCCAGTCACCCTACTAAGGACTTTGCCTCAGTGTGATGCTCACTCACCTCTCCTGGCAGTCAGGATCATCTGCCTCCCGAGTCCACTCCTCCTGGCTTCCACACATGCCTAGTGACAGGGGACCCAGAGAACACAATCTCCCGCCCTGAGGTGGCAGCAGGACCCTGGTTTGGGGCTCTGGCACCTCCCCCTCTGCAGTGCCTGGGTGCAGTTCAAAAAGACGTCCTGGATAGAGGTCGACCGATATGAGTTTTTCTCTGGCCGATGCCGATATTTAGAAATCGGGGCGGCCGATGGCCGATATATGATGCCGATTTTTGTGGCCGATATTTTAGGCCGATTTAAAAAAAAAAAAAACCTCACCCACTCCACTCCTCCCTGCTTGCTCCTGTCACTCTACCACACACTTGATGTCCTCAGTACAGATGGCACTGGTTGGCTGTGGCAGGTGGCACTGGTTGGCTTAGGCAGGTGGCACTGGCAGGTGGCACTGTCTGTCACTGGCAGGTGGCACTGGCCTGTGGCATGTGGCACTGATTGGCAGGTGGCACTGATTGGCACTGACAGATGGCACTGATTGGCAATGGCACTGGCAGGTGGCACTTATTGGCAGTGGCACTGGTTGGCACTCGAAGGTGGCACTGGCAGGCATTGGCAAGTGGCACTGGTTTGGAACTGGCAGGTGGCACTGGTTTGGAACTGGCAGGTGGCACTATTGGCACTGGCAGGTGACACTGATTGGCGTGGCACTGGCAGGTTGCACTGATTGAATGAATGAATGAATGATTTGTAAAGCCCAGCAAATGCGAACTGAATCGCCTCAAGGCGCTAGGATAACAATCTCTGTTGTCAGCTTGTTAGAAGAGGAAGGTCTTTAGTTTTTTCCTGAAGGCCTGGTGGTTTTCTTCCATGCGGATGTTGGTAGGAAGAGCATTCCATAGTCGGGGTCCTTGGACTGCGAATCTTCGTTCTCCCTTTGCTTTGTAGCGGTATTTGGGAATGATAAGGAGGTTTTGGTTGGCTGATCGAAGACTGCGATTCGGTGTGTAGTGTTTTATTTTCTCCCGGAGATATAGCGGAGCATTTCCTTGTATACATTTGTGGGTGAGGCAGAGGGTCTTGAATGTGATCCGATTCTTCACGGTTAGCCAGTGTAGGCTCTTTAGGGATGGGGAGATGGATTCCCAGGGTTTTTTTCCTGTTAACAGTCTTGCCGCCGTGTTTTGGATGAGTTGTAAGCGCGCAAGCTGATATTGGGGAAGTCCTACGTAGAGGGAATTTGCGTAGTCGAGTCGGGAATTGATGATTGTTCCCACAACTGCCGCTTTGTCCTCTTCTGGGATGAAGGGGATTAGTCTGCGTAGCTGGCGGAGGAGATGGTGGGATCCGCTCACCACTGATCCTATTTGTGCATCCATTGTCATTCCTGAGTCGAAAATGACTCCGAGGCTCTTGGCTTTGGTGCTTGGAGAGATGGTCTGTCCGAGGATGGTGGGAGGTGTCCACGGAGTCTTTGTTGTGGAATTTTTGTTAGCTTGAAGGAGAAGAAGTTCTGTTTTTGAACCGTTGAGTTTGAGGGAGCTACTTGTCATCCAGTCATCTATTAAAGTGAGGCATTTCTGTAATTGCTGATGAAGGTCTTTTTGCCCATTGATGCGAAGGTAGAGTTGGGTGTCGTCAGCGTATGAGTGGAAGCAGAGATCGGTTTTCCTGATGATATTGAGAAGTGGGCGGATGTAGATGTTGAATAGTATTGGTGACAAGGGTGAGCCTTGAGGGACTCCACAGGAGATCGCCCGGGTTTCCGAGGTGAAGGTTCCTAGTTTCACTGTCTGGGAGCGATTCTCTAAGAAGGATGTAAACCCTTTTAGAGCAGAATCTGTAGCTCCTGCAACTTCAGCGAGGCGGACAAGTAAAGTATTGTGGTCCACTGTATCGAATGCTGCGCTGAGGTCTAACAGTACCAGGAGACTCGGTTCTCCGTCGTCTGCTGCTTCAAGGGCGTCGTCCCATATCTTCAGAAGTGCTGTTTCTGTGCCATGACCTGGGCGAAAGCCTGATTGCAGAGGGTCCAGGAGTTGGTGTGAATCCAGGTGGTGTTGTAGCTGCTGTACTACTGCTTTCTCTAGAATCTTGGAGATGGTGTTGAGGCTGGTTATTGGTCTGCGGCAGTTAGGGTCCTTGGGGTCGAGATTGGGTTTCTTTAGCAGGGGTTTGACGATGCCTTGCTTGAGGGAGGTTGGCACAATCCCTTCTTTGAATGATTGATTTATGAGATGTGTTAGGGTACCGGCCAGGATGTCGGCACATTCTTTAAACAGTTTAGTGGGAATGATGTCGTTCGGTGATGTGCTGTCTCGAAGGCTTCTGATGATGTTTTTAGTCATGTCCGTGGTGATTGGGGACAGAAAGAAATTTGGCGGTTGAGTGAAGTTCGTAACGCTATCCTCTTTTTGCTTTGGTTGAGTGAGGTTGGTTGTTATTTTTTGATGGATTGATTTTCGAATGAAGTCGATCTTGTCGATGAAGAAGTCTGATAACTCATTGCAGAATTCTTGAGTATCGTTTGATGGGGGCTCTAAGCAGGTCGGGTTCATTGACTGAGCAACTATTTTGAAAAGTTCACGTGGGCGGTTTAAGGCGGATGAGATGGTGTTTGAGAAATGTTCTTTTTTGGCTTTGAAGATTGCCTTGTGGTATTTCACAGTGTGTGTTTTGTAGTTAGCATGGTTTTCCTTGGTGGGATTTCTTCTCCATGCTCTCTCAGCTCTTCTGCGTTCTTGCTTGAGTAGGGTGAGAGTACCATTAAACCAATTGGAATTTTTTTTGCGGATAAGAGTTCTGCGTTTTGGTGCCACGGAGTCTGCTGCTTGTAGTAATGTATTGTTTAGGAAGTTGAGTGTTTGTTCGGTTGAGAGATTTGAGTTTAGCAAAAGAATTTTGCTTGATAATGTAGTTTTGAAGAGATCGGAGTGAAGTTTCTTCTGAGATCTATTCCAGTGAGTTGCTGTTGCGTGTTTCTGTTTTTGGAGGATGCCTTTAGTGGTGATTATAAATTTAATAGCATGGTGGTCCGTCCATGGTAGTGGAGTGTTGTCAAGTACTTTGATGTCCATATTCTGTTTGAAGATGAGATCTAAAGTGTGTCCTGACCCATGGGTGGGAGAATTTATCAGTTGTTGAAGGCCAAGTTCTTCCATTTGGCTGACGCAGGCGGTTGCGATGGCGTCTTGGGCAGAATTTGCCCAGAGGTTAAAATCACCAAGTACCAGAAGGTTTTTGGTTTTCAAGGTGTGTATTGAGAAGAATTCAGTGAGCGGCGTAAGGAGATTGGTCTTTGGTCCTGGTGGTCTGTAGCATAGTAGTATGTGAACGGTGTCCTGAGGTGTTGTTTGAAGATGCAGTGAGAGTGTTTCCATGAAAGGCACTGGGTTTTGTAAGTTTGGTTTGGTGAACCCAAGATGTGATTTGAAAATCACTGCTAGGCCTCCTCCTTTTTTTCCGATTCTATGCTCGGTTAGGATACTGTAGTTCTCGGGCACCAGTTCAGTTAGGATGGTGTTGCAGTCAGGTGTTAGCCAGCTTTCTGTAATGAAGAGACAATCAATGTTATTTTCGATGATGAAGTCGTGGATTTCCAGCCTGTGCTTGACTGCAGATCTGGTGTTTATCAGGGCGCATGTTAGTTGTTGCGGTTGGGTCGGTGTCTCCCTGCATTTCCTGGTTGATTGAGGGTTGATCCTTAGTAATTGTTCTTTTTTTAATCTCTTTTGAATGGCGGTCGGTAAAGTTACGGCAGTGTTTCTCAGCCTGTGGAGGGTGTCTGCTGTGTATTTGAAGTTGCACATGATGAGGAAGACGGCGTTGCTTGTAGGAAGGGTGTTCTGATGGTGGCACTGATGTGGTGGTGATGCGCTTGCAGGTGGATGGAGGGGTCCGATGACTACCACTGCTACTGGAGCGGTGTGGTGACGGGCTGGAGTTGGTGCGGAGGTGCTTGAGGAGGTGCGGCTAACCTACCCCCTGCCGTTAATCCAGAGGAAGGCGAAAAACCCCTGCCTGCGAGTGCCAATGGTGCAGCAGAAGAAAAAATTCCTTCCTGACCCCCCGAGGGGCGATCGGGAATCCCTGGATCAACTGCTAACGTACCCCTGTGCTTACCTGAATGGATGGTCCAGCGGACGAAGGGGGGGGGATCTGATGCTACTTACCGGTAGGTGGTGCGGTGGCTGCGTCTATGATGATTAAAGTTGAGTGGCCTCCGGTGGATAACCAGAGCCCCTGCGGTGAGGTCCAGTGGTCGCAGGATGGGTGATTTCAGGTGTGGAGTGGCCCGTGCTCTGTAAGAGGGAGGGGGTGTGGGTGGCTGGCTGCTGGAACTGGGTCGCAGCCGTGGTCTATCCCACTGAATCTAGCGGCTAGAATGAGGTGGTTAGACTGCGGCTGCGGTGGTGTCCCGGGGGGGGGGGGCGGGGGCAACTGAAGGAGGGACCTTGGATAGCGGGTCACTCAGGGGTGATGAGGCTGGACACTAGTGGCCACAGGAGTAGGGGGTGTCCTGCGGTGCTGCACCGGGTCCTCAGTAGCTGCACAGTAGGTCTGAGTATACCAATATGGCCGCTGGCTGGGCCCGAGCCGCGGCTGGAAGGTGATGGGGGTACCAAGATGGCCGCCGGCTAGGCCCAAGCCGCGGGCTGTCCTGCGATGATGCCCGGACTGTCCACAGAAGGTAGCGGGGGATCCGGTGAGGATGATCCAGCAGGGAAGGGGGGGGCGGCCCGCCGATCAGGCGACCGGGCGGTGGTAGGAGGAGTGAAGAGTGCTGCCGGCTAGCAGCCGAAGCTAGGCCGGAGCCGCGGAATTTCCTGAGCGGCCGGCCGGCTGACTGAGGCAGCGTCCGGAGTGGTGAGTGTGGATGGGAGGGGAGGGGGTCCCGGTGTATGGAGCGGGGGGCTGGCCGGACCGTGGAGTGGCCTGGCGGCCGGCCGGCTAGCCTAAGGGGTCCGGGTGACAGTGGTCGGTGCGGACAAGGAGGGAGGGGGTCTGGTGCAACTGCAGGGGGGGCTGGCTGGAGCCGCTGAGTGTCCTGGGCGGCTGGCTATGGCGTGAAGATGAGCGGTGAGTGAGTAGGGAGCAGATAGGAAGGGGGGCTAGTGAGGGGAGTCAGGGATGGGAGGCCAGGTGGCCGAAGCTGCTTCGCAAGCCGCTGTAACAGAGCCGCTGCAACAGAGGTCTGTTCTCCACAGTGTCAGCACTCAGACTGATCTGTATCTGTGATTGGCGTGGCACTGTCAGGTGGCGGAAGGTGGCACTGGTTGGCACTGGCAGGTGGCATCAATTGGCAGGGGCACTGGTTGGCGGTGGCACTAGCAGGCACTGGTTGGCGGTGGCAGGTGGTACTGGTTGGAGGTGGCAGGTGGCACTGGCAGACTGGTTGGCACTGGCAGGTGGCACTGATTGGCGGTGGCACTGGCAGCTGGCACTGGCAGGTTTCACACTGACCGGAGTGTAACTGTGTGTGAAACTGACAAGGAGCTGTCCACACTCAGCGCTTGATGCTTGTGTGAAGCTGACACGTAGCATAGAGGAGAGAGACAGAGGGATCTGTCAGAATTGAGGTTGATGTCGGGGTGGGCGGGACCCGGCCGGGGTGGGCGGGATCAGCAGCTGTCAAACACCAGCCAATGATTGGGCTGCTTAAGAAAAGGGGCGGGATACCATTACGTAGCGGCCCGCCCAGATCCCATTGGCTGGTGTTTGAAATTGGCCGGGTCCCGCCCACCCCAGCTGGGTCCCGCCCACCCCTGACATCAACCTCAAATCTGACAGATCCCTCTGTCTCTCTCCTCCTGTTACATGTCAGTTTCACACAAGCATCAAGCGCTGAGTGTGGAGAAGGGAGGAGGAACGGCGGCCAGTGCTATATATCGGCCTAATGGCCAAATATCGGTCGACCTCTAGTACTGGATCGGCCCTGCCGCAAATGGCCCGCGGGCCGGTACTTTGAGACCCCTGTGATAGATTAATGCCCATCGCTTCTGATTTTATCCAATTTATTTTAAGAATGGAGAGGATACCGTATTTATCAAATTCTCTAAAAAGATTTGGGATGGATATCACAGGGTTCGTAAGGGAGAATAACATGTCGTCAGCGTATGCCGATACTTTATGTTGAAGGTTGCCCACTGTTATGTAATATCTGGGTTTCTATGAACTGAGCAAAGAAAGGGTTCCAGTGACAGGGCGAAGAGGAGGGGCGAGAGTGGGCACCCCTGACGTGTCCCGTTGGAGATTTGTAAGGAATCAGATAAGACTCCGTTAGCTCCTACGCGAGTTGTGGGTCTTGAGTATATTGATGAGATCCAACGGGACATATTGGCGCCAACTCCGACATATTGAAGGACTGCATGCATGAAGGACCAGTTCACCCTGTCAAAGGCCTTCTCTGCATCTGTGCCCAGGAAGACGCATGGGGTGCAGGATTTGTTCGCTGTGTGTATTAGGTTTAGTACCTTGATGGTGTTGTCTCTTGCTTCTCTCTTGGGTACAAACCCTACTTGATCTAAGTGAATTAGGGGAGGTAGATGTTGTTGAATTCTATTCGCAAGTATCTTGGTAAACAGCTTAATGTCAGTATTAAGCAGGGATATCGGTCTATAGTTTCCACAGGAGGTTGGGTCTTTACCATCCTTTGGTATAACCGCAATGTGAGCCTGTAAAGATTCAACCGCAAAAGGTGATTCAGGACCTACTTCATTAAATAATTTAACCATGTATGTGCTCAAAGTCGGCATAAAGGTCTTATAGTAACAGATGGTGAAACCATCAGGGCCAGGGGCTTTCCCAGGTTTATTTGCCGCTATCGCACCTTGCACTTCTTCAGTTGTGACGGGGTCTTCTAGGGCTTCCTGAGCTAACTCGGGCATTTGTGGCATTTGAGAGGCAGACAAGTATGTCTGCAGGTTTTCTTGTGAAGGGGGATCCCTAGCTATGCTGTACAGAGATGTATAGAATTTTTGGAATTCTTGGGCAATGTCAAGGGGTTTGGAGACCTTGGTTCTTTTTGGCGGGCATATGTGAAGTATATATGTCGCCAACCTTTGATCCCGAAGCGACCGCGCTAACCTTTTGCCGCATTTGTCCCCCGATTGAGCCCCCCCTTCTTACCTGAACCCGATCGTTCTAGCGACGAGCACCAGCACACCAGCTCCAGCCGCTGTCTCAGGTCCTCATTGGATAGATTTGCTCCCACTGCTGTCAATCAAATTCAGTGACATGGGAGCCAGGTGTGGGGCCGAGTCCTGCTGTCTGTCAATGGATGCAGCAGCAGGACTCGGGAGTGCACCTGCACGGGTACCCCCATGGAAAGCATCTCTCCGTGGGGGCACCCAATGAAGAGAAGGGGCCAGGAGTGCCAGTTAGGGCCCCAGAAAAGGGAGGATCGGGGCTGCTCTGTACAAAACCCTTACACACAGAGGAGGCAAGTATGACATGTTTGTCATTAAAAAAAAAAAAAAATCACTTTAACTTGAGAATGGGTAGTAATTTCTAAGCCAGGCTTTACTTTTGGTTTGCATTATTAAAATTATTTCCTCCTTATGAGTCCTACACATTTCCCTATATGTATCATATTGCTTTCAATATTTTGCAACATACGTTCTTATTTTGGAGTTTCCCTAGCAACGTAGAAAACTATATTACCTACGACAGTCCTGGTTCATTTTAGGCACCGTTCACATCTAGGCGTATAGGGAGGGGGGCAACAATCGTGGTAAAATCATGCAAATAGAATCGCGGGACGCCCGTCGCCCAAAAAAAGCTCATGTACTTCTTTTGGGCGATAGGTGTCACGCGATTCTGTTTGCGTGGGGGGAAAAAAAATTATCGTACCACATAGATTCCACCTATGATTCGGAACGCGGAGATGTGAACGGAGCCTAAAACCTCGTACACACGGTATGATTGTTGGTCAACCGAGTGTCTGATTTTTGTCAAAAGGACGTGTGCCAGGATCTTGTCTTGCATACTAACGGTACACAATTGTCGTGCCACAAACACGAACGTAGTGACGTACTATGAGAAATTTCATCTCTTGAGCACCACCCGTTGGGCCCCTTCTGCTAATTTCGTGTTTGGGGAGCATTGATTCCGAGCATGCGTGTTTGTACTTTCGACTTTTGTGTGACGGATTTGTGTACTGACCATACGAAAATCTGACGTCAAACCATTGTCCGCCGAAAATTTACTAGCCTGTCATCCAACATTTGTTGGCCAAAAGTTGGACAACAATTGTCAAAAGGAGCGTACTAATGGTAAGATTTTAGGACAACAGTCTGTCAGACAATCCCCTGCTAACAATCGCATTGTGTGTATGAGGCTTAAGACTTTTGTTGGAGTTTAGATTTCAGGAGAGTAATATACAAATGTTTCTCAATCTTATCTGTTCTGCACAAAAAATACATTTAAAGTGAAACTTGCTTGGCCTAAAATGTCTAAACATTTGATAAAATAGTCTTAAAGTTGAACACTGTGGAGCTCCATGAATCCTGGCTACACATGAGGTCTTAAAGTATATGTGAACCCCCACCTTGTAAAACAACCCATCTTAGTTTAAAATAGAAGTGAAAGGCAAAACATTTGTGTATAGTGTAAGGCCTCATTCACACGAGCCGGATCCGCTCAGCGGAGTCCACCAGCTCAGCAGGATCTCTCCGTTGATCTCCGCTGAGCCGGCGGATGACAGGTCCGTCTCTGCTCACTGAGTGGGGAGGGGCCTGTCAGAGCGCCGCTGATTCCTATGGAGGGAATCGGACGAAAACAGACAGCATGTCCCTTTTCATTAGATCTCATCCAATCCGATCTGCCCAGACGGATGGCGAACGTATCGGCATACGTCTGATTTTAGTAGGTCGGATGGCAGACGGGTGTCAGCGGACACATCTCCCCATAGGAGTCCAGGCCCGGGGCTGGATAATATATACCACAATGGCCATAGGCCTGGGAAATGGCATTCCTTTTCTCAATGCACGCTCCCAGGTCTATGCCCCCTTCCTACTCTGAATCCACTGCAGCTCTAGACTGGATTGCTGCTGTAAACCCATCATGGATATTTCTATCTGGTTCCATTAGGCAGTACACTTCCTGGTACTCCTCTGTGAGAAGCGGTTGCACCAATTCAGCCCAGCTGCTTCTGGGCCACCTTTTAAATGATGCCAAGTTTTCAAATTCAGCCAGGCAGTCCTCAATGTGGTCGTCTGGTAGCATTGGCTGTAAAAAAAAAAAAAAAAAGAAAAATCACCAGCACAGATTCTACCCTCATTACCACCATTTCTACTATCTGGGGGCTCCTGTCCCTCCATGCGACACCTGCTCTCCACAGTAGGCCCAACCACCAGCACTTGACCCCCAGGTTTAGACTCTCTGACCCTGGCAGATCGGTTGGCAACCCCCCCTTTTGGCCTTCGCTAATGGTTTATGCCCACGTTTAAACACTTTGCGATTCTTGGCTACCCTGTAGCGTAGAGTATGATTCACAGCAATTCGGGGGGAGCGCATATCTCCCCCCAGTATGCTGTAGCTCACCACTCAACGGTGTGACCGGTTCAATGGCAGGGATCAAAGCGAAGTCCTTCCTCTGAGCACCAAAGAAATCCCCTCGGGGGGCCCCTAAGAAATGACAAGTCAGGCCTAAAGAGAGAACTCTCTGCCTCCAATTACCTCCGGGGGATCTAGGTCAGCTCCTGCAGGTTCACACAGTCTCGCCCAATTAGCAACTCATGGGAAAACCCCGGGATCACCCCAACTCTCAGTGTAGCAGTTCCTGTGGTTGTGGACAGGGTTACACGGGCCATTGGCTAGTCCTTGACAACCCCATGTACAGAAACCACTCCAATCTTTTTCCTGGGTATCAGCTTTCCCCAAAACCTGTCCGATCGAAGCAGGGTAACCCCACTACCCGAGTCCAGAAGTGCTACAACCTCTTGTCCATTAACCAGCACCATACTCTCAAGCAGGCTTAGACTTTTCATGGGACCAGCGGAAAAAGCAAACAGAGCCATGTTGAGCCATATCACATTTCATTGGCTCGTCCCACCTTGGACACTGCACTGCCATATGAGCCAGTTGTTGGCAGGACCAACAGCGAACCTCGCGGGGTTCCCATTCCCCCTGCCAATTCTCAGGAGGGTTTGACATTGGGGTCTCCTGGCAGGAGTGTCAGGCACCCGGGCAGAAACCACGCGCTCAACAGGTGCCATCTTGGCGCTGGAATGCACTTCCCTGGAACAGGCCAGCTCTCTGGTGATAGAGGGACTCTCCTGGACACTTTCCGCACAACTACAGCACTCCACAGCAGCAGCCATCTCATCCAGGGACTGCAGCTCGGACTGAGCCACCCATTGGTGGAACTCCACAGGCAGGCCACGCAGGAAACGATCCAGTGTGACTATTTCCATGATTTAAGTGGGTGTCTTTTCCTCATGTTTTATCCAGTCCTAGAACAAGTGTATCATGTGGTACAGCTGTGCACGGGCAGGCTTAGCCTTCTCAAAGCGCCAACCATGGACTCGGTTCGCCCTGAACGCAACAGTCACTCCCAGCCTTGCTAGGATTTCTGCTTTTAGCAGATTATAGACCTGTGCTGATTCCGGGGCCAAGTCACAGTATGCCTCTTGGGGGTCTGCGGTCAGGAAAGGAGTCAACACATCTGCCCAGTCTTTATCAGGCAGACCTTCCCTTGCTGCAACCCGCTCAAACATCGCTAGGTATGCTTCAACATTGTCTAAGGCTGTCATCTTTTTCAGGGTCCGCTGCACTGCCTTCCGCAGGTCACTCTTTACAATGGGGGTCACCTTTCATAATTGCAGCCTGCTGGGTCACCGCCTTTTAAGTCCTGCTAGCTGTTCAACCAGTAAGCGGTTTGTTTCCTGTTGCACAGCGACTGCCCGGGCATTGGCCATTGCTAACCGTTTAATTAGCTCCTCCAGGGCTTGTTGTGAAGACTTCACAGCCTGTGCAGCTTTAAAACCAAGACATGGGATTGGCCTGCACCCCTCAAACTGCCCGCATTCTCCACCAATTTGTAAGGGATCAGAGGGGTGAAAAGCCAGCTCAGACAGTCCAGTAAAATAACAATTACTTTGTTCAGCAAAACGTCAAAACAAACAGAAGAAACAATGGGCTTGTCTTGCAATAGAGGTGCATATATAGGAAAAGCTCAGTCTCTGCAGCCACAGGCTGGTGTGCACAGTACACAGCTCTAGCCAGAGCAACAGTCTTTTATGCAGTTTAGCTCACCCCAGCAGGTGCACAATCCAGCAAAGGACCTTTTCACACAGCGTACGGCTGTATCTTTCACTCCTACTCAAACAGCTCTCCCAGCAGGATCAACTCCGAGACAACGGGTGTCCTTCCAGCATCAACTCCGAGACAACAGGTGGTCCTTCCAGCATCAAGCTCTCTTCAGCTCTGATAGCAGCACACCACTTCCTCTCTGACCAGGTGCCTATTAAGCAGGCCTGAAAGGGAAGTACTTGCCCTGTTTTATTAACCCTCTCCAGGCTGACTCTCCACAATAGATATAAAGAAAATTATAAATACCTTTTTCACTTTTTTTTATAAGTGATCACATTCCCTTTGTTCTGCATAATGAGCTCAGGGAGGAGAAACAGCAGCACAACGAGCTTCCCAGTGAATGGCTGTGCAGAGGGGTTGTGGGGTTTTCTTTTCTCTTATTTCCAACGACCTGCTTCTTCTTCCCTGTGGATACATGAGTCCTTACTACTCCTGAGGAAGCGAACGTGTCGAGAGAGATATATGCAAGAACTTAATTACCATGGATTATGTGCAATGTTAAAATATATGTAACCATTTCTACTTCATCTGCACTATTGTTGGGGTTTTCAGCATTTTATCTCTGATGTGAATCTTCTTTTAAGATATGTATTTTCAATAACATCTAATCATTTTTTATCAATTTCAATGTGTCTCATAAAGTCCCTTGGGCATTGTCGTTTTGTGTATTCAGGACAAGCCTGATCATTGGATTAGCTCCCAGCACAGCTAGAAAACTGACCATGCTGCACTTTCTTGCCTAGTGTGGTCAGCTTTGAATAAGAAAGCAGAGGGACTGGCAGGAACATCAGGGATTTCTCACAAAGGAAGCAAAACAAACAGAACAGGATACGTTTTCATAGACATGTGCATGATGAAAGAATTTGTTTTGTTTCTTTTCATTTAGATTCATTAATCTAGTTATCTAGTTTCGTTAAATTCGGTTGATTCGTTCAATTCGTATTCAATTCGTTCAATTCTGTCTTCTGGGCCGCTCCGCATCCAGCATGATGGGAGGCTCGCGCTGTGTGACGCTTCTCCTCTTCTGACGGTTCTTAAATAATGGAGGGTGGGGCCACCCGGTGACCCCGCCCCCCTCTGACGCACGGGGACTTGACGGGGACTTCCCTGTGGCATTCCCTGTGCGTCAGAGGGGGACGGGGTCACCAGGTGGCCCCGCCCTCCGTTATTTAAGAACCGTCAGAAGAGGAGAAGCGTCACACAGCGGGAGCCTCCCATCATGCTGGATGCAGAGCGGCCCAGAAGACGAAGGGAAGAAGACGCCGTGGAGGAAGATGCCGGACGAGAACACCGGAGGAATAACCAGAAGAACCAGAAGAAGAAGATGGAGGAGGAAACCGAAGGAAGATAGAAACTAGAAGAAAGAAGATAGAAGATAGAAGAAGCATTTAAATAAAGGAATTGTCAAAAACTGTCTCTTGTCATTTTTAACATTTTTGACACTTTTTTTGTGAAATGGTAGGGGTACTTTTGTACCCCCTTACCATTTCACACAGGGCGGAGGGCCGGGATTTGGGGGTCCCCTTGTTAAAGGGGACTTCCAGATTCCGATAAGCCCCCCCCCCTCAGACCCCCACAGCCACCGGGCAAGGGTTGTGGGGATGAGGCTCTACCTCAAAGCACCCTCCCAATGTTGAGGGCATGTGGCCTGGTACGGTTCAGAAGGGGGGGGGCGCTCTCTCGTCCCCCCCTCTTTTCCTGCGGCCTGCCAGGTTGCGTGCTCAGATAAGGGTCTGGTATGTATTTTTGGAGGGACCCATCGCCAATTTTTTTTTTTTTTTTTGGCGCGGGGTTCCCCTTAAAATCCATACCAGACCTGAAGGCCCTGGTATGGAAATTAGGGGGACCCCCCACGTCATTTTTTTGATTTAATTTTGGTTCAGGGTTCCCCTATGGGGAATTCCCATGCCGTTTTTATCAATGAACTTTTATGTGTATTGTCGGACCGGCAATTCATTAATAGCCGCGAGTAGTTTTAAATGACTTTTTTTCCTTTGAAATGTCATTTTGCTGTCAGACTGTTCTAAACACGGGAAACATGCGCCCCTTTACAGGCATACTATAGAGACCCCCCAGGTACGAAATTTAAAGGAATATTACACTTTTATTGTTTCACTTCAAGCATTATTATAATCACTGCTCCTGCCATTTTTAAAACTTTTTTTTGCATTGATCCATGTCCCCTGGGGCAGGACCCAGGTCGCCAAACACTTTTTATGACAATACTATGCATATAAGCCTTTAAAATTAGCACTTTTGATTTCTCCCATAGACTTTTAAAGGGTGTTCCGCGGCTTTCGAATTTGCCACGAACACCCCAAATTGTTCGCTGTTCGGAGAACTGGCGAACAGCCGATGTTCGAGTCGAACATGAGTTTGTCTCGAACTCGAAGCTCATCCCTGTTGGTGGCACTAGATATGAGAAGGGCAACTCAAGGTCAATTTATGGGTATATTGGGTATCTCAGCCAATGGGCAGGGTTTTTCCTGAATCCCTTGGCCTGCTGGGAGAGCCTATATATTCAGGTGGAGTGAGATGAACTATGTTCTGTACCACCTGGACGGCTGTCAGGGTGGACGTGTGTCATACTGCCTGGGCTGCTAGGCCAGAGATTGGGCCTATCCTGGGCACATCTGGCTGCTAGGCTGTCTGAGGGCCTATCCAGAAGCAAGAGAGCAACGCATTGGCTTCCAACCAAAAGTGACGGTTCTGTCAGCCACCTCTCGTGGCCGGGGGTAGAGGGGAAGCTGTCACCAGTAAGGGACTATCCGCCTAATTACCAGGGACCACAGTGAGTAACTGAAGCAAGTACTGGAGCAGTATTCTCACCAACCGGGGACGGTGAAGAATTGGGAAACTTCAGTGGGAATCAAGCCTGGGATCCAACCAGCGGAGCAGAGACTTGCAGAGCAGCCTTGTGTGTCAAGCCAGGGACCGAGCAGGCCAGTGGAGTGAAGCTTGAGAGGTATCTGGAGTGCCAAGCTAGGGACCCAGCAGAGAGGCGGGGGTGACGCTTGAGGAAGATACCACCGCGAAGATTGGAGAAGCTCAAGGGACTGGCAGTGAATCAGTGGGACTAGTGAGAGACCGGGAGCTCAATGTGCTGAAGAACTACAAAGAGTGTTTGTAGTGAAAGTAAAAGAAAAAAAAAAAAGAAAAAAAAGGGAAAAAAACTGCGCTAAGGTGAATTTAAATTGTGTACCTAAACACAACCCGTGCTGATAGTTAATAAGTATTGAATATCAAATATAGTGATAAAAGCAGCGATTCTTCTGCACAACAAAAATACAGTGTTAAATTTGGAAAATTAATAGAAATCGCGCTAAAACATTAGCTTAATAATGTATGTATACATTAATCTATGACAATAATGATGTACAATGTGCATATACCATATAATATGAAAGAATTGGCAAGTAGTAACGTGACACCAAAACAAAAAACAAAATTCAAATAAAAATAAATCAATAAATGGTGATAAGACTAAATTGTATATAGTGAAATATCCAAAAATGTAGGATGATCAAACACTCGTTTACCCATGAGTTGGGAATGTCATGATGGGATCTGAGGTCAATTAGCTCCATTTGGTGTTTTTGGATACTTTATTACCACCAACGATTCCAGAGTCTGGGTCCATTTGCTATGCTCTGGAGGGCTTCTTCTATTCAGGCTTCCCCCGATCCTCTGTAGTGGGTGATCATGGGGTTCTGCTAAGCGGCAAACCTCTGTCATTGGTGGCGGACTGAGCACCAGTTTTTCTTCACATTATTGAAGACTACATATTTTTTGGATGGACTTTTTCAATATTTCTATTATTTCACCAATTATTAATTTGTTCACGGGTGTTTGGTCATCCTAAGTTTTTGGATATTACACTATATGCAATTTAGTCTTATCACCATTTATTGATTTATTTTTATTTGACTTTTGTTTTTTGTTTTGTAGTGAAAGTGAAGGAACTGTTAAGCTTTGTGTTTGGAACTGTTAAAGACTGTTGCCATAGAAGACAACATTCTGACACATGTAGATGTGGCATCTTGCTGGATGCCTTTCCCTGCATGGCTGTTCTTCTATGGAAGTCTCTGAGTCTGCCAATTAATCTTGCAACTACCTAAGGGTGTCCTGACCCTAACCCTCTCGCCCTCAAAAAAGTTTGTTAAGAGAAATAAACTTTCTTTTGCATTCAAGAAGTGTCTGGCGCCCAATAACTTTAACTACTCTACACCCACCATGCCTCACAACCCACTACATACAGAAGGATGTCAGGTATCCCTGGCCCTGGGGGTTCTTATTAGATCAAAGGAGGCCTGGGACCTTGCTACACACGTAGCTATGACTATGCACTATTGAGAGCATGAAACGCGTCTGTTAATTCATCCTGTACCCTGCTGTTGTTTCAACTTTTGTTATTTTATACAACAAAGGTTTTATATTGGAGTGTGGCTGTCTAGATCCTCCTTCTTCATTGCCACATGCTTAGCCTGCACCTGCTGCTTCCATCCCGAGGAGAGTGTCGTTCTCAACACACCCACCTGGAGCAGTGATCTTTTCTCTACCTTGCTACACATAGCTTGTATATGTGAAAGCTTCTAGAATCCTCACCAACTTGCAACCAAGATTTCTCAAAGTCTACGAACCCTGGCTTTGTTATGCACTTCCCTTCCTGAATTCATCTTGCCTCAGTTATCATTGAGCATTTAGCTCTATTTTACATTTTAAACTATTTTAAACTCTTGGGGGGGGGGGGGGGGGGTCACATTTGCCAACTGTTTGTCTTTTTACATTTCCCTCGCTCCCTTTAATGCCTGTTCTTCCTCGCCCACTTGACCCCAGGAAGGTTTATCCCCCCTTATGACCAGGCCATTGTTTGCTATACAGCACTGCATTACTTTAACTGACAATTGCGCGGCCATGCAACGCTGTACACAAATGAAATTTATATCATTTTGTTTCCCACAAACAGAGCTTTGTTTTGGTGGCATTTCATCACCTCTGGGTTTTTTATTTATTTTGTGCTATAAATGAAAAAATGCCGAACATTTTGAAAAAAATATATATATTTTTTTTACTTTCTGCTATAAAACATATCCAATAAAAAGATTTAAAAAATCAAATTTCTTCATCAATTTGGGCCAATATGCATGGTGCTACATATTTTTGGTAAAAAAAAATCCCAATAAGTGTATATTGATTTGGTTTGCGCAAAAGTTATAGCAAATACAAACTATGGGATATATATTTACTGGAATTTTTCTTTCTCTTTCTTTTTTTTATACTAGTAACAACGATCAGTAATTTACTTTATAGCAGGACTGCGCTAGTATGGCGGGCAATCTGACACTCTAAACAGCCTCCGCTGTTTGTTCAGTGTGAAAGCCCGAGGGCTTTCACACTGAAGCGGTGCGCTGGCAGGACGGTAAAAAAAGTCCTGCAAGCTGCATCTTTGGAGCGGTGAAGGAGCGGTGTGTTCACTGCTCCTGCCCATTGAAATCAATGGGACAGCGCGGCTATACCGCGGTAATACTTGTCCAATACTAAAGTAACTATGCATAAAATATCCATACTTGGAATTCAGCTTTAAGGGTTGATCCCAAGTTTACAGTAGTTGATGTATATTGAAGGCTGGAGAGTGAAAGGGGTTAAAAGTAAGGGTGTTCTTCCATGTGTAGACCTGCCCAGACCCAGGAGTCCGGCTCCAACTGTGCATGCGTAAACTATGGCAGCTGTCATGTTCTGGCATTAGCCGTCCCATACTGTGTTTTGTGACATAGAAAAATGCTGGTGGGAGGAATTCTTATCATTAAGGCAATTTCCATAAGAACATGAGAAAACAGGATGGGAGGGTGTTCAGTAATGATTGATTTGGCTTTGACTGCTGGAAAGACTCGGTCACTAAAGCTGATGGAGAAAAGTCAATAGAACTGTTTTGTTACATGTAGTAGAATGAGTGCTTGGTTCCTTTTGTATGAATGCAGTTCATATGGATGTATCATGTTTAGAGGAGTTATCCTGATTAATATTATTAATATGATGCTGCTCCACACTTTAAGCAGACTGAGAGTCAAAGTGAAACAAAATCCGAAATTTTGGGTTGTCACCAAAACAGGAATGGATAGAGTGGAAATCTTTCAATGGGGACACTAGTTCTGGTGACAACAAGGCATTCCCTCAGGTTGGAGGAATTTGCTCTTGCTTCCTGTTTTGGCTATGGGACAGGAAGTGAAGGAAAATCTCACCAATTGGGACATACAGTGCATCCGGAAAGTATTCACAGCGCTTCACTTTTTCCACATTTTGTTATGTTACAGTCTTATTCTAAAATGGATTAAATTCCTTATTTTCCTGAAAAATTCTACAAACCATACCCCATAATGACATTGTGAAAGAAGCTTGTTTGAAATCTTTGCAAATTTATTAAAAATAAAAAACAAAAACAGTCAAATGTACATAAGTATTCACAGCTGTTGTCATGACACTCAAAATTTAGCTCAGGGGTATCCTTTTTTCCACTGATCATCCTTGAGATGTTTCTACAACTTGATTGGAGTCTACCTGCGGTAAATTCAGTGGATTGGACAGAATTTGGAAAGGCACACACCTGTCTATATAAGGTCCAACAGTTAACAGTGCATGTCAGAGCACAAACCAAGCCATGAAGTGCAAGGAATTGTCTGTAGACCTCAGAGAGAGGATTGTATGGAAGCACAGATCTAGGGAACGGTGCAGAAAAATATCTGCAGCATTGAAGGTCCCAATAAGCACAGTGGCCTCCATCTTCTGTAAATGGAAGAAGTTTGAAACCACCAAGACTCTTTCTAGAGTGGCCCGCCCAACCAAACTGAGCATTTTGGGGGGAAAAGGCTTAGTCAGGGAGGTGACCAAGAACCCGATGGTCAATCTGACAGAGCTCCAGCTTTTCTCTGTGGAGAGAGGCGAACCTTCCAGAAGAACAGCTATGTCTGCAGCACTCCACCAATCAGGCCTGTATGGTAGAGTGGCCAGATGGAAGTAAAAGGCACATGACAGCCCGCCTGGAGTTTGCCAAAAGGCACCTGAAGGACTCTCTGACCATGAGAAACAAAATTCTCTGGTCTGATGCAACAAAGATTGAACTCTTTGGCTTGAATGGCAAGCTTCATATTTGGAGGAAACTAGGCACTGCTCATCACCTGGCCAATACCATCCCTATAGTGAAGCATGGTGGTGGCAGCATCATGCTGTGGGGATGTTTTTCAGTGGCAGGAACTGGAAGACTAGTCAGGATCAAGGGAAAGATGAATGCAGCAATGTACAGAGACATCCTTGATGAAAACCTGCTCCAGAGAGCTCTGGACCTCAGACTGGGGCGAAGGTTCATCTTCCAACAGGACAACGACCCTAAGCACACAGCCAAGATAACAAAGGGGTGGCTATGGGACAACTCTGTGAATGTCCTTGACTGGCCCAGCCAGAGCCCAGGCTTGAACCCAATTGAATATCTCTGGAGAGATCTGAAAATGGTTGTGCACCAACACTCCCCATCCAACCTGTTGGAGCTTGAGAGGTCCTGAAAAGAAGAATGGGAGAAACTGCCCAAAAATAGGTGTGCCGAGCTTGTAGCATCATACTCAAAAAGACTTGAGGCAGTTATTGCTGCTAAGGTACTTCACCAAAGTATTGAGCAAAGGCTGTAAATACTTATGTACTGTACATGGGATTTATTTTGTTTTTTATTTTTAATAAACCTGCAAATATTTCAAACAAATTTCTTTCACGTTGTCATTATGGGGTATTGTTTGTAGAATTTTGAGGAAAATAATGAATTTTGTAATATGGCTGTAACTTAACAAAATGTGGAAAAGGTTAAGCGCTGTGAATACTTTCCGGATGCACTGTATGTGGCAAAAAAACCTGATGGGTGTGATAACCCTCCCTTACTCTATCCAAAATGGAAAAAAAAAGGATTTGTCTGTGGTTCTACTTTAAGATTTTGGGGTCTATAGTTCTCCTCCCTCCCATTTTAACAAAAGCTGGCAACAATTATTTTTTACTTTTTCCCTGGCTATTTTTTTGCTGGCCCCATCCCCTTACTGCTATTCTCACCAAAGGGGGAATGAGGTTTCATTCTCATCCTGCAGCCTCATGGAATACCAATATCACATACTGTATCTAGAAGGCAGCAGAAGGGAACCTGTGCCATTCATGTAAACACAGATCTCATGCATGCACAGATAGAGATCTGTCACTATGACCTGCCGCCAGGAAAATACTGTTTTATGAATAGAGGAAAAGTAATGCTTCTTGGGATATGTGATGTTGATATTCCAGGAGGCAAAACTGTCCTCCATATATTTAATAGTAAATAAAAAGTCACAGCGCTAGATATGATCAGAGACTGGATGCCACGTCATCAGGGGGGCGGCTGAAGAAGCAGGAAGAGACAGCCAGGAAAAAATTATGGCGGCATGAGACAGGACCTGTGCGAGGACATCAGGGCAGGCAATGCCAGGACAAGGTCATCTGGCGCCCAGGGCAAAGATGGCAAATGGTGCCAACCACCCCCCACATAATGTATGAGCATTATGCGTCAACAAAAATCCCCCCCCCCCCCCAAAAAAAATGTGAGCACTAATCTTTACAATTATCCTCAAAATTCTCCCCCCAAAATAATTCCCCCTCTTCCAGTACTAATCCCTCCTCCCAGCTCAAATCCTCTCCCTCCCCAACTCCCCCACTTGGCACAATTCCTCTGCCCCTCAAATTTACCCTCTGAGCATATATCCTCCCCCCTTCCAAATCCCCCTCTTCTGGCACAAATCACTCCCTAATCTCCTCTCTTAGCACTAATCCCCCCTCCCAAATTTCCCCTCCTAGCACAAATCCTTTCAATCCCCCCTCCCTTCCTAGAAATCCCTCTTAACAGAAATCTACTTTCCTAGTCCAAATCTCACCCTCCAAATAACCCATTCTAGCACAACCCCCTAAAATCACTACCGCGCCCATGGCAACCGCCCCTCCTACCCACCCCTTGTCCTAGCCCTGGGGGGGCAGAAGAGGAGGACAGCACTGGATCTGCTTGGCATGTTAGTAAGTGATTACTTTAGAGAACAATGCTCCAAGGGTAAATGTGAGTGGGAAAAAAATTAAGTTGGGAGGGTGAGATTCCTCTTTAACTTCAAAAATCACTAAGACTGAGTTACTAAAGATGGAGAAAAGAAGGTGAGGGTATTGTTCAGATAATCATCCTGCTATGCAAAGCCCATTCACTTCTATTGGAGTCCACTATTAGGTGACCCGGTTTTTATAATGATTTGATGTTTGCAATACAGAAACCAAGGAATGACAGCTGTGAACCCAGAAGTGACCTATGATCGACATGTTGCTTCCGAGTCCATTACTCACAGAGGAGAACGGGTGCTCCCCAATCATCTCACAGTCTGGGCTGTTTACCGCAGCCCTGGGCTCCCCAGAAAACTGGGAGAGCCCAGGAAAGACTGCAGGTGGCAGCAGGGGTGTGTGTGTGTGTGGGGGGGGGGGTGTCCCTTCTCATTACTGTAAAAGTGATCAGGGGGCTGTAGAGTCACCTGGATCACTTTTACAGATTTATGGCTGAAAAAAAAATTACACCAGGCTCATGGTTTCAGCTTCCAGGATGTTTTAAAACACCCCCAAAGACGTGAAGTGCTTAAAATCTAAATCTAAACCACAAAACAAACTTTTAATATATTGGAGAATTCCAATCTTTAAATGTGGTGGTGCTGGTGGTAATCCTGTGAAACACATACTTTGTGACTTCAGGGCCACCAATAGGCAGTACTCCTATGCCGCGTACACACGATCGCACATTCCGACAACAAAATCCATGTTTTTTTTCCAACAGATGTTGGCTCCAACTTGTCTTGCATACGGTCACACAAATCTTGTCGGAAATTCCGATCGCCAAGAACGCGGTGACGTACAACACGTACGACAAGCTGAGAAAAATGAAGTTCAATAGCCAGTGCGGCTCTTCTGCTTGATTTCGAGCATGCGTGGAACTTTGTGCATCGGAATTGTGTACACACGATCGGAATTTACGACAACGGCTTTTGTTGTCGGAAAATTTGAGATCCAGATCTCAAATTTTGTTTGTCGGAAATTCCGATGGAAAATGTCCGATGGAGCCTACACACGGTGCTACTCACAATTTCCGACAACAAGCTCCCATCGAACATTTCCCATCGGAAAGTCCGACCGTGTGTACGCAGGATTATAGTGGGCCCAGGCCCCATTGGGTCAGTAGAACCACATTGGTCAATATTAGGCTTGCAAACACCCCTGGTGTTCCTGGCAGGGGAGCAGTAAGGGGTATGGGGAGGAGTGGGGAGGAAGATGTAGAAAGTATCCTGGATGATGCAGGAACGGCCACTAAATGCACATCTGCTGACTACGAAGCATAATTCAGGTGCAGCACACAAGAACTTGGGCTGATTATTGCAGATTACTGTATTTGGGGCCCATTCACACCAGTGCATATTATGTCCGCTATAACATTCACCATCTGGTGTACGTTATGTATGGGCAGTGCCATATGTTGTTACAATGCATTACACTTATTTTTTTTTCTTTATTGAAAATGTCAGAAATCCCTGAATCCCTTGAGCTCCTCCAATCTCTGCGGTGGTATCTCCCTCAAGCGTCACCCCCGCTTCCCTGCTGGGTCCCTAGCTTGCCATTCCAGATACTTCTCAAGCTTCACCCCTGCAGACTGGCTCGGTCTTTGGTTTGACACACAAGGCTGCTCTGCAAGCGTCTCCTCCGCTGGTTGGGTCCCTGACTTGATCACCACCTGAAGTTTCCAGATTCTCCACCGTGTCCATTCGGTGAGAATACGGCTCCGGTACTTGCTTCAGTTACTCACTGTGGTCCCTGGTAAAGGTGGTTGATCCCTTACCGGTGACAGCTCCCCTTCTACCTCCGACCATGACAGGTTCTCCAGCCGGCAGAACCGTCACTTCTGGTTGGACTGCAAGCCACAGTCCCAACCCTGCGCTGCCATCGTACTTTTGGATAGGCCCTCACACAGCCTGGCAGCCAGATGCCCCCCGGGATAGGTCCAATCTCCGGCCTAGAAGCCTGGGGCATATGACACACGTCCACCCCTACAGCCGTCCAGGTGGCACAGAACCTAGATCACCTGACTCCACCCAAATATATAGGCTCTCCCAGCAGGCCAAGGGATTCAAGAAAACTCCTGCCCATTGGCCGAGATACCCCATATACCCATAACCTGACCTTGGGTTTCCCTTCTCATACCTAGTACCACCAAGCACCCGGCCACCTAGTGGTAGAAGAGAAAAGGCAACAAGGCCAAACTTAGGGAGAAACAATGGATCTCTATCAATTGACCAAGATAACGACTTCTGGCAAGTAAATTTGTGAGGAGCTCCCTGCCTAAACTCCAGGGTGCTACAGAACTAATTGTAAAAGAGCAGCAGCGGCTCAACTGTATGATACATACACAAATAAGAAAAGGGGGTTTAAATGAGCTGCTCTACTGATCATATGAACAGTTGCATAAATGAACAGAACCAAAACACCAAAGTGCAAAATAAATTGAAATCTGTGAATCACCCTTCCAAGTGTGTGAATCACCTTTCCAAGTCCCTGAAAAGCAGGGGAAAGAAACAAATTGATCTGTAGTAAAAAATGAGCACACATCACGCACAATTAACCCATTGATTGCTCCTAGATGTTAACCCCTTCCCAGCCAGTGTCATTAGTACAGTGACAGTGCATATTATTAGCGCTGATCACTGTATTAGTGTCAATGGTGATGTCAGTGGCAGTTAGTTCCCACCAAGTATCAGCGTCAGATTGCCCACCCACTATCGCAGTCGCTAATCACTGTCATTACTGGTATAAAAACAAAAAAAAAAACTGTTTATATCCCATAGTTATAACTATAACTATAACTTTCACACAAACCAATTAATATACACTTTTTGGTATTTTTTTTTAACAAAGACGTGTAGCAGAATACATTTTGCCCTAAATCTATGAAGAAATTTGATTTAAAAAAAAAAAAAATTAATATGTTTTAAAACATTAAGTAAAAAATATTGTTTTTTTTTTTTCCTAATATTCGGTCGTTTTTCATTTATATAATAAAAAATTAAAAAACCCAGTGGTGATTAAATGCCACCAAAAGAAAGCTCTATTTGTGTGTAAAAAATTATATAAATTTAATTTGGGTACAGTGTTACATGACTGTGCAATTATCAATTAAAATAGTGCCGTGCTAAAAAGCCAAAAATCTCCTGGACATGAAGGGGTAAAACCTTCCGGAGACCAAGTGGATATTATAAAGAAAATAGCATGCATGGTGAGCTCCAATAATTCATTCATTGACATAATTAAGTGACACTAAACTCTGGTCTAAAAGACAAAAAATCCATTCAAGTATGTATTCTTACCTTAAAAAAAGTCCCTTGTATTGCTCTCAGCCTCCTCCAAATCTCTACATTTCTTTATCTGCTGCTGTGATCTGACTTCCTATTGTAGGGTGGCTACGTTCGTTCTCCATGGTCCCCACTGTATGTAGGAATGTAGCCACCCCTCTAAGAAAGATTTCATGAAAAATAGATTACGGGGCATTCTGTAGATGATGTGTATAGATTATTATTGGAGAATAAGGATAATCATTTCGTGTCACCTTAAGCCTGGTGTTCTTCCAGCTTTGGGGTTTTTTTATGTGTGAAAATTGTTTAAAGGGATTGTAAAGGAAGATTTTTTTTTTAAACACCTCATTACCGGGCGCTTTCACCCCCTTCCTGCCCATTTTTATTTCTTCAGCTTTCAGAGCTGTCACACTTTGAATGACAATTGCGCGGCCGTGCTACACTGTACCCATATTAATTTTTTTTACATTTTCTTCACACAAATAGAGCTTTCTTTTGGTGGCATTTAATCACCACTGGGTTTTTTATTTCTTACAAAAAAAAGGCCGAAAATTTTGAAAAAAAAAAAAAGGTTTTCTTAGTTTCTGTCAGTAAATTTTGTAAATAAGTAATTTTTTTCCTTCGCTGATGTGCACTGATGAGGTGGCACTTATGGGTACCGATGAGATGAGGCGGCACTTATGGGCACTGATTTGGTGCACTAATGAGGAGGCATCAATATGCCGTACTTATGGGCACTGATAGGTGGCACTGATATATGTGGCACTGATAAACACTGATAGGCGGCACTGGTGGGCACTGATAGGTGGAACTGATAGATGGCACTGGTGGGCACTGATGGGCGGCACTGATGGATGGCACTGATAGGCGGCACTGATGGATGGCACTGATGGGAGGCACTGATGGGCATTGATTGACAGCACTGATGAGCAGGCACTGATGGGCACTGAAAGGCAGCACTGACTGGCATCACTAATAAGCACTGATTGGTGGCACTGGTGGGCGCTGATTGGTGACAATGATTGGGAACTGCTGGCACTTTACTGTAATCAGGGCACTGGTGATCAGTGCCCTGATTAAGTGTCTTGGCATCTCCCTGCGAGGAGATGCCGCTGATCGTCTCTCCTCATCTCGCACTCTGTCGGTGTGAGGCGAGTAGAGCCGATTACCGGCACTTCCGCATTTACATGTGACCGGCAGTAATTGGACACAGGAGATCACATAGTTAAAGAGCCACGTCATCGGCTCTTTACAGAGATTGGGGTCGCCCTGTGTCCTAGAAACATGGCGCGGCCACGATCGCCAGAGCTGCGTGCACCCGCGGGCACACGAGAGTGGTCATTCTGGAGCGACGTCATATGATGTCCACCCAGAACAAGAGCTACACCGCTCCTCAATAAAACTACAAACATCTCTATATTTACCTGCTCTGTGCAATGGAATTGCAAAGAGTGGCCATGAACCTCCTCTTCTTGGGTCCCCGCCGGCGCTTCTGGCTCCTCTTCTCTGTCTAGTGCCCCCACGGGAAGTCGCTTCCCATGGGGGCACTCGTGCATCCTTTCTCCCGAGCCCTGATGTTGCGTCCATTGACACAGACGGAAGGACCCACCCCCCAGGTCCCTCGTCACTGGCTTTGATTGACAGCACTGGGAGCCAATGGCTACCGGTGCCCCAGCAGAGCCAGTGAGACCTGGAAGCGAGGGGAGAGAAGAACTTCAGACGTGCTCAGACGTGGATCAAAGGAGGTCTCAGGTAAGTATAGGGGCCGGGGGGGGGAGGGGCCTAATTCTATGCCTAAATATTTTGTACCCTAATGCAAGGAATGCAATAAAGTAAAAAATGTTTAGGCTTTAAACCCAATTTAAAAAGTATTTTTTTTTCTCTAATATAATAAATAACTTTCTAGCTGTAAAACTAAGAAGATGAGTGGGTGTACAAGAGGGCAGCTATAAGTAAGATGACTTATAGAATAAAAGATTAAAAATAATTCTGTTCTTCCCTCCTAGTACTTTAGGTGATGTCTAAACAAACGTCTGAAATTATATGCAAATGACCATAAATGACATGAGAATGAATATGGCTTTGGTGAACTTTGAAACAAATAAATAACAGTTTTCTAAATTTGCATTCTACATCCTATTGGAGGCCACAATTATTTGTGTGTAGGCAGGTGAAGTTTACTATCTTTCCTGCAGGTGGTGCTGTCCTGCAGCTGCATTTCAGCCAGAGAGTAGGTCAGGAAGAACATGGTTCTTTTTATGGGTTCCTGGGTCACTGGGGAAGTGATCCAGTTGGATGCTGCCACCCCATGTAAATCAAGTGGTCATCTTGGGTCAGGCAGAGCCTATTTAAGTCCCTGGCTCCCAGGCTTGGCACGCATTTTGCTAGTGGGCAGAGTAGGGAAAGGTACCCCGTCTGTTATAGACAGTACTTGCGTTAGGGAAAGGTTCCTGATGAGGAGGGAAAGCGTAGGGTCGCATCTCTTCTGGACACCTTCCTGATTGGGCACTAGACAGATAGGCCTTATTCTGTCGCTTCTCAATAGATGCTGTCAGTCTAGCTGGAATCTGCTTCCTTCACATTGCTGGAAACTGAGTGCACCCGGCTGGGTAGCCTTCCCATTGGGTTTGTTGTGAACTGTTACTGCATTGCTTCAATACAAGTCTTCTATTGCACCTGCGTATGTGAATTATTGCCTCAGCACCACGCTGTATCACCCTACAGATGTATTATGGGGCCAGATATTTTTCAGGAAATGCAGAATTCATCACACTCTTTGCAGGGCGCTGGGATGGTAAGTTTTTATCTCTCCATTTTTATCTCTCATTCTCTCTTTTCGGGGTTGGGGTTTCCTAGTGTGCAGGAGCATGCCCCTGGTAAGGACCACTTGGCTATGTGCACAGAGCACACTGGGGTAGCTTCCAACTTTTGTGCTTGCAGCAGCCTTCTTCGTTGTGTAAGGAAACACAAGGCCGGGGGGGGGGGGGGGAGAGATCCAAAATTTGCTTACCAGATACTAATGACTCTCAGAACAAACAAGAGTCAAACTCACATTATGGATAAAATTCCTTATTGGTCCTCTGCACCATTTCTCTGGAAATCATATTACTTGAAAGCCGCTCTCTCTCCTTCAAATGACTCCTTCACAGCATCTGCCATAAGAGGTCCGTGCATGCAGGTGAGTACCCAGAAAAAGAAGATCACATGCCTCACATTGTGTAAAAACTGCATATATTTATTTAAAAAAAAATAAAAATAAATTGTGCTCACGGGGTAAAACAACAAACAGCGCTGTAAAAACCATCCAAAACCACAGAGATCGCTTAACCGGCATACTTCCAGTTCACTTCCGGTAGGCGTGATGACGTCACAGCAAGCTCCACCCAACATGTTTCATCATAGATGACGTCTTGCGGGGCAAACAAGAGAACAAATGCAATCGCCACATCTAAGGACTGTAAGCTGCAACATATTGCATTTTTGTTCTTGGGTTTAGTCCTCCTTTAATGCTTAGTGAGAGAGCCACAGTGATCAGTGTATCAATTATATTTTGGTCAGCTTCACTGTGCTCTGCTTTACAATTATATAGAATAAACGTAGAACCTGGAGTTTGCACTGAAGTAATCGTACATTTGTGCTGCTGTTTCCAGTGGTGACCCACCCCATCTGAGAACACTTCTAATGTACAGCCTTTCTTTTATACAAGCGGTCATATCCTTCTGTTCACAGCATGTACTGTGCATTAGATGAGATCTATACTTGGCCTGTGGATCGTAGTGTAAAATTCCTTTACTCTGCAATTTGTGGAGAGTGCACTGTGAGCTCAAAGCTTTTTTGTAAGAAGAATTAACGCGACCATTCTCTGGTTCATAGGCTGCAGTGCAGTTGTAGGGCAGTCAAAGTGAAGTTTGCTATTTTCAGCTTCACTCCCCCAAATCTAGAATGTGTACAGGGATATAGAGAATGACAGCTTCCATTTTAAAAGAAATGTGATATATGGCACTGTAGCACCTCACATCCAATTACTGTCCAAATCTTGCCACCTTCACTTCCCTAATTTTTCCAAAATAAACCCATTCTTAACCAATGACACCATCAAGATGCTAATTCAGCCCCTTGTTATCTCTTGCCTTGGCTGTTGCAACTCCCTCATCATTGGCTTACCTCTAGGCAGGCTATCCCCCTCTTCAATAGTCCATCATGAATGCTACTTCCAGACTCAACCATCTTACCAACGACTCAGTGTCCACCACCGTCTCTGCTAGTCTCTCCACAAGCTTCCATCTCCCCAACGGAAGAAAATCAAATTACTAACAACAACATACAAAGCTGAGCATCATCATCAGCAGCATCAGCACCATCACCAACCCGATCCCAAAATATCATCCAAAACGTCCTCTTTGCTCCTCCCAGACCTCCCAGACCTTCTGCGGTCTATCTCCATTATCTCCGCCCACCCCCCGATGCTCACCTCAGAGGCATAACTAGAATCTTCAGGCCCCGGTGCAAGAAATCATAAAGGGCCCCCCTGACTCCCAGCCGGGACTCCCCTATGGTGGCAGAATGCCAAGGCCCTTTGCGACCCTGGTAGCTCCCTCGCTAGTGTCAGTAGTTTTTTATTTTTGTTATTTTATTACCATTTTTTTTTTTTTACAATTTTATTTTTTCTGTAGCGCTGGCCCTGACCTCCAAAAGGTATAATGGTGACCTCCAGAATCAGGGAGAGCTGACATCCTTCCTTGTAGAGTGGGTTACTAGGCATAGTGGGTGTAATGCAAGATGGAATGATTGGGCGCCAGTCACTTTTTGGATGCGAACAGAAGAGATTTATTGTCTCTTAACAAGAACTGGAGGAGAGAGGGTTAGGGCCAGGACAATCTTAGGCAGATGCAATGGTAATTGGCAGACTCCGAGACAAAATAGGCAGACAGCTATACAGGTTAAGGGCCTTCCAGCCGGGTATGGTCACTGTATTTGTAGAACTGCTGTCTCCTATGGCAACTGAACTTGCAACAGTCAATAGTGATCCTTACATGTAACTCACAGTAACTTGGTATAGATCTCTTCTTACATCACAGTATCCCAATGTAGATGTTTACTCACTGAGCTCCCAGTCTCTCACTAGACTTCAAGATCCCAGATGTCACTGGATCCTCTGAGTTCCTCCTCAGTTAACCCGCTGTATTCTCCTCAAGCGTCACCCCCGCTGACCCGCTGGGTCCCTGGCTTGGCACTTGCTGAAGCTTTCCCACTTCTTCATCATCCCTGGCTGGTGAGAAGACTGCTCTGGTACCTCTTTCAGACTTCCATAAACTGTCCTCTGATAACAGGAAGGATGGTCCCTTAGTGGCGACTGCTTTCCCTTTACCTCTGGCCTTGATCCATGAATGCCGATGGCAACCGGAATGACTTTTTCCCGATAGCAACAACTTGGTTTCCATCCCCAGCTGAGCCTCTGCAACTTGGTCAGACGCCAAGCCTGAAGTCCCAACCCCGCGCTGCTTCTCCTACTCCTGGATTGGCATAGCAACCAGGTACTCCCAGGACCCCTGATGACGTCAGACATACTGACGAAACGTGTTGGGTGTGGTCGAGCGTGATACGTCACTTCCGTCCACAGTGGAACGTAGGTGGAGCGCAGAACGGCGCCCCCCCCCCCCCCCCCGCGTCCATTTGTATGTTTTTTACTTCTGTTTTTGCTGGATGGCCTTAAGAGCCACTTTTTTTCGAATAAACCTTTTTATGATATACTTCACCATGGGAGATTGTTCCTTATTTCATGTCTGATCCGAATACGTGTGACCATCTCACCTTATACGTTGATCGGAGGTATCACTGGGCTTGCTGAGACGGATCTTCAGAAATATCCTATTTTCCAAAGCTGTTATGATCTCTGTAATAGGGATCATCTTCATCTTGTGAGTAGGCTGAGTGCTTGGTGTTGGTGGAGGATTCCTACAGTCACCCATTCATTGGATTATTGAAATCACCTTCTCACTGGAAAATATTTGATGACCTTCTTTGGACTTAAATTATTTTCTTTATTTTGGCTATTTGGACATTATCGTTTTGTGATTCTTATCAAGTTGATGGAATTTTATGATTGATCGCAATTTTATGTACACATATTATAATTTAGTGTTTGATTAACTTTCCATTGGAGTGAATCCGGTGGTTATACAATCTTTATTCTGCACTTTATGCACTTTATATTGAGGTATTAAGCCACAGGGAGCGCGGTTCATCACACACATACTTTCACTCCTGGGATAGGCCTCAGGCTTCTGGCCTAGCAACTCGGGGCATTTCAACACACGTCCACCCAGACAGTCGTCCAGGTGGCACAGAACAGCGATCACATGACTCCCCCCAAATAAATAGACTCTCCCAGCAGGCCAAGGGGCTAAAGATTGGCCGAGACAACCCATCCACTCATTATCTGACTTTACTAGGATCTTGTCAATCCAATGTCACTGGCAACAGTGCCCCCCAGTGACTGAAGAGAGAAGTGTAGCAAATCCAGATTTAGGGAGAAAAACCAGTGGATCCTCTAACAATTAGCCAGGACACTTACTACCTGGCAGACTAAATTTGTTAGTGACCCAGCCTAAACACCAGGGTGTGACATTTCTTATTTTTTACAATTTTTTAGGAGCTCAATTGGGGGGCTTTGGTGAAATATCAGAGGTCTAAACAGACCCCCGATGTCTCACTTCTGAGACAGAGAAAGGAGATTGAGGGCACAGATCATAATCTCCTTCTCTGCAGCCATAACAGCACAGAATAAATGGACAGAAATAACTCTGTACCGAGCTTCCCCTTCATTCACAAACTGAAACATAGTAAACGCAGTTCACTATGCCTCAGTTATGAGTCGGTACAGATCACTGACTCTATTCATTAAGACAAGGAAGGGGCTGGTAAATTACACATTTTCCCCGCTTTCCATCCTGACAGCATCTCCCACAGCAGCTGGCGGGACAGGGTGGATAGGAGGGGCGGTGGGGCAGCATCTAGAAGAACTGATCGGATCGGTTCCTTTATAGGCCACCCACCGCCGCTCTCCTGTCCTGATGTAAAAGGGGCCGCATGGACCCCCTGGAGCCTTGGTCGGGTTGCAATTGTGACCCCTGTATGTACGCTCCTGGCTCACTTCCAGGACTTCTCCATAGCCTCTTCTATGCTCCAAAACTCCCTACCCCATCTCTCTATCTCCTATTTTGTCCACTTTAGGTGAACCCTGAAAACTCATCTTTTCAGGGAAGCCTATAATAATTATTTCAGTTATAACAAATACTATAAAAATAAATACAATAATAGGTATATGACTTTAAAGTGATAATAAAGGCAGATTTTTTATTTTTTTTAACCACTTAAGGACCAGCCTCATTTTGGAATTTAGGTGTTTACATGTTTAGAACAGGTTTTTTTGCTCAAAAATTACTTAGAACCCCCAAACATATATTGTTTTTTTTCTAACACCCTAGAGAATAAAATGGCGGTCATTGCAATACTGTTTTTCCCACTGTATTTGCGCAGCGGTCTTACAAGCGTGTTTTTTTTTGGAAAAAATTCACTTTTTTGAATAAAAAAATAAGACAACAGTAAAGTTAGCCCAATTTTTTTATATTGTGAAAGATAATGTTACGCCGAGTAAATTGATACCCAACATGTCACGCTTCAAAATTGCGCCCGCTCGTGGAATGGCGTCAAACTTTTACCCTCCATAGGCGACGTTTAAAAAATTCTACAGGTTGCATGTTTTGCGTTACAGAGGAGGTCTAGGGCTAGAATTATTGCTCTCACTCTAACGATTGCGGCGATACCTCACATGTGTGGTTTGACCACCGTTTTCATATGCGGGCGCTACTCACGTATGCGTTCGTTTCTGCTTGCGAGCTAGTCGAGACGGGGGGTTTTAAAAAAAAATAATTATTTTTCTTATTTATTTTACATTATTTAAAAAAAAAATGTGTCACTTTTAATCCTATTACAAGGAATGTAAACATCCCTTGTAATAGAAAAAAAGCATGACAGGACCTCCTAAATATGAGATCTGGGGTCAGATCTCATATTTACACTAAAATGCAATAAAAAAAAAAAAAGTCATTTAAAAAAATGACATTGAGAAAATATGCCTTTAAGACGTATGGGCGGAAGTGACGTTTTGACGTCGCTTCCACCCTGTAGTGTCATGGAGACGAGTGGGCGCCATCTTCCCCTCACTCATCTCCAGGCACAGCAAGGGGACAGACGCGATCGTCGTCGGTAGCGGCGGAGGGCACCGGATCGCAGCGGGAGGGGGGGGCCTTCTCCTGCCACCGATAAAAGTGATCTCGTGGCAAATCCGCCGCAGAGACCACTTTTATCAGAAAGCCGACGGCCGCACGAAAACGGGGATACTGGGGTTATGGCAGCTAGCTGCTGCCATAACAACGATATCCGCCGCCAAACTTAGGACGTACATTGGCGTGCGGCAAGTTGTTAAAAAAGAAACATGTTATACTTACCTGCTCTGTGCAGTGGTCTTGCATAGAGCAGCTCTGATCGTCCTCTTCTTCTCCCAGCTTGCTATGTGGGCACCCGAGCAGGCTCGCTTCCAAGCCGCTGTTCTGTGTGTCTATTCACACACACAGTGCAGCGCGGTCCTGCCCCTGCTCTCTCCTCATTGGCTCACTGGCTGTGATTTACAGTAAAGGTAGCCAATTGCTCCCACTGCTGTCTCAGCCACTGAGGAGGAAGAGACCCGGGAGCTCCGCTGCTCTCGTGCACATCGATGGATCCAGATAGGCTCTGTTAGGTATGAAGGGGGGCTGCGGCACACAGGTTTTTTTACCTTCATACATAGAATGCATGGAGGTAAAAAGACTATGATCCTTTACAATAAGTTTAATATTGAGGTAAAGGAACCTAAATATAAATCAGCTATTTATATCTGAAAGAAACCCAAAACATTCCACCCATACATGTCAGAGAAATAATGTTCCTTTCTGTGGATAAAAAACACTTTTTGTTTTAGGGGGCCCTGTGCCTTTTGTAGTCGCTCTCATAGTTGAACTTAAAGTGGAACTAAACGTTCTCAATCGGCATGAACTATTTTTAACCCTTATGCTGCTAGAATTACTAAATAGATAGGAAGGTATATTATATTTACCTGCTTTGAACTTTTTTTTTTTTTTTTTAGCTTTTTTTCAGTTGCTTCCTGGTTTCTGGCTTAGGTCAAAATGATGTCATTGATCCCAAGAGTCTTCACGGGAGAAGGGCTTTCTCAGCTGAGCCCACCCTCCTGTCTGCATGCCTGAACTAAGGGCAGATGGATTCCAGGGAGGAAATGCTACATGAATCATCTGCCCTTACATAAGATGGCCACGGCTAGAAATGCTAGGGGTGCTTTTTTTGCAAAGTTATTTCTCAAAAAAACAAAGCATGGAGACATGGATGGGTAGATGGGTGAGTTTGCTTTGAATCTTAAAATTGAATTAAAAAGCATCTTCAGTTTGTGGTGCTCAGAACAGCTTAGTACATTAAAGTCTAAGTTCACTTTTAGCAACATTTTATAAAACGCCCCCAGGTGCAATACCAGATCCCCTGGATAGGACATACCAGCACTCCTCATTTTCAAATGCTACATCTGCTTGGCCCCTCGATCCACCTCTGTCCTGATGTTTGCAGAACTGCCTGGGCACTTCAACTGTGCCCCCTAGAGGCCGCCCCTAGCATGCACGCAGTTTGAATGGGCAGACGTGTCCACAAGGGGGCCCATATTTGTAGCACCCAGCCCATCCTGCAGATGACGAATGTAGGGTCAAGGGGCCAGTAGTTTCTGAGGAGAGACCCCCCATGTCTCCAAATGTAATAGGAAGCAGTTGCAGTATTTGAAAATGAGGAGTGCTGGTATGTACTATTTATGGGATGTGGAATTGCATAGAGGGGCTTTTTGTAAAATGTTGCTGAAGATGTCATAGTGTTAGACCACTTCTCCAACCCAGCATGTCATAGATGTCAATGGTGACACAGGTATGGCATGGCTCCCACCAACCCCTCCTTACAGGAAAACTGTTCTTTACATCAGCGTTCCTCCTTAACATTATAATTGTCATTGGCTACTTTAGGGACAAAAAATCTATATTTTACTTTTTTTTTTTTTTTTTACTGTATGTGAAATATTGAATTCATCATTTTCTCCTTATTATAAAGCTGCAGTCAACAAATCCTCTGCTTGCCTCCACCGTATTTGAACAAACATGAAAATGATTCAGCAGAATCTATTTTGCAGATAGATTTTTCCCCTTCATACATGGACTTTCCTTTGAAATCGGAGGATCACACTTGATCAGAAACTTCCTGACAGCAGACTCATTGTTTTTTTTAGTGACATTTTTGTTATTTTGTACACTACACTTTAGGGGGAACATTGGGAAGGAGTGGAAAAATGAAAAGGATTTTTATCTGGTAGTATAAATAGACCCCAATGTAATATTTTTGGAAAGCCAGTTGGCGCCCTCTGGTGTTTAATTATAATATTGTTTTCCAGTATTCTTGAACAATGTGAAATGGTACTGGGAATGCAAACTTTAAAGTGATGTAATGCCTCGTACACGCGATCGGACTTTCCGACTGGAAATGTTGGATGTCAGGCTGTTGGCGGTAAGTGCGATCGTGTATATGCTCCATCGGACAATTGTTGTCGGACTTTCTGCCAACAAATGTTGGCTAGTAGGTTTTAATATTTTCCGCCAACAAAAGCGTGTTGTCAGATTTTCTGATCGTGTGTACACAAGTCCATCAGACAAAAGTCCAAAGTACAAACACGCATGTTTGGAAGCAGAAGCGGTCGATCTTGTAAACTAGCGTTTGTAATGGAGAATTAGCATTCGTGACGCGGCAAATTATGAAATCTCCAAATGCAGCGCACAATTCTCTCTTCTTTAATGGGATAATAATGAAGCTGCTTTGCTGGTGATACTGATGGAGTTATTGCAAACAAATTTTCAAAGGCTTTTTTTTCTAGTGATATCAAGAATAATATTATTATGTTTTGTTTTTTTGTTTTTTATTTGTGCAAGTTACCACAACACCATTATCCCGTAGTTTTTAAGATCAAAGATACAACTATGTTGGTGTCCCTTGTCAACTTTACACTGTATTTTTTTAAATGTAACTGCCGACTCCCAAACTGTCATTTGAAGTAAAACACATAGCCAAGTATTATTCTACACAATTTTTTTTATTGTGCATTTAAAAAAAAAAAAAAAAAATTAGACATGCTATCTGCCAATAGAACTTAACCAAAAAGTGCATTCTATGCATCCAAAAATATAGAAAATATACCAAATCCTTCTGCAGAGAAGGACCCCAAACCTCGGGTTTAATATCACTGATCTATTCCTCTGTTATTACCTCTAAAAAACCACCGACACGACTCTGTCATCTTCAATGGGAAAGGGAACTAGGAAAACAGCTCGATCCGGAGGATTGGCAGGTCATGACTTTAGCAATATCCAAATGCTCAAAGAATGTCATCTTTTTAGAAAATGCCTATAAGATACTTTACAGGTGGTACTACACGCCTGCTAGACTGGCCCGGTTCATCCCAGCCTACTCTCCCTTGTGCTTCCGAGGGTGCTCCCAGGAGGGCACAATGTCGCACATCTGGTGGACCTGTCCGAGGGTACGCAGGTTATGGATTAGAGTTTACTCCCTCCTCCGAAGCATACTCCATGCTGACCTCAAAAAGGATCCACTTCTCTGCAAACCAATTGCGGAGCTGCTTCGCCTGGAGCGCCAGCTGGCTCTGCATCTCTTTACTGCAACCAAACTAACGATAGCTAGGGCATGGAAGACACAGACACTAAGTTATGAGGCGGTTAAGAATCGCATGGATGATATAATGGTTAACGAAAAGCTGACCGCTGTCTTTTCGGACACTCATGATAAGTTCCTGAAGGTATGGAGGCCATGGGTCGAATATACTAAACCCACTAGATTTGATACCACCCTTCTTCGGATTTAATGCACTCTTGCTCCCCACCGCGGGGACCCACCCTCCCCCCTTTCTTCCTCTTTTTTCCTTTCCCCCTATTCTTTACTCCTCCCTTCTCAACTAATCTCTGCCCCTAGCTCTTCTTTAACCTCCCTTTCAAAAATGTTTTCAGCCTCTGTTATATTCTTATTGTTTTGTTTTTCTCTGATTTACTAGCATACTTATTTTATTTATAAGATGCTAAACTTTTTGTTATGTTTATTCATGATGCATTATCTACACTGTTAAACTGTGAAATTGCTATGATTATCAATAAAACCCTTTGTAAAAGAAAATATACCAAATCAAATCATTATTCAACCAAAAAAATAATGTCAAAGCAATAACTCCAAGGCCAATAATAAATAACACGTTATCTCCTCCGATTCCGCAACATGTCTGGCTGACTAACGGCCGTTCAGAAACGAACTGAAAAGCACAAAATGAAAAGCGCCAAATAAAAAAGGCGAAAAGAAAAGCGCGAATCAACACTCACCAAACTTCTACTAACACAAAATTAGCAGAAGGAGCCCAAAGGGTGGAACTAAAGAGCTGAAAAAACACGTAGTACGTCTAGTACGTCACTACGTTCGTAATTGTTGGCCAACATTTGTGTGACTGTGTGTATGCAAGACAAGTTTGAGCCAACGCCCTTCGGACAAAATTCCACGGTTTTGTTGTCGGACAGTCCGATCGTGTGTACGAGGCATTAGTGCTTAAAGAGACCCTGTCATCAGCTTAAAACATTGCAAGTGAAAGCCCAGCAAAATCAAATAGGTCAAATGCATACTTGCAGTATTTTTTGTTTACATAAACCAATTGCCTCAAGCATTTGCACAGTTGTCACGACTAATGCTTGTATTTTACCTATAATGTTTATTTCCTTTGATCATCATCTCCATCTAGTGGCCATAATGTAATACTTTCCTGAAATCCCTTAGGCCTGGTTTACACTAGTGTGATTTCAGAGGCAACTTGAGAGTTGAATGACAAACAAAATCACGTTATTTTTAACGGTGTCCATTCACATTAATGTGACTCAGCCCAAAACTATTTTGGCAAAGGTTTCTGTACTACTTTGGTGCGATTCCAGCATGATTTTGACCCGTAGAATATGCAGACCTTATCCAATAAGCACTACATAATCGCATTGAAGGTCGGATCACATTTGCGGTGCTTCAATCAAGGCTTATGACCACTAGATAGAGGTGACAATGATAGGAAATAAAACAAGTGAAAAAAATATGAGAAACCAATATATAATATCCACTAGCACACAATAGTGTGCGAAATTAAAATAGGTGAAAAAAAGGTGCAGCGCTTAAGATGAATTTACACAACTAAACAGTAAAATCTGATAATGTGCAAATGAAATAGTATGCTGTGGCAAAAAATAAATATGAAATGCTGTATGGTATAAAATATATGCAAAGTAGAATCATGCCATGCCAAAGAACAAATGACGATAAAAGTTCTATAATCATGAAAAAGTCTGTGGTTAGCGATGAAAATCCACAACAACGAGATGCACAATACAAGATCGTGATACCTCCACCAGTTCCCCAAGGGTGTGCACTCCCCTAAAGGTTCTATAAAGGCCAAAACAGCATGAGCCAAAAACTAATATTAGTAGATGGATTCGATCATCAGATCTCTCAATAGGTAATCTTCATGGACTTAGCCCAATTATAAAACTGCTCACAGAAAAGCTGAATGCCTTTTAACTCAAAAGGAGAAAAACACTCTATAGTGCTCACTGTCATCTTCTTTGTTAAGATAAGTAAAGACAATATATTGCACTCACTTGTATATATAAACAGTACAGGCACCTCTATGACTGTAACATCACATGTGGAGGCACCTGATGACATCATGTGTAAGGTACCTGTAAAAGGTTAAGTCCAGAGTGGAGCTTTGGCTGGTGGTTATGGCATCTAGCATAGTCAGGCAGGCTGGATCAGCAACAAATGTTGAAAGCAAGGTACAAAGTCAGAATCCAGAAGCATGATCGAGAGCAGGCAGGGTCATACACAGGCTTGCAGACTAATGTAGAATCCTCAGGCAAAGAGAGCAATCCAGGAAACAGACAGAGGTCAAAGTCCAGAAGTTCAGTAGATCAATAGTATATCACACACACCCAGGGAAGCAAATCCAAAAAATGGGCACAGTTCACAGGAAATCCTTCAATTTAAGCTGATCTGATCGAGGATTGATTGCAGCTGGAAGACAGGTGTGGCTAGAGAGTATTGGGAGCAGAGGTACTATGGAAGATGTATACTGCAGGACTCAGGTTTCCCAGTGGCAGAGTGAACAGAGCTGCAGCCCAGAGACAGACGGAACCAAGTTCAATCCCGGGCACTTGACATCATGTTGACGAAACATGTTGGGCAGAGCTTATCAATCTAGAAGACAGAGTTGGAGACACTGCAGGCTGCTTGCATATTTTACTCTTGAGTGGCAACTTAAATTTTATTCGCCAGTGATCTTTACATGTGATGTTACAGTCATAGAGGTGCCTGTACTGTTTCTACATGCAAGTGAGTGCAATATATTATCTTTACTTATCTTAACAAAGAAGATGACAGTGAGCACTATGTAGTGTTTTTCTCTTTTCAGTTAAAAGGCATTCAGGTTTTCTTTGAGGGGTTGTATGATTTAGCTAAATCCATGAAGATTACTACTCAGAGGGGAACTGTGTTTTGATTGCCTCCTTTCTTATTGAGAGATTGAATCCATCTAATATTGGCTCATGCTAGTTTGGCCTTTGTAGCGAGGGCCAAACTTTAAGGTGTGAGCACACCCTTGGGGAACCGGTGGAGGCGGAGGGGTCACGATCACGTATTGTGCATTATAACCTTGTTGTGGATTTTCAACACTGATCATTTTCACAATTATAGGACTTTTATCACCATTTGTGTTTTGGCATAGCATTATAGTACTTTGCATATATTTTATACCGCACCGCATTTTATATTTATTTTTTGGCACAGCATTTTATCTTGTTTGTATACATTTTTGCAATTGCACATTATCAGACGTTACTATTTAGTTGTGCAGATTAATTTTTTTACTAATCACCGAAAAAAAACATATTGGCCAAAATGCGGGGATTATTTGTGATGGTTGTGCGAATGCTTGGGTCAATCAAACAGCAATTTTTTATTTTTTTTTATAAAAAAAAACCCTTTTATATTCAGAATCATTGGTTTTACTGATTCTTATTTGTACAGTGAGTGTTCTCAAGTATCAGCCTACGGCATTATTGCCCGTACTGTGTATTTAATATCTCCAACATTATTCATTGCTACAATGACATTGTAGATCTGATATACTCTCCAACTGCCCTGAAGAAGGAAACATTCTTTCCGAAATACGTCAGGGTCTGCCTGTTGATCGCCTAAACTGACCAAGCTGTATCTTTGTTGGCAGCTCCTTGTTGGTGTATCTCAGATTAGTAGGGTATCCATATTAGTATATTGTACAATACTGTATTTTTATGTCGCATGGAACTATTTTATTGACCTATTGTTCTTTTAACTATGTTTGTAATAAAGATTGGCATTTGCTTTTTATGTATTTGTGCTCATGACTCTGCCTAAAAAAAGTCCTGTGGGGTGTCCCCTTTTCTCCTTATAGTGATAGTTTTGGGATGTTGGCAAGATGGCAAGATATTGTGCTTGAACATATCACCTAGCTCCACCCTCTGGTTTTGATATAAACCTAAAAGGCTAAAAGGAAGCAAAGGAAGCAGCCAATTTAATATGAATATTATCAAATAACTGTATTATGTTCAGTAGGCACTGTAATAAAAATGAATGAAGCTGAATATATATATATATATATATATATATATATATATATATATATATATATATATATATATATATATATATATATATATATATATATATACATAGATATACATAGATATAGATAGATAGATAGATAGATAGATAGATAGATAGATAGATAGATAGATAGATAGATAGATAGATAGATAGATAGATAGATAGATCTATACATATAGATATATGTATAGATATATCTATATCTATAGATATAGATATATATATAGATATATATCTATAGATAGATATAGATATATATCTATATAGATATATATCTCTATCTCTCTCTCTCTCTCTCTCTCTCTATCTATCTATATATTTATATATATAAAAATATATATATATAATGGAGTGAAAAGTACAATGGGACCAATTTATTGTAAACCAGTGATGGTTTTATTTCCTTATTACTTATTATTATTTTCTCAGTGGCATTGACCTTTACATGAGGACTGGGAATATAAAAGTTAATGAAATTACTGAAGTATTTCGAGTTATTTGTCAACAGTCACAGAGTGCAGAGTTTGTATAAATCATGCCATTTCATTGCGTAGTTAGTGGGGTTCATTGGACTGTCATATTTCATTATTCTGGTACATTAACATCCTCTATTCACTTCTGATGATGCATTCTTCTATTTTCAATCAAAGCTACAGAAGGCTTTTATTATGTTAATATGGAAGGGTATGTTATTTTCTGGTTTGCTGCAGCAATGTGATTTCAACAATAGTTTTTTTTTTTTTTTTTTTTTTAGATTTGATATTTGCTGTAGGGCATTGTATGTGCGATTAGAATTGCAGATCACAGGTGAATTAGGAATCTGATTATAAGCAATCAGTAGTCCCATGTCACTAATTACACAATGCATACATATTATAAAATGTTGGACCTTTTAAACATTCATAACTGGGCATATGCAGGAATTTGGCTCTTTAGCCTTAATAATAATAATAATAATGCAGCTTAACAAGCCTTACAGTAGAATGAAAGGCAAATAATTGTTTTCTATTTTGGATAGAGCAAGGGGGGGGGTTATAACCCCTGTTGGGTTTTTTTATGGACCTTCCCAAGTCCAGAATTAATACTGAGCAGAAATAAGTTGCTGAATTAATTGAAAATGAGTTGCCCGCTCCTGATCAAGATGAAAGTGGCCTGGCTCTAATACTGGAGGAACCATGGCATGCAGCAGGGGACACAGAAGCCAATGCTTCTAGAACTATGAAATGCCAAAGAGACTGACTGAAGCTGCAGAGGGGAGGTAGGCAAGACCGTCTTTAATGTGGGGCAAAAGGGGCAGCCTCCCCAGGCCCAGTTATTGTTGGGGGACCCAAAGTAGCTGCCCACGCTGCCCACAAATATTTTCCCGGTGTAGTGGGTTTTTTCCATCAGCTCATCTCCCACAGTTATTACCTTTTGACCCTCCCTTCTAGATTTGTAAGCTCTAACGAGCAGAGCCCTTTCATTCCTCCTGTATCAAATTGTATTGTAACTACTGTCTGCCCTCATGTTGTAAAGCACTGCGCAAACTGTTGGCGCCATATATCTTATTATTATTATATATATTATTATATATTAATAGAAGTAATAATATTGGCTGAAGCCAATCCCTCTGCTTGCTCTTCTGTCCAGGTTGATACAAACGGGCAACCAATGGGTGAGTGGTAATGATGTGCAGTAACTTCTAGTAACCAATCATTGAGCGGTAAGGAAGTGCAGTAACATCTAGCAACCAATCAGTGAGTGGTAAGGATGTGCAGTAACTTCTAGCAACCAATCAGTGAGTGTGGACCAGATCTTTATGCATACTTATTAAAGTTTCTTGAGATAAGTCTATTTGTGTGTTTGGGATAATGGGGTGCAGAGCAATATTGCACGCTGGGGGGGGGGGCAACAAATGTTTGCCCCTGGAGGTAGGAAATGCAATGCAGAGGTAAATACTGTATTTAAGCAGTTTTTTTTCAGGATGCCTTTTTCTTGATTTCTTTTATAGGTGTTAAAGGTTAACTCCGGTTTCCCAAGTAAAAGGTACAAAACGAGTCACTTTACACTTTAATCACACACACACCAACTTTTTATGTTTCTCAGAGAATCTCCCACAAAGCCAAAATATGGGTACCATACTGTCTCTTATGGACTTCCTATATAGGGAGTGGCAGTTTTTCCTGGTCAAGCCACTGCCATGAAGGTAGTGCTAAGTGTAGGAGGTTCAGCCAAATACCACAGGATCTCTTTATAGGCCTTGCCTGGTCCTGGGATGTTCAACAAATTTCCAGTAAAATGAACCAGCTTTATTCTCCTGTTAGTCTTGCTAAACCATAAGCTTTACTGTGCAGGTTCATAGGTAAGTACAGATAAACAGACGGCAAATGAGAAAACTGGACGTGTTTGCAGACGTCACTTAAAGCTAGATTCAAGGTATGGTAAATATTGCATAGTTACGTTGGTCCAGCTTGGACCAATGTACTGTAAATTTACATATTCCATAACCAAGGAGATGTTGTGGAAGTGGAGAATCACTTCCACAACATCTTGTCAATGCTACTACAGAATCACGTCAATGAATCACGTCAATGCTTCTACAATAGTTGCTACAGTCTTCTGGATCCTGTGCGAATGGCTGCATTTTTTTTATGCGTTTTGAGGTTTTTATTGGCTACTAGGAAAGTTTGACAGTTCTGTTCATGGAGTGCAACTTTGATGTGACTTTACACTCTCTGGCACTTAAGTAGCATCAAAGTTGAATCAAACTAGTGCAGGAACCTTTATGTGTCCACAGTCGCATGTTAGGGTTATGGTCAGTGGCCTCCCATCCATAAGGGGCGCAGGAGCACCACCCCCCTAATCTATGCGTCCGGCCCCTAATCTACATGCCAATCTACATGCCGCCCCACCCAAAAAAAATGGAGCACCAGCCACCACTGGTTATAGGTAAGGGTTAGGTTTAGTGGCTAGGGTTAAGGTTAAATGTGATGGTTAGGGTTAAGGGCCAGGGTTAGAGTTAGGGCTAGGGTTAGAGTTAGGGTTAGTGGTAATCATTAGAGTTAGCTTTAACTGTTATGCCCCGTACACACGGTCGGACTTTGTTCGGACATTCTGACAACAAAATCCTAGGATTTTTTCCGACGGATGTTGGCTCAAACTTGTCTTGCATACACATGGTTGCACAAAGTTGTCGGAAAATCCGATCATTCTGAACGCGGTGACATAAAACACGTACGTCGGGACTATAAACGGGGCAGTGGCCAATAGCTTTCATTTCTTTATTTATTCTGAGCATGCGTGGCACTTTGTGCGTCGGATTTGTGTACACACGATCGGAATTTCCGACAACGGATTTTGTTGTCGGAAAATTTTATATCCTGCGCTCAAACTTTGTGTGTCGGAAAATCCGATTGAAAATGTGTGATGGAGCATACACACGGTCGGAATTTCCGACAACAAGGTCCTATCACACATTTGACCGTGTGTACGGGGCATTAGTGTTCTAATCCTAACAATTACCACTAACTCTAACCCTAACATTTAACTCCAAGCTTAGCCCTGAACCGTAACCCTAGTCCTCAACCCTAACCATCACATTTAACCCTAACCCAAGCCCTTAATCATAGCCCTAACATGCAACTGTGGACAAATAAAGATTCCTGTACTACTTTGATGCGACTTTGATACTACTTGAGTGCCATTGCCAAAGTTGCACTTCATGAACAGAATTGTCATACTTTCATATTAGCAACAAAACCAGCAAAAAAAACATAAAAAACACAACACTTGCTTTTTTTGGTGCGGGTCCATTGAAGTCTATTACACGCAATCTACTGTGGGGAAAAAAAGTCCCTGACCTTCTCCAAAAAAAAAAAAAAAAAACACCTGCTCAAAATGCGCAGATGTGAGCTAGATCCATAGGAAACCATGTTAAATAAAAAAGTCAGAAGTGTGAACCAAGGGTAAAAGCATAAGACTTGACTGGAGTTCTACTTTATGTTTAAGACCAAGGTTCAGGTTAAAGCTTAAAGGTTACGTTGAGGCTGAATCAGCATATATTCAAGTGGCAAGGTTTATTAAATCAAATTTCCTTTCCGACTGCCATACATTGCTGTCTGAACAGAGCAGGCAAGGCGGGGGGAGGTAAGGGGGTTTGTTCACACCTCATTCAGCTGTGCGCAAATTTGGGCTTGAGCTTTTGGACTCTGCAATCAGTGTTATTTTGGCAGCAAATTTTGATTTATGTCCCGTACACACGGTCGGATTTTCCGACGGAAAATGTGTAATAGGACCTTGTTGTCAGAAATTCCGACCATGTGTAGGCTCCATCACACATTTTCCATCGGATTTTCCGACACACAAAGTTTGAGAGCAGGCTATAAAATTTTCCGACAACAAAATCCGTTGTCGGAAATTCCGATCGTGTGTACACAAATCCGCCGCACAAAGTGCCACGCATGCTCAGAATAAATAAAGAGATGAAAGCTATTGGCTACTGCCCCGTTTATAGTCCCGACGTACGTGTTTTACGTCACCGCGTTCAGAATGATCGGATTTTCCAACAACTTTGTGTGACCGTGTGTATGCAAGACAAGTTTGAGCCAACATCCGTCGGAAAAAATCCTAGGATTTTGTTGTCGGAATGTCGGATCAATGTCCGACCGTGTGTACGGGGCATTAGTCTTAGTCTTAGGACTAAAATAGCATTTTAGTTTCAGTTCCATTTTTGTCTCCTGCAATTGTTTTAGTTTTAGTTGTATTTAGTTGACTAAAACTCATTTTAGTCATCTAAAATCTAATGGATGTAGTTAAATTGTAATGTATTATTTAAGCATTTCTCTACAATTTCCAAACTCCTTATATACTGCTGGAGTGAAAAATCGAATATGTTATTATTTATGATATTGAGGTATGAACATGCACTATAGACCACTGTTAATTTTGATGTCAAATTTCAATTTAGTTTTAGTTTTAGTCCTATTATAGTCATCTCAGTTGTTTTAGTTGTATTTTAGTCGACTAAAATGGTATTAAGTTAGTCGACTAAAATGTTTATTTTTATATTTAACTTTTTTTTCACCAGAACAACTAAGAACAGACAGGTACACACATCAAATTAAAACGAAAGCACCTACTGCTGGTTGCATACATATGTATGGAATAGTTGTGATATGCAAAATGTGATGTTTAGATGAGTAAATAAAACGTATTTTTAGTCCTGTACATAAAAAGTAATTATTAAAAGAGAATATACAAACATGATTATACTTAGAATATAGCAGAAGTAAAGCAAAAGTAAACTGTCAATCAACATTAACCATGTTAAATCTGTATGCTGCTAGCCTTATTAAATAAATAGGAAGGTATATTATATTCACTTGTTTTAACTTCTTTTTTTTTTCAGTTGCCTCGTGGTTTCTGGCCCAGGCCAAAATGATGTCATACATCCCAGGAGTCTTAATGGGCATTTTCTTTCTTTCATCTAGAAGAGGGGAGGAGGGGTTTTCCCAGCTAAGCACACCCTCCTACCTGCATGCCTGGAATAAGGGCAGATGGATGGTAAGTGCTACATGGCAGATGGCTAGCAATGCTAGGGCTGTGTTTATCAAAGTGATTTCTTTATCAAATATAACATGGAGACTTGGATGGATGGGTGAGTTTGCTTGTAAAGTCAGCAGCTACAAATACTGCAGCTGCTGACTTTTGATATTAGGACACTTAGGGATCCCACAATGTCGGCACCCCAGCCATTTTTTCAATCGGCTCTCGGGTGCTGCCACCGCCATTTCTTGTAAGGGAAACCAACAGTGAAGCCTTTGCGGCGTCACGTCCGGTTTTCTATTGAGTATGCGCGCTGCGCTTTGTGAATGGCCCGGCGGCGGGGGAAGGAGGATGGGGGCTGAACTTCCAAGTGACTTTGCGAAGTCACCCGGAAGTGGGAGCGGGTACCTGTCAAAAACAGGTACCCGCTCCCCCCTGGAAGGTGCCAAATGTGGCAGTGGAGGGGGGGAGGAAGCAAACAAGTGGAGCTTCCCTTTCTGGGTGGAGCTCTGCTTTAAATATCGTTTTCAGTTTGTGGTGCTCAGATAGAGTTTAGTTCTGCTTTACGGTTAGTAGCAGGCGATATGTGCAATATTGGACCAGTTGCCTTGGAATTTGGTCATTAACATCCCAATTATGTTATTGTTATGTTATGATGGAGAATCCATCATGAAAGTGACTTTATCATTTGAATTTTAATGGTAATATAACTAGAGACCCGCAAAAATATGAAAAAACAGTAAGTGATTTAACTTGCTAGCAAGGTACAAGCCTTAAATATCAGATCTGAATGAAGTAGTCATTTTAAAAAAAATGGATCTGACATAACTAGCTGGCACTACTGGATACAGAAAATGACTGGTTTTGACTAACAGGTAGACATGTGCAATTTGTTTCGTCCCAAATTCGTTTTTCAACTAAATCCAACAAATTCATTGATTCGTAAATATTTGCATTAACGAAAACCCGTGTAACAAATTTTTCCGAAAATTCAAAAGAACAAAAATCTGAAATTCGAAAATCCGAAAATAAGAATGAAAATCCGAAAAAATTCAAAAGAACGTAAATCCGAAAATAAGAACAAAAATCAGAAAATTCAAAAAACTCAAAAATTTGAAAATCCAAAATAATAACTAACTAATAATAACTATTGCTAACTAATAAATTATAGGTATTGGAATTTCCTTTCAAATTTGGCTATTAGTGACCATAACGAATACGAATTTATCCGAAGTTCCGAATTATCCGAAATAACGAATGTCGCATCTAAACGAATGGAATTTAACAAATAATAATAATAAATAAGAATTTAAAAATGTATCATTATGATTATTATTATGTATTATTATTTATTTGTTACGTTCCATTCATTTAGATGCGGTATTCGTTAATTCGGATAATTTGCAACTTTGGATAAATTTGTATTCGTTACTTTCACTAACAGCCAAATTTGAAAGGAAATTCCAATACCTATCATTTAATAGTTAGTTATTATTAGTTAGTTATTATTTCAGATTTTCAAGTTTTTTGGATTTTCGGATTTTCAAATTTTTGCATTTTCGGATTTTCGAATTTCTGCATTTTTGGATTTTCGAAATTTGGATTTTTATGAATGATCGAAATAACGAAAAGCGCATCTAAAAGAATGGAGCGTAACGATTTAGAATTTTTCTGAAGTTACGAATTTATTCGAAATAACAAATTTCAATCACAATGAATGACCTTAAAAACAAAAAAAAACAAAAAACAAAAGAAACAAATGAAACGAAAACAAACAAATTTTTCGGCAGTGCACATGTCTACTAATAGGGTAGAGTGATGTCCTTAGATGTTCATCTGCTTCATGTTGCCATCATGTTTTCTGAGACACTCCATTGAGGTAGTAGGTGTTTGTTGGGTTCTGCTGTTTTAGGTCTTATTCTCTGGGCTGGGTGAAATGCACTTTGTAGAAGGGAGTTGGCTGTGAGCAGTAGACGTCGGTGTTGTATATGTTGACACTGTCGACCAGGTTCTCAGGTGGTGCAGAGGCAATCCTGCAAATAGAACACAATGCACTTAGGGCTCATTTACACTTGCTTCAACTTCAACATTAAATCGCCTACCGCTTCAACATGCTTTTATGATGTGTTTGTGACGCTTCAGTGGTGCTTCGATGAAGCTTCAGTGGTGCTTTGGTGAAGCTTCAGCGAAGCTTTGATAAAGCTTTAGTGATGCTTCGGTGATGCTCTTTTGAAGCTTTGTTGAAGCTTGGCAGATGCCCTGTGTGTGTGGATATCCCATAACTGCAATTTCTCCAAAACAAAGCTGAGCTAAAGCTGAATTAACCACTTGCCGACCGCTGCACGTCAATATATGACGGCACACTGGCAGTGGTGGGCAAATGGGCGTACCTGTACGTCCCCTTTTATTGGGCGGGGTTAGTGGGCGCGCCCCCGCCGCGTACAGTGACAATGCCCGCGGGTCCGCCCGGTGTCCGCCCGTGTCCCGAGATCGTGTCAGGGAGCCGCAGAACAGGGAGATGCCTATGTAAACAAGGCATTTCCCTGTTCTGCCTAGCAACATGACAGAGATCACTGCTCCCTGTCATCGGGAGCAGTGATCGCTGTCATGTCAGTGGTAGCCCATCCCCCCCACAGTTGGAATCACTCCCTAGGACACACTTAACTCCTTGATCGCCCCCTAGTGTTTAACCCCTTCCCTGCCAGTGTCATTTACACAGTAATCAGTGCATTTTTATAGCACTGATCGCTGTACAAATGACAATGGTCCCAAAATAGTGTCAAAAGTGTCCGATCTGTCCGCCATAATGTCGCAGTAATGATAAAAATCGCAGATCGCCGCCATTACTAATAAAAAAAATTATAATAAAAATGCCATAAATCTATCCCCTATTTTGTAGACGCTATAACGTTTGCGCAAACCAATCAATATACGCTTATTGCAGTTTTTTTTACCAAAAATATGTAGAAGAATACATATCGGCCTAAACTGAGGAAAAAATTAGTTTTTTAATATATTTTTTGGGGATATTAATTATAGCGAAAAGTGAAAATTATTGCTTTTTTTTTCAAAATTGACGCGTTTTTTTGTTTATAGTGCAAAAAAAAGAAAAACCGCAGAGATGATCAATTTTGTTTTGGTGTAACGTCGCACGACCACACAATTGTCAGCTAAAGCGATGCAGTGCCGAATCGCAAAAAGTGCTCTGGTCAGGAAGGGGGTAAAATCTTCCGGGGCTGAAGCGGTTAAATACAAGCGCTTAGAGCAGCCTTTCTCAATCAGGGTTCTGTGGAACCTTGGGGTTCCTCCAGCAGTTGCTAGAGGTTCCTTGAGCTGTGGCTATTTGACCTTCCATTTGATGGCCCATGCATGGTTCCAGGTCCAGAGCCAGTGGGATGACACCAATGACTTTTTTTAGCTGACTGTAATGGTGGCATTGTGCCTACCACTGTAATGGGGGAGGGGGCATTCCTCCCACTGCCCACCAATGTAAGGGACATTTTCCCAATGACCTCAGATTTTAGCAGAGACCTGAGAATTATTTCATGGTTTTCTCAGGAGTTAAAGTGATTATAAAGGTTGTGATTACGGACCGCCCAACATAGATTTACTGCGGCAGAGGGGCCGCTCTGCGCCAGATCCCGTACCCAGATCTCGTACTTCTGACACTTCCGGGTTTGGGGTTTGCACGCACTCCGCTGGCGACCCGCTCCTGATGTGATTGGACACAGTGGGAGTCAATCAGTCGATCGCTCAGGAGAAAGGCAGAGTGGCAGTCTGCCTATGTAATCAAGGCAGACCGCCATTCTATGAGAGGGGAACGTGCTGATCCTGTGTTTCTGCTAAGCAGGAATATAGATCTTTACACCCCCCCCCCCCCACAGTTAGTAATCACTCCCAGGGAGCACATTTAACCCTTTGATCGCCCCTAACGTTAACCCCTTCCCTGCCAGTGTCATAAGTATAGCTTTTTAGCACTGATCACTGTATTGGTATCACTGGTCCCCAAAAAGTGTCAAAAGTGTTACTAAGTGTCCGATTTGTCCACCACAATATCTCAGTCCCGCTATAAGTCGCTGATTGCCGCCATTAATAGTAAAAAAAAATATCCCATAGTTTGTGGACACTATAATTTTTGTGCAAACCAATCAATATACACTTATTGGGATTTTTTTTTTTACCAAAAACATGTAACAAAATACATATTGGTCTAAATTAATGAAGAAATTTGATTTTTTACATTTTTTATTGGGAATGTTTTATAGCAGAAAGTAAAAAATATTGCTTTTTTTTTTTTTAAATTGTAAGTCTTTTTTTGTATATATAGGGCAAAAAAATGAAAACCGTAGCGGTGATCAAATACCACCAAAAGAAAGCTCTATTTGTGGGAAAAAAAAGGACACACAAATTGTATTTGGGTACAGCGTTGCACGACCGCGCAATTGTCTGTTAAAGTAACGCAGTGCCGTATCACAAAAAAATGGCCTGGTCATGAAGGGAGTAAAACTTTCCGGAGCTGAAGTGGTTAAAAAAAAAATAGAACAAAAAAAAACAACATGTTATACTTACCTGCTCTGTGTAATGGTTTTGCACAGAGCAACCCCAATCCTTTTCTTTTTGGGTCCTGGCCCCTAACCCCTGGCATTCAAGCAGGCTTGCTCCTGAGCTGCGCACCTATGAATGGACATTGTCTATTCATGCACAGAACGTAGCTCAGCCCCGCCTCCTGGCCTCTCCTCATTGGCTCACTGGCTGTGATTGACACTGCTGTGTGAGCCAATGAGGAGAGAAAGAGCTCTTGAGCTGCACCCAGGTTTTTTCCCTTAATGCAGAAAAAATGCATTAAGGCAAAAAACCTTCTGCCTTTAGAACCACTTTAAAAGTTTGGGAAAGGCTGGTTCAGAGTGTCTAATTTGCCCAAGGATGCACAGATTTCTACTTTTATAAACACAGCTCAACTGAATGCACTTAAATGTATGTAATCGCATAGGCTATTATTTACCTAAGGCAAATAGGCTGTTTACTTTGCAAGGGGATTTTCCCTTAGCATAGCAAATGTGGTGATAATTCACTTTGCAAATGATACTCATTCACTTACATGTGATTGAATGGTGGAAGTCAGCAGAGCGTCAACCTATTCACTAAACTAAGAGAAAATTCCCTTGCATAGTAAAAAGCTTATTTGCCTTTAGTAAATCAACCCCACAATGTGCAATATACAATTTAACCATATAAGGACCAGAAGGATTTGCTCCCTTAATGACCAGGCCATTGTTTGCAATACGGCACTGCGTCGCTTTAACTGACAATTGCGCGGTCATGTGATGCTGTACCCAAACAAAATTTACGTCCTTTTTCCACCACACTTTCTTTTGGTGGTATTTGATAATCTGTGTTTTTTATTTTTTGCGCTAAAAAACAAAAAAAGACCGACAATTTTGAAAAAATAAAAACAATATTTTTTACTTTTTGCTATAATAAATATCATTAAAAAAATAGGAAAAAAAATGTCTTCATCAGTTTAGGCCAATATGTATTCTTCTACATATTTTTGGTAAAAAAAAAATCACAATAAGCGTATATTGATTGGTTTGCGCAGATGTTATAGCGTCTACAAAATAGGGTATATATTTATGGCATTTTTATAATCAATTTTTTTTTTTTTACTAGTAATGGCAGCAATCAGCGATTTTTAGTGGGACTGTGACAGTGGCAGACAGATCGGACATTTTTTACACTTTTTTGGGACCAGTGACATTTATACAGCGATCAGAGCTATAAATAGCCACTGATTACTGTAAACAGTGGGGACGGAAAGTATTCAGACCCCCTTAAATTTTTCACTCTTTGTTATATTGCAGCCATTTGCTAAAATCATTTAAGTTCATTTTTTTCCTCATTAATGTACACACAGCACCCCATATTGACAAAAAAACACAGAATTGTTGACATTTTTGCAGATTTATTAAAAAAGAAAAACTGAAATATCACATGGTCCTAAGTATTCAGACCCTTTGCTGTGACACTCATATATTTAACTCAGGTGCTGTCCATTTCTTCTGATCATCCTTGAGATGGTTCTAAAACTTCATTTGAGTCCAGCTGCGTTTGATTATACTGATTGGACTTGATTATGAAAGCCACACACCTGTCTATATAAGACCTTACAGCTCACAGTGCATGTCAGAGCAAATGAGAATCATGAGGTCAAAGGAACTGCCTGAAGAGCTCAGAGACAGAATTTTGGCAAGGCACAGATCTGGCCAAGGTTACAAAAAAAATTCTGCTGCACTTAAGGTTCCTAAGAGCACAGTGGCCTCCATAATCCTTAAATGGAAGACGTTTGGGACGACCAGAACCCTTCCTAGAGCTGACCGTCCGGCCAAACTGAGCTATCGGGGGAGAAGAGTCTTGGTGAGAGAGGTAAAGAAGAACCCAAAGATCACTGTGGCTGAGCTCCAGAGATGCAGTCGGGAGATGGGAGAATGTTGTAGAAAGTCAACCATCACTGCAGCCCTCCACCAGTCGGGGCTTTATGGCAGAGTGGCCAGACGGAAGCCTCTCCTCAGTGCAAGACACATGAAAGCCCGCATGGAGTTTTCTAAAAAAAAACACCTGAAGGACTCCAAGATGGTGAGAAATAAGATTCTCTGGTCTGGTGAGACCAAGATAGAACTTTTTGGCCTTAATTCTAAGCGGTATGTGTGAAGAAAACCAGGCACTGCTCAACATCTGTCCAATACAGTCCCAACAGTGAAGCATGGTGGTGGCAGCATCATGCTGTGGGGGTGTTTTTCAGCTGCAGGGACAGGACGACTGGTTGCAATTGAGGGAAAGATGAATGCGGCCAAGTACAGGGATATCCTGGACGAAAACCTTCTCCAGAGTGCTCAGGACCTCAGACTGGGCCGAAGGTTTACCTTCCAACAAGACAATGGCCCTAAGCACACAGCTAAAATAACAAAGGAGTGGCTTCACAACAACTCAGTGACTGTTCTTGAATGGCCCAGCCAGAGTCCTGACTTAAACCTAATTGAGAATCTCTGGAGAGACCTAAAAATGTCTGTCCACCAACGTTTACCATCCAACCTGACAGAACTGGAGAGGATCTGCAAGGAGGAATGGCAGAGGATCCCCAAATCCAGGTGTAAAAAACTTGTTGCATCTTTCCCAAAAACACTCATGGCTGTATTAGATCAAAAGGGGGCTTCTACTAAATACTGAGCAAAGGGTCTGAATACTTAGGACCATGTGATATTTCAGTTTTTCTTTTTTAATAAATCTGCAAAAATTTCAACAATTCTGTGTTTTTCTGTCAATATGGGGTGCTGTGTGTACATTAATGAGGAAAAAAAACGAACTTAAATGATTTTAGCAAATGGCTGCAATATAACAAAGAGTGAAAAATTTAAGGGGGTCTGAATACTTTCCGTCCCCACTGTAAATGATACTGGCAGGGAAGGGGTTAACACTAGGGGGCGATCAAGGGGTTAAGTGTTCCCTAGGGAGGTGTTTCTAACTGTGGGGGGAGGGGACTGACTGGGAGTACAGAGAGATCGCTGTTCCTGATCACTAGGAACAGCAGATCTCACTCTACTTCCCTGACAGAACAGCAATCTTTCTGTGTACATCGACAGAGATCCCCGTTCTGTCTCTCTCTGGAATGATCGCGGGTCGCCATAGGAGAGCACGGCTGCCGGCCACGCGCATCGGTGTGGGCGCGCGCCCCCTAGAGCTCTTAGAGCGGCTGACATACAGCTATGGCGATTCGCGCAGCCATGCCAACCTGCCGCAGTATAACTGCGGCAACTGATCAGCGAGTAGTTAAAATGTTTACATGCATTTACAGTATATGTATTTAGAAATGTCCCATAAATGCATATAATCACATGTCTGTGTGGCTGAGACCTTAAAGGAATCTAGACAACCGTTGAGATATTTTCTTACCCCTAGCAGCCATTAATGGTACAAGAAGATCTCGTATTCAGGAAAAATTCCACCAAACATATTTAGAGCTGTGGAATTTGCCAAGCTCCCAAATGCACAGTTCATATTTACACTACAAAGGCAATTCCTCTGCGCAGTGTAATCGTGTGTTATTATTCATTGAGAAGTTTAACACACAGGCTACGCAATTCCACAGGAACTATTTTAGGTACATTTACAAGACAGCAAAATGATACCAATTACTGTGTTCACAATAAAAAATCAGTTATCTGTATGGTAAAATGTGTGAGTCAGTGTGTGTAATAGTCACATCCAACAAGTCTCCTGACTACAAACAATAATTACGAGCTTTGTTCGGTGGCAAGGTGAACAGAGCTGACATTGTAATCACCAAACTACGGGCATCTCTGTGCATAGGCTTTAGTTTGAGTCAGAACTGCTTTTCTACATATACAAGTCGATAGGAATACAAAAGCAGCTTGAAGCAGCTTAAAAGGATGCCAAAATGAAGTCAGAAGCATCTATGGAGTCAGAATGTATCTGAAGGCACACTGCATTTGTCCATCTACACAACCCCAATAGTGAATCCCCATGATAATGGAATTTTACTTTAAAGCGGAGTTCCACCCAAAAGTGGAACTTCCGCTTTAAGGTATCCTGACCACCTGACATGCCACATTTGGCATGTCATTTTTTTTTGGAGGGGGGGGGGGGGGTACCTAGTTTTCACAGGTACAGTTGCAATAAAAAGTATGTGAACCCTTTTGAACCTTTTGAATGATATGGATTTCTGCACAAATTGGTCATAAAATGTGATCTGATCTTCATCTAAGTCACAACAATAGACAATCGCAGTCTGCTTAAACTAATAACACACAAAGAATTAAATGTTACCATGTTTTTATTGAACACACCATGTAAACATTCACAGTGCAGGTGAAAAAGGTATGTGAACCCTTGGATTTAATAACTGGTTGAACCTCCTTTGGCAGCAATAACTTCAACCAAAGGTTTCCTGTAGTTGCAGATCAGACGTGCACAACGGTCAGGAGTAATTCTTGACCATTCCTCTTTACAGAACTGTTTCAGTTCAGCAATATTCTTGGGATGTCTGGTGTGAATCACTTTCTTGAGGTCATGCCACAGCATCTCAATCAGGTTGAGGTCAGGACTCTGACTGGGCCACTCCAGAAGGCGTATTTTCTTCTGTTTAAGCCATTCTTTTGTTGATTTACTTCTATGCTTTGGGTCGATGTCCTGTTGCAACACCCATCTTCTGTTAAGCTTCAGCTGGTGGACAAATGGCCTTAAGTTCTCCTGCAAAATGTCTTGATAAACCTGGGAATTAATTTTTCCTTTAATGATAGCAATCCGTCCAGGCCTCTGACGCAGCAAAGCAGCCCCAAACCATGATGTCCCCACCACCATACTTCACAGTTGGGATGAGGTTTTGATGTTGGTGTGCTGTGCCTCTTTTTCTCCACACATATTGTTGTGTGTTTCTTCCAAACAACTCAACTTTGGTTTCATCTGTCCACAGAATATTTTGCCAGTACTGCTGTGGAACATCCAGGTGCTCTTGTGCAAACTGTAAACGCGCAGCAATGTTTTTTTTAGACAGCAGTTGCTTCCTCTGTGGTATCCTCCCATGAAATCCATTCTTGTTTAGTGTTTTATGTATTGTTGATTCACTAACAGGGATGTTGGCATATGCCAGAGACTTTAGCTGACACTCTAGGATTCTTCTTCACCTCATTGAGCAGTCTGAGCTGTGCTCTTGCAGTCATCTTTACAGGATGCCCACTCCAAGGGAGAGTAGCAGCAGTGCTGAACTTTCTCCATTTATAGACAATTTGTCTTACCGTGGACTGATGAACAGCAAGGCTTTTGGAGATACTTTTATAACCCTTTCCAGCTTTATGCAAGCCAACAATTCTTAATCGGTCTTCTGAGAGCTCTTTTGTGCAAGGCATCATTCACATTAGGCAATGCTTCTTGTGAAAAGCAAACCCAGAACTGGTGTGTGTTTTTTATAGGGCAGGGCAGCTGTAACCAACACCTCCAATCTCATCTCATTGATTGGACTCCAGTTGGCTGACACCTCACTCCAATTAGCTCTTGGAGCTCTCATTAGTCTAGGGGTTCACATACTTTTTCCACCTGCACTGTGAATGTTTACATGGTGTGTTCAATAAAAACATGGTAACTTTTAATTCTTTGTGTGCAGACTGTGATTGTCTATTGTTGTGACTTAGATGAAGATCAGATCACATTTTATGACCAATTTGTGCAGAAATCCATATCATTCAAAAGGGTTCACATACTTTTTATTGCAACTGTACCTAGCTCCCACGTCCGCCCTCCCTGCAATCTTCTGGGACACGTCGCAGGTCCCAGAAAATTTCCCAGCCATTCAGGACGCGCAGCCCGACTTGTGCATGCGCAGTGCACACCCGGCTGTCACAGCCGGGTGCCACACTTGCCGGCGTCGAGGACAGACAGGGAGGAGAGAACGAAGCTTCAGGCGGCCGCATCACTGGACCGTGGAACAGGTGAGGGTCTGCTTATTAAAAGCCAGCAGCTACACTTTTTGTAGCTGCTGACTTTTAATAAACATGGAAACAGCTGGAACTCCGCTTTAAGTAGCAACTGTTAGTAAATCACTGCAAGAAGCCATAATCACGATGGTTACATTGTGTGTTTTGTTAATTTTTGAATGGTGCTCATATTTCAATCTTAAGCCAGACAACCCATACACTTCAATTGATGTACAGTGCATCCGAAAAGTATTCACAGCGCTTCACTTTTTCCACATTTTGTTATATTACAACCTTATTCCAAAATGATTTAAATTCATTATTTTCCTCTAAATTCTACAAACAATACCCCATAATGACAATGTGAAAGAAAATTGTTTGAAATCTTGGCAAAATTATTAAAAATAAATAGCAAACAAATCACATGTACATAAGTATTCACAGCCTTTGCCATGACACTCAAAATTGAGCTCAGGTGCATCCTGTTTCCACTGATCATCCTTGAGATGTTTCAACAACTTTATTGGAGTCCACCTATGGTAAGTTCAGTTGATTGGACATGATTTGGAAAGGCACACACCTGTCTATATAAGGTCCCACAGTTAACAGTGCATGTCAGAGCACAAACCAAGCCATGAAGTCCAAGGAATTGTATATAGACCTTCCTGACAGGATTGTATCATGGCACAGATCTGGAGAAGGGTACAGAAAAATTTCTGCAGCATAGTGGCCTACATCATCCATAATTGAAGGAAGTTTGGAACCACCATGACTGTTCCTAGAGCGGGCCGCCCGACCAAACTGAGCAATTGGGAGAGAAGAACCTTACGACGGGAGATGACCAAAAACCTCCAGTCTTTCTCTGTGGAGAGAGGAGAACCTTCTAGAAGAACAACCATCTCTGCAGCACTCCACCAATCAGGCCTGTATGGTAGAATGGCCAGACAGAAGCCACTCCTTAGTAAAGGGCACATGACAGCCCTTCTAGAGTTTGCCAAAAGGCACCTGAAGGACTCTCAGACCATGAGAAACAAAATTCTCTGGTCTGATGAAACAAAGATTGAACTCTTTGGCCTGAATGGCAAGCGTCATGTCTGGAGGAAACCCCCACTCATCACCTGGCCAATACCACCCCTACAGTGAAGCATGGTGGTGGCAGCATCATGCTGTGGGGATGTTTTTTAGCATCAGGAACTGGGAGACTAGTCAGGATCGAGGGAAAGATGAATGAATGCAGTACAGAGACATCCTTGATAAAAACCTGCTCCAGTGCTCTGGACCTCAGACTGGGGCGAAGGTTCATCTTCCAACAGAACAATGACCCTAAGCACACAGCCAAGATAAAAAAAGTAGCAGCTATGGGACAACTCTGTGAATGTCCTTGAGTGGCCCAGCCAGAGCCCAGACTTAAACCCGATTGAACATCTCTGGACAGATCTGAAAATGGCTGTGCACCGACGCTCCCCATCCAACCTGATGGAGCTTGAGAGGTCCTGCAAAGAAGAATGGGAGAAACTGCCAGAAATAGGTGTGCCAAGCTTGTAGCATCATACTTGAGGCTATAATTGGTGCCAAAGGTGCTTTAACAAAGTATTGAGCAAAGGCTGTGAATACTTATGTACATGGGATTTTTTTTTTTTTTTGTTTCTTATTTTTAATAAATTTGCAAAGAGTTCAAACAAACTTCTTTCAAGTTGTCCTTATGGGGTATTGTTTGTAGAATTTTGAGGAAAATAATGAATTGAATCCATTTTGGAATAAGGCTGTAACACAACAAAATGTGGAAAAAGTGAAGCGCTGTGAATACTTTCCGGATTTACTGTAGACACAGACGTACTCAGTAAAAGTAATCAGTAAAAGGTAACTAGGGACAAAAAGGTGTAAGGTAGACTGCTTCGAGAACTTTCATCACTACATAGCACTGTCTGAGGCATAGACCACATTAGTATTATTTTTTTTTTGGATGAGAACATTAAATTCCAACTTACATCGCTTCTCCGGTCTTCTTCTTGAAGCAGATACAATATATTAGCAGGACTGATAGCAGAACCAGAGGGATGCCAAATCCCAAAGCTAAGGCAAGGATTAGTTTTTCACGGTCCCCAGAACTGCTGGTGGGGTTCCACAGCTCGGAATCTAACTTGTAAGCTGAGAAACAAAAGAATGATATAAATATATTACAAAGTATTTCATCTGTAGGTTGTTTATACAAAAAAAAAAAAATCATAATAATAATTTCTATGGACACATCATTACAATACATCACATCATTACATTAAAAGAAAATAAGCAAAATTGCTTACGAAAACATGTACAGCAATAACATAATACAACTTCTAGAATAGCTTAAAAGTGGCGAGTCACCATGGTGGGACCTTCCCTTGCAACCACTAACAGTTTTTTTGTTTTTTTTACTGCTTGCCCTGTAGGAAATGTATGACTTCCTACTGAGGCCACACATCGCTGTGGCTCACTACTGTGGCCGCTGTATCACTAATGGTTTTCTAATAAAGCTACTGTATAACTATGGCTTTCTAAGGGGGCCATTGCATTGATGTGGAGTACTAGTACTACTGAGCCCATTGTATCACTACACCTTCCTACTAAGGCCACTGTATCACTATGACTTACTAATGTGGTCTTTGTATCATTGCTGCTTCCTACTGGGGCCATTGTATCACTATGGATTTTTACTGCGGCCCGTGTAGTACTAATAGTTTATGACTGAGGCCATTCTAGAACTATGGTTTACTGTCGAGGCCACTGTATCCCTATAGAATATGACTGAGCTCACTGTATAACTAATGGCTTCCTAATGAGGTCACTATAAACTACAGCTTTTTAATGATCCTACTGTTTCATTATGGCTTCCTAATGGGGCCATTATAGCACTATGGACTAATACTGAGCCCACTGTATCACTATAGCTTCTTCCTGAGGCCACTCTATAACTATGGCTTACTTATGAAGTCACTGTTTTATTATGGCTTCCTAATGGAGCCATTGTATCCCTATAGACCACTAGCCTGCTGTATTATTATGGCCACCATATACAGTAAGTATGACTTACAATGAGGCTATTGTATAGTTATGACTTACTAATGTGATCACTGTATCACTGTAGCTTCCTACTGGGGCCATTGTATCACTATGTATTACTATTGAAGCCACTGTATTAATAAAATTCTCCTACATTCTACAACTATGGCTTACAGATAAGGCCACTGTATCCCCATGGCTTACCAATGCTGTCACTGTATCATTATTGCTTCCTACTGGGGGGGGGGGGGGGGGGCATTGTGTCACTATGAAATACTACTGAGACCACTGTATCACTAATGGCTTCCTACTGAGGTCACAATATAACTATGGCTTACTAATGAGACCACTGTATCAATATTGCTTCCTACTGGGACCCTTGTATTACTGTGGACTGCTACTGAGGTCACTGAATGTCTATGGCTTCATGCTGAGGCCACTGTGTCAGAAATGGTTTCCTAATGAAGCCACTGTATAACTATTGCTTACTAATGTGGTCAGTGTATCAATATTGCTTCCTACTGAGGCAACTGTATCATTATGGTCTACTACTGAGGCTTCTGTATTACTACAGCTTACTAATGATGCCACGTAGTGACCATGGCTTTCTACTAAGATCACTGGTTCAAATACCTTTTATTGGAAATCACTATATCAACATAGCTGTCTAAGGAGGCCTCTGTATCACCATTGTTATCTGTGAAGGCCACTTTGTTGTTAAAGCTATAGATTGAAGCTGCTGTACTACCATAGCTGTCCACTGAGGCTTTTGTTCGCCAAAGCTGTCTACAAAGATTACTATACCATTACACCATTCTACTATTACACCATTCCATTTAAGAGTGGTTTGGGTTATCCTGGAATTTCACTTTAATATGACCTTAAACCTCTAGATTATTGTTCGAACATTCAGGCAAGAAAGGTTAAAATTCATATGCCTGAGCATTTGATGGTGCTTACATGGAATCAACTAATTTGGGACAACTTTTCATTCGAGTACTATGTCAATTTCTCAGTTTTCGATTGGCGAACCAGGTTACCTTTAACAAGTGCATATGCTTAGGACTTTTCTTGTTCGGGAGAAAATTAAACACATAGAAATGTAAGGAAAAGACTCACCCAAGCTCTACTGCTATATGGAAGTTGATGAACGGAGTTGGTGCATGTGGCTGCGTTGTTCACTGTGAGTCCATAATAGAAGAAATCGCCGGCACCCCAAAGCTTCTTATAAGGATTTTATTTGGCACAATAGCAGTGTACAATCCACAAAAAACTAACACATTTCAGCCGAAATGCGTTAGTTTATGTGGACTGTACACTGCTATTGTGCCAAAGAAAATTCTTATAAGAATAAGCTTTGGGTTGCCGGTGATTTCTTCCAGCATAGAAATGTGTTTGCTACCATTAGAGTTTTCCATTTGTCTGCTCATTTTGCTCTAAAGTGATTGTGAAATTGGCCCCTTTAACTCAGTTGAACGTTTTTCCCAAAAATGACAGTTTTCAAATGATCTACAGGACCAGCTTTACTAATCAGGCACCCTTACCACCATCCTCAATTTTAAATAAGGCCTTTGTATTACCTAAAAATGTTCTGAAGGCTGCTGTCATTTTACAGTGAGCCCACTGCCTTACTCTGGGTATCTAAATAAGCCCTTTGTAAATCAGACATAATCTCATTACCAGACACACAGTTGTCCCCTTCCAGTTTCATGCTTGTGTTACACAGACATCGGTATCCTCCATAGGTATTCTCACACAGGGAGGTGCTACTGCAGTTGTTCTCACCGGTGAAGCATTCATTAACATCTAATGTATAGTGAAATGAGAACATTGAAATACATTAGCATTATAGAACAGGAGGGTCACCACACAGCAAATAGCAAAACCTTTTTTTGCTACTGAAGCCCAACTCCAGCCCAAACTTTGTTTTTGTTTTGGATAGATTGGGTAAGGTTTAGAGCCTCTGTTGAGTTTTTATTGCAGTCAGTGTCCTTATAAAACAGGTTATACAGAGTGCTGGATTTATAATCCCTGCTCTTTCTTTCTGCCAAATGTCTTGACCTGCCCCATCCACTTCAATTGAGCAGCTAGCCTTTGTACCACACTAACAAGACGTGACATCATAGCTACACAAAGAACTCCCAAGACTTGGGTGTATTTTTAAAAACATTTGCAGAGATATTTGTTCCTATGAAACAGCATGTACATTCGTTCCATGTGAATGGTGGCAAAATTGAATGTTATAAGACTATGTTCTCAAGTAGTTCTACTCCCAAGCATTCTTCTCTGCATGTATAGTGCCCTTAACATTGGTGACATTCTGTGCACTGCCCAGCCACAGCAGCTTTCGGCCTCTGATAGAGTCTTACAGGCTGCCGGTGTCTTGCCGAATAAGTTCCTTCGGCGGATAAGTTCCCCCCTGTACTGCGCAGGCGCAGCGCTTGCGCAGTACGAACTACTAACAGCCGCCGGAGATAGCCGAAGCTCAAGATCGTCAATCAGCTGTACACGGCGCCTGCGCTCTGGGTCCAGGTTCCTTCCCTACCATCCAAGTGGACCTAGAGGGGGAATCTAAAAGAGCCGAGCGAAGCGAGGCCGTGCCCGAAGCGTGGTGAGCGAAGCGAGCCCGCGAGGGGCCCTCTTACAGGCACCGTGTACAGCTGATTTTCAGCTATTCCGCTTCGGCTATTTCCGCCGGATCCTACTGCGCAGTCGCAGCGCCTGCGCAGTAGAGGGGGCACTTATCAGCCAAGCGGAACTTTCTCGGCAGAACACCGGCAGCAGGACTGGATGGTGTGGCTCTGCCTTCCAACCGCACCAAAACGCCGGAGGTCTCATGCACTGGCTCTTAAAATCCAGTGCGTATGAAGCCTAAGGAGTTGTTACAGGGTCTTTAACTAGTTCCAGACTTTGGGTGTGCTACACATGCCCAAGAAAAAAGGTCATCATAAGGACATGTGCAGTATGTTCAGTCCTTCTGCCCTGCTCCCACTTCCCAATACACAGTAATTGGGCTCTGATGAATGAAAGCTGGTATTGCTCTGTACACAGAGAAGGTTGGCAGCTTCAGCTATCAAAAAAAAAAAGCCAGTATGACAGTGTTCATACATAACCCTTGCTCAGACAAAGATTCAATGTAACATATTGTTACTTTTGTATTATTCTGTTTATTCGTCTGCAGATCAAATGGATAAACTTCGATCTGCAGATGATGTCAGATAAAGCAACCTGACAAGTTTTTTTTTTTTTTTATGTTTCTCTGTTTAACCCTTTATTAACCCTTAATTTACTTTATTCAGCCCTAATTAACTCTTTATCCATTCAATTTTATTTTCCTGCTTTTTTTTATTAATATTTCTATTTTATTAACCATTAATATTTAAACATTTGTTTGTTTTGTTTGTTAATAGTTTTACATATTTAACATATATTTACACATTTTACATTTTAAAAAGTAAAAAACAAAAAAACAAAACACTTTATTTCATTTGTAAAAAAAAAAGTTTGTAATGCTTTGTACCAGAATCATAATTTTAGTGTAATTTTAAAAAGGGCAAATTACAGAATAAAATGTGCACTTTTTAACTGCAGTAACAGTATTTATTTTTAAACTAACACTGGTCAAAAATAGAACAAGTGTGTATATATATATATTGTGATGGGAGTCACTTTGGGTGGGGGGTTTGTGGAACTCAGCTTACCTTGGAGAGCTCTGGAAACTCCGTGTCCAGCTCCCCCGGCCCCTCCTATGTGTAAATCACCCTGTGTCTATTAGGGGCACAGGGTGACTGAGAACCCCACTATGATCTGTGCTAGTCAGACTCACTGTACAGCCACACTGGAATGTTGTATATGTATATATTGTGTGTTGTCTCATGCTGTTGTGGACTGTTTGCTGGGATCGTTTGGGGTGTGGTTGTATTCCAATGTTTTATTGTGTCTGTCTGCCTTGCAATCTGTGTATCTCTGTGGAGGGGGGGGGGGGGGATTCCTCCAACAGCTCTCCCTGCTGATAAGACTGTTTACTAATGAGAAGTTTGAATACTCCTGACCTGTGTGTCTATTGTTATTGGACAGTTTACCCCGCCCTGAATCCAAGGGTGGGGGAAGTGTCTCTGAGTTATATATCTGTTGTAACATGTGCTTGAATAAAGAGAGGTCTGCTGTTTTATACCCTACACTGTGTTACGACTAGTGACTGGGTGGGCTAAAGGGTCTTTGATAGTGTTAGTTCTGGACAAAGGAAGCATTTACAGTGGACATAGTCCTGTTGAGGACAAGGGTTCGTCACACACACATATATATATCTATATAGAGATATATAGATATATAGATATATAGATATATATCTATATATCTATATATCTCTATATAGATATATATATACAGTGTACACTATACACTACACTGTCAAAAGTTTTGGGACGTCTGCCTTTACACGTGAACTTTAATGGCATCCCAGTCTTGGTCCGTAGGGTTCAATACTGAGTTGGCCGACCCTTTGCAGCTATAACAGTATCAACTCTTCTGGGAAGGTTAAGGAGTGTGTCTTTGGGAATGTTTGACTATTCTTCCAGAAGCGCATTTGTGAGGTCAGGCACTGATGTATCGGGTTGAGGTCAGGACAAGTTCCTCCACCCCAAACTCGCTCATCCATGTCTTTAAGGACCTGGCTTTGTGCACTGGTCCAAATCATTTGGTGGAGGGAGGATTATGGTGTGGGGTTGTTTTTCAGGGGTTGGGCTTGGCCCCTTAGTTCCAGTGAAGGAAGCTCTTAAGGCATCAGCATACCAAGACATTTTGGACAAATTTCATACTCCCAACTTTGTGGGAACAGTTTAGGGATGGTCCCTTCCTGTTCGAACATGACTGCGCACCAGTGCACAAAGCAAGGTCCATAAAGACATGGATGAGTGAGTTTGGGGTGATGGAACCTGACTGGCCTGCACAGAGTCCTGACCTCAACCCGATAGAACACCTTTGGGATGAATTAGAGGGGAGACTGCGAGCCAGGCCTTCTCGGCCAACATCCGTGCCTGACCTCACCAATTCGCTTTTGGAAGAATGGTCAAACATTCCCATAGACACACTCCTAAACCTTGTGGACAGCCTTCCCAGAAAAGTTAAAGCAGTTATTGCTGCAAAGGGTGGGCCAACTCAATATTGAACCCTACGGACTAAGACTGCAATGCCATTAACCACTTCAGCCCCGGAAGGTTTTACCCACTTCCTTAACAGGTCATTGTTTGCGATACGGCACTGCGCCGCTTTAACTGACAATTGCGCTGTTGTGCGACGCTGTACTCAAATAACATTGATGTTCTTTTTTTCCCACAAATACAGCTTTCTTTTGGTAGTATTTGATCACCGCTGCAGTTTTTATTTTTTGCGCTGTTAACAAAATACCAACAATTTTGAAAAAAATATATACATTTTTTACTTTCTTCTATAATGAATATCCCCCCAAAAAATGTAAAAATCAGATTTCTTCATCAATTTAGGCCAATATGTATTCTGCTACATATTTTTGGTAAAAAAATCCCAATAAGTGTATATTGATTGGTTTGCACAAAAGTTATAGTGTCTAGAATCTACGGGATAGATTTGGGGACTTTTATTTATTTATTTTTTTACTAGTAATGGTGGCGATGCGGCAGACAAATCTGACCCTAAGTGACACTTTTTGGTGACCATCGACACCAATACAATGATCAGCGCTATAAAAATGCACTGATCACTGTATAAATGACACTGGCAGGGAAGATGTTCACACTAGGGGGCGATCAAGGGGTTAAATGTGTTCCCTGGGTGGTGTTTTCTAACTGTGGGGGGAAGTGTTACACTGGAGTAAAGGAGAGATCGTGATTCAGCTTAACTGAAACACGATCTCTCACTTTTCCTCACTGACAGATCAGTGGTGTGCTTTGTTTATAGCGGCACAATACTGACCGTCTCTCCTGTGAATGATCGGCGTGTCGTGGCGGCCATCGCGGCTCCGGACCTGCTGATTGGCTCCCGCTGTGTCCAATAACAGAGGGAGTGGCGTGCGCGCTCCCCCTAAATCGCGTGCACAATATCACATACAGGTACGTGATTTTGCGCACCTGGGCTGCCCTGCCGCAGTAAATGTAGGGCGTTGGTAGGTAGGTTATGGTTACACCAAGAAATACAGCTCCATTTAAAAATATATATATATTTATTTATTTTTTTTGCTGTTTTGTACCAGTTTCCTTCGAAAATAAAAAAGCAACATAACTACTCTAAATAGTTGTGATGATAAGCACAGTTTTACTAAAACATGTCAAATTTGAAAAACTGTTTGGCCATTAGGATTTTTTTTACTTTCTTTATAAAGGACTTAAAGTGGAACTTTACCCAACTTTTACCCCATAAAAAAAAAAAAAAAAAATTCCTCCCCTGCCTACCTGATGCAGTGTTCAGAAAAGGAGGGACACTCACCCACCCAGTGGATCCAGTGTTGTCCCGCTGTGATCCCCTTCTCTGTAGCCGTCATTCTGGTCCCGCGCTGCCGTCTTCTTCCGGGATGTCATCGGGAGGCACAGGCACTCCTCCCGATGATGTGCCGCTAGGCCCGCCCCCTCCTACTTTAGTGAATGGATGCTCCCGGCACTTCTTGGGATATCCATGTCACATTTCCCGAGAGACACCCCGGAGAGCTTATGTCATTTGCCTAGGCCAGGGGTGTCCAAACTTTTTTCAAAGAGGGCCAGATTTGATGAAGTGAACATGTGTGAGGGCCGACCATTTTGCCTGACATTCTTTGAACCATTAAAATTCAGTCTAAGTGTGTTCGTGTGTTCGTCCAAGCACTAATACACTGTCCAACAATGACCCCAAATGAATCCCAGAGCGCCGCTCAGGACTAAGGATGAGCTCGGGCGTGTTATTTGGATATACTGTATTTATCGGCGTATAACACGCACCTTCACTTTAAGAGGGAAATTTCAGGAAAGAATGTTTTTTATTAAAATTTTAAATAAAGAACTGTGAAGCGAAATAAAGGTCAGTGCCCTTCAGTGCAGCCTAATCAGTGCCCATCTGCAGCCTCACCATTGCAATCAATGCAGCCTCACCATTGCCATGAATGCAGTCTCACATGTGCCATGAATACAGCCTCTCCATTGCCATGAATGCAGCCTCACTATTGCAATAAATGCAGCCTCACTATTGCAATCAATGCAGCCTTACCATTGCCATGAATGCAGCCTCACCATTACCATGAATGCAGCCTCTCCATTGCCATGAATGCAGCCTCTCCATTGCCATGAATGCAGCCTCTCCATTGCCATGAATGCAGCCTCTCCATTGCCATGAATGCAGCCTCACCATTGCCATGAATGCAGCCTCACCATTACCATTAATGCAGCCTCACCATTGCCATTAATGCAGCCTCTCTGTTACCATGAATTCAGCCTCACCATTGCCATGAATGCAGCCTTGCCATTACCATGAAATCAGCCTTTCAATTGCAATCAATGCAACCTCACCATTGCCATGAATGCAGCCTTACCATTGCCATGAATGCAGCTTCACGTGTGCCATGAATGCAGCCTCACATGTGCCATGAATGCAGCCTCACATGTGCCATGAATGCAGCCTCACCATTGCCATAAATGCAGCCTCACCTGTGCCATGAATGCAGCCTTACTATTGCCATCAGTGCAGCCTGATCGATGCCCATCTGCAGCCTCGGAGGGGACAGGGAGGGGGCGGGACGAGCGCCAACAGATTACATACAGGAGAATCTCCTGTTTACTCGGCGGCCTCTTTAATACAAAGTCCCGCCTCCTATGATAGACAGAACAGTCGTCCAATGACAGCCCAGGAGATGGGACTTCCTATTACAGAGGCCGCCGAGTAAACCGGAGATTCTCCTGTATTTACGGCACTCGTCTTGCCGCCTCCCTGTCCCCTCTGTGGCAGCACCGATAAATACGGTATATATCTTTTGTGGCCCTGGGGCCAGACTTTGGACATACCTGGTCTAGGCGAATGACAGGAGAGTGGTCAGAAAGAAATCAGGCTTTGTGAAAAAATAAACAAAGAAAAAAAACTCAAAATAGCTGTGCAGTGGAGGGGGCGGGATGGAGAGGGGGAAACTCGTCAGGAAGGGTGAAGTTCCGCTTTAATAAAACTGGCAGATTCATCGGGGGAAATTTTGATAAAACTAATAGATAAAAAAAAAGAAGGAAGAATGAGGATCACATTGTACCTTCCACTGATGATTTGTCGATCTGATAGAGACTTTGGACTCGGCCTAAGTAATCCTTTACAAACCAGTGTGGGGTATCACTGGAAACATTGATCCTGTATTCAAATGACCCTCCTATCAGAGATTCCTTGAACTGCACATTGTAGAACTTGTTCTGGAATCCCAAGAACATAATATTTTCTAGCTGCGAATATATGAAGAAAACATTGTTAGATCTGCAGTACAACAAAGAATAAAATTTACAAATAACATTTTTGGGTGTATTTTTTTTTTAAATCTACAGCTATTCATCCTGCATGAAACTGCATGAACATTCGCTCTATGAAAATGCCAGTGCTCTGCCCCACTTTCATGTATTTTTATGTGTTGTATTGCATCAGGTTATTATTATTTGGTACTATGCTGGCACCTATTATCGACTTAGAACAACTACAACTTGTTTAATTGTGTGATTTGGTATATGCATCTGTCCTCCCCTCCTGTTTAGTGCTAAACCGGCAGCCTTCTCTATGGAGCGCTTCACATATCTGCGGGCTGGCCACGGTCCATTTTTAAAAAGAATCCTTTTTAAGAGTCTCAATCCAGGTGCGATTTTAAGTAAAAATTTGCACCTAAACCAGTGGACAAAACCACACCGGACTCCTTTTAAAAACCGCACTGAAACTGCAGCCGGACATATGTGAACGGAGCCTTATGCCTCGTACACACGATCGGACTTTCCGCCAACAAAACCACGGAATTTTGTCCGAAGGACGTTGACTCAAATTTGTCTTGCATACACACGGTCACACAAATGTTGGCCAACAATTACGAACGTAGTGACGTACTAGACCACAGGTGTCAAACACAAGGCCCGCGGGCCAAATCCGGCCCTTCGGGCCATTTCATGTGGCCCTCGCACCTCTCCTGCAGCTGCAGGAGAGCTCCTGCTATCCTCTGGTCCTTCTCCAGACCCTTACTTTCTGCTTTCAAGCAATGCATACAGCTTCTTCCCAGCAGCAGCATAAGGAAAGGGGGGGTACACTGTGATGAAAGGGGGAGTGGGGGACTCCACTTCTGATGGTGGGGTGGCTCTTGACATCTAATGTAAGGGGAGGGGATGCGCTGGACATCTAATCTTACAGATACAACCAGCCCTTTTGAGGGCAATCATAATGCTGATGCGGACCACAATGAAATTGAGTTTGACATCCCTGTACTAGACGTAATACGTGGTTTTTCAGCTCTTTAGCGCCACCCTTTGGGCTCCTTCTGCTAATTTTGTGTTAGTAGAAGTTTGGTGAGTGTCGATTCGCACTTTTCTTTTCGCGTTTTTCATTTTGCACTTTTCAGTTCGTTTCTGAACGGCCGTTCATCAACCAGACATGTTGTGGAATCGGAGGAGATAACGTGTTATTTATTATTGGCCTTGGAGTTATTGCTTTGACATTATTTTTTTGGTTGAATAATGATTTGATTTGGTATATTTTCTATATTTTTGGATGCATAGAATGCACTTTTTGGTGAAGTTCTATTGGCAGATAGCATGTCTAATTTTATTTGTTTTCTTTTTTTAATGCACAATAAAAAAAATTGTGTAGAATAATACTTGGCTATGTGTTTTACTTCAAATGACATTTTGGGAGTAGGCAGTTACATTTTAAAAAATACAATGTAAGATTGACAAGGGACATCAACATAGTTGTATCTTTGATCTTATAAACTACGGGATAATGGTGTTGTGGTAACTTGCGCCAAATTAAAAAAAAAAAAACATAATAATATTATTCTTGATATCACTAGAAAAAAAAGCCTTTGAAAATTTGTTTGCAATAACTCCATCAGTATCACCAGCAAAGCAGCTTCATTATTATCCCATTAAAGAAGAAGAGAATTGTGCGCTGCATTTCGAGATTTTATAATTTGCCACATCACGAATGTTAATTCTCCATTACGAACGCTGGTTTACAAGACCGACCGCTTCTGGCTCGTCCTTGCTTCCGAACATGCGTGTTTGTACTTTGCACTTTAGTCCGCCGGACTTGTGTACACATGATCGGAAAATCCGACAACACACATTTGTTGGCGGAAAATTTGAAAACATGCTAGCCAACATTTGTTGGTGGAAAGTCCGACAACAATTGTCCGATGGAGCGCACGGTCTGATTTTCCGACAACAGCCTGACATCGAACATTTCACTTCGGAAAGTCCGATCGTCTGTATGGGGCTTTAGTGTTGGCACTTTGCAGACACAGGGCTTAGAAGCTCATTGTCTTTTCACACTTTAAAAGACTGGAAAAGCATCTCCTATACTGCAAATAGCTAAAGTAAAATTGCATTGGATTTAACTTCTGTGTCTTATTAAAGAGTTAAGCTGCCTGTGGATAGTGCCAGGTCATTCAGCAGGTGAACATACTGTCTAGAAAGAGTGGGTCTAAGGTCTGTCAATGCAAAGAATAGCATTTGAAACAGAGCAGCAAACAAAATCAAACGTTACTAGACTATTTTCTTTCCAGGTCAGATGGTCTTCATTTAACCACTTCAGTTCCGGAAGGTTTACCCCCCTTCCTGACCAGGCAATTTTTTTGCGATATGGCACTGCGTTACTTTAACTGACAATTGCGCGTCATGCCTCACTGTACCCAAATAAAATTGATGTCTTTTTTATCCCACAAACAGAGCTTTTTTTGGTGGTATTTGATCATCTCTGCAGATTCTATTTTTTGCACTATAGATTGATTATTCCTATTGTAAGAGACCAAAATGTGTATGGCCACCATAAGAAGCGTGCAATGGGGGCGATTTACTAAAACTGAAGAGTGCAAAATCTGGTGCAGCTGTGCATAGAAACCAGTCAGTTTTTTTTTAATCAAAGCTTAAAGAGGAACTTCGGTTGACCTCCCCATTTTTTTTGCCCCACTTACCTGATGGTGGTATCTGCACATTTCAGATACTCGCTGAGATCATCTCATGCCCGGCCACAGCTCTGTCCCTCCCCGCCATGTTCTCTCTGACATCACGGAGAAGCCCATCGGCTCTTCCGGGTTCCGCGGCCGGGCCTCTCGATGACGTGCCGAAAGGCCCGTCGTCTCCTCCTGTTCTTCAATGAAAGCTTATGCCTCCTGGAGTAAGTGACGTACATATCCTAGGGGCACCGCAGGTAGTTTGTGCCTCATTCGCCTAAGGTGAGAGACGTACATAGGAAGGCGAGGTGGACTTTCAAAATACAAAAAGATGTAAACAAAAGAAAAAAAATTGCCCTATTCCACCAGAGGAAGGGAGGAGGGGTGGAGAGGTGGGATATTCCTCGGGAGGGTGAAGGCCTGTTTTAATTGAACAAGCTGAAGCTAGAAGATGATTGGCTACCATGTACAGCTGCACCAGATTTTGCACTCTCCAGTTTTAGTAAATCAACCCCCAATGTATGACGTAGAAAAGCACCTACCTGACGATGGTATCTGCACATTTCAGATACTCACCCATCCAGTGGATCCAGCGTTGACCCACTGAGATCATCTCATGCCCAGCCACAACTCTGTCCCTCCCAGCCATGTTCCACATGACGTCATCGAGAGGCCCGCCTGCTCTTCCAGGTTCAGCCTCTGGATGATGCGCCGATAGGCCCGCCCCCTCCTTCTTCTCTTTAATGAAAGCCTATGCCTCCTGGAACGTGACGTACATATCCCAGGAGGCACCACGGGCAGTGTGCGCGTCATTCGCCTAAGGCAAGTGCCATACATAGGGAGGGCGGGGTGGACTTTCAAAATACAAAAAAGATGTAAACAAAAGAAAAAAAAAATTGCCCAATCCTGCCAGAGGAAGGGAGGAGGGGTGGAGAGGCAAGATCTTCCTCGGGAGGGTGAAGGTCCGCTTTAATCGAACAAGCTGAAGTTAGAAGATTGGCTACCATGCACAGCTGCACCAGATTTTGCACTCTCCAGTTTTAGTAAATCAACCCCAATGCATGTAGTAGAAGAGCAGAGCAAAGGAAACTTGAAGGAAACTCACACTGACCACACCAACCACACCTCACTTTCTCCGTTCATAACCTTCCAACTAATGCAGCAGATTTGGGCTTTATAGAAGCCACGTTCTTTGAAGAATCCAGCTCACGCTCTCATAATCCTTTTCATAAAGGTAGATATGAACTCATTAACTCATACTTACAGTCTTTTCATACTGTCTGGCGTATTTTTGGAAAGTGGCCGTGTTTAGCTTGGAAACGTTTCCTGTAAAATTCCATGTCGTCCAGTTCAAGGTGCAGTTAAATATGTTCCAACCTATAAATAGGAAATCCATGAGATGTCTCTATCATGGAAAATTCAGAATAAGAACACAAGGCGTTAGACATTTGCAGTCCTTCAGTTCGAGAGGAGGCCTACCGAAATTTATAGTCAACGTGACAGCGGCATAGCTGCTGATCGTCCATGAAAATCTTACAGTATCATTATGTCTGCATGTGCATGGGTATATATTATTTATTTTTTATTTAGGTTTGTTTACTTTTTATGGATCAATTTTTTTCAGTAATGGGTAGGGATGAGATCTGGGTTTGGCACTACCCACACTACTACTTGTGCAGAAACCCTAGGATTGGCAATACGCAAACTTTTAGCCGAAAACGTCAATGGTTTGCCCCCCACAAATAAGGAACAACCTATATCTCAGCTTTTGACCTAGTCACAGAAATATTTTGAAGGAATGGATAAATTAGTCCCCTTTCTATAAAAAAGAGGGCTCGCAGGAACGGTATTCTCAGTGTGCGTTGGCAGAAATGAAAAGTCCATGTAGAGAGTTTTTATGTTTTTAATTTTTTTTATTTTTGTTCGTACATGTCTCCTATGGCAGTGCCTTGATTCCCATGCCTTTTTTTGACAATTGTGTGATTATTAGCCCCACAAATCGCCAGAATTAAATATTAAGATTCGCCCCTCTCATCAACCTCAATAGGGTTTGCTGCAAAGTTCGAGAAAAAATTTGTAAAACTATTTGCGACCCCAACCCAGGCAGATCCACTTAGGTCCAGGTTATCAGGTCCAGTTGCAAAGGGGGTTAAGGCAGTGTTAGGGATCAGGATATGGGTTAGGCCAGGGGTCTCCAAACTTTCTAAAGAAAGGGACAGTTTCTGTCCTTCAGACCTTAGGGGGCGGCACACTCTGCCCAGTGGGAGTAAACAATGCCTGATCTTTGATATTAGGGAAGAAATAGTTGGTGTCAGTGGTAGGAATTATGTCTGAAGGGCAGTGGTGGCTGGTGCTCCAAATTTTTTGGGTGGGTGCAAACAAACTGGAAATTTCTGAAAAATACTGAACAAACCCATCAATTGCAGCCTCACTGTGCCATCAAATGCAGCCACTGTGCCCATCAAATGGAGCCACTGTGCCCATCAATTGCAGCCACTGTGCCCATCAATTGCAGCCACTGTGCACATCAAATGCAGCCACTGTGCACATCAAATGCAGCCACTGTGCCCTTAAATGCAGTCACTGTGCCACCAAATGCAGCCACTGTGCCACTAAATGCAGCCACTGTGCCCATCAAATGCAGCCACTGTGCCATCAATTGCAGCCACTGTGCCCATCAAATGCAGCCACTGTGCCATCAATTGCAGCCACTGTGCCCATCAAATGCAGCCACTGTGCCTATCAAATGCAGCCACTGTGCCCATCAAATGGAGCCACTGTGCCCATCAATTGCAGCCACTGTGCCCATCAATTGCAGCCACTGTGCCCATCAAATGCAGCCACTGTGCCTATCAAATGCAGCCACTGTGCCCATCAATTGCAACCACTGTGCCCATCAATTGCAGCCACTGTGCCTATCAATTGCAGTCACTGTGCCCATCAATTGCAGCCACTGTGCCCATCAATTGCAGCCACTGTGCCCATCAAATGCAGCCACTGTGCCCATCAATTGCAGCCACTGTGCCATCAAATGCAGCCACTGTGCCCATCAATTGCAGCCACTGTGCCCATCAATTGCAGCCACTGTGCCCATCAATTGCAGCCACTGTGCACATCAAATGCAGCCACTGTGCACATCAAATGCAGCCACTATGCACATCAAATGCAGCCACTGTGCCCTTAAATGCAGCCACTGTGCCCTTAAATGCAGCCACTGTGCCCATCAAATGCAGCCACTGTGCCCATCAAATGCAGCCACTGTGCCCATCAATTGCAGCCACTGTGAAATTAAATGCAGCCACTGTGCCCATCAAATGCAGCCACTGTGCCCATCAAATGCAGCCATTGTGCCCATCAAATGCAGTCACTGTGCCCATCAAATTCAGCCACTGTGCCCATCAAATGCAGCCACTGTGCCCATCAAATGCAGCCACTGTGCCCATCAAATGCAGCCATTGTGCCCATCAAATGCAGCCACTGTGCCCATCAAATGCAGCCACTGTGCCCATCAAATGCAGCCACTGTGCCCACCAAATGCAGCCACTCTGCCCACCAAATGCAGCCACTCTGCCCACCAAATGCAGCCACTCTGCCCACCAAATGCAGCCACTGTGACCCCCCCTGCCCGTTCGTTGTCTGACCGGCACTTACCCCATCTTGGTGGCGGGTCAGGCAGCGGGTGACAGCAGCGAGCTGTGGGACATGCAGCGGGTCAGGCAGAGGTGAGCTGTGTCCTCCATGCGTCTCTTCTTTCTTCCTGCTAGGCGTTCAATAGGAGCGCCTGTCCTTTAAGCCAATCAGGTGGTGGGTATTAGACCCGCGCTTACTGATTTGCGGAGAGGCGGTTCAGTGTTAGAAAAGCAAATATTCATTTGCTTTTCTAACACACCTGGGTGGGCTCCGAGCGCAATGCTCTGCGCCACGAGTCCACCCTATTTTGAAGCCTATTAGAGCCAATGGTTTAAAAAAAAAAAAAAAAAAAAAACACCCCCACCGCTGTAATTCAGGCGCCTGGCGTCCTAAAAGGGGCCAGATGCCTGAATAGTGGGTGGCCGCGACGGCTATGGATAGATCCATGCCATGCATGGATCTATCCATGATACATATAGGGGGGTGACGTGATTGAGGGGGCGGGACTCGTGTGCCCTTAATGGACGGGCCGCCACTGCTCAAGGGCCAGATACAAGCAAAGGGCTGCAGTTTGGAGACCACTGGATTAGGTCAATGTTGAAGCTAAAGTTTAGGGTTATGTCTTAGGGTAAGAGCCCTTGCACACTGGGGCGGGGGGCGGCGTCGGCGGTAAAACGCCGCTATTATTAGCGGCGTTTTACCGTCGGTATGCGGCCGCTAGCGGGGCGGTTTTACCCCCCGCTAGCGGCCGAGAAAGGGTTAAATACCACCGCAAAGCGCCTCTGCAGAGGCGCTTTGCCGGCGGTATAGCCGCGCCGTCCCATTGATTTCAATGGGCAGGAGCGGTAAAGGAGCGGTATACACACCGCTCCGAAGATGCTGCTGGCAGGACTTTTTTTACCGTCCTGCCAGCGCATCGCTCCAGTGTGCAAGCCCTCGGGGCTTGCACACTGGAATGAAAGCAGCGGCAGTTTCAGGGCGGTTTGCAGGCGCTATTATTAGCGCAATAGCGCCTGCAAACCACCCCAGTGTGCAAGGGCTCTAAAGGTTAGAGTTAAGCTGGCCATAAATGGGTCAGTTGTTGTTCAACCAGTGGGTTGAAAGAAAAAAATCTTACCAATTCCCCCATCCGCACATTCAAATCCTTCTCTGTCATTTGTATTCTTAAAGCGGTAATAAACCGCTAAAAAAAACCCAGAAAATCAAAAAAGCTGCAAGACAATAGCATAATGTGCTAGTATGCATCGGTCTGCCCACAAGGGGCTGACATGTTCCCTCTGCGTTTTTTCCAGGTTTGCGGGCCCCGGAGCTGTGAGTGGCCGGAGCCGCGATGATGTCACTCCGTGCAAGTCCTCCGTTCCTGCAGGGAGCTCTGAAGTTCCCGGCACAATCTGCTGGACCTTCAGAGCGCATGTGCCGCTGATGTCAGAGGCTGCATGCAGGGTGAATATCTCCTAAACCGTGGAGGTTTAGGTGATATTAATTTCACCAACAGGTAAGTCTTATTATAGGCTTACCTGTAGGTAAAAATGGCCAAGTGGGGCTTACAACCACTTTAAAGTGGGTAGACATCCTGCCGTCAGAATACATAGATCAGCGCTGAAGTCTATTGACTGTTCAGAGTTGATTGAGTGTGGAAATACTAACAGGGCAGTTAAACAGAAGTCAAGTTCTGTTTAACTACTTCAATACCGGAGACTTTCACCCCCTTCCTGCCCAGGCTAATTTTCAGCTTTCAGTGATGTCGCACCTTAAATGACAATTGCGCGGTCATGCACCACTGTACTCATATGAAATTTGTATCATTTTTTTTCACACAAATAGAGCTTTATTTTGGTGGTATTTAATCACCACAGGGTTTTTTATTTTTTACTAAATAAACTAAAAAAGAAACAAATTTTTCTTCGATCTGTTATAAAATTTTGCAAAGAAATAATCTTTCTCCATAAATTTAGGCCAAAATGGATTCTGCTACATTTCTTTGGTAAAAATAACTCAAATCAGTGTTTATTATTTAGCCTGTAGGAAAGTTATAGGGTCTACAAACAATGACATATATATCTGAAAATTGATCAATTCTGATTGATGAATCCTGATGATCATGATGGCCCAAAAACACCAAGACAGTACAAATAACCCCCAAATGACCCCTTTTTCAAAAGTAGACAGTCCAAAGTATTTAGTAAGAGGCATTGCGAGTTTTTTGAAGTTGTAATTTTTGTCACTTTTTGGGGAAATTAATAAATTAAAAAAAATGTTTTTCTTACTATTTTTTTTTTTTTTTTACATACTGTCAGTACAGCGTCAACATACAAGTATTTTTTTTCTTTTTTTATCACATTTTTTACAACTTTTTTTATACATACTGTGACCAGAGCAATACAGTGTTACCATAGTAATACTGTACTACTCTGGGGAGGTGATCAGGATTTTTTTTTTGTTTGATTCATTCAGTGTGTATTGTTGTGATTAGCTGTAATTGGCCACAGCTAATCTCATGGTACAGATGGGCTGTGAGTGGCCCCGTCTGTAACATGTGATCGCTGTGACCAATCACAGGGTGCAACACAACAGTACACAATGAATGGCATGAATGCAAGCCATCCATTGTGTACAGTTGTCATGTGATCTGCTGCGATCGCATGGTACTGGCAGAGCCCCAGAACAGTGATCTGTCATTGGCTGTGTCCGGTGGACACAGTGGGTGAGAGATCACACTGCAGCGTGGCCCGTGCGAAGGTGCGTTCCGGGGAGGACATCATATGACGTCCACCCAAAATGGCAAATGCCCCACTCAGGCCTATAAACAAAATGACGGCCGGTTAACCACAATGGCCATATAGGCCCCTTTTACACAGATGTTCCGATCAGATCCGCCTGAAAAACTGACAGTCGGACCTGATCGGAATATCTGTGTGGAAGGGGCCTATATGGCCATTGTGGTTAACCGGCCGTCATTTGTCTATAGGCCCAAATGGGGAATTTGCCATTTTGGGTAGACGTCATATGATGTCCTCCCCAGAACGCACCTCACATGGGACCCGATCAGAACCTCCATTCTTCTCTATGGAGTGGCAGATATCAGCGGTCACCTGCCAGCATCCGATCCGGTCCGGTAAAAACAGTCGGATGGGGATCCCCATTTATGGTGGATCGGATGACAGTCGGATGGAAATGGACAGGCAGTCTGTTTCCATTTGACCGCCCCACAGAGAAGAGCGGGCTGTGTCTGTGTCTGCTTTACATCAGCGGAGCAGACACGGACCTGTCACCTGCCTGCTCAGTGGGGATCGGCGGAGAGATCCTCTGCTGAGCGGGCAGGTCTGCTGCCGGTGTCCGCCCCGTGTGAAAGGGACCTTATGGGTGAAAACTCAGCCCATCCCTGCTGAACCAGAGTGGGGCCCTATTTGTGTAGAGGACCAGAGGAGGATGGAGAGGAGGAAATGATTGTTTTAAGGGTGAAAATCCGCTTTAACAACATTTCATATTTGCAATAAAATACAGAAGATATTCATTTATACCTGGTGGATTTGTTGAGTCACCTGCAATGAGAAACATAAAAACATCAAAACATCAGCCATAACATGTTAATCCCACAGGAAGTCATTGGTAAAAATAGGTTAAGCATTATCTACAGCATCTAGCTGAGTTATATTTAGTTTTTCTATGTTATCTGTTTAAGCCAGATTACATTATACAAAGAAACACAGTAACAGCAGTGAGGACAGTGCAGGGACATTATCAAGGTATCATGGGAACTAATTATACCGCTATGTGTTTACTAAAATGTTACAATTCCACCGATGACACTAAACTCTGGATTTAAAAAAATGATATTTAAATATGTATTTCGAACTCAAAATGTCCCTTCTATTGCTCTCATCCTCCTCCACATTCTATTTTTGCTGCTGTGATCTGATTTGTTGTTAGAGGGTGACTACATAACGCTGTCCATGGTCCCCACTGTATGTAGGAAAAAAAACACAGTAAGAAACGATTTCATGTAAAACAGATGACAGGGCAATTAAAGAGGAACTGCAGTCTGCTCACATCATTTGCAATAAAAACATCTTTGCCATTCTGAAGCTTCCCTCCAACCACTTTTCATATTATTTTATATATACTGTGATTCGGTACTTGCCAAATATGCTGCAGAAATCTCCCTCCACTGAGTCTGGCTGCATCCATTATGACTGTGGGCGGCTGAAGCTGCTGCCTGTTCACTTCCTGGATTTACACAGACACACAGAGGCACACCTCCAGCTCTGCAGCTCCCATTGGCCATCTTATGACTCATCCCCCCTCCCTTCCTGGCAGTGGCGGCTGGTGCTCAAAATATTTTTTTTTGGGGGGGGGGGGGGGGGGGGTGCGCAAACAAGCTGAAAAATTACAAAAAATACTGAAAAAAAAACATCAATTGCAGCCACTGTGCCCATAAAATGCAGCCACTGTGCCCCAAAAATTGCAGCCACTGTGCCCATCATATGCAGCCTCTGTGCTCATCATATGCAGCCTCTGTGCTCATCATATGCAGCCTCTATGCCCATCATATGCAGTCAGTGCCCATCATATGCAGCCTGTGACCATCACAGACACACAAAGGCGCACCTCAAGCTCTGCAGCTTTCATTGGCCCTCTTATGACTCACCCCTCCCCCCCTCCATGGCAGAGGGGGGGGGGTGCAAACAAACTGACAAATTCTAAAAAATACTGAAAAAAAAACATCAATTGCAGCCACTGTGCTAATCAAATGCAGCCACTGTGCCTATCATATGCAGCCACTGTGCCCATCATATGCAGCCACTGTGCCCATCATATGCAGTGCCTGTGTCCATCATATGCAGCCCCTGTGCCCATCATATGCAGCCTGTGCCCATCATATGCAGCCTGTGCCCATCATATGCAGCCTGTGCCCGTTTACAAAAAATATATACAGCAGTTGAATTCTGCTTTAACCTAACAATCCCACTACTCTGGAAGAAAAATTTAGTTAGTTGGCATTTTTCTGTAAGTGTTCTGGGCAGCCCATACGCATACGCTGCCACTGGGGATAAATAGAGGCGCTGAGATGACAGCTAGCAAGTTTTCTTCTGCGGGAACACCGGACAGGAAATCATCATTTCATGGAAGTCTAGAGCCCCCCCCCCCCCCCCCGGCTACACCACTTTTATTTTAATCAGCTTCTGTTCCGATAACCTCTCTATACCTTTACATACAGATCCCTGAATGTTATTTAAACCCCCTTTTTACATCAAGCATTTTGTGAAAGCTGTGTATCCCGGGCATAGCGGCACTTTAAATAGCACGGTTTTCTGTACGCTTAATATACCTAAAAACCACTCGCTGAGCCAAAAGTTAAACTAATGCAGCTAAAGCTTTCAATTACTGAGCTTTAAATAGCAGAACCCCTTCCAGTGTTGCCTTTTCACGCTGCGGAGAATGTGTTGTGCCCCACTTTTCAATATGGAACTTTATATAAGAACGCTCTGGAATAAATTAAAAACAAGCCGTGCGAGCACACGCCACTTACTGCGGGAAAACAGAGCCGGTGAGTGACATGTTGAAACAATTCAACAATATTTAATGAGCTCTAAATAGAGTCGGAGACATATTACATGTTGGTAAAACTTGTTAAATAAGTGACAATCTGGGACATGATTAGTTCTGCAATTATATAGGTTCAGTAATAACTGTCTTCTGGGGGGAAAAAATACACTAACCATCTAAAGGGTCACTTCTTTTAGCTGATGGGGAATTAAAATGCATTTGTATGCCGCCCATACTAGGCTAAGACTGACCATACATTATACAATTTTTATGTTCAATTTTTCTTTACATTTACCAAAACCATATAATAATATGAGGTCAGACCTAAACAATTTCATTTTGTATGCAATCAGGCAGGCCCTTGCACTACATAGTTGAAGGTAAATCTGCAAACCCCCACAACCACCGGCCAGGGCAACATGGGGACAAGGTGCTTTGGGGGGGGTGGTAGAGTCCCCGTGCCCCAAAACAACCCCCCCCCATGTTGAGGGCATGTGGTCTGGTATGGTTCAGGGGGATGGGGGGGCGGGGCTTGCTCGTCCCCTCTCTTTCCTGACCTGCCGGTCTGCATGCTCGGATAAGGGTCTGGTATGGATTTTGGAGGGGACCCCCATGGCATTTTTTTTTTTAAATTGGCGTGGGGTTCCCCTCAAAATCCAGGTATGGAATGGGGGGGGGCCATGTCGTGTTTTTGCCAATTTTTTTTTATTGCCGGCAACTCTTGTTTTTACATTCAACTGTCAGTGGGGAGCCCCGCTGACAGCTGATGACTCATCGGTTAAGGACATGGCGGGCGGCTTCCCTGCTCACTCCAAAACAATCAGCTAAACACAATTTGTTAAAGAGATAAAAAAACTAAAAATGCATATAATAATACATCAAAAAACGCAGCACTTGCGTTTTTGGTGCGGGTCCATTGAAGTCTTTTACACGCAAAACATAATCTGCTGTGAGAAAAAAAAAAAGTCCCTGACCCTTTCCGAAAACGCACTGCTGCAAAACGCATAAATTTGAACGTGTACCATAGGAAACCATGTTGAATGGAATTACCGAATTTATCGGCGTATAACACGCACTTTTTTCCCCTTAAAATCAGGGGAAAATCGTGGGTGCGTGTTATAGGCCGATCCCCGCCGATATCCGCTAATTGTGGGGAGAGGAGCGAGCGGAGCCGACATACACAAACCAGAGTGTACTTCGGCTGGACTCGGCTCCTCTTGCAGTCCTGCCCCTGACTGTGAGCAGAGCCGAGTCTAGCCGAAGTACACTCGGCTTTGTGCATCTCGGCGCCGCTCTTTCCTCTCCTCCGATCGGCGCCAATTTTAAATGACACAAGGCTGCAAAGACACAGGGAAGGCTGCAATAATGACACAAGGCTGCAAAGACACTGGGAAGGCTGCAATGACATAGGCTGCAATAATGACACAAGGCTGCAAAGACACTGGGAAGGCTGCAATGACATAGGCTGCAATAATGACACAAGGCTGCAAAGACACTGGGAAGGCTGCAATGACATAGGCTGCAATAATGACACAAGGCTGCAAAGACACTGGGAAGGCTGCAATGACACAGGCTGCAATAATGACACAAGGCTGCAAAGACACTGGGAAGGCTGCAATGACACAGGCTGCAATAATGACACAAGGCTGCAAAGACACTGGGAAGGCTGCAATGACATAGGCTGCAATAATGACACAAGGCTGCAAAGACACTGGGAAGGCTGCAATGACATAGGCTGCAATAATGACACAAGGCTGCAAAGACACTGGGAAGGCTGCAATGACATAGGCTGCAATAATGACACAAGGCTGCAAAGACACTGGGAAGGCTGCAATGACACAGGCTGCAATAATGACACAAGGCTGCAAAGACACTGGGAAGGCTGCAATGACACAGGCTGCAATAATGACACAAGGCTGCAAAGACACTGGGAAGGCTGCAATGACATAGGCTGCAATAATGACACAAGGCTGCAAAGACACTGGGAAGGCTGCAATGACACAGGCTGCAATAATGACACAGGGCTGTAAAGACACTGGGAAAGGCTGCAGATGGACACTGATAAGGCTGCATTGATGGGCATTTAAATGTAAGTTTTTTTCCTTAAACTTCCCTCCTAAAAGTTTTTTCCTTTAAATACCCGCCTAAACTTGGGGCGCGTGTTATACGCCGACAAATACGGTAAATGGACTGTAGTGCATTTCTGCAAACTGCAAAATGCACTAAAAAATGCATAGGTATGAACCTGAACCTAGCCTGGCAGATGAACTCCAGATATGCATATTTTTGCATAGTTACATAGGCCCAGCTTGGACCAAAGTAAGTAAGTGTCTGTCATGGAAATCAGCTTTAACATCTTCTTCCCCTTCTTCCGTTAGCTAGTTTTTGCTGATTTGTATACAAACCACATGAAAAAAATAGACACTTATTTTGACCATAAAATATAATTTTATTGTCTTTATTTAAAGAATATGTTACCCCAACATTTCACATTCCTAATATGTGTACCTGCTGTACCATGTATTTGTATGAGAAAGTCTCCTATTCTCTTTGTATTGCTTCCCTTATGTGAAATCCCTGGGGATCCTGCCAGCCCCTCTGCTTTACTATTAAAAAATGACTAGACTAAGCAGGAGAATACACTCTGGTCAGTTCTTTAGCTATGCCTGCTCTCCTCCAGTGATCAGACTTGTCCTGACACCCCCCCCCCCCCCCCCACCTTCACCTGCACAGCTAGTCATTGGGAAGTTCAGTGTGCTGATGTTTATCCTCCCCCAGCTCTTGTGCAGCTGAGAACATAGGGAATGTGATCACTTATAAAAAAAAGGGGAAAAAAGGTAATTATAACTTTTTGTAGCTCTACACACAAATGTTTTGCCTTTCATTTCTATTTAAACTGAATGGGTTGTTTTACAAGGTGAGGTTTTACATACTTTAAAGTGATTGTAAAGGCAGAAGGCTTTTCATCTAAATGCATTCTATGCATCAAGATAAAAATCCTTCTGTGTGTCTCAGCCCCCCAATATATACCTGAGCCTCATCTTGATCCATGTTGCACAAGAATGTCGGCTGCCCAGGACCCCCCCCCCTTCTCATTGGCTGAGACAGCAGCGAAGCGCCATTGGCTCCCGCTGCTGTCAATCAAAGTCAGTGAGCCAATGAGGAGAGAGGGGAATCAGGGCTGGGCCGCGGCTCAGTGTCTGAATGGACACACGGAGCTGCGGCTCGGCTCGGGTGTCCCCATAGCAAGCTGCTTGCTGTGGGGGCAAGCAACAGGAGGGAGGGGCCAGGAGCACCAAAGAGGGACCCGAGAAGAGGAGGATCCGGGCTGCTCTGTGCAAAACCACTGCACCAGAGCAGGTAAGTATGACATGTTTGTTATTTTTAGCAAAAAAAAAAGAGACTTTACAATCACTTTAAGAAGCGGTTCACACCACATGCAGTACAGCGTGTTTTTTTTTTTCTGCATCCAAAACGCATGGAAAGTAGGTTATATGGTTTACAATGACAGCTCCAGGGCGTTCTAGTTCCAGAAAAAAAAAAAGTAGAACATGCTGCATTTTTCCTGCACTGGACTGTACTGGAATGTGGTAAAATGCATCAAAAATGCACTGGACCCCAGTACAATGAAAATAAAAAAAATCAGGAAAAAAAAGGATCTGGAATGTATCAAAAATTTGCAACAAAAACACACCGGAATGCACCAAAAACTTGTTAAAACATGCATGCAGAAGTACATCCGGAACGGATCTGGAGTTTTTGTGATGTGAACCGGCCCTAAGGGCCGAATCCCAGTATAACATTTTCACATTTGATGAGTAAAAAGCTGCCTTAGGTCTCTAATGGAAGAGCAAATTTTGGACATATTAAAAATAAAAACCAGGCTCTAGATCAGGGGTCTTCAAACTTTTTAAATAAAGGGCCAGTTTGCTGTCCTTCAGAATTTAGGGGGGCTGGATGTTGGTGTCAGTGGGGGGAATAGTGCCCCATTGTTGGTGTCAGTGGGAGGATTAGTACCCCATTGTTGGTGTCAGTGGGAGGATTAGTACCCCATTGTTGGTGTCAGTGGGAGGATTAGTACCCCATTGTTGGTGTCAGTGGGAGGATTAGTACCCCATTGTTGGTGTCAGTGGGAGGATTAGTACCCCATTGTTGGTGTCAGTGGGAGGATTAGTACCCCATTGTTGGTGTCAGTGGGAGGATTAGTACCCCATTGTTGGTGTCAGTGGGAGGATTAGTACCCCATTGTCGGTGTCAGTGGGAGGATTAGTACCCCATTGTTGGTGTCAGTGGGAGGATTAGTACCCCATTGTTGGTGTCAGTGGGAGGATTAGTACCCCATTGTTGGTGTCAGTGGGAGGATTAGTACCCCATTGTTGGTGTCAGTGGGAGGATTAGTACCCCATTGTTGGTGTCAGTGGGAGGATTAGTACCCCATCAGTGGTGTCAGTAGAAAGAATAGTGTCCCATAATTGGTGTCAATAGGAGGAATAGTGTCCCATCCAATGGTGGCCTATTAGCGGTGCAGGGGCGCCACCCCCCTAATCCATTTGTCCAGCCCCTATTCTACATGCAGGGTGCCAGACGCATGGATTTCAATGTTTTGTTTTTTTTAAACATATGATTAGAGCCTGAGGCTCTAATTGGCTTCAAAAAAGGGTGGCATCATGGCGCAACCATATCCAGTGCGGGGGGGTAGCGGGCAGGTTTGTTTAAGTAAGAAGAATAGTACCCCATCATTGTTGTCAGAAGGAAGAATACTGCCCCATAGATTTTGTCAGTGGGAGGAATGGTGTCTTGTATCAGTGAGAGGAACAGTGCCCCAAAGGTCGGGTAAAGGCAAGCAAAGGGCCGTATATGGCCCTCAGGCTGCAGTCTGGAGATCAGTGCTGTAGATTAAATTCTGTGTCCTTCCTTTACCACTGTCATTTCACATACAGCGTGCGGTGCCTGTGTAACAGTGGGGCGGGAGCCGGGAGGTGCAGTAGGTCTGCACTAAAGCCTACCCTTCAGAGTAGCACTACAGCGATAATAGACACTGATCTACGGGGCAGATAGAAGGCGGTGCAGGGAGACTGATGGGGAAAGATATGTGCTGGGGGGAAGGAGGCTCTGGAAAAAAGGAAACCCACTGTTCCAGGTGAGATAAGGAAGCCTAATGATCCAGTAGGTGCTCACCTCGGCTCGCCTCCGCACACAATGAAATTAGAAGAAATGGCCGAACAGCACTGTAGATCAAAATCCTCTTTATTTGGACATCCCAAAAATGACAGGCATCCGAATGCTGGGTAGACAGGTTTCGCACACTTCACGTACGCTTAGTCATTGCCAAGGGAAGTGGGCTCTGGTGGGGACACAAATGTACATGGGGGGAGCTCTGATGCAGACACAAGTGTCGGGGGGACGCTGATGGGAATACAAGTGTTGGGGGGGCTCTGATGGGGACACGAGTGGGCAGAGGGGGCTCTGATGGGGACACGAGTGTGGGGGTGCTCTGATGGGGACACGAGTGTGGGGGGGGGCTCTGATGGGGACACGAGTGTGGGGGGTGGCTCTGATGGGGACACAAGCGTCGGGGGACTCTGATGGGGGACACAAGCATGGGGGGCTCTAATGGGGACAAAAATGTTCAGAGGGGCCCTAATGGGGATACAAGTGTGCAGGGGGGCTCTGATGGGGAAACAAATGTGGGGGGGCTCTGATGTGAGACACACATGTGGGGGCTCTGATGGGGACACAAATTGGCAGGAGGGGTTTTAATGGGTGTGGGGAGGAGGCTCTGAGAGGACATAAGTGTGTGGCAGGGGTTCTGGTGGGAACATGAATGTACAAGGGGTGGGTTAATGGGGACACAAACGTGCATGGAGAGTCTGACGAAGACACAATTGTGTGGGGAGAATCTGTGGGGACATAAATGGGCAGGGAGGCTCTGATGGGGACATAAATGGGCAGGGAGGCTCTGATGGGGACATAAATGGGCAGGGAGGCTCTGATGGGGACATAAATGGACAGGGAGCCACTGAAGGAGAAACAAATTTGTGGGGTGACTCTGAAAGGAACATAGATGTAAGGTCTCATGCACACTAAATATTTAGCCCTGGTGTACGAGGCTCCTTCATTTAGGACGGAGGAGCCTTGCTGATGGCAGCCTTTTCAATTTCATTCTATTCCATGGCTGAGAATTTATAAGCAACTTTTTTTTTCCGGCGAATATCTGTAAAATATATGATGTGGCCCTTGAAGTACAAAGTTTGGAGACCCCTGGGTTAGGCCATACTTCTATGCACTAGTTTCCCCTAAACATTGCAATACTTACCACACTGTATGTCATCAATGCTTTTGTAGCGACAAGAGCACTTGAATGAGCCAAGGCTATTGATACATTCGTATTTAGCATTTGGACATGCAGTCAGACTTTGGCACTCATTGATATCTAAAAGTCAGAAGAAAATAAAGTTGTCATTTATATGTCACTGGTTTAAAGAAATGACTTTGCTGTAAGCAACAGCAAACTACAAATAAATACAGTAACCTAATAATAAATGAATGATGCTCTGCACTATACAGACACACACCGATCAGCCATAACAGTATGACCACCCACCTAATATTGAGTAGGTCCCTCTTTTTCTGCTAAAACAGCCCTGACTCATTGAGACATGGACTCCACTAGACAAAGCATCACACTGCCTCCCCCGGCTGGCCTTCTTCCTTGTTCACTTGCTGCCTAATATATCCCACCCACTTTCAGGTGCCATTGTCATGAAATAATCAATGTTATTCACTTTACCTGTTGTCTTTGTTATCACTAGTGAAAATACACCAAATTCTCTAAGGCTGGGTTTACACATGTGCGGTGCGAATTAAAGCTCTGTTTCCAGAGATAATTTACAAAGTAGTGGTTTAGCGTTTCAGACCAGTTTTGGATCAGGATCAGGTCAGGATTGCATCAGTATCAGGTCCAGTTTACATCATTATTAGGTCAGGTTGTTATCCTGTTCACAACTGTATGACGTGCGATTCAAAAGCGTTCCTATAGAAGTCGATGGGCCTGAATTCGCACCTGAGCCGGACCGCACTGCTCAGAAAACTGACAGGGCTCTTTTTCGAATCGCACTGAATCCGCACTCCGGCTGCACCGGATATATTTGAACAATTAGAAAGCAATGTTCTTTCACATGTCATTCAAATTGGATGCAGTTCAAAACGCATCCAATTCTCATATGTGTGAACCTAGCCTTATGTGCCTATTGAAAAATAAAAAACCTTTTCCATTTGCTGTTCAAAACTTTCATTTATACTAAACATAACATTTCAGATAAGAAAAATATAACCTCATGTATCTGCTTTTATTGACAGGAAATACAAATTTCCTTCAATTTCTGCATTTTTCTACCTAGGAAAACATCTCCAGGGACAGACGGGTAATTTCTCTATTTAAGTAATATCAGATATTTCATTTTTCCGCTTCCACATCAGAGGGAAATAGTGTTTTCTAAAACTCATAGATTTACAGGACCTGAGCTATAAAAACTGGAACTAAGAAACACAGAGGCTTATTGCTAGCAACCAATTTGATTTCTTTTATTTACAGAATGGCTGCTTTGGGCTTTAGTTTAGCCATTCCTGGAACTACCAACCAAAGGCCTGGGAGCAAGGCTATGCAGAACTGTCATGCCTGTAGATTGCACTGGGCTCTGGTGTGATCAGCAAAGCTTTGCTGTAAATTTGACAGCTGAGCCATGTTTTGCCTTTGGAGTCCTGCAGAACTCAGCTGTCACTTCAACAGCTGGATTCCACTGTTTGTATCAGGAGTACTAGACAGTGGCCAATGATACTAAGAGCAGGATCAGCCCAACCCAGTCCAACATATTATAACAGGAAGGCTGCTCATCTTCTATAATAAGCAGGCTTCTGCTGTCAGTTTGACAGCCAGGTCTTGCTGTGTCTCCCAGGAATGGCTGTGAGCACTACTGTATGACTGACCTCTGCAAACAATGTGTTTTTAAAAAAATGTTATGATGTAACTACATTGTAGTGATACTGTTACTACAGTATGTATTTTAGTAATTGGAATTAATTAATAAGGGCTCTTTCACACTGGGGCGGTTTGCAGGCGCTATTGCGCTAATAATAGCGCCTGCAAACCGACCCGAAAGTGCCGCTGCTTTGTCTCCAGTGTGAAAGCCCAGAGGGCTTTCACACTGGAGCGATGCGCTGGCAGGACGGTAAAAAAAGTCCTGCTAGCAGCATCTTCAGAGCGGTGAAGGAGCGGAGTGTATACCACTCCTTCACCGCTCCTGCCCATTGAAAGCAATGGGACAGCGTGGCAATACCGCCGGCAAAGCGCCTCTGCAGAGGCGCTTTGTGGTGGTTTTTAACCATTTCTCGGCCACTAGCGGGGGGGTAAAACCGCCCCGCTAGCGGCCGCATACCGACTGTAAAGCGCCGCTTACAATAGCGGCGCTTTACCACCGACGCCCCAGTGTGAAACAGCCCTTAGTGTAGCACCCTCTACTTAGGTAGGTGCTAGAGTTGAGATTTTTGTCAGTGCTTCTAAAAGAAAGATGGGGAAGAAAGGTGGAGCTGTCTGGGGTGTTCTAAGGAGCCCTGGCCAATCCCCAACATGGATTGGCGGGGGGAGGCTTCCTTAAATACCTAGAGTTAGCCCAGCTGAGGAGGAGTTGTTTGGGTGGAAGAACTGAAGATGGAGTATTATGTTGTCGGGGCCTTTGAGGAAGTTCCCCAGTCTGGGGGGGGGTTGACCCTGGGTCAGGGGCTTGGAGCTGAACAGGAGCCCCACAAAACCCAAGGGGTGTCCTGAACAGGAACAGAAGAGGACAGCGGGGAATACTGCGAGGCATGTCTCCAGGAGGGGTTCACCAAGTGTCGGTGAGTGGCAGGCACAGTCGGGAGAGCTGAGGGAGACATGCCGGAGAGGACTGAGAGTTTGAAGTCAGAGATGGATGTAGAGCCAAGAGAAGAGACTGTGATGTTATTGGCAGGGAAGTCAGTCCGCTGCAGTCAGGAGGGCTGGCAGGGTCTGCAAAGGGCTGACTGGGATCAGTAGTCCACCAAAGAGGGCAGCTAGCACTGGAACCTTATTTGCTACACCATAGGGGCCCGCGGTCTCTGCCTGTAATAAGGTACTCTCTGCTAAGGCCTGGCTGGAACCAGAGTTAGGCCTAGCCATGTGCTATCTGCGCCTGAAGAATTATGCTGGAAGGAGAAGGAGATATAGTCTGAAGCAAGTGTTGTGCAGGAGGAGAATATCTGAATTGTCCCAAACCATGCAAGAATTATTTTCTGGGCATCCCATGAATTCCTTCACCCCATCCAAGTTCTAATCCCTCAATAAAAAATAAAAAAAAAACAAAGCTGATGGACTGATATTATCCTGGAGTGTCTGGAAGTGAATGTCGGGCTGGGCAGGGTGACAGGCGGGCCACATCACTCAGCAGCACCAGGGGGGTACTCCTACACTAATTATAATTACCGTAATTAATTTCAACTAAGTTCATGTTTTACTCCTTGTTAACACTTTGTTAGCCCTAATTTGTTCATAAAGGTGGAGTAGCGTCAAAGCTCTTTTGGCCCTACTTCCCCTGTGGGTCACAGGAGTGCACTCACTAAGTTCTGCACTCCTGTGATCCATATTAAGCTGACAGCGGGCCTAAAGTCTGCTGTCGACTGAGATAACTCAGCCAGTCCAGGCTCTGGATGAATCCCAACTTTTAACATCGAGATCCACCCAGATGTCTTACTGGCAGCTGACTCAGCCTCTCAGCGTGCCGCTGAGAGCATGAGCCAGCTGCTTCTGCCCCCTCAAAAGCCTGATGCTCCAGTGAGCATTGGAGGGGCAGAGCAGAGAGCCGGTGACTGACAGTCACCATTCTGTGCTCACTGAAGACCGAGAACTGAGCGACCAGCGTTCTTTGATCGCTCAGTTTTCAGTCTTAGAGGCAGCAGGGGACAGATGTAGCATCGGACCGACGCTGCATCCACCGAGGTGAGTATAAATGTTTACTTTTTATTGATCCCATACTTCTCTTTTAATGGTTGGTTGTTAGTTATTATAATGTTAATAAAAGCACACCTCTGCAATCTATATAAAAGGGATGAAAATTGGAACGTGAAGGCCAAAACCGGTCAGCAGTAAGTTGGAGGTATAAATATATGGCCACTAGTGATGAAGATAATTGTTTTTAGGGGTGAAAATGTCAGATGCTGCAGAGATTCAACTTGATAGGGGTGGGAGAACCAAGAGGTGGGTGGGCCCCATTACATTTTTGCAGTAGAGCCCCGTGATTAGTAGTTGCTCCATTCTTCCCACAGAACTTATGTTTATATCATTTATTGTTTTTACTCGAACAGTCAAATGTACCTGAACAATTCTTGCCATCGCCAGTGAATCCTGGTTTACAGCGACAAGTATATGAGCTATTGGAATTGATACAATCAGCATTTTCGTTGCAAGGGTATGGATAAGGAGGCAAACACAGATCTGCGGGTACAAATATGGAGGTTAACAACTATAAAAGAATGAGACATCCTATCCATATTTAACAAAACAGTCCATATTCTTAAAGATGAGTATGGGAGCATCTAATAGAGTCATACAGTTATGATCAGAGATTGTTACAGCAAAGAGCAAGAAAGGGCAGAGGCCCTGTTGGGTGTAAAGGCAAAATTTTAACTTAAAAGGGTTCAGTTAGGGTTTGGTGGGTGCTTAAAGACAAACTTTACTCAAAACATTTAGTTTAGGGTAGAGTAGGGGGCAATGACTAAACAGGAAGTGAGGGGATAACCCCACTTCCTATATGACAGGCGTTTTAAACCTTCCTATTGTACTGAAAACAAGCATTGCTCTCTGCAGTGGCGTCACTAGGGGGTGGCTTTTGGGGCTAAAGCCCCGAATCTGGGGCCCATAGCCCCGAGTCTCTGCAGGGGGCCTCAAGGGGAAGGGAAGGCTCTCTGGGGACCCTGATGCAAGGGGGAGTCTCTCTGGGGACCCTGGTTTTAAGGGGGAGGCTCTCTGGGGACCCTGATTTTAAGGGGGAGGCTCTCTGGGGACCCTGATTTAAGGGGGGTGTCTGGGGACCCTGATTTAAGGGAGGGTGTCTGGGGACCCTGATGTAAGGGGGGCTCTCTGGGGACCCTGATGTAAGGGGGGGCTCTCTGGGGACCCTGATGTAAGGGGGAGCTCTCTGGGGACCCTGATGTAAGGGGGGCTCTCTGGGGACCCTGATGTAAGGGGGGCTCTCTGGGGACCCTGATGTAAGGGGGGCTCTCTGGGTATATACTGTATATACACACACACGTATATTACTGTATATACATGTGTATGCCCGCCCAAGTGTATGACTTTCTTTACTATGCTGCTATGGGCTCTAGCCCAAGACCTTTTGTAGACCTAGCAATGCCCCTGGCTCTCTGTATTCCTTTTTGAACATCTTCTGACCAAGAAGTTACATAATGTCTACAGTGGGCTCCAAAAAAGACATTAAAAACTTGACCGAGGCTTTAACCCATCTCTATTTTAACCCATCTCTACTCTCATAGTTGGACTGTAACAGTTGTAACAATAATGAAAGGCAGGCCGTACACACAGTATCTTTTCAAGCTCCCAGGGAGACCCAAATCTGTACTACTCTGAATTGCTAATACCAGCTTCAGGAAGCAAAGCTGGTAGTAGTCTTGCCCCATTGAACCAGTATTTCTTACACGAGCCTGCTCATCACTGAAGCAGTTTCTGGGCTCCCAGTGCTTCCAGAAATTACTGAGAGATGTTTGCTTAACGATAATTTTCCAGCTTGACAGAATTATTTTATCTATGACTTAAATGCTGATGTTCATTATTTGTGGGCTTCAAGATTTGGGACAGCCATCACTTCTACTATTCTGCCCTAGCCAAGGCATGGCTCCAACTAATAAAGGGTCAATCTACCGAAAACTGATACTTTCATTTTACGATGTAGGTGGTAAAGCCTGGTGGGCTGAATGAACACTTGGCTTTTTAGGTATCTTAAAGACTACAACAGTGAGATTTTCCTGAGAATCTATCTAATCCCTCCTCCTGTCAACGTGGGAGTTTTTTGGGTGATCCCACCCAGCATGGGTTCCTCCTCTTTCATTCTCTATGACATACAGTAAACACAAATCTAATCTACAACAGTGAGAGCGCAAACCTTTCACTATAGCCGCAGCAGGTGTGCAGCCCTATAAACTCAAGTGTAGAGATCCCACCAACAGTGTCCCCAAGAAATATAGGAAACTAAATGTATATATTTACCATTCAAAAAACACTTCTCGCCATCTCTACCATTGGCAACAGTTCCTGGTGGACATTTACTGCACACATACTGAGTACCATATTTCTGATTCAGGCAGGGTACATCAGGAAAGCATGGTTCTCCACGGCATGGTGTGGACTGGTTCGAACAAAATGTTCCAGAAAATCCATCTGGACAGATACAGCCAACAACCTGGACAAACAGAAGTATACTTAGCCCTTTATGTGTATGGTTGTATATTTTTCTTGGACAATTGAGCCCAAAGACCCAAATGTATACCACTAATGTCAACTCTACTGAACCTTTGGCTATAAATTAAAATGCAAATTGTGAGCCAGCTCTTCTCATCCACCATTAGTACCTGACCTCATAAATGCTCCTTTTGGCTGGATGAGCACAAATGTCCACAAACATACTCTAAAAGATTGTGGAAAGCATAAGATGTTTTCTTTCAGACTGTCTCTCTCTCTAATTGTAAAATCGTACAGCCCATGGCTGTAAATGTAAAAATGAAATAATCCTATGATTCAGATCTGACTACAAAAGGGGAAAATATATATTTTTTTTTAAATAATAAAGAAAAAATATATAAAAACCTCATTTGCATTTTCTTCTAAGTGGCCTACATCAACTGTGGAGCAGTTTGAGGTCTGTAATGAAGGCAAAGGAGAAGATCTAATGTTCACATATTTTACAATAGGGAAATCTTTGGTAAAGCAGGGACTGTACCCAACAATAAGGAAAATATGGTTCCTCTACCAAGGTAAATCTGTCTGGAAAAGGTGTGATCCAAATGTATTACATTTTCATTGTACTGAGTTTGGATCCCTTGGGGTAGCTGTTAGAAATATCCTAAGGATTGCTTTTCATGACAATAGCTATAGCCTAAGCTTTCATAATGCCAGCCTAATTACCTGATGTTTAATGTCATAATAGTTTTCAACAATGATGCTGTAATCACATGTTCCACCATTGAGGCATCTGCAGACTTGAACCATTGGGATGAATATGGAACCAGAAAGACGATCATTTAACTGTATGGTTAGCTGTGTAGGTCTTAAATCCTGGACCATCCACGTAAACTGACCACCTGGTGATACAAACAGATCAATAAATAAAACTTTGTATATAACAAAGCTGTTTTATCCTTCCAGGAACATAGATATGAAACTGCGGTTTGATGATTTTTTAAGAGAATTGGCAAAGTCATATCAAAATAAATCATGTTACATTCATCCCAATTTCACCAAAAAAATTTAAAATTGCCAAAAAATGTGCACTGCTATGTTATAAGCAAAGTTCAAACATATTTTAAAGCTGTAACAAACCTGAAAAAATGTATAATATTGCAGCTTACCAGTTCCTAGATGTGGTTGCTGCATTATTCCCTTTTTTTAGCTTTGTTTCCCTTTATTATCACCTGGTCATCCTGCCAGTAAGTCTGTTCTCTTTCAACTCCTTTTAACAGACCAAGTTGTCCAGCAAACATGGCACTATCTTTAAAAGGTAATAATTGGAATTGCAAAGGGTTTGCAAAGGCCTATTGTGCATAGAAAGTGGATGTATCTTGTTTTGTGGCTATGGATTGGATTGGGTTTTTCTTTTGCTCTCTCGGTAACTTTTGGACCGATTTATCAATACTTCTGGTTCTGTAGACATGAAAGGTATAGAGGGGAAAATTCCCTCTTATGCCGCATACACACGAGCGGATTTTACGGCAGACTTTGCCCGGCGGACGGGATTTTGTCGGACAATTCGATCGTGCGTGGGCTCCAGCGGACTTTGTTTTCTCAAAAGTTGGACATGTTTCAAATCTATCCGACGGACTCGAGTCCGGTCGAAAAGTCCGCCGTCTGTATGCTAGTTCGACGGACAAAAACCCACGCTAGGACAGCTATTGGCTACTGGCTATGAACTTCCTTATTTTAGTCCGGTCGTACGTCATCACGTACGAATTCGTCGGACTTTGGTTGATTGTGTGTAGGCAAGTCCGTTCATTCAGAAAGTCCGTCGAAAAGTCAGCCGGGCAAAGCCTGCCGTAAAGTCCACTCGTGTGTACGCGGCATTAGACATTGGAAGCTTTCCACTCTATTTTTCTTTCGATGACTGTAAAATTTTTGATTACCCATTACTTTCTGTCCCACGTTAATGGTCATCAGAATAAATAGAGACATTAAAGTGTTAATAAACCCAGGACCCTGCATTCAGTATATCTGATCTCCCACAGTACACAGAACATGAAAATGCAATTATATTAGTAACTATAAACTGCTAAATACCTTTTCTCATCAGCAGTATATAGCAGTCTTGTGACTTCTATCAGTATCTGGGTAAAGCTTGTAGAAGGAGTTTTCATTCTCCTTTGACTGTCCTATGAGGCTGCATGACCCCTAACCCTCTGTCTGGACAGTGCTGATGGCCCTGTGTCGATCACATACACCTTCCCAAAAAAGAAATAAAAAAAAACAACAACTCTATAGCAATAAACACTAAACTGAGCATGTGCAGAGTGCCCCCCAAGGCTCTGTACTATCAGGAGATGGATTGGGGACTGTGGAAGAAAGGGAGAATCAGAGAAGACAGGATCAAACAGCCCTTTTACACAATGCAGAGGATTAACCCCTTAGGTTCCATAGTCAGTATAGCAAGCATGCTTTACTGCATATACAATTTGATTTTACTGTTGTGGGTTTAGTAACACTTTAAGTCTTCCCAGCAGGGACACAGATGGTAATTAAACCTGACAAGTATTAGATACACTTTAAAAACCTCTGGGAAGCAGGTAAAGTCAACAACAACCGTTCTAATAACAAATAATCCATGATCTGCTTATCTTGTGGTGAAACCATGACTTACTCATTGTAATGGAAGCTCCTGGTGGAATGGGCCGTACAAGTGAAAACGATACTGTGTCATTGTTTGGATCATATGCATTAAATATCACCTTGAATGTATTATTTACTTTCAGCTGAAGTATGGATGAATCAAGAAGTCTTGGAGCTCCATTACCTAATATAAAATAAAAGAAAAACATGGTTATACCAAGTGTTGGACATGGTTTGGTCAATTTGGCATTGTATAGAGGCAAGATGATCTTGGAAGAATAGGGTCCAAATTGGCTGGATATTCTTTCTAATTCAAGTCTCTTAACCAGGATTTCTCAATCAGCGTTCGATGGATCCCTAGGGTTCCTCAAGTTGTTGCTAGGGGTTCCCTGAGCAATGGGCAATGTCAGCCTTCTCACTGACACCAATGATCTTTTTAAATATCTGTAATAAATATCGGCTATTCTTCCCAATGTCCACATGAGTAAGGACCATCACACTAATGTATCATGAGTTGTAGATACAATATTTTTTAGCAGAGGTTCACTGAGACCAGGAAAGCCTTCTGGCCTAGATTTGTGTGGCCCTTTTTCCTGTCAGTTTTTTGGGAAAGAACACTTGCCCCCCTTTTCCTACCGGGGGGGGGGGGCGTCATAGTATTTTCCAAATGTAATTAGGCAGGAGCGATGGGATCGGTGGTGGAGCTCATCCACCAGGGCCATCCCTAAGCTCTCAGAGCTCCATGTCTTCCTGGTAGGGAGGGGGTTGTATCGGTCTGGCTGTGGACCAGAGTTGGAGAAAAGCCCATGGTATATGTGCCCATGGAGTGTCAGTTCAGGGGTGCCATAATTCTTACTGTGTTAGGGGCACTTTAAAGTGGTTGTAAACCCTAGGACAAAAAAAAAAAAAAACCTGCAAGACAAAGCATAATGAGCATAATGAGCTAGTATGCATAGCATACTAGCTCATTATGAATTACTGACCTGATATTGAAGTCCCTGCAGCCATCCTCATACAACGCTCCGGTGGCCGACATCGCTCCTGGAGTTACTGCCTGGTATCACAGGCTCCGGCGCTGTGATTGGCCGAAGCCACGATGACGTCACTCCCGCGCATGTGTGGGGGAGCTGCCGATAACGGCACACTCACTAAAGCAACGGCACTTCAGTTTGCTTCAGTGCGCATGTGCCGTTGACGTCGGCAAATACAGGGATATCTCCTAAACTGTTCAGGTTTAGGAGATATCCAGGGTAGCTTCAGGTAAGCCTTATTATAGGCTTACCTGTAGCAAAAAGTGTGTTGTAAGGGTTTACAACCACTTTAAGCTGGCTATAGACTGATCAAAATTCAAATTGTGTTCAGTGTGTGGCTGTCCCTGCTCGACAGACGGCAGATGTTTGAACAACCTCTGTCAAAGGGACATACTGGAAAACTTTAGCAACCAACAGCTGCAGCTAATTGATCGGTGTATTCTGACAGCGAGATGGACAGAGGAACCTGGTTTTTGTTTTTTATTCAGCCGATCCGTGACCAGCTTTACTTCTCCTGTTGCTTTATTTTGTGTTTTGAAAACTAAACGAAGAACCTTGCAATGAGAACACCCTTATACCCCCTTTTAATACCCTCAGTAGGTGGAGCTGGGAACTACAGATGCATAATAAGGTGCGATGAGCGGTTCTGATCACCGGCATTAGACTGGCATTAGACTGAAATTTGTGCTTTTGGTGGACTAACCCTTGCCACCAAGCAGTGAAGCATCTGATGAAAGGGTGGAAGTTCTTACCATACAATGTTACCATCTGTTTAAAGTCATTAAAGGCTTTTGCTGTCTGACGCCCCACAGCGCTGCTATTGGACATCAAGTAATCGTGTACACATTGGATTAATCCTGAGCATGTCTCATTTGCATCTCGCAATGCTGTTGGCGCGGCTGTGGTCAATAAAGCTGAAGTGAAAGTTGGTTTAAAGGCTTTCCGAATCTCCACACTTTGTTTAGACACCAAAAGGCTTTCAGGAGCTGGCACAACCCCTGGGAGGAAAAAAAATGTTATACATAATATATTTTATACTATAATATTATATTAATAATAATAAAATATATATTAATATATACTATAAGGACTGTTTGACATGGGCCACAGTTTTACCACAACCCCCCTGGCCACCCTCCAAAATTCTAACATTACAACAGGATGGGGGGGCTGTACATATACGGCGGCTGAGATGCTTTAGTTCATGACTGGTACAATTTTAACTCGATTTGTGGAGTTTGATAGGCGGCACCACCTGTCAAACTAGCCCACTGAGGCTTGTGGTTGCCATGCGATATAATACAAAATCCTTCTTGAGATTAAAAAACAAAGAAACAGACATTCAGGAGGCAGCAATATCACCTCCTGAATGATGGCAGCCATGGCTATTTTGCCCTCTGGAATGTGATCCATTGCAGATCGCTTTTCAGAAGGTGTTAGGCACTGCCACCTACAGGGCTGCTGTTAGAAATCACGAGGCCCCATACAGCCTACCTGACATTGATTTATCAGCCCATTTCTCTGTAGCCTCAGCTGCACAGATGAACGCTCTGAGGCTTCCAGCTCTTTCAAAACTTAAGCATACTATCCTTCAGTGATGAAAGGACACAGGAGTGATTGGTACCAATCGCTCACTGTGCTCATTCAGGAAATGAAGGGTCCAGTAAATTACATATTTATTGGTCCCTTCCCCTGCTTTCCATCCTTAAACAGCCCCCTGTGCGCCCGCAGCAGCTGCCAGCGGGAGAGGAGGGAAGCCAGAAGCGCGGCAGGGGAAAGGGGCACACAGGGGGGGACCGGATAGCAGATGGAAGGACCGCATGTGCTAGAAAGAACCCCCCTGCAGTTCAGCTGGAGGGAGGGAGAAGAGGAGAAGCTGGTAGCGCTGCAGGTGGAGGCAGAAGAGGATCAGTGTCTGCAATAAGACAGTACAGCTGGCCCTCCAGCTCAGCAGGTGCCCAGGCCCCTCTTTTGAACTGATGGGGCCCAGGGCCAGTACAGGAGGGCTGGCTGTACTGCCTTATCAGCGGCCCTGGCCACCCATGTGAGAGAGACATTAAGTCCCATGCAGGGAATTATCAATAGGCAACAGGCTTGAAATTATGCCTTGACCCAAAAAGCTCAATATATAGAACATACAGTATAGAAGTGCTTACAAAGCATTCACATTGTTTTTCATGTCGCATTAACTGGAATGCCACCTTATTGACCTTTAGTTTATCCTAATCAGCCATAAATAACCCCTTCTACCCCTTCTCTGCTTAACTTTCATTTTCCTGCAGACATTTTACTTCTATTTTTCCTGAAATTATTATTTTCTTTGTCTTTGTTTTGTTCATTAAGTTTTTTTTTTTTGGCGTAGCATTAAAAAAGCGCAAAATTGAAAGAAAAAGTATCACCCCCATGTTAAGGGCATGTGGTCTGGTATGGTTCAGGAGCGATTATCTGGGAATGATCGACCCAGGAAACAGACCGTCTGTATCTAGCTCCGATCATTCCCAGGTAATTTCTGCCTCAGCATCCATGATTAGCTGCAGGACCTGTCAGCCCCATTTTGGTTTTAATGGGGATTCTGCCCGCAGCTATTCGCCAAGACTCCTGCATGTCATTTCTAAATACCCTATTCGTAAGTGTGAATGGGGCCTGAAAGCAAATTTACTGCTTGGTCAGAAAAAGTAAAAGCTTCAAAGTGTTTCCAAATTTTGTCTTCCATTAATTGGAGGTAATTATATATGTGTGGGTTCACACAAACATACCGCTGTGATACCATGTTTGCATATATCCTAATACCTCAAATTATATTATGTTTTCGAATATAGACACCACAGTCCCCCTAAAGAAGACTATGATTCACTTGGTTGAAACGCGTTGGGTCACCCTTTGGGTCTGGATTAATATTGCAAAAATTACTTTGTCTATAATTATACCTGCCTGATTACTGTTGTCATGGCCAATGGGCCAAAATGGGAGTGTATGTAACCAGAGCTCATATTTTAAGACCTTTGTTTGATTTTAACATGCTAAAAAATCATGGGGATCTTCCAACTTTTCTTTGTGGCACATTTTTGGGGTGTGCAGCATCTCTAGCCCTATGTGTGTCCCCAGTTTTCAAGCCTAGCATGATTCTATCTATGGCCACCGTGGCCGACCCCTATTCATGCATCTGGCCCCTTTCGGGTCACTGGGCGCATAAATTACAGCGGCGGGGTGTATTTTTGAAGAACTCGATTAGAGCCAGAGGCTCTAATAGGCTTCAAAATCGGGTGGACTCGGGTCGCAGAGCATGCGTCATGGAGCCCACCTAGGTGTGTTACAACAGCAAATGAATATTCGCTGTTGAAACACTGCTCCTCAATCTGGCCAATCAGTGGGCCTGAGACCCGTTTTCCGATGGGCCAAAAAGAGAAGACTACCGATTGGCTGCTGAGGAGGGAGGAAATGGAAGACGCCACTGTGAAGAGCAGGAGAACAAAAAGCTGCCGGTGATGAAGAACAGAAGGCCGCCCCCGCCAAGTAAGGGCAAGTCGCCGTTGATGGGGTAAGTGCTCTCGACCGTGGGGGGGGGGGGGGGGGGTGGGGGCGGCATACTGTTTGCCGCCCCTCCCAAAAAAGATTTCCATTTCCCACCAGCCACCACTGCTGGTCACAAGTTCACTTTAAAAAAAAGAAAATTCAGGCAAAAAGCAAAATCAATCAGTGGATGGTTACAATAAAACATTTTCACGGAGCATGCTATAATAATAGAGTCATACACAGTAACATTCCCTAGATTTACACTGAGAAATGTAAATATGAGAAAAATGCCCATTGACACGTTCGAACATATAATTTATGGAAACCCATGCACTTGTCTACTGTTTCCAAGTGAAGTAATTACACCCTGTCTTCATTAAGGATTCAGTGATTTTGCATCTCATTAGCAGAGAATACTCGTTCTTTGATTACCCAGCTGTCTCTTTTAAATCCATATGTTAAAGCTCCCACAGTACTTCACAAAACTTACACGAAAGGCCAAAATTATAAAGGTTTTCCTCATTCGGCAGGACGTTCTCCGGGAAAGACAAAACAAGTCCATTGGACTGCGTGATTCCGTCATCTTTACTTGAGCTCCATGATCCTAGCAGGCCAAGAGTTTTATGGAGGAACGTCTGCGGTAGAAGAACCACGGCCTGCAAAATGGCGCCTTCGCCCATTCCCACAGACACCTGCAGACCACAGCTGTACACAATGGCAATCCTTTTTTCTTCTATTTTGAGGAGAGAAAAACTGTTTTGGCTGAAGTACATTACATCTGCAAAATAAGAGGGAATACGTATTCAAAGATGAAAACATTGTTCAATATCAATCGCTCAGTTTACACCATTGTGTTTTGACACGTGCTCCCGAATGTGCTAAAACACGTGTGATCTAAGGCAAAATATAGATAGATACTTCAAAATAATAAAACAGGAAAGGAAATTAGTGGGACTTTGAATGAGGAACGTCACTGTTACAGATATTGCATTTATATATACCGTATATATTATTATTATATAAATGTTTTATTAATCAAATACAAATATAAATAGTATAGCATTTGATTAATAAAACATTTATATAATAATGACCTTATGCAATATCTGTAACATTGACGTTCCTCATTCAAAGTCCCACTAATTTCCTTTCCTGTTTTATATATAATAGGGGTGGAGGATCTGTCACTATGGTGTTTGGCAGGTCATATCTCTTTTACTTCAAAATATTAAGTATAGATGGAGATGTGTGGCATCACATCCCTATATTAAGATTGGCAATCAAAAAAAGGTGAAAGATGAGACTTTACCAGTGATCAAAACTCTCAAGAGTAACCACAATAACAGTCTTAAAATTACATACAAAAGTATTGGTAAAGCCTGCCTTTACACGCACATGAACTTTAATGGCATCCCAGTCTTTGTCCGTAGGGTTTGACATTGAGTTGGCCCACCCTTTGCAGCTATAACAGCTTCAACTCTTCTGGGAAGGCTGTCCACAAGGTTTAGGAGTGTGTCTAAGGGGCACATTTGTGAGATCAGGCACTGATGTTGGACGAGGACGGCTGGCTCACAGTCTCCGCTCTAACTCATCCCAAATGTGTTCTATCGGGTTGAGGTCAGGACTCTGTGCAGGCCAGTCAGGTTCCTCCACCCCAAACTCGCTCATCCATGTCTTTATGAACCTTGCTTTGTGCACTGGTGTGCAGTCATGTTGGAACGGGATGGGGCCATCCATAAAATGTTCCCATAAACTTGTGAACATGAAATTGTCCAAAATGTCTTGGAATGAAGACGCCTTAAGAGTTTCCTTCACTGGAACTAAGGGGCCAACCCAACCCCTGAAAAACAACCCCACACCATAATCCCCCCTCCACCAAATTATTTGGACCAGTGCACAAAGCAAGGTCCATAAAGACATGGATGAGCGAGTTTGGGGTGTATGAACTTGAATGGCCTGCACAGAGTCCTGACCTCAACCCAATAGAACACCTTTGGGATGAATTAGGGCGGAGACTGTGAGCCAGGCCTTCTCGTCCACATGAGTGCCTGACCTCACAAATGCGCTTCTGGAAGGATGGTCAAACATTCCCATAGACACACTCCTAAACCTTGTGGACAGCCTTCCCAGAAGAGTTGAAGCTGTTATAGCTGCAAAGGGCGGGCCAACTCAATATTGAACCCTATGGACTAAGACTGGGATGCCATAAAAGTTCATGTGCATTTAGGAGTGTGTCTATGAGCGCATTTGTGAGGTCATTACAAAATTCTTTTGTACTCTTCTCCTGACTGATACCTTTTAACAATGAAATCCCTCTGATGCTTTGGAAGCTCTCTGCGGACCATGGCTTTTGCTGTAGGATGCGACTAAGAAAATGTCAGGAAAGACCTACTAGAACAGCTGAACTCTATTTGGGGTTAATCAGAGGCACTTTAAATGATGGCATGTGTGTACTGACTCCTATTTCTGGTTTAATACATTTTTATTGCAGAAATATTATTAAAACATACAACAATGTCAAAGGCAGCTAGACTGCCCACGTAGGGCCTAGAACTGGCGCATAAGAGACAAAAAAGACACAACATAAACAGAGGAGGGAAACCTCCTTTCTAAATGGTCACAAAAATCCTGAGTGCAACAAACGTATTTTGGGGTAACCCCATTAAGTGCAGGAAATAACCAGGGCAAACATGCATTAACTCTGCATTAAAATCGTCCTGGGCATCTGTTGGCAATCGAAAAGGGCTAAGAGCCCCGATAAGAGAAAAGGAAAACAGAGAGAGAAATAAGAAACAGAGGGGGAGAAAAAGAAGAAGTGGAGTAGGGGTAAGAGAGAGAAGGAGAAGGGGACCCGGGATCTCCCAGGAAACCAGCCAGAGCCGACCCATACTAGCCAGGGGGAGTTCAGGGAAGGCATATGCCAGCCATGGCTCTCAAACTTTAAGGTACTTGGCATGCGTGTCTTTGAGTATACTAGACACTTGTTCATTGACCATCATGGTCGTCAAGCGGTTTTTCACTTCCTGAATGGGGACTTTGGTTTTCACCCGTGCTTGAGCGATCGTCCTTTTGGCCAGATAAACAGAGAGGTTGCCAATTTCTGCTGATGAGCAAACAATCTTTGGATAGGGCAATATGTACTGACTCCTGTTTAACATGAGTTTGAAAGCGATTGCTTAATTCTGAACACAGCTACATCCCCAGTTATAAGCGGGTGTGCACACTTCTGCCGCGTACACACAGATTTTCCGTCTGGAAATGTTCGATGGGAGCTTGTTGTCGGAAATTCCAACCGTGTGTAGGCTCCATCGGACATTGTCCGTCGAAATTTCCGACAAACAAAATTTGAGATCTGGATCTCAAATTTTTCGACAACAAAATCCATTGTAGGAAATCCCTATCGTGTGTACACAATTCCGACGCACAAAATTGTACGCATGCTCGGAATCAAGCAGAAGAGCCGCACTGGCTATTGAACTTCAATTTTCTCGGCTCGTCGTACGTCAGCGCGTTCTTGACGTTCGGAATTTCCGACAAGATTTGTGTGACCGTGTGTATGCAAGACAAGTTTGAGCCAACATCCGTTGGAAAAAAATCATGGATTTTGTTGTCGGAATGTGCGATCGTGTGTACGCGGCATTATGCAACCACATTATTTTATTTTTTTATTTTTACTTCCCCCCTAAAAGATTTCAGTTTGTTTTTCAACTGAGTTGTACAGTTTATAGGTCATATTAAACGGGGGTAAAGTTCTGAAATTATTTATCTTTGTCTCATTTTTTTACATCACAGAAACCTGACATTTTACCAGGGGTGTTTAGACTTTTTATATCCACTATATACTGCGGCAGAGCGGCTCTATTGAGCGAAATGACGTACCTATACGTCGTTTCATGCAATAGATAGTGTGGGCGCTCACACCCGCTGCACAGAGGAGGAGCCGATGCGCGTGCCTCCCATGATCACGGTACAGAGAGGCAGAACGGGGATCTGCCTATGTAAACAAGGCAGATCCCCGTTCTGACAGGGAACAACATGGAGATCTGCTGTTCCTAGTGATTAGGAAGAGTAATCTCTGTGTTGTTCCTGTCAGCACTTCCCCCACACAGTAAGAAAACACACTGAGGGAACACATTTAACCCTTTGATCGCCCCTGTTAACCCCTTCCCTGACAGTTACATTTATACAGTAATCAGTGCATTTTTTTAGCACTGATCACTGTATTGGTGTCACTGGTTCCCAAAAAATATCACTTAGGGTCAGATTTGTCCGCCGCAATGTCGCATTCCCACTAAAAATTGCAGATCGCCGCCACTACTAGTAAAAAAAAATTTTAAATAAAAAATCTATCCCCTAGTTTGTAGACGCTATAACTTTTGCGCAAACCAATCAATATACGCTCACTGGGATTCTTTTTACCAAAAACATGTAGAAGAATATATATTGGCCTAAATTTATGAAGAAATTTGTTTTTTTACTTTTTTTTCTTGGATATGTATTATAGCAAGTGACTAGAAAGTAAAAAATATTGTTTTTGTTTTCAAAATTGTCGAATATTTTTTCGTTTATAGCGCAAAAAATAAAAACCGCAGAGGTGATCAAATACCACCAAAAGAAAGCTCTATTTGTGGGGAAAAAAAGGACATCAATTTTATTTGGGTGCATTTCGCATGACCGCGCAATTGTCATTTAAAGTATTGCAGTGCCGTATCGCAAAAAATGAACTGGACAGGAAGGGGGTAAAACCTTTCCGGGGCTGAAGTGGTTAATGCATTATTTAAGCATTTCTCTAGAATTGCCAAACTCATTATATACTCCTGGAGTAAAAATCTAATAACATGTTATTTATGGTATTAAGGTTTGAACATGCACTACAGACACAGATTTAGCCATTGTGATAAATACAGTGTTAAAGAGGTTGTAACCCTAAAAAAAAAAAAAAAAAGATCTTGTTCCTTTAAAGCATGTTAAACCGCATAGTGTTTGTGCAGTGTCATTTGTCCCTCTCTATGCTGTAAATTACTGGTTGATCCTGCCTGTTCCTATGTCCCCCTGTGTGTGCTGACCACGTTAATCATGGCTGCAGATCCACGATACCGTGGTCAGGTTACGTGCCTACATCATTGGCAGCTCTCCCTCTCCCTCCCTGCCTGTTAGCTCAGGAGTCTGTGTGTGAGCCACCTCCTCACTGCATCTCCCTTGTCCATATCCTACTCAGGAGATCAGATCTGTGGGAGCCGTTGGAAGACAAGCTGTCTTTTGGAAACACAGAAGTCAGACTTCTGTGTTTACAAGTGATAGTGGTAGGCAGGGAGTAGAGGGCCTGAGCCAGAGGTGGTGGAACTGAGTTCCACTAGTTCCAGCTGAAAAAAAAGCCATGGTTTTAGTCATAGTCTTTTAACTAAAATGCCATTTTAGTTCTAGTCTTATTTTAGTCACCTGAGATTCCAATCTCTCCACCATGGCCAAGACCAAAGAGCTGTCCAAGGATGTCAGGGGCAAGATTGTAGACCTATACAAGGCTGGAATGGGCTACAAGACCATCGTCAAGCAGCTTGGTGAGAACAACAGTTGTTGTGATTTTTTGAAAATGGAAGAAACACAAAATAACTGTCAATCTCCCTCGGTCTGGGGCTCCTTGGAGGATCTCACCTCGTGGAGTTTCAATGATCATGAGAACGGTGAGGAATCAGCCCAGAACTACACGGGAGAATCTTGTCAATGATCTCAAGGCAGCTGGGACCATAGTCACCAAGAAAAAAATTGGTAACACACTACGCCGTGAAGGACTGAAATCCTGCAGGGCCCACAAGGTCCCCCTACTCAAGAAAGCACATGTACAGGCCAGTCTGAAGTTTGCTAATGAACATGTGAATGATTCAGAGGAGAACTGGGTGAAAGTGTTGTGGTCAGAGGAGACCAAAATCAAGCTCTTTGGCATCAACTCAACTCGCCGTGTTTGGAGGAGGAGGAATGCTGCTTATGTCCCCAAGAACATCATCCCCCACCGTCAAACATGGAGGTGGAAACATTATGCTTTGGGGGTGTTTTTCTGCTAAGGGGACAGGACAACTTCACCGCATCAAAGCGACGATGGACGGGGCCATGTACCATCAAATCTTGGGTGAGAACCTCCTTTCCTCAGCCAAGGCATTGAAAATAGGTCGTGGATTGGTTTTCCAGCATGACAGTGACCCAAAACACACGGCCAAGGCAACACAGGAGTGGCTCAAGAAGAAGCACATTAAGGTCCTGGAGTGGCCTAGGCAGTCTCCAGACCTGAATCCCATAGAAAATATGTGGAGGGAGCTGAAGGTTCGAGTTACCAAACATCCCTCCTGAGATGTGTGCAAACCTGGTGGCCAACTACAAGAAACGTCTGACCTCTGTGATTGCCAAAAGGGTTTTGCCACCAAGTACTAAGTCATGTTTTGTGAAGGCGTCAAATACTTATTTCACTCATTAAAATGCAAATCAATTTATAACTTCCTTGAAATGCGTTTTTTCTGGATATTTTTGTTGTTATTCTGTCTCTCGCTGTTAAAATAAACCTTCCAATAAATTTATAGACTGATCATTTCTTTGTCAGTGGGCAAACGTACAAAATCAGAAGGGGGTAAAATACTTTTTTCCCTCACTGTATATCCCTTAACGGTGAGCAGAGACTGGCTATAGCGGGTTGTTCACAGACGGCAAGAGGCTTGGACCTGGAGTGGTGCTGTGAATTTGGGTATGTTTTTATACAGTGTGCTTTTACATATTGAGAACTATAGGATAAACATATTAGATTTGATGTACTGTCATTATTTGTAAAATGTCCCCCCTTTAAAATCTGGCCTATTTTGTAGTGTGAATCTCCAGTATATTCTACCCCATAACACTTAGATAAATACTCACTTTTCTTGAATTCCACCTGTTTATCATCCACTAAAGCAAGCAAATCTTTCCTGTTTTCAGAGATTCGCCATTCCACCTGCATCCCACACAATGAGATAAACATCAGTGGACGAGATAAAATGCTGAAAGACGTCTACAGATGTTTGAGGGCGCTAGTCACGTACCTTGAGCGTGCCTTGGTAGAATGCGGCCAATCGTATAAGGGCGGTGGTATTTCCATATCCATTCTCCCGTTTCTCTGTCTGACCCTGAAGAGTGAAGACGTTGGCTCCCTTGCCGGAGGAAAGCCTGACAATGACAAACTCCCCGAGACCTTTAAATGTGTATTCTTGTCCATCAAACATTGTGAAATGCAAAGTCCCATACACTTGCCCTGAAAAGAATAGAAAACATCCAGAATCTTAAATCCCTATATTACAGGAACATTAAAGGATGCAGCGTGCTGTAGACTTAAGGCCCCATTCACACCCGAGCGTATCGTTTTTGAGCGTTTCGTCGCGAGTATTTGCGCGTTTCCATGCAGCGTTTTTGAGCTTTGGCGTTTTTTTTATTAGCCAATAGGAAAAATGATCATCTGTTTCATCATTTGTTGCTATGCTTTTAGATTTTGTCATCTGCTTCCTGCTCCAAAAAACGCCCAAATCTGCCCGATTCGAGCGACAAAAAAGGGTCCAGAACTGGTTTGAGCTTCAGGCCCCATTCACTCCTGAGCGTTTTGTAGCTTGAAGCCTGAAGCTACAAAACGCTGGAGGGGAAAAATATCAATTATTCTCTATGGAGATGGTTCACATCTCCACTACAAATTGCCTGAAGCCAGAGGCTCAAAAACGCCTGAAGCTCAAACAAGTTCTGGAACCTTTTTTTTAGGCAGATTTGGGCGTTTTTCTGCTTTTTACATTGGTGGTCTTTTGCCCTGCACAAAATCGCGGCAAATCACGGTAAAAAACGCAGCGAAATCGTGATAAAATACGCCGCAAAAAACGCCGCAAAATCGTGGTAAAATTACGCGATTTTCTGCCTGAAAAGCTACGCTCAGGTGTGAATGCAGTGTAAGGGGTAGGGCTTCAGCTGACTTGGAGTGGAGATGTGAACCATCTCCATAGAGAATAATTGATTTTTCTTTCCCCTCAAGCGTTTTGTAGCTTCAGGCTTTAAGCTACAAAACGCTCAGGTGTGAGTGGGGGGAGATTTACTAAAACCAGTGCACACAGAATCTGGGGCAGCTGTGCATAGTATACAGTACACATTTAATAAAAACACATTATTTATACATAGAAAAGGACCCATAGGAAGTATACACGTGGCATTTTTCTTGGACTAATCAATAGGTATGTATAAATTATGTTTTATTTAATGTGTACTGTATACGTTTGTAATTTATGTGAACCATTAAAAATTGGTTATATTTTTCTATACTTGCCGTTAAAGTCCATTTTTCCTATCATACAATTTTCTCATAGTAACCAATCAGCTTCCAGGTGTTATTGTTAAAATTTTAATCTGCACCAGACTCTGTGTGCACCAGTGGAATTTATTTTTGGGGGGGGCGGCAAACAGTATTCCGAACACCTGGGTGGGCTCTCGTTCGCATGCTCTGTGACCCGAGCCCACCCTATTTTGAACCCTATGAAGCCTTTTAGAGCCTCTGGCTCTAATCAGGTGCTTAAAAAAAAGACCTGGCCACTGTAATTCATGTGCCCGGTGCCCTGAAAGGGGCCGGACACATGAAGAGGGGTGGCCGCAGCGGCCGTGGATAGATTCATGCTATGCATTGCATATAGGGGGCGGAGTGGAGAGAGGGAGCGGCGCCCCGGGCGCCCCTAATGGACGAGCCACCATTGGACTGTGCACCAATTTTTAGTAAATCTCCCCCATAGCAACAGCTACAGATGTTTTTCCTACTAAAAGAATTCTTAAAGAACTGACAAAACAAAGTGTGACTCTGACACATGCCAAAAATGACGTACCCAGGCCTGGTGATGTATAATCTGAACAGGATACCGGGGGTCTTCTCTCATAGAATAAATGGCACAGAGGAGTATTAATACAGCACCACTGGAAAGGGAGCAGATCTTTATCTGTTGTGAAAAAAATGGCAGTTATTACATGATTGTAATGCTTTAAATATACATTCTAGAAAGAAATAAAAGATAAAAATCTATTTAAAGGGTAACTCCACTTTTGTAAAAAAAAAAATAGCAAATTAAAAAATAATATAGTGTATACAATTGCAACACAAGTCATATTGTAATTAAATGTTATTAAAAATTACCTTTCCTTTTCAATCTGCAGCACTGTAATTCTCTGTAAAATGCGATATGGCTACCTGGAGGTGCTCTGTACACAGATAGTGTACAGAACACCCCCTAGATATGTCATTTCCTGCTTGTGTGATTGGCTCACTGATTTTCCCAGAAGTGTGCACAATACAAGTCAGATTTTTGGCATCCCCTGCAACAAAAATCTAATTTTTGGTGATATACTTCCAAAGAAGATCCCATCTAAAGGGATGCAGACCCTGCAATTCTCCTCATTAGACCCCTGCATGTGCAGCAGCTGATTGATAATTGTGAAGTCACTCTCATACAGATTCACTGAGCACACGGAGACAGAGAAACAAACAGCTATTTCTTCAGAATAACAAAATGTAGGAGTCTGAAAAAAAGTGTATAAAAATCCTTGCAATGTACATAGATCACCCAGAGGGGAGTGCTTTTTTTTTAACAAGAGTGGAGTTACTCTTTAAAGGATAAGTTCACCTTTCGCGACATGTTATATGTAACACCCATATTCAGGGTGTAACATGTAACATGTTACGAACAGACCAGCCCCCACTTCCCCCCAATCCCCCGCTCTGACAGCTAGCGGGGATCTTCTCTCCCCCGCTAGCTGTTACAATTTTAAAAAAAACGCACCTGAAATGGTCTCTGTCTGCCCTGCCACGTCACTCATTCACAGTCCTCTGTGAATGGAAAAATACAAGTCCCAACATCCTTTGCCGCTGTCGGCTTGAAGTAATCAATGAACTACCATGACGCTGTGTGTAGTTCATTGAGTCTTCCTATCAGTCTTACCCCCTATGACGTACAGGCACACAGATACACTGACAGGTCTGCAGGAGACCTGCATGGCACCAGCAATATTCTGCTGATCACTAGTTCAATGCTTAAGAGCCTTTATCCTTTAATCTCTGTACTCTTTAATCATTTGCTATCCAGGGTATTTTTTTAAATTTTCCCACACATGTTAAAATGTTTTTTTTGCTAGAAAAACTACTTAGAACCCCAAACATTATACAGGTGATACTCGAAAAATTAGAATATCGTGCAAAATTTTTCAGTTTATTTTACTAATGCAACTTAAAAGGAGAAACTAATATATGAGATAAACTCATTACATGCAAAGCTAGATAGTTCAAGCCGTGATTTGTCATAATTGTGATGATTATGGTTTACAGCTCATGAAAACCCCAAATCTACAATCTCAGAAAATTTGAATATTACATGCAATCAATAAAACAAGGATTGTACATAGAACAATATTGGACCTCTGTATAAGTATAAGATGCATATTTACTCAGTATTTGGTTTGGGCCCCTTTTGCAGCAATTACTGCCTCAATGCGGCGTGGCATGGAAGCTATCAGCCTGTGGAACTACTGAGGTGTTATGGAAGACCAGGATGATTCAATAGCGGCCTTCAGCTCTTCTGCATTGTTCGGTCTCATGTCTCTCATCTTTCTCTTGGCAATGCCTCATAGATTCTCTATGGGGTTCAGGTCAGGCGAGTTTGCTGGCCAACCAAGCACAGTAATCCCACGGTCATTGAACCAGGTTTTGGTGCTTTTGGCAGTGTGGGCAGGTGCCAAGTCCTGCTGGAAAATGAAGTCCGCATCCCCATAGAGCTCGTCTGTGGAAGGAAGCATGAAGTGCTCCAAAATCTCCTGGTAGACGGCTGCTTTGACCCTGGACTTAATGAAGCACAGTGGACCAACACCAACAGATGACATGGCTCCCCAAATCAACACAGACTGTGCAAACTTCACACTGGACTTCAAGCATCTTGCAGTGTGTGCCTCTCCATTCTTCCTCCATACTCCGGGTCCTTGGTTTCCAAATGAGATGCAAAATTTGCTCTCTTCAGAAAAGAGGACTTTGGACCACTGAGCAAGAGACCAGGTCTGTTTTTCTTTAGCCCAGGTAAGACACTTCTGACGTTGTTTGTTGTTCAGGAGTGGCTTGACAAGAGGAATACAACATTTGAAGCCCATGTCCAGGATCCGTCTGTGTGTGGTGGCTCTTGATGCACTGACTCCAGCCTCAGTCCACCCTTCCTTACAATCCTCTCCAGGCTGCGGTCATCCCTGCTGCTTGTGCACCTTTTCCCTTCCACATAACTTTCTATTAATGTGCTTTGATACAGAACTTTGGGAACATTCAACTTCTTTTGCAATTACCTTTCAAGGCTTTCCCTCCTTATGGAGGATGTCAATGATGGTTTTCTGCACAACTGTCAGGTCAGCCGTCTTTCCCATGATTGTGATTCCTACTGAACCCGACTGAGAGACCATTTAAAGGCTCAGGAACCCTTTGCAGGTGGTTATGGCTTAATTAGCTGATTAGAGTGGGACACTTTGAGCCTAGAATATTGCACCTTTTCACAATATTCTAACTTTCTGAGATTGTGGATTTGGGGTTTTCATGAGCTGTAAGCCATAATCATCACAATTATGACAAATCACGGCTTTAACTATCTTGCTTTGCATGTAATCAGTCTATCTCATATATTAGTTTCACATTTTAAGTTGCATTCCTGAAATAAATGAACTTTTGCACGATATTCTAATTTTTTGAGTATCACCTGTATATGTTTTGAAAGCAGAGTCCTTGGAGAATAAATTGGTGGCTGTTGTAATTTGTATTATAATATGCACTCTTTTATTATTATCACATGATACTTGCACGGTCATAGATCAAATGCAAATTTCCAGGGCAAAAATACACTAAAATGAATTTTAGTACACACAAACACAAAGTGATGGCCAGTTTGTTGGTAAAATATAAAAGATGGGGTCGTGTTAAGCAAATAGATATCAAACATGTGAAGACTTAAAACTTTGTGCACAAGTGACCTTGCTTTGTGCACTGGTGCGCAGTCATGTTGGGACAGGAAGGGGCCATATCCAAACTGTTCCCACAAAGTTGGGTACATGAAATTGTCCAAAATGTTTTGGTATGCTGACGGCTTAAAGGGGTTTTAAAGGTAGAAGGTTTTTTATCTTAAAGTGGATGTAAACCCGATTCATTCAATTTGAGCTGGGCACATATATCTGCAGTGTTTTCTTATCTCTCTTCAAAAGCACTAAGTCCTGTGGCTTTCTCCTGCTCCGTTCTTCTGTTATCAGCCTGATAACTTCTGTCAAGTTCTCTGTCAACTGTGATAAAACCAGGCTGAATTTTGTGTCGGGGTGGGTGTTATAAATAGATTAGCAGTGAGCTGGTCTATTCACAGCACAGCTCTGCAAGTCTCTGCCTATGTGGAGTGGGGGTGTGTGCCTTTCCTCCAATCAGCTGTCTCACAGTGTATGGCAAGAATCCACACCCACAGGTGAATCAGGAAGAGAAAATTCTAACAGGACGTGCACTTTCTAAACAGTATATAAAGCTGAAGACAGCAGATATACATGTAAAACTTATGTAGGGAAATTTTTTTCATCCATGTGTATCATCTGAGGCTGTTCACTTCACTGGGTATATGTGAGGGTTTACCTCCACTTTAATGCATTCTATGCATTAAGCTAAAAAGCCTTCTGTGTGCAGCAGCCCCCCTGAACCCCCCTAACACTTACCTGAGGTCTCTCCCTGTCCAGCAATGTCCACTAGTGTCTCAGCTGTCCCAGATTCTCCTTCCTGATTGGCTGAAACACAGCAGCCATTGGCTCCTGATGCTGTCATTTAAAGCCAGCTAGCCAATCAGGGGAGAGAGGGGTAGGGCCAGGTCGGGGCTCGGTGTCTAAATGAACACACGGAGCTGTGACTCAGCTTTGGTGCCCCCATAGCAAGCTGCTTCCTGTGGGTGCAGTGAACAGGAGGGAGGGGCCAGGATCACAGATAAGGGACCCGAGAAAAGAAGGATCCAGGCTGCTCTGTGTAAATCCACTGCAACAAATTAGGTAAGTATAACATGTTTTTTATTTTTATAGGAAAAAAAACAAGCCTTTACAATCTTTTTAAGTGTTCCCTTTACTGGAACTAAGGGACCAAGCCCAACCCCTGAAAACCAACCTCACATCATAATCCCCCCTCCACCAAATGATTTGGACCAGTGCACAAAAAAGGTCCATAAAGACATAGATGAGTGAGTTTGGGGTGGAGGAACTTGACCAGCCTGCACAACGTCCTGACCTCATCCGGATAGAACACCTTTGGGATGAATTAGAGCAGAGACCGTGAGCCAGGCCTTCTTGTCTATCATCAGTGCCTGACCTCACAAATGGGCTTCTGGAAGAATGGTCAAACATTCCCATAGACACACTCCTAAACCTTGTGGACAGCCTTCCCAGAAGAGTTGAAGCTGTTATAGATGCAAAGGGTGGGCCAACTCAATATTGAACCCTACGGACTAAGACTGGGATGCCATTAAATTTCATGTGCGTGTAAAGGCAGGCATTCCAATACTTTTGGCAATATAGTCAATATAGCGTGTGTGTGTGTGTATATATATATATATATATATATATATATATATATATATATATATATGAGTCTCATGAGCCTCATGAGCAAAAAACGCCTCTTTTTGCATTTTACTCATTTTTTTGTCAAGTTGCTTTTAAAAAACGTGAATTAAATGGACACGTGATAATCCATCTTTTTCTGGACTTATAATATGCGAGTCTCAGCAATTTTCTTCTAGAATTCAGAAAACCATCTATCACAGACCTACCTATGTGATTTTGAACACCATCCTGATTTGAGTCATATATAAAGTATCGGTCTTTGAATCCGTTTATCAAATATCCTTCCGAGTCATAGACACATCTGTGTCCAGCAGCATACCGGTTGGGGAGAGTCGTCTGGAAGGTTGTCCCATTGCCCTGTAACTGTCTCAATATCTTCACCAGATCAGGGCTGAAGGATGGAAGGATCTCAGGGATAAAATTAAAGTCTTTAGTGGTCTGGGATTTCAGGCATGGACAAGTTGGCAGTCCATCTTCCCACAAAGAACTATCCGGCTCTGAGTAATACCATCTCCAGCACTTCCTGTGGTAGTTTGTCTTGTTTATATTAATTGGGGGGTCCAGCTGATAGGCCCACAGTCCGGTCCTATTAGTGTTTCCTAAAACCCTGTGAAGCCGGTACCGTCCCGCTGGCCCATACGTATTGTTCTTCATTGCTTGTGGATCATTGTAGTAAACACCTTCCCCGTTTGTGTACCCAATCAGGGCTCTGTGATATACTCGCTGTCCGGGACTCCATGACATATTGTAATATTTCATGAATGCAAAGGAATGTGTCCCGTCTGTCGTCAGTATACACTGGAAGGTGTTAGTCTATGTTTATTGAACACAGCAGAAGGAAATCATAGAAATAAAGTTAGAAACAATCTCATTTATTTATTTTTTACACAAATTTGTAATTTTAACATATTTTTAAAGAAAATCAGCTGTCAGTTTAAAAAAAAAAAAAATCAAAAGTGTTATCTAAGAATGTATATTACAAGATTTCAGTTGTTATCTTCACTAGCCAAACAAAAAACTTTCACTTCAGTGCTAATTCTTCCACCCCTGCCATACCCCTGTCCCGTGAGAGCACTTCAGCAGCTATTAAGGGTGCTAGCCTAGAGGTCAGGTATTTATAGAATATGTTATCCCAAAATGTTATATTCCTGAGATGTGCGTGCTGTGCTATGTAATTGTATGAAAATGTATCCTGCTCTTTTTTATATTGCTTCCTTTGTGTGAAATACCCAGTGTTCCTCCCAGTCCTTCTGCCGTCATATTATAAACTGACTACACTAGGCATGAGAGCACAGCAAATTCAGTTTTCTGGCTGTGCTGGGAACTCAGCCTGCTCTCCTCCAATGATCAGACTTGTCCTGACACCCGGCAAGGCCAGCAACTCGACAGCTTCTCCATAAAAAATATTTAGGAATTACAGCAATAATATCATCCAGAAATCTGACGCGTTTCGGCCTTAGGCCTTCATCAAAAGCATTGCCTTTGATGAAGGCCTAATGCCCTGTATACATGACCGGTTTTGCCGTCGGAATAAACTCTGAAGGTTTTTACGACGGAGTTCCGACCGAATTCCGCTCAAGCTGTCTTGCATACACACGGTCACACCAAATTCCGACCGTCCAGAACGCGGTGACGTACAACACGTACGACGGGACTAGAAAACCGACGTTCAATAGCCAGTAGCCAATAGCTTCCGTCTCGTACTTGCTTCAGAGCATGCATCGTTTTTGGTGCGTCGGAACAGCATACAGACGAGCGGTTTTTCCGATAGTAATTTGTTCCGTTGGAAAAATATAGAACATGTTCTCTATCTAAGTCCATTTGAATTTTCCACAGAAAAAGTCCGATGGGGAATACACACGGTCGGAATATACGGTGAAAAGTTCCCATCGGACTCTTTCTGTCGGAAATTCCGCTCATGTGTACGCGGCATAAGGCCGAAACATGTCAGAATTTTTGGATCATGTTGTTGCTGTAATGCTTAAATAAATATTTTCTATGGAGAAGCTGTCGAGTTGCCGGCCTGTACTTTCTATGGATCTTTGTGAGCTTAATTAGCCAGAGCACCGACTACTCTACACACCAACTATACTATATAGCGGTAGAGCTTGGGTGAGATTTTCTCTATTCACTAGAAAGACCAGTACCCTGCCCTTTCTCCTCCCCCCAGTTCTCTAAGCTCATTATGCAGCTGGGAACAGAGGGAATGTGATCACTCATAAAAATGGGGAAAAATGTATTTATAATGTTTTTATGTCTATACACAAATGTTTTACCTTTCATTTCTATTTTAAACTAAATGGGTTGTTTTACAAGCTGTTGGGTTTACATATATTTTGATGGGATTCTATCAGAATAATTCACCAAAACACTTGCATTCCTAAAAAAAAATATATCTTTATTACAAATCCATTAAAAAAGAATTTTTACCCCTAAAAACATAAAAGAATTACATACATTATTCACTATTGCAACCCCAATTGAGAGCCCCCCCTTTACATAAACATTGTTTTGAACATAAGTATAATAGCACAAATATGTCAGGAAAAGGAGGGGGAGGGGTGCCTCATCTCAATGCGTTTTGCTCTGGTAAGCTTCCTCAGGGGCTCAAGGGGCGCAGCTGATTATGGTTGAATGGATATCAAGAAGAGTAGACAATATCCATCCCTAAGGGGATCGGTTCAACAAGCATTAATGATCTCTCCCAACGTGTTTAGAAATGCGAATGGTGCAAGATGGAAACCAGTGTAGGATCATATCCTCAGGCAAGACCCCTCTAAGGGGTTCCCGACAGCATCCAAAAGGGGGAGGAAAATAACATCAATTCCTGCCAATTCAAGAGCCTGTTGTAGTGCACTCAAAAGATTCTGCAGAGCAGACCAAGCCAGATGACACCATTTAGAATAGAGGATCCATCAGTGTTCTTAATATGCATTCATACTCAGCTGCACCCCTTGAGCCCCTGAGGAAGCATACCAGAGAGAAACGCGTCGGATGAGGCACCCCCTCCTTTTCTTGACATATTTGAGCTATTATACTTATGTTCAATAAGATGTTTATGTACGGGGGTCTCTCAGTTGGGGTTGCAATAGTGAATATGTTGTGAGGAATTCTTTTATGTTTTTAAACACCCCCCAAAAATCCTTTTTAAATTAATTTGTAATAAAGATTTACAATTTTTAAGAATGCAAGTGTTTTGGTGAACTATTCTGATTGAAGGCTCAACACCGTTAAAAATCCCGTCTTTCTATAAACGTTTTTACTAGAATAATGTGGGATGTGGTGTTGATCTAACAACTAAATTCATTTTTTTTTAAATCTTTTGAAATTTACATATATTTAAATATCTTTTTTGGCTACAAAGAAGTAACAGCAACTACTTTGTGGTACATGCTCTTAAAGCAGAACTTCAGTCATTTTTTCAACTTTCCAGCTATTAAATCTTCTGCCCTTGTTGTTTTAACTTTGGACAGTAAAAAAATGTTTTTTCTGCCAGTAAATCCCTTATACAGTCCACTTCCTGTTTCTTGTCTGGTCATTAGCCTAGGCTTATGACATCATGCGCAGCTCTCTCTCTCATGAGAGTTTGCAAAGAAGGGAGGGGGGGTGAGTCATAAGAGGGCCAATGAGATCAGCAGAGCTGGAGCTGTGCCTCTGTGTGTCTGTGTAAACCCAGGAAGTGAACAGGCAGCAGCTTCAGCTGCCCACAGTTAAAATGACTGCAGCCAGACTCAGTGGAGAGAGATTTCTGCAGCACATTTGGCAAGTACAGAATCACAGTATATATAAAATAATATGCAAAGTGGTTGGAGTGAAGCTTCAGATTGGCAAAGATGTTTTTATTACACATTATGTGAGCAGACTGCACAGTTCCTCTTTAAAGTGACACTAAAGGTTTGTTTGTTTTTTTTTTTTAAATAACAAACATATCATACTTACCTCCACTGTGCAACTCGTTTTGCACAGAGTGGCCCCAAACCTGGTCTTCTCCACAGATAACCCCTTGGGAGAAGCTCTCTCCCGGGGGGTTACCTTGCAGGCGTGCTCCCAAGTCCAGCATTCGGCGTCCATAGAGGCTGAATGCAGGACTTGGCCCAATGCATGCTTACCGTGCATGCTGAACCCATGGCAGCCAGCTGGCAATCACCTTACAATTCTGTCTGCTGTAAACTGGAAAGGAACAATTTCACCCATGGTCATTGCTTTTTGCACTGTCTTAATGGATATACTTCTGAGTTTTAGGGCAAGTGCACATAAGTACTCTTATGTCTGTACCTACTGTGTTTCCCTGAAAATAAGACCTACCCCGAAAATAAGACCTAGCGTTATTTTCTAGGAGGGCTGCATTATAAGCCCTACCCCGAAAATATGCCCTAGTTTAAAATGCTTGTAAAATCCTATAACCCACTCTATTACAGTAGAACACAATGTACAATGTGTGTGTTTCTGTAATATAAAGGCGGGGAAGAGAGCCCCGGCGGGTCGCAGAAGCGCAGAGCGGCACTTTAACGAAGGTATTTGGCACAATTATATTACAGAAACACACACATTGTACATTATATACTACTGTAATAGAGTGGATTATAGGATTTTACACGTATTTTAATTCAGTTCCCACTGGGGATTCCTGTCAGGCAGGGAGAGAGAGGGGGAGAGAAGACAGCACATTACATGGTAAGACCTACCCAGAAAATAAGCCCTACTGTGTCTTTTGTTGCCAAAATTAATATAAGACCCGGGCTTATTTTCAGGTAAACACAGTAGTTTCAGTTTTCTTCTCCATAATCTTAATGGCTCCACTAATGTACAAACATGAGAGCATATTTATTACAATTTTGTAGACAATGGTCCTTTACCTCTTGGAGCATTACTTTCTGAAAAGAAACTGGCAGTACTTGGTCCCATGTTATTTTCAGTATCCATTTTGCAGTAAAATTGGAGGTGATGTTCTTATAGAAGCATCTGTTCACTTCTTCATTGGTTCTGTTGAATATTATCTGCGAATAAATGTCTTTCTGCTCTTTCTCCGAATATATCTGAAGGAAAGTATAAAACCATGTAATGTTTTATCATATTTTTTTTTTTTTTGGCTTTTCATTGCAGAAATGTGTCCAGATATGATGTGTGATGATACATAAATCTGGTAGTCCTAAAATTTTTGGATGAGGGTAAAGGCAACAAGATTTAAAACCCTAAATAGGTAGAGACTTTTAGGTTGCTTTCCTGTTCATTTGGAAATAATAATAATTATGGTTGCACCGATACCGATACCGGTGCCGATACTAGGCATTTGCACGGGTATCGGTACTTGTGAAAATGTGAGTAAATAGGGAAAGAACTGCGCTAAATCAAAAAATAGCAAAAGAATAAAGCTGCTAACACTCAAACAAACAAAGTCCAGATTAATGTATAAAACAATTAGTGTAGCACTAAATGGTGAAATACCTCTATATGCAACAAAATCGCTAATGTAAGGTGATAATGTAACACCCACTAAAGGTACATGTGCAAAAGTGCTGGCATGAAACAAATCACAAACAATGAACAAAAATAAAATTGTGCACAAAAAAAAGTGTATGCACTGGAATGCATAAAAGGAAAAAGTTCACTGTGAAACAATAAAACAACACATGATGTGCATGTCCAAAATATAAACACCAAAAGTCCAAAAAGTTCCAACAGTAAAAGGATCCACTTGCGAAGACGATGGATAGCTAAGATTTCGAATAGAATGACTCAAATACATGTGGAAACTTCAAAAAAACAGTTGTCAAATGGAAAAGGTGAAATACTCTTACCAGATGTGGTGGACACACATACTGTACAGCAGTGAGTCAAATGGGCTCTGAGCGCTGATTCCTAGCACTCTAGTGGGATGAAGATGGAGAGGTCGGGCAAGACCAAACGATAGATCCCTGGACTCCTAAACCATATGACCAGGTAATGTCAATGAGCCAGCCGGTGGGTTAATCCAGAGGATAGCCATGGGTGTGGACAGGAGCCATATATGGGAAAAATGTAAAAAAGAGTGGCTTCCAATGGTGCAGGTCATATATCTGGTATGCCCCAGTTGAAAACCTATGGTGTCGAAACGCGTCAGGATTGCTTATCCTATGCCTTCCACATTGCTTTTATACTACCATTTTTTGTGATCACAATTTTTATCGTCTCTGCATCTGTTTTTTGATGTACAATCTTAATAAATTTTATTGATTGACCTGCACCATTGGGAGCCACTCTTTTTTATATTTTCCCCATATATGGCTCCTGTTGAGAATGTCCACCCCCCGTGGCTATCCTCTGGATTAACCTACCAGCTGGCTCATTGACGTTACCTGGTCATATGGTTTCTATCGTGATAGGGATCTATCGTTTGGTCTTGCCCGACCTCTCCATCTTCATCCCACTAGAGCGCTAGGAATCAGCAATCAGAGCCCATTTGACTCACTGCCATACGGTATGTGTCCACCACATCTGGTAATAGTATTCCATCTTTTCCATTTGACAACTGTTTTTTGAAGTCTCCACATGTATTTGAGTCATTCTATTCGAAATCTCAGCTATCCATCGTCTTCGGAAGTGGACTTTTTTTACTGTTGGCACTTTTTGGACTTTTGGTGTTTATATTTTGGACATGCACATCACGTGTTGTTTTATTGTTTCACAGTGAACTTTTTCCTTTTATGCATTCCAGTGCATACACTTTCTTTGTGTACAATTGTATTTTTGTTCATTGTTTGTGATTTGTTTCATGCCAGCACTTTTGCACATTTACCTTTAGCGGGTGTTACATTATCACCTTACATTAGCGATTTTGTTGCATATAGAGAGGTATTTCACCATTTAGCGCTACACTAAATGTTTACACTTTTGAAAATGTACCAATACCCAAAATCGATAGCTTCTGGCTTAATTCTTTAGGCGATAGGTATCAGTAATTGGTATCGGCGAGTACTCAGTATCAGTACTTGTTCTCGGTGTTAAAAAAAATGGTAATGGTGCATCTAGGGTTGCCACCTGTCTTGGTTTTGACCCGGACAGTCCGGGTTTTGACACATGTGCCCGGGTTTCCACCCGCTGGAAACCCAGGCACACATACCAGCTTGCCCCCCTCCTTTGTCAGCCTGCCCCCTCCTCTGTCAGCCCCCTTCCTGTCAATCACCCCCCTCTGTCAGCCCCCCTCCTCTCTGTCAGCCCCCTCCTCTGTCAGCCCCCCTCCTCTTTGTCAGCTCCCCTCCTCTCTGTCAGCCCCCCTCTTCTGTCAGCCCCCCTCCTCTCTGTCAGCTCCCCTCCTCTCTGTCAGCTCCCCTCCTCTCTGTCAGCCCCCCTGCTCTGTCATGCCCCCTCCTCTCTGTCAGCCCCCCTCCTCTGTTAGCCCCCCTCCTCTCTGTCAGTTCCCCTCCTCTCTGTCAGCCCCCCTCCTCTGTCAGGCCCCCTCCTCTCTGTCAGCCCCCCTCCTCCTCTCTGTCAACCCCCCTCCTCTATCAGCCCCCCTCTGTCAGGCCCCCCTCCTCTGTCAGCCCCCCTCCTGTCAGCCACCCCTCCTCTCTGTCAGCCACCCTCCTCTCTGTCAGCCCTCCCTCTTCTCTGTCAGCCCCCCTCCTTTCTGTCAGCCCCCCTCATCTGTCAGCCCCCTTCCTCTCTGTCAGCCCCCCTCCTCTCTGTCAGCCCCCCTGCTCTGTCAGCCCCCCTCCTCTCTGTCAGCCCCCCTCTCTGTCAGCCCCCCTCTCTTTCAACTCCCTTCTCTCTCACCCCCTTCCTTTCAGCCCCCTTATCTCTCTATCTCTCTCAGCCCCTCACCCACCCCCTCTCGCACCCACCTCTCTTTCTCTCACTCCCCCACCCCCACCCCTCTCACCCCCCACTCTCTCACCCCCTCTCTCCTGCCTCCTCCCCCCTTTCTCTCACCCCCCTCTCCTCACTCCTCCTCTCTCTCAGCCCCCCCAATCACCACAGCCTCTCTCTCACCTCCTCCTCTCACCTCCTCCTTTCTCACCTCCCTCCCCCCACCTCTTTCCCTCCTCAGAAGGTGGGGGCCTTATGAATTAGGCTGTACGGGGCCCCAATAATTGATAACAGCAGCCCTGTGAGTGAATGCACCAGTTCAGATGTGTCTTGATTCCTGTGTCTTGCCGACACACTTCTCCCCATAGCCCCCCACACAATGGAAGGAAGGAAAAGAGCGCTACAGTAGAGGAGCTCCACCCCCAAACTCCGGCTACCACACTTCATGGCTCAAAGCGGCTCTCGGTAAGGCAGTCTAATGGGGGTCTTTTGGGGCAGGGGACACTGATGGGTAGGTTCCCTGATATAATCGAGGGGGGACAGATATAAGGGAAGGGGAGTCTGTCATAAAACGTCATAAAACTCTTCCCTATTTTGTAGATGCTATAACTTTTGCACAAACCAATCAATAAACGCTTATTGCGATTTTTTTTTTTTTAGCAAAAACATGTAGAAGAATACGTATCGGCCTAAACTGAGGAAAAATATTTTTTTTTTATATTTTTTGGGAATATTTATTATAGCAAAAAGTAAAAAATATAGCTTTTTTTTCAAAATGGTCTCTCTTTTTTTGTTTATAGCGCAAAAAATAAAAACCGCAGAAGTGATCAAATACCACCAAAAGATAGCTCTATTTGTGGAAAAAAAAGGACCTTAATTTTGTTTGGGAGCCATGTCGCACGACCGCACAATTGTCAGTGCCGAATCGCAAAAAGTGCTCTGGTCTTTGGCCAGCCAAATGGTCCGGGGCTTAAGTGGTTAAGAGAAGTCCTCCAATGGGGACATCTGTTCAAAAAAAAAAAAAGTTTGGGCTATACATTCATTTTAGGAAACTGTTTAGAAACAGAATGTGTGCTACTACGGTCAACACATGCACATATTTTGGTGACACTCTTAATTAGATCAACACACATACCTGGTACCAAAGTGCCCCATCTCCTAACGTGAGATCTGCATCATCCCAGAAGACAGCGAGCATGGCCACCTTCTCATCTCCCCAAAACCTTTTATCAAAGGGATTGGGGAAGAGATATTTTTCATTGATGTTCCAAAGCTGAAACTGGATCAGTCCATTATCTGAAAACTAACATAGAAATGCCATAATGAATCCTGGAATTTTATACCTGCATTCTTTGTTCTATAAAACACGTAAGATAGTAATAATAATTGTAATAACATTTCTAGCAGTATTAGCAGCAGGATCAATAAACTGAATATTTTTTAGTAACAGTATAACCAGTAATAACATGTTTAGTACCAGTAAAATTAGTAACTGTAAGATTAGAGGGAACCAAATTGTATTCCATTAAATGACTGTGAAGTACAGCAGAACCTTCTCAAACAGAAACTATTTAGATATACAGTATTTAGATATACTTAAAGTAGCTGCAGTAATAGCAATTCTAATAGTACCATTAATAGTAAAAATAGTACTGTTGTATAACCGAGGCACATAAAGGCATAATTAACTCTTTCTTTGCTTTTTCAGTCTTCCTTGTAGCATAGGCGCTCCCAGGAACTTTGGTTATAATGGGGTGATAACACACTTACTTCACACTTACTTCACCTCTGGGATGTCCAGTCTGGCCTGACCAGAACTCAGGGCCACTATCCTTATGTTTGCTTTAACCTGAAAATCACATCCTGCTCTGTCCCCAGAAAGAAGCCCATGCCTGAGAGTTATCCCCCATTGGTGTGTAATAAACAGAGTCCACACTAGGTTCCTCAATAATAGGGGTCTCAACTCTACTATAGAAAAGGATAATAGTCATACCAAATGATGATGGTACAAGTGAACATGTTGAAAATGTCTTTGAGGCATTAGAGTGAAGTTGGCAAGACGGAGACCTATGCCCACGCCACTGGTCTGACAATTTCCTAACATTCCATAAAATTTGGAATTCTCACAGTCCTATATCCCGTTAGTGCAACATTATCCTTTCAAGCAAAGGCCCAGCAGAGAAGAATAATGAGCCCTTTCCAATGTACTGGAGGGTTCTGGAACACAGCACTCCTTCCTCTATTTCTGTATAGATAGGACTGGGAGTGACACACAAGGGGCAGGGAGCTGAATAGTTCAGATGGGTATTTACTATTATTATTTTTATTGTAGCACCCTGGAGTTTAGGTGGGGTTGCTTTTAAATTTACCTGCCAGGAGTAGCTACCTTGGCTAATTGTTAGGGATCATCTGATTTCTTCCTAAGTCTGGCACTGCTGCACTTCTCTCTTTTTGCCACTAGGTGGCCGGGTACCTGGTGGCATTAGGTAAAATTATGGATGTATTGGGTATCTCAGCCAATGGGCAGGAGTTTTCTTGGATCCCTTGGCCTGCTGAGAGAGCCTATATATTTGGATGGAGCCAGGTGATCGAGGTGATCGGTGTTCTATGCCACCTGGACGGCTGTCTGGGTGGACATGTGTTGTATTGCCTGGGCTGCTAGGCCAGAGTTTGGGCCTATCCCGTGCACATCTGGCTATTAGGCTGTCTTAGGGACTGTCCAGAAGCAAGAGAGCAGCGCAGGGTTGGGATTGCAGCTTGCAGTCCAACCAGAAGTGACGGTTCTGCTGACCGGAGAACCTGTCGTGGTTGGAGGTAGAGGGGAAGCTGTTGCCACTAAGGGACCAACCACCTTATTACCAGGGACCATAGTGAGTAACTGAAGCAAGTAAGGGGCAGTATTCTCACCAACCGAGGACAGTGAACATTCAGGAAACTTCAGTGGGTATCAAGCCAGGGACCCAGTAGGCGGAGGTGACGCTTGCAGAGCAGCCTTGTGTGTCAAGCCAGGGACTGAGCGGACCAGTGGGGTGAAGCTTGAGAGGTATCTTGAGTGCCAAGCTAGGGACCCAGCAGAGAGGCGGGGTGATGCTTGAGGAAGATATTACGGTGAACATTGGAGGAGCTCAAGGGATTCAGTGGCAGAGAATCATCTAGTCAAGTGAGAGAGACTGGGAGCTCAGTGAGCTGAAGAACTACAAGAAGTGATTGTAGTAGAAGTGAAGGAACTGTTGCACTTTGTGTTAGAAACTGTTAAAGACTGTTGCCATAGGAAACAGCATTCCTTCACATGCAGATGTGACGTCTTGCTGAATGCCTTCCCCTGCATGGCTGTCCTCCTGTTGAAGTCTTGGAGTCTGACAATTAATCTTGCAACTACCTAAGGGCATCTTGGCCCTAACCCTCTCTCCCAAAGTTCTATTAAGAGAAATAACAATCTCTTTTGCATTCAAGAAGTGTCTCGCACCCAATGACTTTAACTACTTTGCGCCCATTATGCCTCACAACCTACCATATACAAAAGGATGTCAGCTATCTCTGGCCCTGGGGGTTCTCATTAGACCAGAGGAGGCCCGGGACCTTGCTAAGTTATTATTATCATTATTCTTATTATACAGGCTTCATATAGGGCCAACAGTTTGCACAGCTCTTTACATCAGTAGGGCAGACAGTACAGTAACAATACAATTCATTACAGGAGGAATCAAAGGGCCCTGCTCATTGAAGCTTACAATCTAGAAAGGAGGGAAATATAAAAGTGATATAAAAAGGTAATAACTGTGGGAGATGAGCTGATGGAGAAAATAAAAGTACAGTTGTTAGGTGGAGGCAGAATAGGCTTCTCTGAAGAGAAAAGTTTTCAGGGATCGCCTAAAAGTGGAGAGTTGGAGATAGTCAGACAAATTGGTGTAGGGAATTCCAAAGGATTGGAGAGGCTCGGGAAAAGTCCGGGAGGCAAGCATTGGAGGAGGTGACCACGGAACTAGAGAGCAAGAGATCTTTGGAGGAAAGAAGAGAACAATTTGGTTGGTAGTTTATTACTAGGTTAGTGATACAGCTGGGGGGCAAGTTGTGGGTGGCTTTGTAAGTTGTTGTTAGTATTTTTTAACTAGATTCGTTGGGTGAGTGTGAGCCAATGGAGGGATTGGCAGAGAGGGGTAGCAGACATTGATCGGTTTGTAAGGCGGATGAGTCGGGCAGCAGCATTCATGATGGACTGAAAAGGGGACAGCCTATGTAAAGGTAAGCCAATGAGGAGGGAGTTGCAGTAGTCGAGGTGAGAGATAACCAGGCAGTGGATTAGGAGCTTTGTGGCATCATTGGTTGGAAAGGGGCGTATTTTGGAGATGTTGCAGACGTTGAGGCGGCAAGCTTTGGAAAGTTACATAGTTAGTAAGGTTGAATAAAGACACCAGTCCATCCAGTTCAACCTGAGTGAGCATCCACAATTGTCCCCATCCCCGCACACTGCATCCCATCAGGATGCCCATCCACTATATTATTATTTTGGATGTGGGGCCGAAAGGAGGGTTCAGAGTCCAGGACTACACCTAGCACCCTGGCATGCGGGGATGGGTTGATGGTGGTGCCATTGATCTTGACAGGGAAGCCCGGGAAAGGGACATGTGGGGGGAGAGAATATTATGAGCTCAGTTTTGGACAGGTTGAGTTTGAGGAAGTGGTGTGACATCCAGACTGATATGTCGGTCAGTAAATTAGTGATGCATGAGAAAATGCGTTAGAAGTGTGAGGAGATGCATGAGGAGACTGATATTGTGATCTGAGGGGTAGAGAAATAGATTTGGGTGTCGTCAGCGTAGAAATGATATCAGCTGACCCAGGGAGGAGGTATAGATTAAGAATAGGAGAGGTCCAAGAACAGAACCTTGGGGGACCGCAATGAAGAATGGAAGATGAAGTAGAATTGTAAGGGACCCTGAAGGTGCGGTGGGATAGCATGGATGAGAGTCAACAAAGAACACAGCCACGGAGACCAAAGGAGTAAGATTTTTGAGAAGTAGGGGCTGGTCAAGTGTATTAACGGCAGCCGAAAGGTCCAGAAGTAGGAGTACAGAATAATGTCCATTGGTTTTTGCTGTTAGTAAATCATTTGTGACTTTTAGGAGAGCAGTTTCTGTGGAGTGTTGAGGGCATAATCCAGGGGAAGGGAACTGAAGGGGATCAAGAAGGTTACTCTTTACTAACCTAAAAGGGCCAACTACTTTGTTACAGTACTAATGAAAGTAGTACTACTGCTATGTGTTCCAGACTGGCACTGGAGGCTTGTAAATGGATGTTCACAGGGGAGGCTCCCAGTTGACAATCTCCGTACCACCTCAACTGACTCCTTTCAAAATCAGGAGGTGCTGATCTATTAAATGTGCTTTAATATTGTTAAAAATTCAGAAACAGTTTGGAGAAAAGTAATTTCCATGCAACAAGATAGACAATTATATACGTTTTTAAAGGCTGTAGATATTTTTTTCTGGTATGTGAACACTGTTCTTGACCTACGTACAATTTTTTTTAATGATGTAGCTTTGACCAGTGGCTCTTTTGTGAGCTATTTGTCTAATAAAATATTGTGGCTATATTATTTGGCGTTTTGCTGTCTGCATTGTGGAGACCAGTTCTGGTGTCTTACAAGTTTGTCTCTGGTTTTTAGGTTAATCAGGGAGTAAACAGTATAACGTAGCAGTGCCTATTTATGTTAATTCAATTTTAAATTAATTTCATGATCAAATATTTAATCTAAGAAGTCAGCAACTCCAAATACATATTTTGCACTCAGCACAAAGATGTACATCATGTATACACAGTTCCTGTATTTGTAATTGTTAAGTGGACAAAACTTACATAAATTTTATGATATGTCTGTCCAAGGAATGGGAATCCCATCGGTGGTATGATAAACTGTGAATTGACATCTCTTCCATCAGCATTAACCTTTTTGTCCCCAACATTATTGCCATATGGGTACAGCAAACTCTCTGTAAAAAAAATGTTCAGATAATAATTAAAAAAAATGTGTGTATGTATATATATATATATATATATATATATATATATATATATATATATATATATACATATATACATATATACTCTATATATAATGCATCCGGAAAGTATTCATAGCGCTTCACATTTTCCACATTTTGTTATGTTATAGCCTTATTCCAAAATGGATTAAATTCATTATTTTCCTCAAAACTCTACAAACAATGCCCCAAAATGACAACGTGAGAGAAGTTTGTTTGAAATCTTTGCAAATTTATCAAAAATAACGAAAAAAATCACATGTACATAAGTATTCACAGCCTTTGCCATGACACTCAAAATTGAGCTCAGGTGCATCGTGTTTCCACTGATCATCCTTGGGATGCTTCTACAACTTGATTGGAGTCCACCTGTGGTAAATTCAGTTGATTGGACATGTTTCTTGAAGGCACACACCTGTCTATATAAGGTCCCACAGTTAACAGTGCATGTCAGAGCATAAACCAAGCCATGAAGTCCAAGGAATTGTCTGTAGACCTCCGAGACAGGATTGTATCAAGGCACATATCTGGGGAAGGGTACAGAAAAATTTCTGCAACATTGAAGGCCCCAATGAGCACAGTGGCCTCCATCATCTGTAAATGGCAGAAGTTTGGAACCACCAGGACTCTTCCTAGAGCGGGCCGCCCAGCCAAACTGAGCGATCGGGGGGGGAAGAGCCTTAGTCAGGGAGGTGACCAAGAACACGATGGTCACTCTGACAGAGCTCTCTATGGACCAAAAAGAACCTTCCAGAAAAACAACCATCTTTGCAGCACTCCACCAATCAGGCCTGAATGGTTGAGTGGCCAGATGGAAGCCACTCCTCAGTAAATGGCACATGACAGCCCACCTGGAGTTTTCAAAAAGGCATCTGAAGGACTGTCAGACCATGAGAAACAAAATTCTCTGGTCTGATGATACAAAGATTGAACTCTTTGGCCTGAAAGGCAAGCATCATGTCTGGAGGAAACCAGGCACAGTTCATCACCTGGTCAATGCCATCCCTACAGTGAAGCATGGTGGTGGCAGCATCATGCTGTGGGGCTGTTTTTCAGCGGCAAGCACTGGGAGACTAGTCAGGATCAGGGCCGATCCTAGGGTCTCTGGCGCCTGGGTGCAGAAATATTTCTGGCGCCCCCCCACATGGGCGTGGTCATCTTACCAACTCCTCCCCTTTACAAATGTTTCTATGGCAACGACTCAAAAACAGAGATGCTCCCCTAAGAAGTCTTTGTTACCCTGGGATCCTCCCATGATCTTTTAACAATAAAAAAAATACAGGAAGAGCGTACACTAATGAGACCTGGAGGGGAGTCTCTCTGATGCACACAGAGATGGCTTCTGTTAGAGATTCTGTTAGAAAGAGCCCCCAGACATATTACAGGAGATGGTCAGAGACGGAAGTTATGATTAAAGAGACGGTCAGAGACTGCAATCATAGAACAGGAGATGGTCAGAGACTGCAATCATAGAACAGGAGATGGTCAGAGACTGCAATCATAGAACAGGAGATGGTCAGAGACTGCAGACATACTACAGAAGATGGTCAGAGACTGCAGATATACTACAGAAGATGGTCAGAGACTGCAGACATAGTACAGGAGATGGTCAGAGACTGCAGACATAATACAGGAGATGATCAGAGACTGCAGACATAGTACAGGAGATGGTCAGAGACTGCAGACATAGTACAGGAGATGGTCAGAGACTGCAGACATACTACAGGAGACGATCAGAGACTGCAGACATGATACAGGAGATGGTCAGAGACTGCAGACATAATACAGGAGATGATCAGAGACTGCAGACATAATACAGGAGATGGTCAGAGACTGCAGACATAGTACAGGAGATGGTCAGAGACTGCAGACATGACACAGGAGACGGTCAGAGACTGCAGACATAGTACAGGAGATGGTCAGAGACTGCAGTTCCTATGGACGTTAGTAGATAATGGCCGATCGGCCCTCTCACTTGACCCAGCGATACAGCAACAAAGGTTCGTCTGATCAGGAGTCAGCTCACTCTGAATTGCCCATGGCAACTCTGCAGGGTAGAGCCCAGATCTGTATTCCTGCAATGACTCCATTCCTTTCTCCGCCAGGGATGGCGCCAGGCTATGTGGCTTTCCCTCTGGTGGTGCAGGGCAGCGGGGTTCTCTCTCTGATGGTGTTCCCTCAGCACTGCCCTCTCCCTCTGGAGTCCTGGGTGTACTTCCCTGAAAGCTTTCCCGGGCTCCTGTCTCTCTCTCTCTCCCATTCAGCTGAGCATGCTGTGTGGGGCTGCAGTTTCCATGTTACAGTGGGGCTGCCAGTCCTCGGGACTACATGTCCCACAATCCTCTTCTATGCTCCTTTTTCTATTCTATTTCTTCCCTGGCTGATATGAAGGTGGGGGGAAGATACATAGTGGGCATAGTGGGCAGCTGTGCCCAAAAAAATCTAAACGCACAGCAAAAAGCACTGCAGAAACAGATCAAAATCATACTGCATAGGTGTGTACACCAAGCCTTATGCTGGCCATACAGATCAATTTTCAGGCGAAAAATCTTTGTACATTTGCTGAATGAAAGAATGTTGTTTGAAATTTTCACTTGTTTTTAACATTCTGTTTTAAAACGTATGTAATTTCTGAACGAAAACCACATCCACTGTCTGAAAATTCCTTTGACCGAGAAGTTTTCTATTATTTCTAAATTTTCCCATCACTGTGGTTGAAAACGAACATCGATTTGACCCCACTAACGATTAGAAAATCCAACGAACGTTCTTAAAATTAATTTTTTTTTTCTTGAAGGAAGACATTGTTTTTGTATGGCCAACATATAATATATTACAGTTCTGTTTGAAAATCTGCAAAACAATCGTTAACTTTTTTTTCTTTTAAATAAAAAAAATTTGATCTCTGAGTCTGATGATATTTTCTAGATTCAACCTCTAATAGTATATACAGTATATCTCCTCTAACAGTATATACAGTATATCTCCTCTAATAGTATATACAGTATATCTCCTCTAATAATATACTGCATATACTATTAGAGGAGATATATACTATTAGAGGAGATATACTGTATATACTATTAGAGGAGATATACTGCATATACTATTAGAGGAGATATATATCTCCTCTAATAGTATATACAGTATATCTCCTCTAATAGTATATATCTCCTCTAATAGTATATACAGTATATCTCCTCTAATAGTATATACAGTATATCTCCTCTAATAGTATATATCTCCTCTAATAGTATATCTCCTCTAATAGTATATACAGTATATCTCCTCTAATAGTATATACAGTATATCTCCTCTAATAGTATATATCTCCTCTAATAGTATATACAGTATATCTCCTCTAATAGTATATACAGTATATCTCCTCTAATAGTATATACAGTATATCTCTTCTGTCCGTTATTCTCAGAGTGGATTTAAGATTTTACTCCCTAACCATACAGTTGGTTATTTATATTTACCACTGCATAGAGATATTTAAAGTGGGGTTCCACCCAAAAAACAAAAATACCTGGAAAAATTCTAAAAAAAACCCCAAAAAAACATTTGGATATTTATTTATTTTTCACTTACCTCTAAATGCATGTTGCTAGGTGGTCCCTCGTAGTCTGCTTCTTCCTTTGCCTGGGCGGGTGACATCACTTCCCCCTCGGCACAGGAAGGGCTCCGCTCTGCTCCCTCCCTCCTGTCAATCATCTGGGACCCATTACAGGTCCCAGGTGATTGAGCGGCCAATCACGGCGCGCGGCGCCGCTCGCGCATGCGCAGTGGGTGCCAGGCTGTGAAGCCACAGCCCGGCGCCCACAGTTGAAATGCCGGCGCCGACGAGCGGAGGGGGGGGACGAGCGGGGCTTCGATCCCCCGCATCGCTGGACCCAGGGACAGGTAAGTGTCCAATTAAAAGTCAGCAGCTGCAGTATTTGTAGCTGCTGACTTTTAATTTTTTTTTTTTTATGACGGCCCCCCTGGGTGGAACTCCTCTTTAAGAATAAATTGCCTTTTTTTTATACTTTACATATTAACCGCTTCCTGACCAGAGCACTTTTTGCGATTCGGCACTGCGTCGCTTTAACTGACAATTGTGCGGCCATGCGACGTTACACCAAATGTTCCCACAAATAGAGCCTTCTTTTCGTGATATTTGATCTCCTCTGCGGTTTTTATTTTTTGCGCTATAAACAAAAAAAAAACAACAATTTTGAAAAAAAGCAATATTTTTTACTTTCTGCTATAATAAATATCCCCAAAAAATATATAAAAAAACTATTTTTTTCCTTAGTTTAGCCTGATATGTATTCTGGTAAAAAAAAAAAACGCAATAAGCGTATATTGATTGGTTTGCGCAAAAGTTATAGTGTCTACAAAATAGGGGATAGATTTATGGCATTTTTTATTATTTTTTTTTTATTAGTAATAGCGGCGATCTGCGATTTTTATTGTGACTGCGACATTATGGCGAACACATCGGACACTTTTGACACTATTTTTGGGACCATTGTCATTTATACAGCGATCAGTGCTATAAAACTGCAGATTACTGTGTAAATGACACTGGCAGGAAAGGCGTTAAACACTAGGGGGCGATCAAGGGGTTAAGTGTGTCCTAGGGAGTGATTCTAACTATGTGGGGGATGGGCTACTACTCACATGACAGCGATCACTGCTCCCTATGACAGGGAGCAGTAGATCTCTGTCATGTCACTAGGCAGAACAGGGAAATGCCTTGTTTACATAAGCATCTCCCCGTTCTGCCTCTCCATGACACGATCGCGGGACATCAGCGGACATCGAGTCTGCGGGCACGGTCACGCTGTACGCGGTGGGCAGGTACGCCCATCTTCCCACTGCTGCCATTGCGCCGACGTATATCAGTGTGCGGCGGTCGGCAAGTGGTTAACTAAATTATACACCACACTTTTTTAAGGTTATTAACTGATTAATCGAAACAAAAACGGCCAACTAATCGATTATGAAATTAATCGTTAGTTGCAGCCCTAGATGAAACCCATGACTGGAAACCTGCCCAATGCCTTCCCCCCTCCTAAACACAAGCACAGAAACCATCCTTCTCCTCCTCATACTGCTCCTGTATCTACTGAACCCTCACAGGGACAGCGTCTGAATATAGTGGGCCCTGAGACACCAGGAAACTCTCCTCCTACGCCTGCTGCTGTTTCTCCAGTGCCCTGTCTATAATGCCAAGTAGTGATGGGCTTGGGGTGTGTTCGGACTGAACACGCCAGGAAGCCGTCGCTGCACACCGCCAATCCTAGGCAGTGAGGCATTTTCTCGACCAGCAGCTGCACATACACGCGCTGCCTATGATTGGTGGTGTGCAGTGGCGGGTTCAATCCGAACATGCCCGAGCCCATTCCTAATTCCAAGTAGTGTCTACTCCAGCAGGAACGCCACAGGAATAGTGGCACTGATGCCTGCATTGTCAATGCTCCAGCTGGAATCGAGTTTTCAGCCTACGCCATACTGTAGTTGATAGAGGAAAAATGCCCAAAGGGCCGGATACCCCTCACATTTTTGTAAATATTTTATTCTATCTTTTCATGTGACAACACTGAAGAAATGACACTTTGTTACAATGTAAAGTAGTGAGTGTACAGCTTGTATAACAGTGTAAATTTTCTGTCCCCTCAAAATAACTCAACACACAGCCATTAATGTCTAAACCGCTGGCAACAAAAGTGAGTACACCCCTAAGTGAAAATGTCCGAATTGGGCCCAATTAGCCATTTTCCCTTCCTGGTGTCATGTGACTTGTTAGTGTTACAAGGTCTCAGGTGTGAATGGGGAGCAGGTGTGTTAAATTTGGTGTTATCGCTCTCACTCTCTCATACTGGTCACTGGAAGTTCAACATGGCACCTCATGGCAAAGAACTCTCTGAGGATCTGAAAAAAAGAATTGTTGCTTTACATAAAGATGGCCTAGGCTATAAGAAGATTGCCAAGACCCTGAAACTGAGCTGCAGTACGGTGGCCAAGACCATACAGAGGTTTAACAGGACAGGTTTCACTCAGAACAGGCCTCTCCATGGTCAACCAAAGAAGTTGAGTGCACGTGCTCAGCGTTATATCCAGAGGTTGTCATTGGGAAATAGACGTATGAGTGCTGCCAGTATTGCTGCAGAGGTTGAAGGGGTGGGAGGTCAGCCTGTCAGTGCTCAGACCATACGCCGCACACTGCATAAAATTGGTCTGCATGGCTGTCATCCCAGAAGGAAGCCTCTTCTAAAGATGATGCACAAGAAAGCCCACAAACAGTTTTCTGAAGACAAGCAGACTAAGGACATGGATTACTGGAACCATCTCCTGTGCTCTGATGAGACCAACATAAACTTATTTGGTTCAGATGGTGTCAAGCGTGTGTGGCGGCAACCAGGTGAGGAGTACAAAGACAAGTGTGTCTTGCCTACAGTCAAGCATGGTGGTGGGAGTGTCATGGTCTGGGGCTGTATGAGTGCTGCCGGCACTGGGGAGATACAGTTCATTGAGGGAACCATAAATGCCAACATGTACTGTGACATACTGAAGCAGAGCATGATCCCCTCCCTTCAGAGACTGGGCCGCAGGGCAGTATTCCAACATGATAACGACCCCAAACACACCTCCAAGATGACCACTGCCTTGCTAAAGAAGCTGAGGGTAACGGTGATGGACTGGCCAAGCATGTCTCCAGACCTAAACCCTATTAATCATCTGTGGGACATCCTCAAACGGAAGGTGGAGGAGTGCAAGGTCTCCAACATCCACCAGCTCCGTGATGTCATCATGGAGGAGTGGAAGAGGACTCCAGTGGCAACCTGTGAAGCTCTGGTGACCTCCATGCCCAAGAGGGTTAAGGCAGTGCTGGAAAATAATGGTGGCCACACAAAATATTGACACTTTGGGCCCAATTTGGACATTTTCACTTAGGGGTGTACTCACTTTTGTTGCCAGCGGTTTAGACATTAATGGCTGTGTGTTGAGTTATTTTGAGGGGACAGCAAATTTACACTGTTATACAAGCTGTACACTCACTACTTTACATTGTAGCAAAGTGTCATTTCTTCAGTGTTGTCACATGAAAAGATAGAAGAAAATATTTACAAAAATGTGAGGGGTGTACTCACTTTTGTGAGATACTGTATATGAAGTTGACATATCCTAAAGAGATCCCTCCTTGACACAATGGGGGAGATTTCCTAATACTGGAGCACTTAGGCACCGAACCTTCTCTGCCAGACAAATCACACTGAAAATGTGTCCTCAGTGGTGACCCCGCCGAACCCCACAGCTGCCAGAATGAGGGAGATCGCATGAAGAGCGCCAACCTACAAAATGAGTCCAAGGAACCCTTAACCACTTCAGCCCCGGAAGGCTTTACCCCCTTAATGACCGGAGCATTTTTTGTGATTCGGCACTGCATCGCTTTAACTGACAATTGCGTGGTCGTGCGATGTTGTACACAAACAAAATTGAGGTCCTTTTTTCTCCACAAATAGAGATTTCTTTTGGTGGTATTTGATCACATCTGCGGTTTCTATTTTTCGTGCTATAAACAAAAAAACAGAGACAATTTTGAAAAAAAAAAACAATATTTTTTACATTTATTTTTTTTAAAACAAATTTCTTCATCAGTTTAGGCCGATGTATATTCTTCTACATATTTTTGGTATAAAAAATAAAAAATCTCAATAAGCTTATATCGATTGGTTTGCGCAAAAATGATAGCATCTATAAAATTGGGAATAGATTTATGGCATTTTTATTATTATTTTATATTTTTTTTACTAGTAATGGCGGCGATCTGCGATTTTTATCGGGACTGCGACATTGCGGCGGACAGATCGGACACTTTTTTGGGGACCAGTGACATTTATACAGCGATCAGAGCTAAAAATAGGCACTGATTACTGTATAAATATCACTAGCAGGGAAGGGATTAACACTAGGAGGCGATCAAGGGGTTAACTGTGTTCCCTAACTGTAGGGGGGGGGTGGGCTTACTGGGACATGACAGAGATCACTGGGAACAGTAGATCCCTGTCATGTCACCCGTCAGAACGAGGAACTGCCTTGTTTACATCCCCGTTCTGCCTGTGTACAAGTCAATCATGGGCCGCCGGAGAACATTGAGTCCTCCCAACCCCCGGGCACTCCCCCGCAGCAAGAGCGACCGTGCGCCCACCCGCAACTGAGCCCGCGCGAGCTGTTGTACAGCTACGACGATTCACACAGGAGGGCCATTGTGCCACCGTCAAACGGCGGCGGCTGGTCTCAAAGTGGTTAATCGTTCATCAAACTACCAAAAAAAAGCAGAAATACAACAACATGCTTTGGAGGTCTGAACTCCCCTCCCCCTCCTTATACAATGGGAGAGATTTACTAAAACTGGAGCACTCAGAATCGGGTGCAGTTGTGCATGGGAGCCAATCAGCTTCCAGGCAGGGCTGGTGCAAGGATTTTTGACTCCCTAGGCGAAACCTCATTTTGCCCCCCCCTGGCTCCACCCCTGACTCCACCCTCTTTGCCCTGCCCATGTATACCCCACCTTTTTAATAAGGTGCCCATCAATGCAGCCTTCCAGTGCCCATCGATGCAGCCTCACCAGTGCCCATCAATGCAGCCTTCCAGTGCCCATCAATGCAGCCTTCCAGTGCCCATCAATGCAGCCTCACCAGTGCCCACCAGTGCCCATCAATGCAGCCTTCCAGTGCCCATCAATGCAGCCTTCCAGTGCCCATCAATGCAGCCTTCCAGCGCCCATCAATGCAGCCTTCCAGCGCCCATCAATACAGCCTCACCAGTGCCCATCAATGCAGCCTCACCAGTGCCCATCAATGCAGCCTCACCAGTGCCCATCAATGCAGCCTCACCAGTGCCCATCAATGCAGCCTCACCAGTGCCCATCAATGCAACCTTCCAGTGCCCATCAATGCAGCCTTCTAGTGCCCATCAATGCAGCCTTCCAGTGCCCATCAATGCAGCCTCACCAGTGCCCATCAATTCAGCCTCACCAGTGCCCATCAATGCAGCCTCACCAGTGCCCATCAATGCAGCCTTCCAGTGCCCATCAATGCAGCCTTCCAGTGCCCATCAATGCAGCCTTCCAGCGCCCATCAATGCAGCCTTCCAGCGCCCATCAATGCAGCCTTCCAGCGCCCATCAATGCAGCCTTCCAGAATATTTGCTTGCTTGTGGGAATAAATATTATATCCTGATATTCATAGATCACGGGAAGATTAAATAGTAAAAAACATCAGTAAATCGCATAGGTTAAAAATAAAAATGTGGATCCAATTAATACTTGTATATATAGGAATAAATACTAGTGTAAGTTCCCCTGAAGAAGTCACGTGGTCTAGTGACGTCACGCGTAGGGACGGAATAGGCTTTTTTCGTTTTACCTTGCTGAATGCGTTACGAGTTCGCTGCTCGTTGGATATTATGCTTTGTAAGAACAGCTGCTAATGTGAGTACCTTGTATATGTTTTATGTGAATAAAGTGACCTATAAAAACATACTTCACTATCTGGGCACTTTATCCTATATTTTGCATATAATGGAGATTTGATGTGGAGGAGGAGTTAGGAGCGGCACTGTCCCAGGACCTCAGCTAGACATATCCCAGCCCCATACAGGATCCTGTAGAGTCAGCAAGTCTGGACACAGAGATACAGGAGAGACCCAGGACCACGAGAGTTAACAACTCATATGCGGTTGACCTAGCACCGCTAGGTAAGGGGCCACTGCCTACCCTAGTGCATGCTGCATGAAGAAGATAGAGAATGTTTTATAAATAACACCTCACTGCCATTGGAGGGATTGCGTTTTAAAACACTGGCTTGCTGAACACATTTTTGCTTTGGACACTTTGAATTATTTTTATAATTATTTTTATTCTGGACACTCAATGATCAGAGTGGTTTAGCCACATACGTAATCATTCACATTATAGTCGCACTATTGCACAAGGTCGCAATATTAGGATAAAGCGACCATTCCGTTTTCTTTGTTTATCTCACTTGGTTGTCATTTACCACTTGATTTATGACTGTTTGTCTTCATCTATTATTGCACCTTAACAAATGAGTTTAATTTTTGAGTTTTTAGTCACAAGAGCACGAGCACTATTAGTCATATTGGATTTTTACACATTTCAATATATGTTAATCGGTTGTTACTACTTGTTTTAACCCTACACCAGTATTTATTCTTATATTTTTAAGCACTGATTGGATCCACATATTTATTTTGAATCACTATATCTATTTTCAACCTATGCGATTTACTGAGTTTTACTATTTAATCTGTTGTTACTATTTGTCTTTACCTTACACTAGTATTTATTCCTATATATACAAGTATTAATTGGATCCACATTTTTATTTTTAACCTATGCGATTTACTGATGTTTTTTACTATTTAATCTTCCCGTGATCTATGAATATCAGGATATAATATTTATTCCCACAAGTAGAGACATCTCTGGTTAGCGCAGCACCACCTCCCCCTTTCTCTCTTACCAATTTTGTTTTGGGCTGGTGTTTGAGCCCTCTGTTTCGGTGCATGCAGCTTTCCAACAAGAGAAGTTGCACATAGTCTCAATTAACTGATTAGGAGACCGACTTCCCCAACTGGTAGCGCAGGAATAACTCCCGTTTTTTACTTATTTGCTTGCTTCCATTCTATGTGTGAACGGAGCGGCAGCTGCCTGCTGATGCTGAGACTTATTTGCTTGCTGCAGAGAGAAGAGAGTAGGAAAACCAGTGTCCGGGCGCCCTAGGCAGCAGTGTGCCCTAGGCGGGTGCCTAGTTTGCCTAGTGGTAGCATCAGCCCTGCTTCCAGGTTTTATTGTCCAAGCTTAACTGAACAAGCTGAAGATAGAAGCTGATTGGCTCCCATGCACAGTTGTACCAGATTCTGAGTGCTGCAGTTTAGTAAATCTCTCCCATTGTATAAGGAGAGGGGAGGGGAGTTCAGATCTCCAAAGCATGTTGTTGTTTTTCTGCTATTTTTTTTGGTCAGCATATTTTCATGAATAGATTATTGGTATAAATGGGCCTCCAATAGTTCCGGCTTCCTGTGGAATGTCAGGGCTGGCTCCTCCCTCCGACTCTTTGGGGGCGGATCTGACATCTGCTGGAAGATTGGGGGGGAGAGGTCATTTAACGACAGCGTGACTCCAAAAACCCGATACAGATCACTTCCTGCCTCTGGAGACACCGGCTCAGCTATCATGGGACTTAAAGGGAAATGTTACACGGCGATGATAGAATTATCAAATTTAGTTTTATTTATTGGAATTAGAGGTGTAAAAATCATCTGAAAAGCGAACCCGGACTCTTTATATTGTGATGAGATTTTGTAATTAAGATTATATGGGAGGAATATGATAATGACTCCGGATTGGTGTATGTGCACGGCCAGGATGATGATAAACTGTAATTGTGGAGTAATTCCATCGATCGATGACAAACCCCTCCCCCCTGTCATTCACCCACAATGGAGAGCTGTGAATGGGCCCTACATTTTATTTTTCTATGAATGGATGAGAGGCATAAATGGGTCTCTTATATCTGCCTGGAGTTCTGTTTTAACACCGAACTCCAGGCAGACATCTAAATACACAGATTATTTACCTGTGACAACCCCCTCAGAAATTACATACATGACACACGAGTCAGTCACAGATTATATACATGACACATGGGTCAATCACAGATTACATACATAACACACGGGACGGTCAGAGATTACATACATGACACACGGGACGGTCAGAGATTACATACATAACACACGACGGTCATAGATTACATACATGACACACGGGACAGTCAGAGATTACATACATAACACACGGGACGGTCAGAGGTTACATACATGACACACGGGACGGTCAGAGATTACATACATGACACACGGGACAGTCAGAGATTACATACATGACACACGGGACGGTCAGAGATTACATACATGACACACGGGTCAGTCACAGATTACATACATGACACACGGGACAGTCACAGATTACATACATGACACACGACGGTCAGAGATTACATACATGACACACGGGACGATCAGAGATTACATATATGACACACGTGACAGTCAGAGATTACATACATGACACACGGGACGGTCAGAGATTACATTCATGACACACGGGACAGTCAGAGATTACATACATGACACACGACAGTCATAGATTACATACATGACACACGACGGTCATAGATTACATACATGACACACGGGATGGTCAGAGATTACATACATGACACACGGGACAGTCAGAGATTACATACATGACACACGACGGTCATATATTACATGAATGACACATGGGATGGTCATAGATTACATACATGACACATGGGACGGTCATAGATTACATACATGACACATGGGACGGTCATAGATTACATACATGACACAAGGGATGGTCAGAGATTACATACATGACACACGGGACAGTCACAGATTACATACATGACACACGGGACGGTCAGAGATTACATACATGACACATGGGACAGTCATAGATTACATACATGACACACGGGATGGTCAGAGATTACATACATGGCACACGGGACGGTCAGAGATTACATACATGACACATGGGACGGTCATAGATTACATACATGACACACGGGACGGTCAGAGATTACATACATGACACACGGGACAGTCAGAGATTACATACATGACACACGACGGACATAGATAACATACATGACACACGACGGTCATAGATTACATACATGACACACGGGATGGTCAGAGATTACATACATGACACACGGGACGGTCAGAGATTACATACATGACACACGGGACAGTCAGAGATTACATACATGACACACAACGGTCATAGATTACAAAAATGACACATGGGATGGTCATAGATTACATACATGACACATGGGACGGTCATAGATTACATACATGACACATGGGACGGTCATAGATTACATACATGACACAAGGGATGGTCAGAGATTACATACATGACACACGGGACAGTCACAGATTACATACATGACACATGGGACGGTCAGAGATTACATACATGACACATGGGACAGTCATAGATTACATACATGACACACGGGATGGTCAGAGATTACATACATGGCACACGGGACGGTCAGAGATTACATACATGACACATGGGACGGTCATAGATTACATACATGACACACGGGACGGTCAGAGATTACATACATGACACACGGGACGGTCAGAGATTACATACATGACACACGGGACAGTCAGAGATTACATACATGACACACGACGGACATAGATAACATACATGACACACGACGGTCATAGATTACATACATGACACACGGGATGGTCAGAGATTACATACATGACACACGGGACGGTCAGAGATTACATACATGACACACGGGACAGTCAGAGATTACATACATGACACACAACGGTCATAGATTACAAAAATGACACATGGGATGGTCATAGATTACATACATGACACATGGGACGGTCATAGATTACATACATGACACATGGGACGGTCATAGATTACATACATGACACAAGGGATGGTCAGAGATTACATACATGACACACGGGACAGTCACAGATTACATACATGACACACGGGACGGTCAGAGATTACATACATGACACATGGGACGGTCATAGATTACATACATGACACACGGGATGGTCAGAGATTACATACATGACACACGGGACGTCAGAGATTACATACATGACACATGGGACGGTCAGAGATTACATACATGACACACGGGACGGTCAGAGATTACATACATGACACACGGGACGGTCAGAGATTACATACATGACACACGGGACGGTCAGAGATTACATACATGACACACGGGACAGTCAGAGATTACATACATGACACACGCGATGGTCATAGATTACATACATGACACACGGGATACATGAGAAGGAGATGGCACCCCATTGGTCAGCATAGAGGAGCCTGGAAAGTAATGCACCTCCAGGAACTCCTCCCTCTTCCAGGCCACACCCCCATTTGGCTGCTCTGGTTGGGTCTATTCTGTGACATGACACACGGGACAGTCACAGATTACATACATGACACACGGGATGGTCAGAGATTACATACATGACACACGGGACGGTCAGAGATTACATACATGACACACAGGACAGTCAGAGATTACATACATGACACACGGGACAGTCACAGATTACATACATGACACACGGGACGGTCAGAGATTACATACATGACACATGGGACGGTCATAGATTACATACATGACACACGGGATGGTCAGAGATTACATACATGACACAAGGGGCGGTCAGAGATTACATACATGACACACGGGACGTTCAGAGATTACATACATGACACACGGGACGGTCAGAGATTACATACATGACACACGGGACGGTCAGAGATTACATACATGACACACGGGACGGTCAGAGATCACATACATGACACACGCGATGGTCATAGATTACATACATGACACACGGGATACATGAGAAGGAGATGGCACCCCATTGGTCAGCATAGAGGAGCCTGGAAAGTAATGCACCTCCAGGAACTCCTCCCTCTTCCAGGCCACACCCCCATTTGGCTGCTCTGGTTGGGTCTATTCTGTGACATGACACACGGGACAGTCACAGATTACATACATGACACACGGGATGGTCAGAGATTACATACATGACACACGGGACGGTCAGAGATTACATACATGACACACGGGACAGTCAGAGATTACATACATGACACACGGGACGGTCAGAGATTACATACATGACACACGGGACAGTCAGAGATTACATACATGACACACGACGGACATAGATAACATACATGACACACGACGGTCATAGATTACATACATGACACACGGGATGGTCAGAGATTACATACATGACACACGGGACGGTCAGAGATTACATACATGACACACGGGACAGTCAGAGATTACATACATGACACACAACGGTCATAGATTACAAAAATGACACATGGGATGGTCATAGATTACATACATGACACATGGGACGGTCATAGATTACATACATGACACATGGGACGGTCATAGATTACATACATGACACAAGGGATGGTCAGAGATTACATACATGACACACGGGACAGTCACAGATTACATACATGACACACGGGACGGTCAGAGATTACATACATGACACATGGGACAGTCATAGATTACATACATGACACACGGGATGGTCAGAGATTACATACATGGCACACGGGACGGTCAGAGATTACATACATGACACATGGGACGGTCATAGATTACATACATGACACACGGGACGGTCAGAGATTACATACATGACACACGGGACGGTCAGAGATTACATACATGACACACGGGACAGTCAGAGATTACATACATGACACACGACGGACATAGATAACATACATGACACACGACGGTCATAGATTACATACATGACACACGGGATGGTCAGAGATTACATACATGACACACGGGACGGTCAGAGATTACATACATGACACACGGGACAGTCAGAGATTACATACATGACACACAACGGTCATAGATTACAAAAATGACACATGGGATGGTCATAGATTACATACATGACACATGGGACGGTCATAGATTACATACATGACACATGGGACGGTCATAGATTACATACATGACACAAGGGATGGTCGGAGATTACATACATGACACACGGGACAGTCACAGCTTACATACATGACACACGGGACGGTCAGAGATTACATACATGACACATGGGACGGTCATAGATTACATACATGACACACGGGATGGTCAGAGATTACATACATGACACACGGGACGTCAGAGATTACATACATGACACATGGGACGGTCAGAGATTACATACATGACACACGGGACGGTCAGAGATTACATACATGACACACGGGACGGTCAGAGATTACATACATGACACACGGGACGGTCAGAGATTACATACATGACACACGGGACGGTCAGAGATTACATACATGACACACGGGACGGTCAGAGATTACATACATGACACACGCGATGGTCATAGATTACATACATGACACACGGGATACATGAGAAGGAGATGGCACCCCATTGGTCAGCATAGAGGAGCCTGGAAAGTAATGCACCTCCAGGAACTCCTCCCTCTTCCAGGCCACACCCCCATTTGGCTGCTCTGGTTGGGTCTATTCTGTGACATGACACACGGGACAGTCACAGATTACATACATGACACACGGGATGGTCAGAGATTACATACATGACACACGGGACGGTCAGAGATTACATACATGACACACGGGACAGTCAGAGATTACATACATGACACACGGGACAGTCACAGATTACATACATGACACACGGGACGGTCAGAGATTACATACATGACACATGGGACGGTCATAGATTACATACATGACACACGGGATGGTCAGAGATTACATACATGACACACGGGGCGGTCAGAGATTACATACATGACACACGGGACGGTCAGAGATTACATACATGACACACGGGACGGTCAGAGATTACATACATGACACACGGGACGGTCAGAGATTACATACATGACACACGGGACGGTCAGAGATCACATACATGACACACGCGATGGTCATAGATTACATACATGACACACGGGATACATGAGGAGATGGCACCCCATTGGTCAGCATAGAGGAGCCTGGAAAGTAATGCACCTCCAGGAACTCCTCCCTCTTCCAGGCCACACCCCCATTTGGCTGCTCTGGTTGGGTCTATTCTGTGACATGACACACGGGACAGTCACAGATTACATACATGACACACGGGATGGTCAGAGATTACATACATGACACACGGGACGGTCAGAGATTACATACATGACACACGGGACAGTCAGAGATTACATACATGACACACGGGACAGTCACAGATTACATACATGACACACGGGACGGTCAGAGATTACATACATGACACATGGGACGGTCATAGATTACATACATGACACACGGGATGGTCAGAGATTACATACATGACACACGGGGCGGTCAGAGATTACATACATGACACATGGGACGGTCAGAGATTACATACATGACACACGGGACGGTCAGAGATTACATACATGACACACGGGACGGTCAGAGATTACATACATGACACACGGGACGGTCAGAGATTACATACATGACACACGGGACGGTCAGAGATTACATACATGACACACGGGACGGTCAGAGATTACATACATGACACACGAGACGGTCATAGATTACATACATGACACACGGGATACATGAGAAGGAGATGGCACCCCATTGGTCAGCATAGAGGAGCCTGGAAAGTAATGCACCTCCAGGAACTCCTCCTTCTTCCAGGCCACACCCCCATTTGGCTGCTCTGGTTGGGTCTATTCTGTGACTGATCGAAATTTCACCAATAAAGCTTTCTATACTTTTCTTACCTATACCATGGTTGTCCCTCCTCTTTTTTACCTATCTTGGTGACATCTCTTTGTCCCAACCATGTGTTGATTATACAGTAACCTGCTGGTACTGGACGTGATATCCCGTCTGATAGACGAATTGCTCAGAGCTGAAGTATTACTTCTTATCTTTCTACCATCTCGGTGCTGAGGACTCAGGAATGTTTACACTGTGTTTAATTACACCCCCATCCCGCCCACTCAAGCAGCAGCCTGCAGGAGATAGGCTGGGAACCTGCAGGGGGTGGAGACTCCAGTGTCTGGCATTTATGGGGTTAATGGTTTCCATGGAAATCATCACCTCGGCTTGTTTACCTTCTGCAGTCTCTGGGCCGCACATGCGCAGTAGCTGCAGGGAGGATTTCATGCTTCTCCTCCTGTGAAGTCACGTGGCCTCGTTCTGACCGTTACGTGCAACACGTGACTGCTGCAGAGAGCGACCTAACGGCTCAGGTGGGAGTGGGCGTGATCAGCGCATGGGACGGGCGTGACCACCAGAGGATGAATAGCCAATCAGGAGCTGGAGGCTGGAGCCGTTACACTGGTGACGTCAAGGCTTGATCAGATAAATAGCCGAGCGGGGAAGGGAGCGCGTCAGTGTGTGGAGAGCGGAGAGGAGGAAACATCTCCACCACAGAGCTCCGGAGGGAGGAGCCATTGTCCGGACTACATCCGGGTCAAAGCGTGTCTGTGTATCCGGGGAACCTGCCTCCTCTGCTCAGCCTCTGGAGAACCACAACTCTCAGCAATCTCTGTCCACATGAGGAACTACAACTCCCAGCATGTACTGTGTAAGTAATGGGGGTTCAGCTCCCAGCCTGGAATAGGATGTTACAGGACTACATATCCCAGCATGATTTCTTCTATAGATGTACTACAAGTCCCAGCAATCTCTACATACCCCAGCCTGCTTCCCTCCCCCTCCTCAGGGGTAATTGCACCCCACCATCCTCTCCCACCACAGGTGGTGGGTCCCCTCCCCCCAGGATGGGGGAGGGCTGGTCGGGACTGGGGAGGTGCAATTCCCCCTGAGGAGGGGGAGGGGCCGGGGAGCAGACTAGGGTATGTAGAGATCACTGGACCTGTAGTATCTCCATAGAGAAAATCATGCTGGGATATGTAGTCCCACAGCATCTTATTCCAGGCTGGGAGCGGAACCCCCATCACTTACACAGTGCATGCTGCGAGTTGTAGTTCCTCATGTGGACAGAGATTGCTGGGATTTGTAGTTCCTTTAGAGCCTGAGCAGAGGAGGCAGATCACACAGACACGCCGTGACCCGGCTGTAGTCCGGACAATGGCTCCTCCCTCCAGAGCTCTGTGTGGGGGATGGTCCCTCCTCCCCCGCTCTCCACACACTGACACCCACATCTCCACTCACCTACCACCGAGGGTGGGGCTCCAATTGCCCGCCCTCCCCCACACACAGGGCCGATCCAGGAAATATTCGATTGCCTCTAGGGGGATCAGGAAGGAATTTTTTGCCCAACTGGAGCACGTTATATCATGCTTTGCTGGGGTTTTTCGCCTTCCTCTGGATCAACTGCCTCACAACCCAATACACCCACTCTTCTACCACCAAGAGGGGACGCTACCACCCCGGGCATGGGGTGAGTGTGGCCAGTGGAACTTCCCCCCAAGTTTCATCTGCCCTCACTCCCCTATGCCCAGCATACTGGTAGTACCCCCTGCCCCCACCTACACCCACCCGTCTACCACCAAGAGGGGATGCTACCACCCTGGGTAGGGGGTGAGTGTGGCCAGTGGAACTTCCCCCCAAGTTTCATCTGCCCTCACTCCCCCATGCCCCCACCTATGTGCAATGTCCATATAACTCTTAACACCCCACTCCTTCTTGCCCACACCCCCTCATCTACCACCAAGAGGGGACGCTACCACCCTGGGTATGGAGTGTGGCCAGTGGAACTTCCCCCCAAGTTTCTGGCCTCACTCCCACATGCCCAGCGTATCCCCTGCTCCCACCTACATACACTCATCTACCACCAATGGTGGCAATGCCTCTTAGGTTCCACAGAAAATGGGGTGCCTTGCCGTGGCTCTGTGGCTTATGCATGCATTTGTAAATGTGTGCAACTAAACCCCTGTCTTTGACACATACTGCTCAACAGGACAGTTTGGTTGGTCACAGGCTGCTTGGTAGGTTGAGTGTGGAAATGTCTTATTTTTTATGTGTTTGCCTTTGCAATGCTCCTTGCTGCAGTGACCAGTTACAGGTGGGGGCAGGTAGTAACCACTTTTTTGTACCAGCAAGGGTGGCAATACCTCTTAGGCTCAGCTACACCCACTCACCCACCACCAAGGGTGGCAATGCCTTTTACTGTAAAGTGTTTTCTACATTTGCAATATAGTCCCATCTATTGGATTTTTTTATTGGATATTGTAATAAAATTTGACTACTATTACTTAACAATACTGGTGTCGTACTGTTACATTTGTATATAACTGTGTTCTTTAGGGTGTTTGCTTTATGTAAACAGATGGGGATGGGGATTCCATTTGGTTTTTTCGATCCGCCCACTGCCTGATTGGAAAAAAAAAATACACTTCTATGGCCAACCTTAAGGACTTTAGCAGCCCATAGATTATGCAACTTTCTTTCACACAATGGGTGAACGGAAAGAACATTGCTTGATTTCCCCCATCAACACAGATGGGGGAATCCCTCTTATAGTGCTATTGTGTTTTGCCAGCGGGGTGCTTTCCCTGCTGGAAGAACAGAATGATCACTGCCGGCAGTAATTGCCTGAATAAAAATCCCGCAGACTGGTTGTACTGAAGTCAATCGATTTCAGTACAACCAGCCTGTCCATGGATAGATTGAATCTCAGGCCTGTCCCTGCTGAACCAGCCGAGGTTCAATCCTTCTGTGGCCTGCTATAGATTGTAAGATCCGAGAGGGCTGATATGAATGTGCAATATAAATGTGTAAATTGTCGGCATTATAGAAATACTTGTGATAAATAAAGTACATTTATGTTTCAATAAAATCCCGTAAATTGAAAAGTTGTAGCTGGTGACTGGGTCTCTTTATAGAATATTAAGTGAAAGCAATAAAGAGTAACAATCTTATGTAGGGACAAACCTGCAACTAAACATATATATATAGAGTTAGGGCCGCATTTTACAGAGGAGCCTTGGCGGGGCGCTGCGGCTTCCACATAGATTTGCAAATGAGTGCAACAAAAGCCTCTGTTTTTACCCTGAATTGTTAGAAACGACAATTTGTTTCTTTTGCTGGCTGGCTGGTAAGTCTGCTGGGAATTTTTTTGCCTATATTGTGCAACCTCCTTCCATGTGCAACCATAAAAAGACAGAGAGGGCGCCCAGACCTAGTGCTTTATCCTAAAACCATCCCTTTATTAATATAAAAAGTGGTAAGTATTATACTCACAAGAGGATAAATGTATCAAGCACATCACATAGTACACCGTCATCCAATCCACATTGCATCATATGGTAGAAGGTGCAGATGCAATACGCTAATGCATTTCGAGGACTAGCTTCTTCAGGGCTCTGAGGAAGAGGCTAGTCCTCGAAACATGTTAGCCTATTGGCTCTTCACCTTCTCCTACCACATGATCTGATGCTATGTGGATTGGATGACGGTGTACTATGTGATGTGCTTGATACATTTGTCATTTTGTGAGTATAATACTTACCACTTTTTATATTAATAAAGCGATGGTTTAAGGATAAGGCTATTTTCACATTGGGACCGCGTTAGCTCTAAAGCGCCGCTCGTTTTAGCGACACTTTAGCACTGTTTAAGCGGCGCTTTTCGGCCGCTAGTGTCCCTGATCACTGCCACACCAGTTATATGAGGACACTGTACTGCACTGGTTACAGTATGTAAACAAAAAAAAATGGGGAACATTGTTTTTTCTTCATTTCTTCATTTTCCAAAATATTGCAACAAAAGATTACGACTTCAAAAAACCCCACTGTGCCTCTTACTAAATACCTCAGACTGTCTACGTTCCAAAAGGGGGGTCATTCAGGGGGTATTTGTACTGTCCTGGCATTTCTGGGCCTCAAGAAATGAGATTGGCCGTCGGTACATCAGGATTGATCCATTCTCAGATAGATATCCCATAGCTTGTGGACTCTCTAACTTTCCTACAGACTAAATAATATACACTGATTTGGATTATATTCACCAAAGAAATGTAGCAGAATACATTTTGGCCTAAAAATTATGAAGAATTATTATTTATTTGTTCTGTTTCATAACAGAAACAAAGAAAAATGTGTTTTTCAATATTTTCGGTCTTTTTTTGTTTATATAATAAACAAACAAAAAAAAAACCCAGTGGTGATTAAATGCCACCAAAAGCTCTATTTGTATGAAAAAAAAAAATATAAAAATTTAATTTTGAGTACATGACCGCGCAATTGTCATTCAAACCGTGATAGCATTGAAAGCTGAAAATTGGCCTGGGCAGTAAAGGGGTGAAAGTGTCCGGTATTGAAGAGGTTAATGAAAAGAAAAACAGTAAAATGGATCCCCTGCAGCTGACCGACCCCCCCTCCCCCAGAAACAATAGACCCCCTCCCCCAGAAACAATAGACCCCCTCCCCCAGAAACAACAGACCCCCAGCAAGAACAGAATTCCAGAAACAATAAATCCCCCCACCAGCAACAATAGACCACCCCTCCAGAAACAATAGACCACCCCCCCAGAAACAATAGACCCCCAGCAACAACAGAACTCTAGCAACAATAGAGCCCCCCACCAGCAACAATAGGTCTCCCAGGAGCCAGCGTCAGTAGACCCCTCCCTCAACAGTAGATCCATCCGAGCAACAATAGAGCCCCCCACCAGCAATAAGCCCCCCCCCCCACTAGAACCAATAGGTCTCCCAGGAGCCAGCATCAGTAGACCCCTCCCGCAACAGTAGATCCCTCCCAGCAACAATAGAGCCCCCACCAGCAATAAGCCCCCCCACCAGAACCAATAGTTCTCCCAGGAGCCAGCGTCAGTAGACCCCTCCCTCATCAGTAGACCCCTCCCTCATCAGTAGACCCCTCCCTCAACAGTAGATCTCCCCCCACCCCCCTCGGAATAATAGATCCCCCAGCAGCCAGCATCAATAGACCCTCCAGCACCCCATGGAATTACATACATTCAGCGCTGGAGGTGCCGGAACTGCACTTCCCTGTATTAACACTGAATAAAGCCCTGTGCTTCGGGTGGTGTGAAGCCTGCCATCTGGGAAGAGGCGGGGCCCCGATGGCACCATTATTACATTTTATAGACATAGAAAACGATCTTCTCACTCTGCTTCCTCAGCAAACCATAAATGCGGTTTCTGCTGACCGTCCATTCACCAACCCATCCTTAGACACACACATTGTACTACTCCCCGAACCACACCAAGATATGATGCATTGCAATATTTAGCCACCTATTTCACGCATTAATCAGTTCCCGACCGGCCCATACCAGTTTTACTGCTACCCCCCCCCACCAGAACCAATAGTTCTCCCAGGAGCCAGCGTCAGTAGACCCCTCCCTCATCAGTAGACCCCTCCCTCATCAGTAGACCCCTCCCTCAACAGTAGATCTCCCCCCACCCCCCTCGGAATAATAGATCCCCCAGCAGCCAGCATCAATAGACCCTCCAGCACCCCATGGAATTACATACATTCAGCGCTGGAGGTGCCGGAACTGCACTTCCCTGTATTAACACTGAATAAAGCCCTGTGCTTCGGGTGGTGTGAAGCCTGCCATCTGGGAAGAGGCGGGGCCCCGATGGCACCATTATTACATTTTATAGACATAGAAAACGATCTTCTCACTCTGCTTCCTCAGCAAACCATAAATGCGGTTTCTGCTGACCGTCCATTCACCAACCCATCCTTAGACACACACATTGTACTACTCCCCGAACCACACCAAGATATGATGCATTGCAATATTTAGCCACCTATTTCACGCATTAACCAGTTCCCGACCGGCCCATACCAGTTTTACTGCTACAGGGCAGCCGCGCTGCGCAAGATCACGTACATGTACGCGATCTGTGTTCCCGAGCCGGGGGACGCGTGTGCCTGCCAGGCAGGGGTGCTGTGATTGGCTCCAGCACCGATCAGTCTTCAGGTCCAGGCCAATCATTTTTGCCCTGGACCTGCCGATCGGTTCTGACAAATCACAGAACAGCATGTGCCTGCGCTTATAAAACACAGGCACAGGAAATGACGGCCTCTTCTCTCCTGGAGCCCTTTACAGTTCCAGAGATAGAAGAGATGGCATCAGACAGTGAGTAACAGCAGCACACTGGACGGGTTGTGGCCAGTGGGAGCAGAAAATGTCCTGGCGTCAGTGGGAGTAAACAATGCCCCATCATTGGTATTAGGAGGGAGTAATAGTGCCTCATCTTTAGTATTAGGGGGAGTAAATAATGCCCCATCATTGGTATTAGGGGGAGTAATAGTGCCCCATCTTTGGCATTAGGGAGAGTAAACAATGCCCCGTCATTGGTATTAGGGGGAGTAATAGTGCCCCATCTTTGGTATTAGGGGGAGTAAACAATGCCCCATCATTGGTATTAGGGGGAGTAATAGTGCCCCATCTTTGGTATTAGGGGGAGTAAACAATGCCCCATCATTGGTATTAGGGGGAGTAAACAATGCCTCGTCATTGGTATTAGGGGGATTAATAGTGCCCAGGGCCGATCCTAGGGTCACAGACGCCTGGGTGCAGAAATATTTCTAGCCCCCCCACGTGGGCATGGTCATCTTACCAACTCCTCCCTTTTACAAATGTTACTATGGCAACGACTCAAAAACAGAGATGCTCCCCTAAGAAGTCTTTATTACCCTGGGATCCTCCCATGATCTTTTAACAATAAAGAAAATACAGGAAGAGGGTACGCTAATGAGACCTGGAGGGGAGTCTCTCTGATGCACACAGAGAGGGCTTCTGTTAGAGTATCTGTTAGAAAGAGCCCCCAGACATAGTACAGGAGATGGTCAGAGACTGCAATCATAGTACAGGAGATGGTCAGAGACTGCAGACATAATACAGGAGATGGTCAGAGACTGAACATATAATACAGGAGATGGTCAGAGACTGCAGACATAATACAGGAGACGGTCAGAGACTGGAGATATGATACAGGAGATGGTCAGAGACTGCAGACATAGTACAGGAGATGGTCAGAGACTGCAGACATAATACAGAAGATGGTCAGAGACTGTAGACATACTACAGGAGATGGTCAGAGACTGCAGACATACTACAGGAGATGGTCAGAGACTGCAGACATGTTACAAGAGATGGTCAGAGACTGCAGACATGATACAAGAGACGGTCAGAGACTGCAGTTCCTTTGGATGTTAGTAGATAATGGCCGATCGGCCCTCTCACCTGACCCAGCGATACAGCAACGGTTCCTCTGATCAGGAGTCAGCTCACTCTGAATTGCCCGTGGCGACTCTGCTGGGTAGAGCCCAGATCTGTATTATGGCAATGACTCCATTCCTTTCTCCGCCAGGGATGGCACTAGGCTGTGTGGATTTCCCTCTGGTGGTGCAGGGCAGCGGGGTTCTCTCTCTCTGATGGTGTTCCCTCAGCACTGTCCTCTCTCTCTGAAGTCCTGGGTGCACTTCCCTGAAAGCTTTCCCGGGCTCCTGGCTCTCTCTCTCTCCCATTCATCTGAGCATGCTGTGTGGGCTGCAGTTTCCGTGTTACAGTGGGGCTGCCAGTCCTCGGGACTGCATGTCCCACAATCTTCTTCTTTGCTCCTTTTCTTTTTCTTCCCTGGCCGATATGAAGGCGGGGGAAGAGACATAGTGCGCCACTCACTAGTACAGCAGCGCACTCGAGGTAGAGCGGGAGAGGGGAAATAAGAGCCTGCGGCTGCAGTGGCGTCACTAGGATTGGTGTCACCTGGTGCGGTAAAACTTGGTGTCACCCCCCCTCTACCAACTATAGTCGCCCCTCAGTACAGACCCCCCTCCACTAAGTATAGACCCCCCTCCGTCAGTGCAGACCCCCCCACTAAGTATAAACCCCTCCCTCAGTACAGACCCCCCATCAGTATAGACCCACCCAGGACAAACCACCCCCCCTCCATTAGTACAGACCCCTAGAACAAACCACCTCCCTCCATTAGTACAGACCCCCCCGGACAAATCACCCCCCTACATTAGTACAGACCCCCCAGAACAAACCACCCCCCTCCAATAGTACAGACCCCCCAGGACAAACCACCCCCCTCCATTAGTACAGACCCCCCAGGACAAACCACCCCCCCTCCATTAGTACAGACTCCCAGAACAAACCACCCCCCTCCATTAGTACAGACCCCCAGGACAAACCACCCCCCCTCCATTAGTACAGACCCCCCAGGACAAACCACCCCCTCCATTAGTACAGACCCCCCCAGGACAAAGCACCCTCCTACATTAGTACAGACCCCCCCGGACAAACCACCCCCCCTACATTAGTACAGAGCCCCCCAGAACAAACCACCCCCCCCTTAATTAGTACAGATGCTCCCAGGACAAACCACCCCCCTACATTAGTACAGACCCCCAAGAACAAACCACCCCCCTCCATTAGTACAGACCCCCCCAGAACAAACCACCCCCCTTAATTAGTACAGATGCCCCCAGGACAAACCACCCCCCCTCCATTAGTACAGACCCCCCAGAACAAACTACCCCCCTCCATTAGTACAGACCCCCCCGGACAAATCACCCCCCTACATTAGTACAGACCCCCCAGAACAAACCACCCCCCTCCATTAGTATGGACCCCCCCAGGACAAACCACCCCCCCTCCATTAGTACAGACCCAGCAGAACAAACCACCCCCCTCCATTAGTACAACCCCCCAGGACAAACCCCCCCTCCATTAGTACAGACCCCCCCAGGACAAACCACCCCCCCTCCATTAGTACAGACCCCCCAGAACAAACCACCCCCTCCATTAGTACAGACCCCCGGACAAATCACCCCCCCCCCTACATTAGTACAGACCCCCCAGAACAAACCACCCCCCTCCATTAGTACAGACCTCCCCAGGACAAACCACCCCCCTCCATTAGTACAGACCCCCAGGACAAACCACCCCCCCTCCATTAGTACAGACCCCCAGAACAAACCACCTCCGTCCATTAGTACAGAACCCCCAGGACAACCACCCCCCCTCCATTAGTACAGACCCCCCAGGCCAAACCACCCCCCCTACATTAGTACAGACCCCCCAGAACAAACCACCCCCCTGCATTAGTACAGACCCCCCAGAACAAACCACCCCCCTACATAAGTACAGACCCCCAAGAACAAACCACTCCCCCTCCATTAGTACAGACCCCCCCAGAACAAACCACCCCCCTCCATTAGTACAGACCCCCTCAGGACAAACCACCCCCCCTCCATTAGTACAGACCCCCAGAACAAACCACCCCCTCCATTAGTACAGACCCCCCGGACAAATCACCCCCCCCCTACATTAGTACAGACCCCCCAGAACAAACCACCCCCCTCCAATAGTACAGACCCCCCAGGACAAACCACCCCCCTCCATTAGTACAGACCCCCCAGGACAAACCACCCCCCTCCATTAGTACAGACTCCCAGAACAAACCACCCCCCTCCATTAGTACAGACCCCCAGGACAAACCACCCCCCCTCCATTAGTACAGACCCCCCAGGACAAACCACCCCCTCCATTAGTACAGACCCCCCCAGGACAAAGCACCCTCCTACATTAGTACAGACCCCCCCGGACAAACCACCCCCCCTACATTAGTACAGAGCCCCCCAGAACAAACCACCCCCCCTTAATTAGTACAGATGCTCCCAGGACAAACCACCCCCCCTACATTAGTACAGACCCCCAAGAACAAACCACCCCCCTCCATTAGTACAGACTCCCCCAGAACAAACCACCCCCCCTTAATTAGTACAGACGCCCCCAGGACAAACCACCCCCCCTCCATTAGTACAGACCCCCAGAACAAACTACCCCCTCCATTAGTACAGACCCCCCGGACAAATCACCCCCCTACATTAGTACAGACCCCCAGAACAAACCACCCCCCTCCATTAGTATGGACCCCCCAGGACAAACCACCCCCCCTCCATTAGTACAGACCCAGCAGAACAAACCACCCCCCTCCATTAGTACAACCCCCCAGGACAAACCCCCCCTCCATTAGTACAGACCCCCCCAGGACAAACCACCCCCCCCTCCATTAGTACAGACCCCCCAGAACAAACCACCCCCTCCATTAGTACAGACCCCCGGACAAATCACCCCCCCTACATTAGTACAGACCCCCCAGAACAAACCACCCCCCTCCATTAGTACAGACCTCCCCAGGACAAACCACCCCCCTCCATTAGTACAGACCCCCAGGACAAACCACCCCCCCTCCATTAGTACAGACCCCCAGAACAAACCACCTCCGTCCATTAGTACAGAACCCCCAGGACAAACCACCCCCCCTCCATTAGTACAGACCCCCCAGGACAAACCACCCCCCCTACATTAGTACAGACCCCCCAGAAAAAAACACCCCCTGCATTAGTACAGACCCCCCCAGAACAAACCACCCCCCTGCATTAGTACAGACCCCCCAGAATAAACCACCCCCCTACATAAGTACAGACCCCCAAGAACAAACCACTCCCCCTCCATTAGTACAGACCCCCCCAGAACAAACCACCCCCTCCATTAGTACAGACCCCCTCAGGACAAACCACCCCCCTCCATTAGTACAGACCCCCAGAACAAACCACCCCCTCCATTAGTACAGACCCCCCGGACAAATCACCCCCCCCCCTACATTAGTACAGACCCCCCAGAACAAACCACCCCCTCCATTAGTACAGACCCCCCCAATACAAACCACCCCCTCCATTAGTACAGACCCCCCCAGGACAAACCACCCCCCTCCATTAGTACAGACCCCCCAGGACAAACCACCCCCCTCCATTAGTACTGACCCCCCAGGACAAACCACCCCCCTCCATTAGTACAGACCCCCCAGGACAAACCACCCCCCCTACATTAGTACAGACCCCCCCAGAACAAACCACCCCCCTACATTAGTACAGACCCCCCCCAGAAAAAAACACCCCCCTATATTAGTACAAACCACCCCCCCTACATTAGTACAGACCCCCCAGGACAAACCAACCCCCCTCCATTAGTACAGACCCCCCCAGGACAAACCACCCCCCTACATTAGTACAGACCCCCCAGAACAAACCACCCCTCTACATTAGTAAAGACCCCCCCAGAACAAACCACCCCCCTACATTAGTACAGACCCCCCCCAGAAAAACTACCCCCCTACATTAGTACAGACCCCCCAGAACAAACCACCCCCCTACATTAGTACAGACCCCCAGGACAAATCAACCCCCTCCATTAGTATAGACCCCCCAGGACAAACCACCCCCCCTCCATTAGTACAGACCCCCAGGGCAAACCACCCCCCCTACATTAGTACAGACCCCCCAGAACAAGCCACCCCCCTACATTAGACAGACCCCCCAGAACAAACCACCCACCTACATTAGTACAGACTCCCCAGAACAAACCACCCCCCCCCCTATATTAGTACAGACCCCCAGGACAAACCAACCCCCTCCATTAGTATAGACCCCCCAGGACGAACCAACCCCCTCCATTAGTACAGACCCCCCAGGACAAACCACCCCCTCCATTAGTATATACCCCCCAGGACAAACCCCTCCATTAGTATAAACCCCCCAGGACAACCCCCCCTACATTAGTATAGACCCCCCAGGACAAACCCCCCCTCCATTAGTACAGACCCCCCCAGACAAACGCCCCTACATTAGTACAGACCCCCGAAGAACAAATCACCCCCCATTAGTACAGACCCCCCAGAACAAGACACCTCCCTCCATTAGTACAGACCCGCCCCCGGACAAATCACCCCCCTACATTAGTACAGACCCCCAGAACAAACCACTCCCCTCCATTAGTACAGACCCCCAGGACAAACCACCCCCTCCATTAGTACAGACCCCCCAGGACAAACCACCCCCCTCCATTAGTACAGACCCCCCAGGACAAACCACCCCCCTACATTAGTACAGACCCCCCAGAACAAACCACCCCCCTACATTAGTGAAGACCCCCCAGAACAAACCACCCCCCTACATTAGTACAGACCCCCCCGGACAAACCACCCTCCCTACATTAGTACAGACCCCCCAGGACAAACCCCCCTCCATTAGTATAGACCTCCCCAGGACAAACCCCCCTCCATTAGTATAGACCCCGACAAACCACCCCCACCCCTCCATTAAGCTAATTAAAAAACACCCGGGCGGCAGCAGGAGAGGAGAGGACAGTGTGCAGCTGCCCGGGTGAAGAACAGAGCGTGTCAGGCTTGGGCAGCAGGCGGGAGTTACACACAGGAGGTAGAGAACTGGAACACGTCGGGCATGGACCGCCCCCCCCCCCCAGTGACGTCACTGCGCGGCTGGTCTCTCTGCACACAGAGACACAGCCGCTCCGATCTCCAGCTGTTACCGCTCTCCTCCTCTAACAGGAGGAGGGAGGGGGATGGACTTGGGCAAGAAACACAGCGGCGGTGACCGGCGGAGAGAGACGTCTACAGACAAGGAGATGAGGAGGGAGGGGAGCACTCTGGCGCTTCAGCGCCCCCACCTCTGTGGCGCCCGGGTGCACTGCACCCCGTGCACCCCGCTCAGGATCGGCCCTGGTCAGGATTGAGGGAAAGATGAACGCAGCAATGTACGGAGACATCCTTGATGAAAATCTGCTTCAGAGTGCTCTGGACCTCAGACTGGAGCGAAGGTTCATCTCCCAACAGATCAATCACCCTAAGCACACAGCCAAGATGGGACAACTCTGTGAATGCCCTTGAGTGGCCTAGCCAGAGCCCAGACTTGAACCCGATTGAACATCTCTGGAGAGATCTGAAAATAGGCTGTGCACCGACGCTCCTCATTCAATTGATGGAGTTTTAGAGGTCCTGCAAAGAAGAACAGGAGAAACTGACCAAAAATAGGCGTGCCAGGCTTGTAGCATCAGACTTGTGGCTGTAAATTGTGCCAAAAGTGCTTCAACAAAGTATTGAGCAAAGGCTGTGAATACTTATATACATGTAATTTTTTTCATTTTTTATTTTTAATAAATTTGCAAAGATTTCAAACAAATTTCTTTCACGTTGTTATTATGGGGTATTGATTGTAGAATTTTGAAGAAAATAATTGAATCCATTTTGGAATAAGGCTGTAACATAACAAAAAGGGGAAACAGTGAAGCGCTTTGAATACTTTCTGAATGCACTGTATATATATATATATATATATATATATATATATATATATATATATATATATATATATAAAATATAAAGAAACGTGTTGTGTTAAATGACTCTCTAGAAGAGATCTAAAAGGGAGGGAAAATGTTTCTGAAAATATCATATTTACTTACCTGCGTAATTCATAGAGCCTGAAATAAGCATAAGTGTAAACCTAATTGTACTAACACAATTTAAAAGTACCACAGGTCCGCCACCTTGGTTGAAGAATCTCTGTCTGTTATAGTTAGGTGAGGTCAATTGTGCCACTGGCTCCTGTTTTTGTAACATGAAAACCTTCTTTCCTATTCATATACAACCCCACCAGTGATAGCACTGAGTAAAAGAGACAAGAACTCTGTGGGCAATCGTATTTGAAGACCAGCTGGGTTGGAAGTAGGGTACTATTTTAAGAGTTTGTGAAGACGTGCCAGTGAACGGGTACAGCAAACTCTTTTGGGAGTGGTGGTTGTGGTGGGAGTGTGGTAGAGTTTGGGATAGATAATCATGCCCCTAAAGCTACCTCTGTATTTTTGCGAACACCCAGAATTTGCTTAGGAGCACTTCTCATGCCTCATATTTCCCATGCATTGGTTCCCTGTTGAGTGGCTAGACAAGATGGGTTGCAGAGGGGAAGCCTAGGAGGCTTGCCCGCTTCTGGGCTATTGTTGGCTTTCACGTCTCTGACTGGAGGGCTGAGAGAGGCTAGGTCGCCACTCACCAGCCATGACACAAGGCATAGACATTGCTACTGTCAGGTTCTGAATGTTTGTGGGGCCCCAGCATTAAACCAGCAGCTGACAGCACCTGTGTGAGTGGATGTGCTGAATAACGCCCTCCACTCTACACCTCCCCGGGCTATGAGCTAATCTGCAACGGCTGTGAGTGAGGCTCATTGGGAACCTCCCAGCGCTCCAGCCCTTCAGCCTACTGAGCTTAGCAGAGACATGCCAACACGCAAGCAGGCAGCACAACAAGATGGAGGAATAAGATCATACCTCTCTCCACGTACGGCGGACCTCGGCGGGAGCCGCTCAGTGAGCGGGCGAGATCCGAGGAAAACGGATCAGAGAATGATGACACCAGGTCGTGATATGCAAACCACAGAGCAAAGATCTCCAGGGCTGGGAAGGGGAAGGACGGCTTACAGAGATGGCAGCACAGTAAAAAGCGTGGACCCCCCCAAGGATAGAGACAGCTCTACAATCCCCCAGCCGGAGCGGTCGGGGATATGGAGAAACTCCAATGAAAGCAGACTCTGGAACAGAGAGAAGGAGAGATGGCCCATCTAAAGTGCAGCAGGACTCCCAGGTACAAGAGCAAATTGCAATAAAGACCCAAGTGGTTAGTAGGAACGGGGGAGACAGGACAATATTGAACCTCAGTGAGGAAGTATCCACAAAGGATAGGACTTCCCCAGGGTCGGAGGAAGAAAGTGTGGGGGCTGGTATGGGAAAGAATGTGGATGGACCAGGCTCCCCTGGAGAGGGTTCAGTAGCACAGACCAAAACCCCTAGCTTTGTGCCAATACAATATGGAGATAAACTGTCTGTAGGGACAGGTGGGGGTCTAGAGGGTCTGGAGCTGGACATTAGAGAGCTTTTAAGAGCCCTTCCCACTAAATCAGATATCCAGGAACTTATATCAGCAGTGGAACAGTCGTGTCAACAAGCAGTGGAAAACCTCAGAGAGGATGCACGTGCAATTTGGTCACAGGGTAGAGTCACTAGAAAATAGTCATGAAGCAGTGGTACAAGCAGTAGCAGACATTCAAGATACTTTAAAACAACATGAGGAAGCCCTGAATTTCTACAGGGACCAGTTGGACGTTTATGAAAATAGAGATCGTAGACAAAATATTCGAATAAAAGGATTACCTGAAACGATTCGGTCACCCGAATTGCTCCCAACTGTTCAAAGACTATTCCGCCAGATAATGGGGGACTCATCACCAGAGAACATTGAGGTGGATAGGGTTCACCGTGTCCCCCCTAATGTAACCCCAAATTCTGAGAAGCCAAGAGATATCATATGCAAATTACATAAATATACTGTTAAGGAATCAATTATGAAAATAACTCGAAGCAAATCTGAAATTATTTTGGATGGAGTACATGTATCTCTGTACCCTGACTTATCACGTAGGACCTTAATGCAACGACGGACTGTTAAACCTCTGTTAGAGGCCCTACGCGCAGTAGAAACTAACTATCGATGGGGGTTTCCGTTTAGCCTCACGGCCTCTCGAAATGGCAAGACAGTAACCCTGCGCACTAAGGATGATTTGCAAGTGTTTGTAGAGACTTTAGATTTACCCCCAATTGACTTTGTGGACTGGAGGAGAAACAATTTTATGAACCCCCTACAACGACCTGCCCAATGGCAACAAATGCCCAATAGATCCCAATGTAGAAATCAATCAAAGGGACATAAGGAAATATGATAGACGTGATGGGGTTCAATTTGTGGGGAAATTGAGATAGAGGGGCAAGGGGAATAGGAAAGGGAATGGTTTGAGGATTAATTTCTTTAATTTTTGTTTTTTTTTGTTTTTTTTTATATTTAACTGTTTACTTGTATTTGGGGTCTACGTTCACAGTTAAGTGTGCAAACAGGGATTGTGTTTGTGTGTGTATATGTGTGTACATGGGCTCACGTATACACCCTTTGGAGTGTATGTGATTTCATGATATACCTATTGCATGTACAACAACAGAGATCTGGTGGATCTCATATAAAAATATGCACACGAGATATGTATATGTACATTCCTTATACACGGTTGGTGATAGATAGCACTTATTCATTTATTCATATGTACCTCTGTGATTGGGTGCGTTGTGGCACACCTATGTGTGTATATATGCATGTATGTTTCTCACAGTCAGTTGTGCAAACAGGGAGTGTGTTTATATGGGTGGGTACATGGACTCATGGATACATCCTTTGGAACATGTGTGACCTCATGATATACCTATTGCATATACAACAACAGAGATCTGGTGGACCCCATATAGAAATATACATATATATAATATATATATATATATATATATATTTTTTTTTTATAACCTAATCTAACACTAGGAGAGAGTTGTAAAGAGGGAGGATAAAATACCCTGCGTCTCCCCAGTGTTTAAAAAGACATGAAATTTGGTGTTTAAGAGGATAAGCAATGAAGGGAGGGGACAGGGTGGGAATATGATATTATCTTCAGAATGGAGGTGTTTGTCAAGGTGAATAATATATGAATATGTGGGTTGTTTTTTTTTTTTTTGTGGTTTTTTTTTTGTGTGTTTTTTTTTTTTGTTTACTTGTATTTGGAGTCTACATCCCATCCACAGTTAGTTGCGCAAACAAGGAATATGTTCGTATGTGTATATGTGTACATGGGCTCATGTATGCATCCTTTGGAACATATGTGACTGCAAACGGGGACTGTGTTTATAAGTGTGTGTACGTAGGCTCCTGTATACATCCTTTGGAACATATGTGACTTCTTGATATATCTATTGCATATACAACAACAGAAGATCTGGTGGATTCCATATAAGAGTATACATACCGTATTTATCGGCATATAACACGCACTTTTTTCCCCTTTAAATCAGGGGAAAGTCGCAGGTGCGTGTTATACGCCGATCCCCTGCGATCCCGAGCTGTCACAATTTCAAAATCGCCGACCGCGATTTGAAAATGGCGCCGCCGGCTAGGTTCGGATAGCTCCGCTCGGGACTACGAGTGGAGCCGAAAGTGAACGAGAGCCGCCGGAAAGAGCCGAGGACCGGCTCTGTGTATTTCAGCGCCGGCGGCGCCATTTTCAAATCGCGGTCGGCGATTTTGAAGCCCAGGATGGCAGGGACAGGGGATGGAAGGCTGCACTGGGGCAAGGCTGCACTGGGGAAGGCTGCACTGGGGAAGGCTGCACTGACAAGGCTGCACTGACAAGGCTGCACTGACAAGGCTGCACTGAGATGGCTGCACTGACATGGCTGCACTGGCATGGCTGCACTGACATGGCTGCACTGACATGGCTGCACTGGGGAAGGCTGCACTGACAAGGCTGCACTGACAAGGCTGCACTGACATGGCTGCACTGGGGCAAGGCTGCACTGAGAAGGCTGCAATGATGGGCATTTAAATGTAAGTTTTTTTCCCTTCAACTTCCCTCCTAAAAGTTTTTTTTTCCTTAAAATTCCCTCCTAAATTGAGGTGCGTGTTATACGCCGGTGCGTGTTATACGCCGATAAATACGGGGTATATTTTTTAGTAATTTAATCGGACATAAAGAGAGAATTGTAAAGATGGAGGATAAAAACACCCTGTGTCCCACCAGTGTTTAAAAAGACATGATGTCTGGTGTTTAAGAGGATAAGTAATGGAGGGTAGGGACGGGGTGGGAATATGATATTATTTTCAGAATGGAGGTGTTTGTTAAGGTGAATAACATATGAATAGGTGGGTGTTTTTTTCTTTTTTTTCTCTTCCTCTCCTCCTTTCTTCCCTGCTCCTTCTCCCCCTTTTTCCCCGCATTTATAGGGGAAAAAGGGGGTGTTACCCCGCATAGTGTATATGAGTAAGAGGGATGATAGGGAAGGTCTCTATAGAGGGGACAAAAAGCCGGATGCAGTTATAAATAAAGGGGAATATATTATGACACCCGGGGGGGAGGGATATATACTAATGCGTGGGAGGGTGGGTATGGGTCGCCCAGTAGGCAGGGTCCGATATAAGGGACTTGATATCCTGCGGTGTAGCAGCAAGGTGGAGAGGTCTAGGGGGGGAGACACCCCCTCTCAGAGTTCTTTATCGTTTAGTACATATTCCCTAAAGTGGAATATTGGGGTGGAGGAGAGTGGGTGGGGGGGGGGGGGAGAAATTGGGAGGGAGGGATGCTGTGGGGGGGGGGGGGTTCACTGCTCTTTTTGGAATTCTTCCCTTTTTTTTTTTTTCACCCCCCCCGGGGACACCTGCTGGGTGCAAAGAGACACTCTAGCTACTGGATGATTATATTGGGCAATAGTATTATTGGATATGGCAGCCCCAATAAAGGTGATATCATATAACGTGAGAGGCTTATGTTCACCACAAAAAAGGGGTCGTCTTTGGCAGGAACTACGCCACCTTAGGGGTGACGTGGTTTCCTTGCAGGAGACGCACTTCGTGAAGGATTCCATTCCAAACATGCCCGTGCATGTGTTTAACCAGTGGTTTCATGCACCATCCCCGATTGTGAGAGCAAGGGGGGTAACAATAACCTTTAGAAAGACATGTCCAATGGTTGTAATAGCCTCACAAATAGACCCAGAGGGTCGCTTCCTGTTTTTAAAGGGAAGACTACACGGCTTCTGCTATACATTCGCCTCAATATATGCGCCAAACACCGGAACGGTCAACTTCCTTGTAAAGACTCTGAAGCTGTTGGAGGAATTCAGGGAGGGCCTTTTGATGTGAGGGGAGATTTTAACCTTACCCTAGATTCAAAGATAGATACGTCAATGGGCAAAACTCACATATCTTTTAAAGCGTTAAAGCATCTAAAACAGCTCTTACCTTCCTTTCACTTGGTGGATGGATGGCGTGTAACACATTATGGGAAAAGGGATTATAGTTATTATTCCAAAATACATGATACTTATTCTCGCCTAGATATTTTTTTGGTGGACCAGTTCTATCTTGAAAGGACCCATTCTTTCACTATAGAACCAATAACAATTTCAGACCATGACTTTCCTTCCAATTTCTGCAGGCCACCTAGAACGAACTTGGCGGTTGAATGAATCTTTACTGGACGATAATAAAGTGGTGGAGGCTTTATCTTGTAAGATTAAAACATATTTTGAAACAAATGTGCCTGGAGATGTTTCTGAGCAGGCTGTTTGGGAAACCCACAAATCAGTGATTAGGGGGGAACTGATAGCACACGGGTCACTGATTAAAAAAGAGAACCAAAAAGAAATAGTAGATTTAGTAAAAGAGATTATTGAATTAGAAATCAAACATAAAAGACACTTGGACCCAGCAGATTCCCAACAATTGGAGGACCTGCCTAGACCGCAAAGCTAAAAACAAGCATAGATACTATGCCCATCAGTTTTCTGAGCAGGGCAATAAATGTGGTCGGCTACTTGCTAGACAGCTTAAAAAACAGCAAGAATCCAAGCACGTGCATAGCCTAATAGTCCAAAATAAAAAGATAGTGGAATCTCAAGCCATTGCTGCAGAATTTCACAAATTTTATAAGGCTTTATATAATATTCATACTGTTTCGCCGAATGCGACGGGAGAACAGCGTAAATTAGAAATTCGAGAGTATACAGAAAATTCAGCGCTGCCTTCGCTGCTGCCCACGGTAATCGAGGAATTAGATAGACCAATTTCTATTAATGAATTAAACGAAGTAATATCAAGTCTGCCAAAAGGTAAAGGCCCAGGGCCAGATGGGCTCCCCAATTCATATTATAAGAATTTTGTTACCAGATTAGGAGGCCCATTATGTAGCTACTTTAATTCAATTAATGCCTCCAATCCATTACCTCCAGAGGCCTTGTTGGCATACATAATGATACTTCCTAAACCAGGGAAAGATACTCAGCAGTGCACGAACTACAGACCCATCTCCTTGTTAAACTCAGACACTAAGGTTTTGGCAAAAATTTTGGCTCTTCGGTTACAGGATCATATAGTGAAACTAGTTCACTCTGATCAGACGGGATTTATGAAGGGCCATGAGGCCAGAGATGATACCATTCGGGCATTACACACCCTTCATTGGATGCAACACGGCCCTGACAAGGCCCCAAGAGTGATATTGTCAATGGATGCCGAAAAGGCGTTTGGCAGGGTGAACTGGGGATTCATGACGGAGGTGCTAAGGGGGATGGGTCTGGGGGAACGCATGATGGGCTGGGTTGCAGCATTATATGCGACACCGAGAGCGAGAGTCAAAGTAAATGGCACACTGTCGGATTATATCCAAATACTTAATGGCACAAGACAAGGGTGTCCATTATCCCCGCTGTTGTTCGCTATGATATTAGAACCATTTCTTTGCAAAGTGAGGGGAAACATTGAAATTCAGGGGGTACGGGTCGGATCAGTTGAATATAAGTCTCGGCATATGCCGACGACTTATTATTCTATCTTTCATCACCACAGACATCACTACCGGCTTTGATGGCAGAGGTCTCTAAGTTCGGAGACTTATCTAACTTCAAAATAAATTTTGAAAAGTCTGTGCTGTTACCTAGTCATGTCCCCTTAGGGATGAAAACGATTTTGCAAAATTCTTATCCCTTTATTTGGAACAAAAACTCTTTGGCATATTTGGGAATACATATCACAGCAGATCCTAAACTACTGTATGATTTAAACTATGGTTCCTTAATGAAGGGGGTAATGGAGTACCTGCAGAAATGGAGGGGCCAGTTATTAACGTGGTTTGGAAGGGTCAGCGCCATAAAGATGAGTGTACTACCCAAAATAATTTATCTTTTCCACACAGTGCCAATTACACTCCCACAAAGTTTTTTTAAAACCTTACGTAAGGCCTTCATAGCATTTGTATGGAGTGATAAACATCCCAGATTGGCGTATGATGTTTTGCGTAGAGGCAAATTGGAAGGAGGAATGGGACTACCAGATGTAGCTATATATTATAGAGCAATGTCTTTAGTGCGGATCCTGAACTGGTGCCACGACTCCGCAAAGAAAATATGGGTCTCCATAGAGCAGATAATGGCAGGCAGGAAGCTGGCCAGAATCCCGTGGATTCCGAGTTCAGACAGGAGTCTCTCAAAATGGACGTCACCATTAACAAAGAGCACACTCTTAATTTGGGATAAATTAAATCAATCAGGAGACTACGCTCCTCGGATATCCCCTCTGACCCCATTGGAGGGGTACCCATGGTTTCCTCCAGGGGAGGAGGTGGGATTTTTTTAGAGCCTGGGGGAGGGATGGGGATATAACATGTGGCAAATTTGCCCCTCATGGAACATTAACCCCCCTGCGAGATTTGACGTTGAAAATGGGGAGGATACCTATGGAGGAGTGGAGATACCATCAATTGGGGTGCTTTTTCAAGGGTCTGAAACCCGGGATGAGACCAGTGAGTTCTCTGACTGCTTTTGAATCCATGTGTGTAAACATACCCACTGAAAGACACTTGATGTCACAGATGAATAGACTGATTCTAGCGACACAAAATCTAACAGTTCCATACTTTATTAGAGAATGGGAAGGAGAACTAGGTCATAATCTTACCACAGCACAAATTAAGAAACTATTTAATTTGACGCACTCTACGTCTATAAGCTCTCAGATTCAAGAAATGTCATATAAATTTTTGACTAGGTGGTATTGGACCCCAGTTAAGATAGCAAAGAGGTTCCCGACGGCAGACGCCAGATCTTGGAGAGGGTGTGGACAGGAAGGCACCTTTCTCCACCTATGGTGGTCTTGCCCTAAGATTAAGGTGTTCTGGGAAGCAATCGCTTCTTGGGTTGAAAGGTTATCCCCCGGACCAATAGAGGTGACGCTCTGGAACTTTTTGTTTCATGGAACTTCAATGTCTGTTAGAGCTTATAAGAATAGTGTTATTCCACACTTACTAAATGCTGTCAAATCATTAATACCTAGGCTATGGAAACAAACAAGAAATCCAACCTTGGTGGACTGGAAGAAAGAGGTTAACTTAATAATGGAGGCCGAAAGATGGGTGCATGCAGCAAAAGACAAGAAAGATAAAAACATTGAAACATGGGCAGGATGGGTGCGCTGCTTGAAAGAGATTAGATAGAACAACGTTGTAAGAGCAGTGTGGTCTCTGGATTCGATCGTGGGTGTCCCGGGGGGGGGGGGGGGATATAATTAATTTTTTTTTTTTTCCTCTTCTCCCTTATTCGTTTTTTTCAACTTTCACCTGGGGTTGAACACGGGGAAGGGATAAGAGGTGGGGAAATGGGAAGGGATAGAACACTTAGGGAGGAAGGGGGGCACAGAAGAGAAGGGATAGTTTGAACAGATATAGTAAAGGGAAGAGGGCATATTTACTCACTGATTATGAAGGATGTATGGCTCATAGAAGCCTAATATAGTTCTCTCTATTTTTTTTTTATTTTTTTTTTTGGGATATTAAGGTTGACGGTTAAGAGTGATTTGAATTGGCTTAGTAGCCTCCTAAACAGAATTTTTTTGTACAGGCTGTGGGTTTTTGTTTTTTTGTTTTTTTCTCTATCACAAGGACGGAATGACTTCTCAATTTTGTGGATTTGGAAGGGAAGTGTGGAGCACAATGGAAACACTATATTTGGAGGAAGAGATGAGACGACTGTGGGAGGAAGCACTACTGGTGCAGGGGTGGGAGAAATAAGGAAGGGGGAAGGTGTTTAAATTTTATTGTTTTTGTTTTTTTTGTTTTTTTTTTGTTTTTTTTTGTGCTTGAAAGGGGGAAGAATTGTTAAGAATTGTTAATTGTTAAGAAAACGTGTCTATTTGGATAAACTTTAATATTGTAGATTCAAAGTATGAAGTAATGTATATAATGGAAAATAAATAAAAAAATTGATAATAAAAAAAAAAAAAAAAACAGCAGCTGACACCTTATGATAACTGCTGTACAGTTTCAGGGTAATAATTTCTCCTTATTAAGGCTCGCCATACATGATACAATTTTCTTGTACAATTTTCCTTTAGATTTACCAGAACCATATAATATAAGGTCAGACCTAAACACTTTCAGTTTGTATGCAATCAGGTGGGCCCTGGAACTACATAGTTGAAGGTAAATCTAAAGGAAATTGAATAAGAAAATTGTATAATGTACACCAGTAAGGTGATCCAACCAGATGGAACAGTAAAGAGTAACTTTTATAAAGGATTACATATCTTATTAAAATTGAGAGGCTTTCTTATCAGTTATCAAGACTTCATATTTACACTGTTAACAATACTACTACTTATCCCTCATGTTTTTATAAATGTCACCGCCGAAAGTTAACAAAGAAACTTTCCTAGAGAAAAAGTGCACTCCATCCCTGAAGAGAAACCTTAAGATAATATATATCCATGGCACTATGTATAGGCAATGTTTTTCTTTGCATTGTTTTAGGAACAGGAGTGCTACCGTACACTACATATATTGTAGTTAATTGTAAAGAAATAATGTGCAGGTCCCTGCGCAGTCTGCATTTTCCAATAATAAATGACTCTCTCACCACATGTCATTTCTGGTCTATGCATGTATAAATCAGATTTAGCTGTGGTACTGACCAATATATTCTATTAAGCAATATATAAGTATCTGGTTTGTGATCAAAAGTGACTTATGTATATAAGATTAAAAACACACACCAGAGCCTGAATTAAGGAGAGAACTCTGGCTACGATTACTTCTGCATTCGTAGGACCCCAGTAGGTTGACACAATCGGACTTTTCCTGGCAGATGTTCGCAGTGGCGCATTCGTCAATATCATCACATTGATGTCCATCACCATGAAATCCAGGCTTGCATTCGCAGGAGAAACTTCCTATTGTATTTCTGCAGATGGCATAAGAGTGACAACCTTCATTTCCTACCATACATTCGTTAATGTCTGTACAGATATCTCCACTTGACAAAAATCCTTCAACACAACTACAGAAGTATGATCCTGGCGAGTTTACACATACAGCTTGCTTGGCACAATAGCTTCCAGCCATTGAACACTCATCTACGTCAATGCATGAGTTGTCTTTCTGATTATACCCCGGAGGACATGTACAATAATAAGATCCAGGTAGATTTACACAGATGGAAGTGGTGTCACAAAAGAGAGTTTTGTTTAGACATTCATTGATATCTACACAGGTGTTGCCTTGGGTTTTATATCCTTTGTCACAAGAACAATGGTAGGAGCCTGGTGAGTTAACACAGACCATGTGATCAGAACAAGCGGAAACGTCAAGGCATTCATCAATATCTTGACACATCTTACCATCTCCTGTAAAGCCATACAGACATATACAGACATAAGTCCCAAGTGTGTTGTAACAAGAAGCCTTTTCATGGCACTCTGTGTAATTATACAGACACTCATTAATGTCGATGCAACTTTCACTGCTGTTGGTGAATCCTACATCACACTCACAACTGTAAGACCCAATGGTATTGATACATTTGTAGTGCATAGCACAGGTTGATATGCCTAAGTCACATTCATCGATATCTATGCAAACACCTTTGGTATAATGAAAACCAAAGTCACAATGACATAGATATGAGCCAACTGTGTTGACACAGTAAGAGTTATTATGGCAGATGCTTGGTTGGTGGTACTGCATGCATTCATCTATGTCTTCACAATAGGAGCCATTTCCTGTATAACCAATACCACAGATACAAGAATATGAGCCAGGGCTATTAAAACATGAGCTGAAATGATGGCAATTGATGGGATCCAAGCATTCATCAATGTCTATGCATGTTGTTCCATTATTATTATAACCATCCCAGCACTGGCATATATAGGATCCAAGGCTATTGAAGCAGGTGGAATTCTCTAGACACACTAAAGGTTCTAAGTTGCACTCATCAATGTCTTCACAATGGCTGCCATTTCTGGAATATCCACTATTACAAATACATTGAAAAGATCCATCTGTGTTAATGCAGCTGGCATTATCATGGCATATAGTCTGATTAACGCACTCGTCTAAGTCTCTACAGGTGCCATGAGCAAATGTATATCCAAAGTGGCAAAAGCATAAATAAGAGCCAATGGTGTTGTCACATTGGGAGTTGTTACCGCAAATATGACCATCTGAGCATTCGTTCACATCGGTGCAGTTGAATCCATTGCCTTGGAAACCGATAAGACAAGCACACTGATAAGAACCTGCACTGTTGGTACACTTTGAATAATCACTACAGTTGTTCCTACTGTTTTGGCATTCATCAATGTCCCAGCAGTCAATGCCGTTTCCTGTGAATCCATGCAGACATGTGCAGTTGTGACTTCCAGGCGTGTTTGTGCAGGTAGCTGATGGGTGGCATCCTCCATTTTTTGTCTGGCATTCATCAAAGTCTATAATTTGTTACCAAAATAAGCGTCAGGAAATGATGCCATAATTTTCACAAGTACAAACAGTGTATGATAACATCATGAAGGGCTTTTTATATAGTCTCAAATGACTCCCTAATGTTATAGTTGTAGTGCAGGCATATACATATATACATGTATAGGATATACAGTATACCGAATGCATATATTTATTAGCAACAATACTGTAAATAAATGAAATCTTTGCAATCAACCCTATAGTAGTAAGTCATTCAAAATCGTAATGTTTAGATGTAGGTTAAAATTGTGAATTATGTAACACATATTGGTTAATGTTAGTTCAATACACAATATAGAAACGAATCTACGAAGATAGACACAAATCTAATTGCAATTCCACTATGCCAGCACTACAAGAATATGCAGAGATTTGTGAGAAATAAATTATAAACTCCAAAGGAGGCTATGAACTCAGAGAAATAAAAGTGTATGGGGGCAGGGATTCTCCACTGTCAGAATACATTGATCAGGGCTGCAGGTGCTGATCAACAGAAGTTTTCCAATATTCCTGTTCGACAGAAGTCAATATAACAGACAACTTCTGTTGAGCAGAGGTGGCCACACATGGATTGAAATCTGGTCCCTGCTGAGCCATTATAATTGGAACCTGGTATTACAATGGCTTTGAACTTTACAAATATTTTTTAATAAATTTTATTTTATGTCAAAAAGCAGAGTTGCCGTATAAAAGCTCAGCCTTAGGCATACTATATGTATTTGGCATATATGGTATAACATATACAAAATTATTGCAATAATGTAGAGAACAAAACAATGAAGTATTTTATTAGTATATAATAGAATCAGTAAAGTTCTGGTAAGTATTTATAATATGAACAAAGGGAAGAGTGGGTGTGGGCAGGCAAAAGTGGTAGAGGGATGCCCTTGAATTAACTTCCTGGGGTAAGGTGGAAGTAGTATTAAAGCATGACCCGATAAGAACCTTGAAGGGTAGGAGATGACAGGGTTCACACATCTCCTCCTGGCAGACCAGTCCCGGGATGAGAGAAAAGTCACAGAACTTTAGAAACATTTATTAAGTTTGCAGCTCCTTTTCAAAGTAATCCAAGAGCATCTTCTTAATTTTGACACAACATATAGACAATCAGCATTTTTATAAGAAGATCAGTAATAGTAGCTCCTGTATTTTGTAATAAATGTTTGCCTTTAAGACAGAAGGCTCACTCTGCTTTTTTGACTTGCCTCTATAGCCAAACAAAATGACTGAAGTGTTGTTTTGGTATACATGCTAACCGGTATATGGCTTTGACTGTACTCTGTCAGTGCTAAAGCCAAACTTGTAGACACATCTTTGAAAAGGAAAGAACTCTAGATTTCAAATGTTGCCTATGGCAACCAATAAGATTCCATTTTCCATTTGAGTACCCCCACAGCAAGCAGCTTGCTATGTGGGCACCCGAGCCGAGCCACATCTCCCTATTTCCATTCAGACACAGAGCCGCGACCTGAGCTTGCCCCCTTTCTCTCCTCATTGGCTGACTGACTTTGATTGACAGCAGTGGGAGCCAATGTCGCTGCACTGCTGTCTCAGCCAATGAGGAGGGGAGTTCCAAATGGCAGAGACACTCCTGCAAGATCGCTGGAACTAGATGGAGCTCAGGTAAGTATTAGCGGGGCTGAGGGGGGCTGCTGCACACAGAAGGCTTTTTATCCTAATGCATAGAATGCATTAGGATAAAAAACCTTCTGCGTTTACAACCACTTTACTGTAAATATTTGCACATCCAGAAAAGAAAAGGTCCACATGTGATCTTTACCAGGTTACTGGAGTCCTTACTGAAATAAAAACAACTATTGACAGCGGGGCTCTAGCAACACAGCCTTAACATGTTTTGCAGAATAGCAAGCCTATCATCAAGGAATAGTGGGGGTTCAGATTCTGACAAACCAAGCATGACTTATTTTATAACCTCTAAAATGAGCCATTAATTCTGAACCTCCCACTAACTGTTAAAGTTTATGTAAATCAAATCACTAAAATCCCAACACAGGAAACTTTACCATGTTAATGCAATGTCAAAAGTAATTTAATATTTTTGCATTTCAAAATACAGCCAGCCATTTCACAGAGTTTTCCAAGCCCCGAACATTCCAGGAGAGTATTCGTACAGTGTTAGCCATGAGGAGAGGAAAAAGGAGATAGCTGGCAGCTGTCAGCAGAGAAGATAGCGCTAAAGTATGCCCCGCAAGCATTCAGCGATGAAACCATCTGGAGTGTTGTTATTGTCCTCCTTTCACACCAAGTCTCTCCGTAGCTTTCGGTCGGCACACGGACAGCAGAGGAGTAGGTATCTAGGTGCGTAATCAGAAATCTGCATGGCATCTGCAGATGGGTTAGCACAGAAAAAGAAAAAAAAAAAACAAAACTGCAAACAACTGTAAGTGGTCCAATCGAGACCTCCACATCTGAACTTCAGAATTCAACTGTTTTCCGGGGACTTCCATAGGGGTAACAGTGAGTTCAAAGGTGTTGTGCTGAACTCCTCTAACAGCAGAATATGTTAATTGAATATCAGTTAAAGAAAACTTGCCCGGACGCGGAGAGACAGTCACTGGTCCAGCCTTTTACGGCACTGGAAGTTCTAAATGTTATCCGCTCCTTCCCCACGGGTAAGGCACCAGGGCCAGACGGACTCCCAATTGATTTCTATCGAACTCACTGCGAGCTACTGGCGCCCATTCTGGCTCAGCTGTATACTACATGTTTGTCCAAGGATGATTTACCTCCATCAATGCACCAGGCATACTTGACCTTAATTCATAAGCCCCCCAAGGACCCGGAGCTTTGTGCTTCATACAGACCGATCGCATTATTAAAAAACGATCTTAAAATCTTAACCAAACTCCTAGCCTCCCGTCTATATCCTTTGCTGCCATCAGTAATTGATCCCGACCAAACAGGTTTTATGCCCAAGAGATCTACTGATGTAAATCTCAGAAGACTTTTCACAAATATCCATACCCAGCATGAAAATTCGGGGACAAGGGCCATTGCCCTATTGGACATAGAGAAGGCTTTCGATACAGTGGAGTGGCCCTTCCTTTGGGAAACTCTCCGGAGGATGGGCTTTCCACTAAAGTTCATTTTGTGGTTACAGACTATATATAAGTGCCCCACCTCTTCGATACGTCTTGGCTCCAGTTTGTCATCTCCCTTCAGACTGTTTAGGGGAACTAGACAGGGCTGCCCTCTCTCCCCGGCCTTGTTTGCCATAGCCATTGAGCCAGTTGCTGAAGCCCTACGTACATCGCCCCATATTAAGGGGCTGCGTGTTGGCTTGCTGGAAGAGAGGGTAGCCCTGTACGCAGATGATATGGTCCTCTTTCTTGCAGATGCGGGCCCATCGCTCCAAGGAGCACTTTCAGTTCTAGACACATTCTCTGAAGTTACAGGTTTGCGGGTTAATTGGTCAAAATCCACCCTATTTCCAATAGACCAGGAGGCTAGGAACACCTCTCCCCCTGACAGTCCGTTAAGTTGGGTAGACACTTTCAAATATCTTGGAGTTCAGGTCTCATCTCATGCCCAGGATTTCATTAAACTAAATCTTGACCCAGTTTTGGATGATATGAGACCCAAACTCAAATCATGGAGCAATTTACCCCTATCAGTTTGGGGTAGAGTAAATCTCCTTAAGATGAAAATTATTCCCAAATTCACCTATCTTTTCCGTCACTCCCCGCAGTGGATCCCCAAATCATTTTTCACCAAACTCAACCAAAAATTCTCAGATTTCTTGTGGGGCCCCACCCCACCTAGATACAAACTGTCTACCTTGATGAGGCCTACATCTCAGGGCGGCATGGCTTTTCCGGATTGTTATAAATATTTCCTAGCCTCACAGTTAGTGACAGTGGTCTGGTGGTTAGTCCCTGACAAAACCAATGCAGCCTCAGCTTTGGAGGCTACAGTGGTGGGCTCCTGGGAGACCCTCCAGCTTTTAATACATAGAGGTCCACGCGCCCCTCACCCACTAACCCCATCCATGCACACCACCCTGCGAGCATGGCGAACGGGTCTTAATATTAGTAAACACAAACACTCTGAACCCTCCCCCAACGCCCCGTTATGGTCAAACCCCAATCTACCACATTTCCTTAAGCTCTCAGACCCCCAAATTTGGACTAAATATGGCATCAAACTAATATCACATGTTATATCACAGACTTCGTTGCTCTCCTTCGACCAGTTGTCCGTAATCTATAACCTACCGAACCACTACCAGTTCCGCTATTTTCAACTGGCACATGCATTTGCTGCCCAATTTCCTCACTCCTCTTGCATCCTGACTCAATCCGAACTGGAGAGGACGCTCAGATACGGCTGCACTGAAAAACCTACTTCGCGTTTATACGCGCATCTGGTCTTTGCGTCCTTACCATCTCTGGATAGACTCTGGTCCCGTTGGCAACGCGATATCCCTGCGTTGGATGACGATGACTGGGATGATGTCTGGGATTTCCCCTTCAGGTCACTCGTTTCCATAAGAGACAGAGTGGTTCAATTTAAAATTGTCCACAGGGCCTATTTTACCCCACATAGACTACACCTTATGAACCCTCAGCACTCCCCAGAATGCTGGAGATGTGGTATATCTCCGGGAGACTTCACACACATCTTCTGGCACTGCCCAAGATTACAACAATACTGGAGAGAGGTACTTGATCTAATTAACAAGGTGGCCTCAACCAACCTTTCCCCTCTGATGGAGATATGTATACTGGGTTTGTTAGAAAATGTTGTTCCTACCATAGCCAAACGCACACTGATCAGTATACTACTCTTCTATGCCAGGAAAAATATTGCAATGCAGTGGAAAAAATCCAACCCTCCATCAATTACGCAGTGGAAACATCTAGTTAATGGGAACCTCCCGCTATACAAAGACACTTATGCTAACAGAGGTTGTCCCTTGAAATTTGATAGAGTCTGGCGTAAGTGGATGGAGAAAATGAATATTTCATAATAAACTTGGTTTTACAGTTACTGTCAGGTCAAGATACTGATTAGCATAACGTGCTTCTAGACCCATCTGTCTGCATTTTCAGGCTTGTATATCTCACGGTATTTAACAGTCTATTTCCCTCTGAGGAGGACCATTTGTATACCTTTACTATTGCTATGTAATTTGGCATCTCATACTGTCGGACGCCTTATGTAACTAGATGTGGTGTTGATGTACTGTAGCAACCAAGTGTTACTGTTTGTTTGTCTCAAAATCTTAATAAAAATATATTTAAAAAAAAAAAAAAAAAAAAGAAAACTTGCCATCTGTATCCTGCCTTTTCCCCATATGTATGTAGGTGACCTTTTAGTTTTGAGCGTAGAAGAAGAAAGATGAAAGCACTTGCAGCGAATCATGACTCAGCAGGCCTTGGAGGCTTACGCGCCCTCCGTGATCTCTCCTCCCTGTCTAGCCATTATGTTGCAGCAGTAGGTTTTTCGAAGAAATGTGCCATTGGCCACTACTCTCAGTTTGGCTGGGAAAAGCATGACGTATTGCATATTGAGGGATCTGAGACGTCGCTTTACATCCGTAAACTTCGCCCTCTGCTTCTGCACTTCCGCAGAATATTTCGGAAATAAAGACATTTTCGTGTTATCTATAACCAGCGTGCCACTCATATTTCATGCTTTTGCAAAAATCACATCTCTGTCTTTGTAGTTTAACAGCTTAAACAGGAAAGTGTGAGGAGGGTGGCCCAGCGGTAGGGGGCGCATGGGCACTCTGTGGGCCCTCTCCACTGAGAACATGGGAGTGAACGATTTCTTTCCAAACATTGTGATTAACCAGGATTCAATAAAAGCAACAGGGTTTTTCCCTTCACCCCACTCAGGAATATGTATGGCCTGTATGTTGTTTCTCCTCATCCTGTTCTCTAAATCATCCAACTGAGCAGCACGTTGAGTAGTCATTACATTTTGTTTTACATCTCTTATTAAAGGCTCCATATCGTCCTCCACAGTGCTAACCCGTCCCTCTAAGGCTGATGTTCTCTCCCTTAATTTCTGCAGGTCAAGCCTGATGAATGATACCTCTCTTTTCACCCCTTTGGTCTCTTCAGTCAGTACAGCAATGGAGGTGGTGCAGTTAGTGACCGGTGCCATAATATCTCTCAGTGTGGGCTCCGGGTCTTCCCCGGGGGAAGGGAATGATGCAGTGTGAGGGAGGTGTTCTACACTTACTGTGTCCCACTCTGTCTGCAGCCCAGCCAGCTCTTCCAGCAGTACTGTGTCATCGGCCTCAGATTGTTCTCTGGAGTTGTCTTCTCGGTAGAAAAAGGAGGCAGGCTGTACCTTCGGTGTGGATTTGGAGAAAAACTTCTGGGCTGCCTCCTTGTACCTGTCTTTCGACCTGCGGTGTGTCCGGGCGTCATCTTGGATCGCCAGGTCAGGGAAGGAACAAGCTTCTGTAAGCTTTTTTACCATCTTCTTTTTTGGAGTTTACTGCCCCAAGTATGCTGCTTTGCTCACCAGTCCATCGATGTGGTTGTAGTGCTGAACGGGTGCTTTAACAGGTCACCCCAAGGATTCTTAGTGGGATCTTTGGCGGAGAGAGCAGAGTACACATCCTGTTACATATGCCGCTCAACCACGCCCCAGTTTAATATTTTTAGAACAGCAGCTTTTCATAAAATAATAAATGGTGATCTTGTCATGAAGCTCCTTGTTCAGGCCCTTTTTTGTTAAAAGATGACCACACTTTGACATTGCCTCATAGCTGTGCTCCTGTGTTGTCACCCTGTCAAGGGTTTTCGCGGGAGACTAAAAGTGGCCATTTTAATACACATTATGCAGGTACAGATCGCTGTTGTCACCATTAGGAAACACATTCTGAGAAATGCCATGCAGCCATTACATGAGTGCATGTAGACAGGTTTTGCTTGTTTTATTTAAATAAAATGGCGTTCAAGGAGAGGAAAGGGGGAGGGGGACGGCCGCAGTTAGCTGCTCCTGTCAGCCGATGTCTCCACCCCCCAACAGGGAGAAAAAGGGGGACTATTGCGGTACTCCGTATAACTATGTACTAAGCAAGGAAGGGTAAAGAGGGAAATAACAGGTTTTGTAAAATTTCAATTTTAATAGAAACAGTATTAAAAAACTATTACAGTATCACATACAGTTGCGATTTGAAGCAAGGACAATATATACAACCATATGGATTACACCCAATTTTTGATGGTAGATAAATATATAGCTTGAATTCTCGACCGGTTTCGCGGTTTTCACCGCTTCCTCAGGAGAGCCATATCTATAGTGCAACATAAAAAATTTGTAACAAATACAAACAACTCAACAAGTTTATAATGAAGTTATTATCGCAGCAAAATTATTAATGATACATTAAACCATTACATACAAATTGTAAACAGTAAGGATAAGCTCACCCGTTCAGGGATTCTCTGTGGGTATGTAAGGCCCCATGTAATTCCCCCTGCGGCAAACACAGGGGATGGCAAACAGCCTCTGGTGGATAAATTTTGAATGATTAAATTATACAGATCACCAGACTAAAATATCCAAAAAAAAGATGGAATATAGGAGTGCCAGTAATATAGCTATCAAGAATTCCGAGGCCATTGTGCAGAGAAGGAGCAGAAAAAGGTTTTGTTGTGATGTTGCTAGAAAATAGAAGTGCGGAGGGAAAGGGGAAGAGGAAAGGGGGAGGGGGAGGGGAAAAAAGGGGGTGAAGGAGGGAAAGAAACAGTGGGGGGTCAAGAGGAAAAAAGAACCCAATAATTCCATCTATGTAAGGGGCAGGTAAAAGGCTAAAAGGAACTGCACACAGGTGTTAGGGCTGGCACTCACCACTTGGAGATTAATTGGTTAAAAGACGCATGAGCTGGGGTAGGTGAGGACATCACATTGAGAGGACCGTATAACAGAAAGGTCAGAAAAGACCATAGACTGTTAGCAATGAAAGCCCCCAGAGGCTGGAACCATTAATGTATAAAGAGAGAGGGAGGTCACAGCAGCAACTGAAATCGAAATTTATATCAAGATTACCATCCACAAATATACAAGGGGTTAATCCACAGGTAACAAAATGGTATAAATGCAACACACTGGGGATAAATAGAGCAAGGTTTACAGTTATGTGGGGTAATGCAGGCTGACAGTGGGTATAAAACAGTCAATACCAGGCTGGGGGGCGCTAGTCACCAAAAAGGGAAGGCAATGGGGATATGGCAGTGAACAAGGATCCAATAACACTGCAAGTGAAGTTATGCAAAGGAGCCGCACTGGATTAGCTTGGTGCGGGACCAGGGTAAGAGGTGAAAGAGAAGTCTAATAATAACAGGGAAAGAGAGGGGGACAAGGCTTACCTAGAGGAGCGATCCTCCACCAGCGCAGCGTCGAGAGGCTGTAGGCTCGTACATAACCGGCCGCTATAAGAGCACCCCAACCCGGAAGTCAGGGACGGCGTGACGGGGGCGGTCCCTGACGTAGCCGGGTCTGTTCGCCCGCACTGCACAGGTGCACAACCAAGTGCTACTGCGTAAGCGCGCGCTCCTGTCAAAGGAATCGAATTCCCAGACACGGAGACACAAGCGGCCCGGAGGCTGCCAGGGCGAACATGTGT